>OX387716.1:71998136-73198136 GCA_947577245.1 Andrena bucephala
CTTGTCAACGAGACATAACAAGAATGTCCACATCAGAAATCAGTTCTTTCAGAACGACCAACTCTTGCCAACGAGAGATAACGAGAACGTTAAAAAATCAGATATTTTCAGAAATACCTCAATCATGACGGAATAGTCAAGGTTTCAAATTGAAGAAAAATGAATCCGCGATTAATAAATATTAACAAATTATACATAGAAATATATGTATATTCATGTAGGGATCTAATATTGGACCAATTTTATAAAAGTTATTCTGTTTTAAAGGGTATCCGAATACTTTTGTCGCCCACTCTATATGTATATATGTTATTAAATATCTTCAAATGAAAGTACTCAAATTTACGTATGCGAATTTATTAAAAGTAACTTTCTGAATATAATATAAAATTCTGCACGTTTTCGTTTGGTCTTGTATAACTATCGCCAGTATGCTTGTAGTTGTAACGGGCATACGGCCTTTGCAGTCATAGAGTTCCCCACCACGAGACCTTATACCGAGGAGTGGGGGGTGAGCATTCCACGGTCGAGCTCGAGGGCGCACCGACTGCCCTAGGGCAAACTTAGTGTGCACCCCTGGTCTAGATGTTACATTTTATCTGCATATTATTAAAATGTCCACGATGTGAGTAATTGAATGCATTTTTGCTGTGTATATGTAGTTGGGTCATTTTAAGGGTAGTTGGAAAGCACCATTATGTACTTGCAGCTCATTTTAATTTCACATCTTTTTTTTATTTTGTAATTATTATTATCTTCTATTTTTTGTGATTTATTTGATTTCATGTACTTTGCGTAATTTTTTTACTTTCTTGAAGTTTTTTACGGGGATCTCACTTCTTTTTACAAAGACAAGTTGCATAGTGAATGACCAGATAATTTTTAATATTATATTATTATCTTCTATTTTTTGTGATTTATTCGATAATACTCTTTTCCGTCCTCGACTTTTTCATGTACTTGGCGTATTTTTTTACTTTTTTGAAGTTTTTTATGGGTCTACATGTACATAAAATTCCCAGTTTAGTTACAAATAAAAAACAGTTTGATGATATACAAACATGTCGCAATTCAAATTTCGGCAACTTACATTGTGTTTGAGACTGCATTTTGGTTGCAATTCAATGGTACAACGATACATATTTGTAAAAACACGTGGCATCTCAATTTTTGACAACTTACCTTATTTCACACTCGCCAGGTTATAACCTGACTGTAAGCTGTCAAAATTTGGAGTCGATTGCATAGTGAAGACAGCGATTGACGAACGAAACATGTATTAGTTCCCGAGAGTCGACGAACGAATAACGAAACATGTGTTAGTTTCGTTTTGGCTGAAGGTGTGTGTATAACGTGTATACGTATTATACTGACGAAAATTTGGCTTGGAGAATCAGGAGAAGAATCAGGAGAAAAATCTTACCGTTTCCGACAGATCCATGAGACGATATTACGATATCTCTGTCATGCCTGGACCGATTTTATTGAACTTGGTCTTATTCGAAAGCTTATATGCGGTTTGCATAAGAAAAAATGCCTTTAAATTTAAAAAATATTGCAAGCGTGATGAGATATTAATGAAAATAAGTTTCAGGTTAGGTTGGAATAGCCGGGCGACGAGTAAATCATAGCGGTAGCGACAATCGACATACAGTGTGTCCGCGGGAAAGCTAAACAGCCAGCTTCCTCCTAAACTATTGGAGATAAAAATATAAAAAAAAATAGGGAATTGCATGGTTCGAGGGGGCCAATTAATTAGCGCGAACGAATTTTTTTATCGATTATTATTTTAAAAAATACGATGGTCAAGTTCGGTTTTTCAAATGGAACTATTTTTTTTGAATACCTGAGTTGATAGTGCGTTCCAAGACAAATTCAATAAGCTTTAATGTATACACTTTATTTTCACTGGTTTTTAAGATATTGCGCTTGCAAATTTACTGATTTTCACTGGAAGAAAACTGTCTGGTATAGCACGGACCGGGGACGGTCTTACTGGATCCACGGGTGGCACTGCCTTTTGAAATAGATACCTACCTGCCAAAGGTCTACGCCAGGCCCAAAGGCTGGACAATTTTTTTCCGTCAGAAATGCTACTTAGGTAGGTACATCTGCGGTATCGAGAAGCGCACCGTTACTTTTATTTCGCACTTGAAATAACGCTCGGATGGCCGGTTCTTTTGGGAGGGATGCAAGTTCGATTGGTTAGGTTAGGAGGAGTGAAAGCTGCTAGACTAAATTTCAATCATAGGGAGCAGATTGTATCAGAACCATTCGGATTTGCATTCCTCACAAACGGCTGCTCTCTTGAAGAGGCCCTCTTCACAGCAATGCCCACCTTCTCTCGCACGGAATACGTTAACGCTTGCTTTTGTTCTGATATTGAAGCTCGTGTTTATACTCGAGAGGACCACGCGTCGACAGCGGGCTACCCCTTTTCTTCCTGTGTCTCTCCACGAGCCGTGTTGACGGTGGATTGTAGGAGCGTAGATATCTGGATGCCAGTTATTGAATTCAGGAGACATTTTATTACAAAACACACATGTACTATAATTAAAGTAAATCGTATTCCTCTCGGGCAGGAGTACTGATAATGATCGGACTTGCGCCCCACTTCGCGCAGACCAATTACACGGAGGGTAGTCGGGTCACACACTGCCCAAATGATACAGGGTAATTCTGGAGCAACGCCCGTCAAGGAGATGCGCTGGCACCCCGCGGCGAGGACAGACCTTCGCTGTGCCTCACCCGATTTTTATGGCTTTTTTCCGGAAAAAGGAACGAATCCTGGGTCGAACGTAGCGAATTGAAGTCGACCCTCCGCAGTCGAGGGTGAATTATCCATTACAACGTATTAAGAAACCCTTTTCTTCATCGTATCGAAAGGGAAGTGACGCCAATGGATTCCTTATGTTTTTCTGACGAAAATCATACCAAATGTTATGCAAATCGGACTACTTTGACACAAGCTATTTGTATTCCCTATGTAAAAGTTGTCCGATTTACACGACATTTGTAATGAATTTCATCGGAAAACCCCAAGGAATCCATCGGCGACACTTCCATATCAATACGATAAGGAATAACGAATTGTTTTATTTCATAAAAAGGTAGGTACAGGCTGATTCTGGTGCTGCCCCCGTCACCCCGTGGCGAGGACAACACCCCGCAGTGCCCATAGAATTTTATGGCTCTTTTCGGAAAAAGGTACGAATCCTGGGCCGAACGTAACGAATTGAAGTCGACCCTCCGCAGTCGAGGGTGAATTATCCATTTGAGCGTATTAAGAAACCCCTTTCTTCATCGTATCGAAAGGGAAGTGACGATGGATTCCTTATGTTTTTCTGACGAAAATCATACCAAATGTCATGCAAATCGGACTACTTTGACACAAGCTATTTGTATTCCTTATGTAAAAATAGTCCGATTTTCATGATGTTTGGCATGATTTTAATCGAGAGAACGCCCGGAATCCATTGGCGTCACTTCCCCTTCAATACGATGAAGAAAAGAGTTTCTTAATACGCTCAAAAGGATATTTCACCCTCGACTGCGGAGGGTCGACTTCAATTCGTTACGTTCGGCCCAGGATTCGTACCTTTTTCCGAAAAGAGCCATCAAATGCTATGGGCACTGCGGGGTGTTGTCCTCGCCACGGGGTGACGGGCGCAGCACCAGAATCAGCCTGTACCTACCTTTTTAAGAAATAAAACAATTCGTTATTCCCTATCGTATGGATATGGAACTGTCGCCGATGGATTTCTTGGGGTTTTCCGATGAAAATCATTACAAATGTCGTGTAAATCGGACAACTTTTACATTGGGAATACAAATAGCTTGTGTCAAAGTAGTCCGATTTGCATGACATTTGGTACGATTTTCGTCAGAAAAACATAAGGAATCCATTGGCGTCACTTCCCTTTCGATACGATGAAGAAAAGGGTTACTTAATACGCTCAAATGGATAATTCACCCTCGACTGCGGAGGGTCGACATCAATTCGTTACGTTCGGCCCAGGATTCGTACCTTTTTCCGAAAAGAGCCATACAAATCGGGTGAGGCACAGCGAAGGACTGTCCTCGCCACGGGGTACCAGGCCGCCGCATCTCCTTGACGGGCGTTGCTCCATAATTACCCTGTATCTGGTTAGGAAATAAAATAATTCGTTATTTTTTATCGTATGGATATGGAAGTGTCGCAGATAGATTCCTTGGGGATTTCCGATGAAAATCATGCCAAGTGTCGTGGAAATCGGACAACTCTTACATAAGGAATACAAATTGCTTGTGTCAAAGTAGTCCGATTTGCATGACATTTGGTATGATTTTCTTCAGAAAAACATAAGGAATCCATTGGCACCACTTCCCTTTCGATACGACGAAGCAAAGAATTTCTTAATACGCTCAAATGGATATTTCACCCTCGACTGCGGGGGCTCGACCTGAATTCGCAACGTTCGGCCCAGGATTCGTACCTTTTTCCGGAAAAAGCCATAAAAATCGGGTGAGGCAATGCGAAGGTCTGTCCTCGCCACGGGGTGCCAGCGCATCACACATTTGGGCAGTGTGTGACCCGACTACCCTCCGTGTAATTGGTCTGCGTGAAGTGGGGCGCAAGTCCGATCATTATCAGTACTCCTGCCCGAGAGGAATACGATTTACTTTAATTATAGTACATGTGTGTTTTGTAATAAAATATTTCCAACGTCTCCTGAATTCAATAACTGGCATCCAGATATCTACGCTCCTACAATCCACCGTCAACACGGCTCGTGGAGAGACACAGGAAGAAAAGGGGTAGCCCGCTGTCGACGCGTGGTCCTCTCGAGTATAAACACGAGCTTTAATATCAGAACAAAAGCAAGCGTTAACGTATTCCGTGCGAGAGAAGGTGGGCATTGCTGTGAAGAGGGCCTCTTCAAGAGAGCAGCCGTTTGTGAGGAATGCAAATCCGAATGGTTCTGATACAATCTGCTCCCTATGATTGAAATTTAGTCTAGCAACTTTCACTCCTCCTAACCTAACCAATCGAACTTGCATCCCTCCCAAAAGAACCGGCCATCCGGGCGTAGAAGCAAGTGCGAAATAAATATACCGCAGATGTACCTACCTAAGTAGCATTTCTGACGGAAAAAAATTGTCCAGCCTTTGGGCCTGGCGTAGACCTTTGGCAGGTAGGTATCTATTTCAAAAGGCAGTGCCACCCGTGGATCCAGTAAGACCGTCCCCGGTGCGTGCTTTACCAGACAGTTTTCTTCCAGTGAAAATCAGTAAATGTGCAAGCGCAATATCTTAAAAACCAGTGAAAATAAAGTGTATACATTAAAGCTTATTGAATTTGTCTTGGAACGCACTATCGATTCAGGTGTTCAACAAAAATAGTTCCATTTGAAAAACCGAACTTGACCATCGTATCTTTTAAAATAATAATCGATAAAAAAATTCGTTCGCGCTAAATAATTGGCCCCCTCGAACCATGCAATTCCCTATTTTTTTAATATTTTTATCTCCAATAGTTTAGGAGGAAGCCGGCTGTTTAGTTTTCCCGCGGACACACTGTATACAGGGTGTCTTTCATGTACTTGGCGTCGAGACGCTACCGCGTCTCTAGATTTGGAAGCATGAAAAAATCAAATATACAGTAATTGTAGAAAATTGAATGCTCTTTGAATATTATTTGAACAAAATTTCGATAGGGCTTACCATTTTTGAGAAATTCTTTAAATCCACACCATTGATGAATTCTAAACTTTAAGGCCTGGTCGGCACCCTGGTGTTCGATTGTAATAAACTTTTTCAGTGATTATTTTCGTATGAAGTGGAACCATTTCAGGAGGTGAGAGCAAAGAAATACGAAGGAAAACTCCAGACGTATAAAGAAGGGTCACCCTATAATGCTCACGAGCAACGTTTTCGACGGCGCTGATATACACTTCGTTTGGCGCCCCCGCAAATCGGCGCCCGGGGCAGAAACACCCGTTGCCCCCTCCCCCTAGTTACGTTCCTGTATGCTGTCTCGTTATTATTCAAAATGTTGCCGGACAAAGTAACGTACACTCATGCGATGATGCGTCAACATTTGATGCAAATGTTTCAATCTAATCGGGTAGAACATTTTCCATGCATTCAGGATCAACAATTTGTTACGAGGTCAGGGGAATAGGTGGAAAGAAATCGCGGACTACAGAAAGTGACAATGAAGATTTAATAGTAAACGTAAGAACATAACGGCGGAAGCGCCATGGTGTACGCAAGAAGACACCATAGAGTACAACACAGAGAGGCGTCCGCATGGGCACGCTCGGTAGCCATAGATGGCGCAAGATGCGTATCGCAACACAAAAATACATATAAATTTTCTATTCTCTACACTTCTCCTCGATACGTGATCGCTCACCCGTGACGCTCATACCCAACGCCTCCAAACATCGTTGATGATTCGCTCTGGCCAAAGGCTTAGTTAGCACGTCAGCGGCCATATCTTTTGTTGAGATATGTTCAAGGGTAAGGTCCTTGTTCTTTAATGCTTCGCGCACGAAGTGATGGCGTATATCGATGTGTTTGGTTCGGCTATGAAACGCGGGATTCTCGGCAATCTTCGCAGCACCAGCATTGTCGTTGAAGAGGGTGATTCTTCCCAACTTAACGCATCCAAGTTCCTTCAAAAAGTTCTGCAGGTAGATAGCCTCTTTGGTTGCCTCTGTCAAAGCCATGTACTCCGCCTCCGTTGACGACAGCGCCACCGTTCGCTGCTTCTTGGACTCCCATGTGATCGCTCCATTTGCAAGCACGAACGCATAACCGCTGTAAGACCTTCGATCTTCAGGATTGTTCCCCCAATCAGCGTCAACATATCCTCTCAGATAATCAGCACCCTGCCTGTACACGATTCCTAGATCTGCAGTTCCCTTCAGGTATCGGAGTACCCGCTTTGCAGCCCTCCAGTGTTGTTCCTGATAATTTGTTAAAAACTGGCTCAAATAACTCACGGTATGTGCGATGTCCGGCCTGGTTGCAACAGCCAAATACATTAGGCTTCCGATCATCTCGCGGTATGGTAGGTTACCGGATTTCTCATTTATCCGTTTGTCACCGTTACATGGCTTCGTACCCAATTCTGCAGGTGAGGCCACTGGATTTGCCTCAGACATTCCGAATCGCTCTAGCAGGTCCAAAATATAGCCTTTTTGGTGAATCTTTATTTCATTCTCGTTCTGCTGAAATTCGATTCCCAAGCAGCACTGGACCCTACCGATATCGTTGACCTCGAACAGCCGCTTCAAATGATTCTTCAATTTTTGCACTTCTTTTTGATTGCGTGACGTGATCAGAATATCGTCGACGTATACAGCAATAAGTGTCGATTCTTCCCCTTGCTTGATACGGTAGACGCAAGGATCAGCGTGTGTTGGGACCGCTCCAAAATCTCGCAGCTCTCTGTCCAATCTGGTATACCAACTGTGACCCGCTTGGCGTAGTCCGTAGAGAGCCTTCTTTATTTGACACACTGTGTTGCCCGCCTTTATGTCCCTGAGCATTCCATTAGCTTTCGCCTTTATCTTTTTATTCATGTCAGATCGACAGATCTCTTCCAACGCTTCCGACATCCAGAGGGGTAATTCCATGTAGACGGACTTTTCTAACGTCCCATTCAAAAATGCTGTCGTAATATCAAGCTGATATATTTTCATCTTGAACTGCGCCGCTAAGGCTGTCAACAAACGAATCGAACCCAGACGTGCGACCGGAGCAAAAGTTTCACGAAAATCAATGCCGGGTTTCTGCGAAAATCCGCGTGCAACAATTCGCGCCTTCCGTTTCGCCAGACTCCCATCAGGATTGTATTTGTTCCGCAGAACAAAACGACTTCCAACGACCGTCCTGCCTTGTGGTCGATCAACGACATCCCACGTGTCGTTTTTAATAATCGACGCCACTTCCTGTGCCATTGCATGCAACCACTCCTGCGTATGTTTACCGAGCATGGCTTGTTTTACAGAGATTTCAGCCGTACATGCCAGTTCTGGCATATTCTCTGTTTCGTCGCTCGGGAATTCGTCTTCTAGATCATTTGGCTCGTGAACATCTACTTCTTCAGGTCTGTGCTCCTCGGTTTGATCCTCCGCCTCGACCGAAGGTTGATACTCCTTGCGAGGTCTTCCCCTGCGCCCAGTGAATATTTTTCGTGGTCTTCCGCGTCCTCGTTTCGGTGCATGAACGGGAGTATCCACAATGCCTTCTTCATCGATTCTCCGATCCATCTCCTCGCTGCCTTCATCGGCGTTCCTCTGTCCGATCGGCCTTACTTCAATATCGACGAAGTCCTCCGTATCCGCGGACGAATCGCACTTGCTCGCGTCGCACACTGGAGCAAAGTCCTCACAGACATTTTTCGAAATACTGGGAGTGCCTTCTCGAAATCTGACGTCACGAGATACTACTACTCTTCTCTCATTTGGCAGCCACAGTCTGTACCCCTTGGATTGCTCCGAAAATCCCACTAGGATTCCTTCTAGAGAGTGAGGAGCAAACTTATCTCCACGGTCACTCAAATTTAAACAGAAAACCCTGCAACCGAATTCACGAATATAACTGACTTTCGGAATCTGTCCACACCAGGCTTCGTGTGGAGTTTTATAACTCAGACTACTCGTTGGGACTCTGTTTCTAATGTAATTTGATGTGGAAACAGCCTCGGCCCAAAACGATGATGATAGACCTGACTGTATCAGGAAGCATCTGGCCATCTCTATTAAAGTCCGATTCTTCCGTTCCGCGATTCCATTTTGTTCCGGGTTCCGTGGTACAGTCAGTCTGCGTTGAATCCCGTGCAGTTTCAAATAATCATCGAACTCTAAATTACAGTACTCACCACCATTGTCTGACTGTAAGTATTTAATTTTTCTGCCGCTGACGTTCTCTGCCATAGCCCTATATTCTTTAAATGCGTTAAGAACGTCGCTTTTTCTTTTGAGTACTCGCACCTCACACCATCGCAAAGCATCATCGATGAATGTTACAAAGTATAAGGCTCCACCGTTCGATTTGACCCGCATTGGCCCACACACGTCGGAATGAACTATTTCCAATAATCCCGTTTTACGCAACGATCTCCGCGGAAACGGACTTTTAGTCATCTTACCGAGAGCGCAAATGTCGCATTCCAATTTCCCCTTAAACGAAACGGAACCAAAACCATGCATCGCTTGATTACGCACTGCTCTTAGCATATCCTCGATATTTAAGTGTCCTAAACGCCTATGCCAAATTTCTAAGTCTGAATGTTTTGTTCTGTTTTCGTCTTTAGCAGATGCTGTTGTCGCGTTACACGCGTCTTGTTCTTCGCCCTGAATACAATATAGTCCTCCGGTACGACCCGCTATCAAAATTGTGTCGCCGCGTTCATTTAAAACTGTCGCTTTATTTTTTTCGAACAGAACCCTAAAGTTACGGTCTGTGATTTTTCCAACAGATAACAAGTTTGTTCTCAAATCAGGAACGAGCAATGTTTCGTTTAGATTAACGTTCTTCTTATACCCATCAATTTTGGTAACGATCGGTACATCTCTTACGCCGTTGATTTTCGCGTGCGCGCTACTAGCTAAGTTTAATATTTTCTGACTCGACTCTTGTATGTGCGCGAATCGCGATGGACTGTTACACAAATGTGACGTACAACCACTATCAAGACACCAGACGTCATTACTATTGCGTACAATTTCAGCTTGAAGAGCTCCCGGACTGATTTCTGTCTTAGCGAACAAGCTTACATCGTTGACCATTTTCGCGAGTTGTTTGTCACCATCTACTTTCTTTTCGCAATCGGACGCTTTGTGTCCGATTTTATTGCATCGGTAACATCGGAATTTGAATATCGGCTTACTTTCGTTACCACGCGAGTCGTCCTCTTCCTTTTTGTTTTTCTTAACGCCGCCGCACCGCTTCGCAGGACGCCTACTGGCGAGCATGGCGTTCGGGATGTCGCGATTTTCATTCTTTCTCGCATCGCTCTCCTCAATGATTTTAATGCGCAACAATTCAGGCGATGGCAAACTATCGCGTGACTCAATAGCACATCGAAAATTGCTGTAACTCGCGGGAAGGCTGTACAATAACATGATCGCTAATAAGTCACTGTTTATATTTACCTCCATTCCCTCTAACTTATCCACCGCATCAAAAAAATTTCGCATATGCTCACGCATGTCGTCGCCCTCCTGCATCCGCTGTAACCTCAGCTGCTTCAGCAACGTCGCCTTCTTGGCTGGTCCCTTTGACTGATGGATTTCCTCGAGCTTCAACCACAGTTCACGGGACGTTTCGTAATTCTTCACCTGCCGCAATTCCGATGGACTGATGGACAGCAGGATGTCCGATCTTGCCTTTTCGTCATTCGACTTCCATGCTTCGGCAGCCATGACCGATGCTGCATCATCGCGAACAATTTCTGGCTTTAGTTTTTCTCCAGTCACATAACACCAACCATCGTTTTTAATCAGCAGCGCCTGCATATGAATTTTCCACGTATCGTAGTTCGAACGTGTTAATGCCTCGATTCGTGTAAATCCTGACGCGTTCATCTTCAACGATTTGATCGATGACACGTGTTCACTCTCGCGATCCGATCCGTACGTGTTCGGTACGCCACTTTACGAACCACACAATACTTTTTCGCGATCCCTGGGCCCATAACCTGTTACGAGGTCAGGGGAATAGGTGGAAAGAAATCGCGAACTACAGAAAGTGACAATGAAGATTTAATAGTAAACGTAAGAACATAACGGCGGAAGCGCCATGGTGTGCGCAAGAAGACACCATAGAGTACAACACAGAGAGGCGTCCGCATGGGCACGCTCGGTAGCCATAGATGGCGCAAGATGCGTATCGCAACACAAAAATACATATAAATTTTCTATTCCCTACACAATTAACACGTTGCGCCCGGCACCAAAAATAGTTGACCTTCACCTAAATACAAGAAACAGCTGCACCATGGTGAAAAACGTTGCAAATTTGTAACGAAATGCACACACTGATGAACACGTTCGTACTGAATGCGTATGCAAAAGGAAAATTCGGTACCTGAAAAATTCTTCTTCACCTTCGACATTTATTGGGACCGGGCCCAAGAGTTCCATGACGTGACCGTACACGTCACCCGGACGCAACGTGTTAACACGTTGTATGCACGAATATGAATCTGCAATTGGTACTACAATTAATAAAAATTCCTCTTGTGGAAATGATCCTCCATTTAAAATCGGTAAAAGTTACATTACTAACGAAACAGATAATAAAATAACCTCAGTTCAAACTGTAGTACCGGGTGACAAGCAAGTCACCATATATACTAAGTAGGTATACTAGGGGCGTTCTGGATCAAATATGGGTGAGGGGGTGAAGCGGGGCGAGGGGAACCGCACCAGGGCGTGGGGGACGCGGGTGGGGGATCGCGACCCGTGGAGGTGGGAACCGCGACCCTGGATCAGTGGAGGGGGAATGGGCCTTGAGAGCAGATGGTGGGGGTACCTCGATGACATGTCACGCGTTGTAGGAAGCGATCCGCAACCCTCTTATCGCCCCAAGGTCAGATCGAACCCCGATATCTGCGACGTTTGAATCGGGTGTACGAGAGAGGTATGATATTTTTGTATGTCTCTCTCTCTCTCTCTCTCGCTCTCTAGGACCATAGTCAAAACATACGGATATTGAAGGTCAATTTCCGAGAATAACGACGTACGACGCGTAGAAGATGCAAGTCGAAACCTGCATTTTCGTATTGCGTAATCCGATAATAATGCGCAGAGAGGTACGATATTTTGTATGTCTCTCTCTCTCTCGCTCTCTAGGACCATAGTCAAAACATACGGATATTGAAGGTCAATTTCCAAGAATAACCTGCATTTTCGTATTGCGTAATCCGAGGATAATGCGCAGCATCGGTGCGCGCTATCTCGAGACCGCGAAAATTCGAAGCGGACAGCGGCGACGTTTGAACAAGGAGCGTGAGAGAGGTACGATATTTTTGTACATCTCTCTCTCTCTCTCTCTCCCTCGTTGTCGGAGGTCAGGAAAAACATACGGCGGTACGACGCGTAGAAGACGCAAGTTGAAATCGACATTTTGTTATCGTGCGCCCAAAACATATTACTGTAACGATAGAAGGTTGATTTCCGAGAATAATACGCAGCATCGATGCTCGAAAAGTTTGTAATAATTTTTAAAGGTAAACTTTCGAGAAGAATGTGCATATGCTTAAAAGATATCACGTAACAGCAGAATATGATGTGTATAAGAATAAAGCGATGTAATCGAATACTGTTATCGCGGGATCCATTAGGCTGGAGATGATTAGCATGAACATATTCGGTGCGAGAGATGTGATACTATTCGAAATGCGTCATAAGAGGTATAGATGTTTCAAGATCGTGACATACCAAGTGTAAGAAATGAAGATCGAAAGAACACTACATAATTTTTGGGAGAAATGATATTCTGTGCGGACAGGAAAGGATCGTGCATGGTACCAGACAATACAAGTTTTCGTATGACAAAAGTATTTATTGATAAAGCAAATAGACATGTATACATTATTGGGATACGTTGTGAGCATCGCGTATAATCGAATCCAAGCATAACGCTAATAATTCACAATCTAACAAAGAATGCGGTTCGAAGTATTCGCTTTCGGAAATATGTTTTTCACAGTCCGCGGTCGGTGTCGCAGCGGCGCGTATAATGGCTACAAAGGAAGCGTACTTGCTGCTGACGGAGGTTAGAATTTCCGACAACCACGAGAACGTATGATCGATGCATCGATCGTATTTGAACATTTGACGTATCGTAGCCTCGGTCATGTATATGATGGAACTACCATCCGATATTTTAACAATTCGGTAATTGTTGATTCGCGTGAAGTCGACGCGTAACTGATCAACGATGATAGGGTCCTGATGCGACGGAGTTGTATCGTTACGGAAACGTTGAAGTATCTCCGGCTCTTGCTGCAGCAGAAGTTTCCACGTAGACATCGGGAAACGCAGTTCGTTAGATTTGTTGTCGATTATGGCGATTTCAACGCAGCAGCACGAATCCCGATCGATGTGGATTCCAATTGCGATCCGTTTGTAGGTAGTCAAGGTCAATGGGTAATCACGTCCCATGATGCGAACGATGGCTTTCTTGGGCGATGTTGTAGAGTTATCGCTGTAAGAAACACACCAACAGTTGATGATTCGAACGGTTTCGTGTAAATGAAAAAGTATGCAAAAGTGTACTACGAACCTTATATTCGAATGATGCTGTGTAGTCGGAAAATCCGTATCGTTGCAGCGGTTGAGGTAGTTCTCGCCCATGTTGGAAGCAGCTTTGCGATGTCGTTTAAACATTTCGAATACGCACTACAGCTGGTGTATTCGCGAACGTACGCGATGTAATGTGGTTCGCGACACCGATCGGTATCACTTTTATAGTGGTTTGCACACACACACACACACACACACACACACACACACACACACACACACACACACACACACACACACACACACACACACGCACACGCACACGCACACGCACACACACACACACACACACACACACACACAATAATAATAACAATTTAATTTATTGCCCACTTTTGCGTTACAATTTAACAATCATATACTCTTTCCATTTCATTTCCGTGATTGTGTCAGTGTAAGTCCTACCCTTCTAATGTATTATGCTGTGTTCTAACAATATTTTTCTATTTTACAAGTGTTTCCTAATCTATTTTATGTTGCATAATCTTCTTTTATCACTTTCCGGTTCTTCCCATCTTTTCCTTCACCCTATTATCTCCTGTAGAATAGCCAAGTTTGTCCCTTCTCCTCTAAATACCTCTTTCCAATTGCTGCCACTCTCTCCACTTACTTCACATGCTTCAATCACGTGTTTCACTGTTCGAACGGGTATTGAACGGCTTTGATCGTGCATCGAACGGGTATTGAACGGCTTTGATCGTTAAATTGAAACACAAAAGTGGGCAATATATTAAATTGTTATTAATATTATTATTATATTTTTTCTTTTCATAATGTATTTTTATATTGAATTTTTATATTTTTATTATTTTTTATTTCATATTTTTATATTCTATTTATATTCTATTTTTATATTTTTTCTTTTTTATATTATATTTATTATTTAATTGTATTTTCTTTTCTTTTATATTTACATTGACATTTTATGGTGTATTGTATTTTATTTTCTGTTTCAATTGTATTTTTATATTTTTATTGGGGAAGAAGTGTGAACCAAAATAGAGCAGATAAGTACAGACATCCAAGAACAAGAAAGAGAGATGAAAATAAAAGAGTCAAAGTTCGTAAGAGAATTGAGCGATGTGGCAAGGAAACCAGGAGATAAGCCGAAATACTTATGGGGAAAAAGAAAAAAGCAGAGGAGAATTAGAAAGGATAGGAAGATTCATACAGGGTAGTGAAACGAGGGCATGTATATATTGGCTATCGAAAGAAGAAAGGATATGTAGGGTTTGTAAGAAAGAGGAAGAAACAGTGAAACACGTGATTGAAGCATGTGAAGTAAGTGGAGAGAGTGGCAGCAATTGGAAAGAGGTATTTAGAGGAGAAGGGACAAACTTGGCTATTCTACAGGAGATAATAGGGTGAAGGAAAAGATGGGAAGAACCGGAAAGTGATAAAAGAAGATTATGCAACATAAAATAGATTAGGAAACACTTGTAAAATAGAAAAATATTGTTAGAACACAGCATAATACATTAGAAGGGTAGGACTTACACTGACACAATCACGGAAATGAAATGGAAAGAGTATATGATCGTTAAATTGTAACGCAAAAGTGGGCAATAAATTAAATTGTTATTATTAGTGTGTGTGTGTGTGTGTGTGTGTGTGTGTGTGTGCGTGTGCGTGTGTGTGTGTGTGTGTGTGTGTGTGTGTGTGTGTGTGTGTGTGTGTGGGGGTGTGTGGGTGTGTGTGTGTGTGTGTGTGCAAACCACTATAAAAGTGATACCGATCGGTGTCGCGAACCACATTACATCGCGTACGTTCGCGAATACACCAGCTGTAGTGCGTATTCGAAATGTTTAAACGACATCGCAAAGCTGCTTCCAACATGGGCGAGAACTACCTCAACCGCTGCAACGATACGGATTTTCCGACTACACAGCATCATTCGAATATAAGGTTCGTAGTACACTTTTGCATACTTTTTCATTTACACGAAACCGTTCGAATCATCAACTGTTGGTGTGTTTCTTACAGCGATAACTCTACAACATCGCCCAAGAAAGCCATCGTTCGCATCATGGGACGTGATTACCCATTGACCTTGACTACCTACAAACGGATCGCAATTGGAATCCACATCGATCGGGATTCGTGCTGCTGCGTTGAAATCGCCATAATCGACAACAAATCTAACGAACTGCGTTTCCCGATGTCTACGTGGAAACTTCTGCTGCAGCAAGAGCCGGAGATACTTCAACGTTTCCGTAACGATACAACTCCGTCGCATCAGGACCCTATCATCGTTGATCAGTTACGCGTCGACTTCACGCGAATCAACAATTACCGAATTGTTAAAATATCGGATGGTAGTTCCATCATATACATGACCGAGGCTACGATACGTCAAATGTTCAAATACGATCGATGCATCGATCATACGTTCTCGTGGTTGTCGGAAATTCTAACCTCCGTCAGCAGCAAGTACGCTTCCTTTGTAGCCATTATACGCGCCGCTGCGACACCGACCGCGGACTGTGAAAAACTTATTTCCGAAAGCGAATACTTCGAACCGCATTCTTTGTTAGATTGTGAATTCGATTATACGCGATGCTCACAACGTATCCCAATAATGTATACATGTCTATTTGCTTTATCAATAAATACTTTTGTCATACGAAAACTTGTATTGTCTGGTACCATGCACGATCCTTTCCTGTCCGCACAGAATATCATTTCTCCCAAAAATTATGTAGTGTTCTTTCGATCTTCATTTCTTACACTTGGTATGTCACGATCTTGAAACATCTATACCTCTTATGACGCATTTCGAATAGTATCACATCTCTCGCACCGAATATGTTCATGCTAATCACACTGTCCAACACGATTTTTGGTCCGCAATATCCGCTGGGTGATTCTTGTATAGTTTTTCGCCCTGAACGCGAATCCGCAAGCAGAATTGCTCTATCACCCTCAGTTTCTGAGAAAATCGATTTTGAAAAAAACTGCAAATTTTTAACTTTGAACATCTTTTGTGTTGAAACGGTAATAGTTATTCGGTTGCTCGTTGCGTCAAATTATTCTATGAACCCTCCCGAATACAACGACATAAGTTATTATTGCATTATAATCATTTAAATATGTTTAAACAACCATCAAATGGACAATGACACCCGAAATGCACCCATTTTTGAAGATATCTTTCAATTTATTTCCAAAACTAAGGGTCAAGGAGAAAATCTGATCATTCCACGCGATGCAACAGACATTTTTCCCTTGGAAAACATCAACAAAAGTGGTAAGTCACGTTTTGTTTTCAATACAGAAGCGAAATAGTTTGGCAAAACGCGCGGCGTCGACAGTGGTAGTCAACGGCGGCGTGCGATCCACTGCCGCTCAGCGTAACACAATCGCTTAACGCGCCTGACTACCACTGTTGGCACCGCACGTTTTATCAAACTATTTCGTTTCTGTATTGAAAATAAAACGTGACTTACCACTTTTGTTGATGCTTTCCGAAGGAAAAACGTTAGCTGCATCGCGTGGAATGGTCAGATTTTATCCTAGATCCTTAGTTTTGGAAATAAATTGAAAGATATCTTCAAAAATGGGTGCATTTTGGGTATCTTTTTCCCTTTGGACGTTGTTTAAACATATTAAAATTATCATAATGCAATAATAACTTATATCGTTGTATTTGGGAGGGTTCATAGAATAATTTGACGCAACGAGCAACCAAATAACTATTATCGTTTCGCCACAAAAGATGTTCAAAGTTGAAAATTCGCAGTTTTTTTCAAAATCGAGGTTTTCAAAAACTGAGGGTGATGGCGACAAACGGTTTGCGGATTCGTGTTCAGGACGATATACTCTACAAGAATCACCCAGTGGATATTGCGGAACAGAAGAAAAGTTTCATTTTGTTGGACTGTGTCATCTCCAGCCTAATGGATCCCGCGATAACAGTATTCGATTACATCGCTTTATTCTTATACACATCATATTCTGCTGTTACGTGATATCTTTTAAGCATATGCACATTCTTCTCGAAAGTTTACCTTTAAAAATTATTACAAACTTTTCGAGCATCGATGCTGCGTATTATTCTCGGAAATCAACCTTCTATCGTTACAGTAATATGTTTTGGGCGCACGATAACAAAATGTCGATTTCAACTTGCGTCTTCTACGCGTCGTACCGCCGTATGTTTTTCCTGACCTCCGACAACGAGGGAGAGAGAGAGAGAGAGAGATGTACAAAAATATCGTACCTCTCTCACGCTCCTTGTTCAAACGTCGCCGCTGTCCGCTTCGAATTTTCGCGGTCTCGAGATAGCGCGCACCGATGCTGCGCATTATCCTCGGATTACGCAATACGAAAATGCAGGTTTCGACTTGCATCTTCTACACGTCGTACCTCGTTATTCTTGGAAATTGACCTTCAATATCCGTATGTTTTGACTATGGTCCTAGAGAGCGAGAGAGAGAGAGACATACAAAAATATCATACCTCTCTCGTACACCCGATTCAAACGTCGCAGATATCGGGGTTCGATCTGACCTTGGGGCGATAAGAGGGTTGCGGATCGCTTCCTACAACGCGTGACGTGTCATCGAGGTACCCCCACCACCTGCTCTCAAGGCCCATTCCCCCTCCACTGATCCAGGGTCGCGGTCCCCACCTCCACGGGTCGCGATCCCTCACCCGCGTCCCCCTCGCCCTGGTGCGGTTCCCCTCGCCCCGCTTCACCCCCTCGCGCGCGGTACGGTTCCCCCACCCTCGCTTCACCCCCTCGCCTACGCTGCGGTTCCCCCACTCCCGCTTCACCCCCTCGCCCATGGTGCGGTTCCCCTCGCCCCGCTTCACCCCCTCACCCACATTTGATCCAGAACGCCCCTAGTATATCTACTATACTACAATTGTAATTCAGACAGATCCACCATTGGTTTCGAAGTCAAAAATCAGCAATTTATACCTACCAAGTAATAGGACAGAATACATGTCTAATTATTATAAAAAGCAGAAAGAGGAAATTAATTTAAAAAGAAGAGCTATTTATAAAGCAAAGAAAGGGGAGTGTAACATGAAATAAAACAAAGATTGTAAAAAAGGGTGGAAAGCATAAAACTTTATGCACACACAAAGAAGTATAATCAAAATGGCAAAAGTGCATTTTGACGGAAATAAAGAAGGTGTAATCAAAAAGGCAGAAGTGCATTATGACGCAAATAAAGAAGGTATAATCGAAAAGGCAAAAATGCATTATGACGCAAATAAAGAAGTGAAATGCGGAAAGCAAAAAAATTATTATCAGCTAAATAAAGAAGATATCTCCAAAAAGCGAAAGGTATAATACGATGAAATACGCAAAGAAGATGATTATAATTAAGTAGCAAAACATCATGCTGCTCTGCAAATAATAAAACAGTATCGTTATATTCCCATAACAAATAACAATATAGCATCCAAAAATAACAAAGAAACTTATATTAGAAAACATTAAAAAATTATTAGCATGCCGTCCGGAGAAGCAAGTAGATTGGAAGCTGAACGTATAATAATAAAATGGTGTTTTCATATTAGGCAAATATACATTTTGGAAATGAGGAACCTATTTAAAGATTGTAAATAAAAAGTGGAAGTTTCCTTAACGCGCGCAGCAGAATGTTTAGAAGTTGATGACAGGATTAATGCTTTGTGTGGACAATCCAGACATACATCTTCATCAGAATCATATTTTGCGGAAAGTTCGTACCATACTTTCACCGGTTCTGAATCAATCATACTGAATTCGGAAGGAAAAGATATAAATGTTCTACCTCTATTGCAATCAAAGAAGACGACAAAAGCATGGCATTGTCGTTACCTTTGTAAAACAGAACATGTTGAAGTTCTGAATAAGTTACAGGATTTCTTCAAACGAAATTTGAAGGGAATAATATACAAAATAGCGTACATTTATAAAGACCTATTACATAATTTAGATAAAGCATTAAACGGTAGTGACCTTGAAACACTTGGACGAATAACACTGCAAACTCGGAAAGAAGCTGAAGCGTTAGAAAAAAATAATACTGACATAAGCTTGAACGAAGAAGAGATTATATCTCGATATTATTTAGCATTTAGAGCT
The DNA here is from genome assembly GCA_947577245.1 of Andrena bucephala. Taxonomy (NCBI): domain Eukaryota; kingdom Metazoa; phylum Arthropoda; class Insecta; order Hymenoptera; family Andrenidae; genus Andrena; species Andrena bucephala. The sequence goes on from OX387716.1 coordinate 72,017,523, forward strand.
TTCACAAAGCGATCTACGGACACACCACGCATCCCGTGGGTTTCCTGCGAGAGACTGTTTTCAAAGAGAGGTTCTTAAGTTCGATATTTCTAAAAGCACATACAAGGGAAATGTAATGCAAACATTGTTAAATCATATTGGTGTCACGTCCCGGGTGAGGTATTTAGGACGATGGCATAGACGGGGTATTATTGGAGGGAACTCAGGCGCGAATGCCAGATTCGTGGCACTGAGGATAGGTTAGGATTCAGGCGCGAATGCCAGATTCGTGGCACTGAACGGGTTGAGGAAATGCAGGCGCGATTGCCAGATTCATGGCACTGCCGAGAGTTAGGATTCAGGCGCGAATGCCAGATTCGTAGCACTGAACGGGTTGAGGGAATGCAGGCGCGAATGCCAGATTCGTGGCACTGAACGGGTTGAGGGAATGCAGGCGCGAATGCCAGATTCGTGGCACTGCGGAGAGTTAGGATTCAGGTGCGAATGCCAGATTCGTAGCACTGAACGGGTTGAGGGAATGCAGGCGCGAATGCCAGATTCGTGGCACTGTGGAGAGTTAGGATTCAGGCACGAATGCCAGATTCGTAGCACTGAACGGGTTGAGGGAATGCAGGCGCGAATGCCAGATTCGTAGCACTGAACGACCAGGGATAAACCAAAGAAAGTGTATGAAATACAATAAGCGTTAATACAAGAAAATTATATATGAAACGCAACAGGCGTTAATAAAGTTCAATAATATGAGCTGTAAGCTTTAGTAAAGAATAGAATATAATCAATAAGTATTAACAATGACGATAATATATGCAATAGGCATTAATATGAAAAGCACTGAGAATTAGTAATACAAGGTGATAAATGTATGAAGATGATATGCCGTATTTAGATAACTAATTAGTAATGGCTTACGGTAGTTGCCGTAGATCACTGAATTTAGGTTTGAATATATAACACTGGTTTAAGATTTCAATAGAACGTGTTACTTCGCGGGAGAGTTTCCGTAGAAGAGAGCTACGGCCTCTTGGGCCCTTGTATTTCAAGATTGTTAGGGGTGAAGGGTGCGCGGTATGCACCATGACTTGTGTACGAAAAGCGTCGCGACAAGTCTTCCGGGGTTTTTATTTGTATGAAATAAGTGTCTGCAATTAGAATGCGTTGACAATAAAATAAGACTTCCGGGGTTTTTATATGTACGAAATATTCGTCGCAAGGACTTCCGGGGTTTTTACTTGGGCTTTTGAAAAGAGAATACTCAACTGATTTGATGGATTTTGGGTGGTTTGATTGGAAAGGGGTGAGTGTGGTTTTGATTGGAAAGGGGCTTAGAGAGGGAGTGAGACTTGGTCTCGAATTGAGAGGGGTTTTGGGACGAGGGACTTGTTTATAATTAAATATGAGGGAAGGGATCATGCTTTGTAGGGCGAAGGGGAGATGGGGATTTCATACTTGACCATTTCGAGATGGGGACCGCTAACCCCTACAGCACACTTCGTTGCAGGAACGTTGCATAACCGTTGCAGTACATTGCAATGTTGCCGTTTGGTTGCAGGTTGCATTGCAATATTACTGCAACATTGTGGAAACATTGCCGTGGAATATTGCAATGGACTCGTTGGTGCAATGTTCCTGGAATATTGTGCACACATTGCCATGCAATATTGCAATGGCTACGTTTGTGCAACGTTTCGGCAGTGGCGGATCCAGGAGCCTTTCTTGGGGGGGGGGGGGCGAAACGTGTAAAAGTACATACCTACATTTTTTAATTTTCTTTTACGAGATTTAAATATGCTTGCAATTTATATTTTAATATATCTAGCTGCTACTATAGCCTGAATAATTAAATACACATTAATTATTTATACATCACAAGAAATCAGAATAATTGCAGTACTTACCTGTTATTGAATAATCGTTTTTATAAAGAAAATAGGTATAAAAAGTGTTAAAAATTAATAAGATTAGATACTATCAAAAACAATTTTATTTTACAATACAAATTCTGTTCTACGATCGCGAATTTTCGCGAATCGATCTATAACACGGTCTTCGTTTAACTCTACATCGGAATGTATATTTAACAACGCAAGTCCGGTGAGTCTATCTTCTCCCATAGTTGATCTAAGCCACGTCTTAAGTCTTCTTAAAGTAGAAAATGATCTCTCTGCACTTGCAGCACTTAAAGGTAGTGTAATTAGAATTTTCAGAAGAACATGTAAAGTAGTGTACACATCGAAGTCACAGAGTTCAAGTAATTTAATTGCACTATAAGAAGAGTCGAATTTTTCTCTATCCCATTTTACTTTCCAAAACTTCAACTCAGAGATGATCATCTTCTCTACCATATCGATAGATTTATTAAAAAACGTCGAATATTTTTCAGCAAGCTTACGAGCTGCTTTTTTAAATAAGGTATTATCTTTTAAAATGGTTGAATCAGGAAATATAATTGATAAATAATGCAAATCTACACTTTCGTTGGAAAATCGACATTTCAAATCTTCAGTTACATTTTCTATTATTGGAATGTAAATAGATTGTCTATAATATGCAACAGGATCGTTAGATGGATAGTTTTGTCGATTACTTTGTCTGCTTGTTATACGAGGTATTCTAATTTCCTCTCCCAACTCTTCTGCAATACCACAAATTTCCTCGTAAATAGTGGCAAATTTTCTACACACTTGTCACGTTTCGTTTTTAAAAGTTTAAAAGTATCCTGAAGCATATCCTGTGCTAATTTAAAATCGATCTCAACCTTTCAGAAAAAACGACTTAATTGAACCATAGAACTTAACAAATCGGAAAGACAAATAATTGTAACTAAAAATGCACTATCACAAAGAGATAATCTCAATGTTCTAGCTTTTGCAGCTGTGTGAATATCTTTCCATGAGGATATACAGTGTGTCCGCGGGAAAGCTAAACAGCCGGCTTCCTCCTAAACTATTGGAGATAAAAATATAAAAAAAATAGGGAATTGCATGGTTCGAGGGGGCCAATTATTTAGCGCGAACGAATTTTTTTATCGATTATTATTTTAAAAGATACGATGGTCAAGTTCGGTTTTTCAAATGGAACTATTTTTTTTGAACACCTGAGTTGATAGTGCGTTCCAAGACAAATTCAATAAGCTTTAATGTATACACTTTATTTTCACTGGTTTTTAAGATATTGCGCTTGCAAATTTACTGATTTTCACTGGAAGAAAACTGTCTGGTATAGCACGGACCGGGGACGGTCTTACTGGTTCCACGGGTGGCACTGCCTTTTGAAATAGATACCTACCTGCCAAAGGTCTACGCCAGGCCCAAAGGCTGGACAATTTTTTTCCGTCAGAAATGCTACTTAGGTAGGTACATCTGCGGTATATTTATTTCGCACTTGCTTCTACGCTCGGATGGCCGGTTCTTTTGGGAGGGATGCAAGTTCGATTGGTTAGGTTAGGAGGAGTGAAAGTTGCTAGACTAAATTTCAATCATAGGGAGCAGATTGTATCAGAACCATTCGGATTTGCATTCCTCACAAACGGCTGCTCTCTTGAAGAGGCCCTCTTCACAGCAATGCCCACCTTCTCTCGCACGGAATACGTTAACGCTTGCTTTTGTTCTGATATTCAAGCTCGTGTTTATACTCGAGAGGACCACGCGTCGACAGCGGGCTACCCATTTTCTTCCTGTGTCTCTCCACGAGCCGTGCTGACGGTGGATTGTAGGAGCGTAGATATCTGGATGCCAGTTATTGAATTCAGGAGACGTTAGAAACATTTTATTACAAAACACACATGTACTATAATTAAAGTAAATCGTATTCCTCTCGACTTCAATTCGTTACGTTCGGCCCAGGATTCGTACCTTTTTCCGAAAAGAGCCTTAAAAATCGGGGGAGGCACAGCGAAGGACTGTCCTCGCCACGGGGTACCAGGCCGCCGCATCTCCTTGACGGGCGTTGCTCTATAATTACCCTGTATCTGGTTAGGAAATAAAATAATTCTTTATTTTTTATCGTATGGATATGGAAGTGTCGCAGATAGATTCCTTGGGGATTTCCGATGAAAATCATGCCAAGTGTCGTGGAAATCGGACAACTCTTACATAAGGAATACAAATTGCTTGTGTCAAAGTAGTCCGATTTGCATGACATTTGGTATGATTTTCGTCAGAAAAACATAAGGAATCCATTGGCACCACTTCCCTTTCGATACGACGAAGCAAAGAATTTCTTAATACGCTCAAATGGATATTTCACCCTCGACTGCGGGGCTTGACCTCAATTTGCTACGTTCGGCCCAGGATTCGTACCTTTTTCCGGAAAAAGCCATAAAAATCGGGTGAGGCAATGCGAAGGTCTGTCCTCGCCACGGGGTGCCAGCGCATCACACATTTGGGCAGTGTGTGACCCGACTACCCTCCGTGTAATTGGTCTGCGCGAAGTGGGGCGCAAGTCCGATCATTATCAGTACTCCTGCCCGAGAGGAATACGATTTACTTTAATTATAGTACATGTGTGTTTTGTAATAAAATGTTTCCATCGTCTCCTGAATTCAATAACTGGCATCCAGATATATACGCTCCTACAATCCACCGTCAACACGGCTCGTGGAGAGACACAGGAAGAAAAGGGGTAGCCCGCTGCCGACGCGTGGTCCTCTCGAGTATAAACACGAGCTTCAATATCAGAACAAAAGCAAGCGTTAACGTATTCCGTGCGAGAGAAGGTGGGCATTGCTGTGAAGAGGGCCTCTTCAAGAGAGCAGCCGTTTGTGAGGAATGCAAATCCGAATGGTTCTGATACAATCTGCTCCCTATGATTGAAATTTAGTCTAGCAGCTTTCACTCCTCCTAACCTAACCAATCGAACTTGCATCCCTCCCAAAAGAACCGGCCATCCGAGCGTAGAAGCAAGTGCGAAATAAAAGTAACGGTGCGCTTCTCGATACCGCAGATGTACCTACCTAAGTAGCATTTCTGACGGAAAAAAATTGTCCAGCCTTTGGGCCTGGCGTAGACCTTTGGCAGGTAGGTATCTATTTCAAAAGGCAGTGCCACCCGTGGATCCAGTAAGACCGTCCCCGGTCCGTGCTATACCAGACAGTTTTCTTCCAGTGAAAATCAGTAAATTTGCAAGCGCAATATCTTAAAAACCAGTGAAAATAAAGTGTATACATTAAAGCTTATTGAATTTGTCTTGGAACGCACTATCAACTCAGGTGTTCAAAAAAAATTGTTCCATTTGAAAAACCGAACTTGACTATCGTATCTTTTAAAATAATAATCGATAAAAAAATTCGTTCGCGCTAATTAATTGGCCCCCTCGAACCATGCAATTCCCTATTTTTTTTATATTTTTATCTCCTATAGTTTAGGAGGAAGCCGGCTGTTTAGCTTTCCCGCGGACACACTGTATAATCCAGCGATTCAATCATTTTTGGAAGTAACAGTCTAAATTGAAGAACTCCAGTATGTCGTTCAATCCATCGAGTTTCACAAAGCGCGGAAAGTTGATGTCCCATCACATTCTTAAGCGTGTAGAAGCGTTTAGCTGAAGCGGTAAAGAATGTTATAATTTCCTTCATTGTACCTATTGCATTTCTAACTGATTGAACTGACGAAGATTTGGATATTGATAAATTAAGAATGTGATTATAACATCGGGAATAAATAGCATTAGTAGCTTCTTTCTTCACAGCTGTTACAGCACCACGAGATTCAGAAATCATAATAGAACACCCATCAGTTGTTATACCTATACAATATTTCAAATCTAAATTCAATTCTTTTAAACTGCCAAGTACAACTTTTCCTAAATTAGAGCCTGTTAATTTAGTTTCTAAGGAATTTTGTTCGTCTGTATTTATCGCACTTATTGCTTTATGAAGATCTAAAAATTGTATAAAATCTTCCCGAACTACATTTTCATATACGTATCTCAATACAAGTGACATCTGTGAAATATGCGACATGTCAGTTGTTTCATAAAATATTATGCTGTAGAATTTAGCTTGTTGAATTCGACTAATGATGATCGATGTAATTTCGTCACCACATTTAATAATCTCATTTTGCGTTGTTTTACTTATATAAGTTGCTCGAGCAGATGACTGTTTCAAATGATTGGATAACTGATCATCGCCACTTTTAATACGGAATCTCAATAATTCTCTAAAATTCCCTTCATTTACTGAATTGGTAGATTGCAACAGTCCATTGTCACGATGACCTCGAAAAGGGACATTTTGACCCCAAAAAAAATTATGCTTTCCACAATGGGTCTCAACCGAAGACGGTTTTCTTTAATTTGTTTCAATCTTTCAGTATTTACTTGATTCATAACGTCTAACTCAGGATTTTTATCTATATTTAAAAATTGTTTTGCAGCTTGTACAGCAGCAATATGATATTCATATTGTTCATGAGTAACAAATGCACCATCTTTGCCTAGGAGTTTAGCAAATGTATTTAATGGCTGTGTCACTAATTTATTCAGAGGAACGTTTTTACGATAACCTTCTACTCCACCATTAACAAAGAGAGGGCAATATTTACAAAAAAATCCTTTCTTTGCGTCAGAAAAAACAAGCCAATCAAAACTATTTAAATATTTTTGGCTAGCATATCTTTTTTCTTCTTTCCCTTTCTTAGGATGTACAGAATAAGGGAAAATATAATTTTTTGGTGGAATCCATGGATTTAATAACAATTGTTTTTTAATTAAATCATTCACCGTAGTTCCTACGTAATTTCCGATATCCAGAGCAACAGTTTGAATTGTTTGGTCCAATTCATCGCAAACATTAACATCTGAAGTTATCTGGATATCGGATGTGTTTGCTGTTGGCACTTTTGAAACACAAACCGTTGAGCCGAAAAAATCGTCAATAGTATTTTTCCTTTTTCTGCTAATATTTAGACTGTTTTCAGCCTTTTTTGCAAACTTGCTCTTATTCATATTATCTAGAAAACAAAAACATTAATTCAATACTTATAGAATAAATTTTCTATAGAATAATATTAAGTAAAAGAGAATTCTCTTCATTTTTAGCCAAACAATCGATGTTTCTTTATTGCATAAATTATACTCTGTTGATAGTTGCTTTTTTAACATACAAGTTTCATAGTGAGTATTACACTGTGCGACAAAATTTAACTTTTTTTTTGTTCTGTAACATTCAATAGCCGTTTCTCATATTAGATTTTTATGCGCTGAAAACGAATCTGCAAACAGTTTGTCCCCATCACCGTCAGTTTTCGAGAAATTCAATTTTGAAAAAAATGCAAATTTCCAACTTTGAACATCTTTTGTGTTCAAACAGTAATAGTTATTCGGTTGCTTGTTCCGTCAAATTATTCTATGTATGAACCCTCACGAGTACAACGATATTAGCTATTATTGAATTATAAACATTTAAATATGTTTAAACAACGATCAAAGGGAAAGGACACCCGAAATGCACCCATTTTTGCAGATATCTTTCTATACATTTCAAAAACTAAGGATCTAGAAGAAAATCTGACTACTCCACGCGATGCGGCAGACATTGGTGCATTTCGGGTGTCCTTTTCCATTTGATAGTTGTTTAAACATATTTAAATGTTTATAATTCAATAATAACTAATATCGTTGTGTTCGCGAGGGTTCATAAAATAATTTTACGGAACAACCAACCGAATAACTATTACTGTTTGAACACAAAAGATGTTCATAGTGGAAAATTAGCATTTTTTTTTTCAAAATTGAAATTCTCGAAAACTGACGGTGATGACGACAAATGGTTTGCGGATTCGTTTTCAGCGCACAAAAATCTATGATAAACGACTATTGAATGTTACAGATCAAAATGGCTGTTGGACAGTGTTAGTGTAAATAGTAAATTGTAAGTGAAGAAATACTTGAGCTGTTATTATGTCCTGGAACTGTAACTTGTAAAGATGATAGGTTGAGAAGGATGGATAAAATCAAAAGTAGGTATATTCACTATATTCTTGTGTCTATGCACGGCGCGACGCAACGTGTGGAACCAGACTTTGTCATCGAACGACTGTGGATCTGATGGACGTATATTTGTTTCAAGAGGCGACAATGGTCGGACCTGAACGCGACCGCGATGTGTACTTGTCATTTCGTCGCACGATTGTAGTAGCATTGTTTCTAGACATTTTCAGGGGATATACTGGAAACGTTCAAAAAAATTCCATGCACTAGCGAGTACCTCCGCTGAGCATGCAAATCGTGAACAGCTCGGCAAATATACATTGTCAACACATTAAGTATATACCTAACAAGTGTTTCAGAATGTGACATAATATTTTTATATTTTATTATTCTTGGGGGGGGGGGGCGATGGGGGCGATCCGTGGATCCGCCACTGCGTTTCGGGAATATTGCGCACACATTGCCATGCAATATTGCAATGGCTACGTTTGTGCAACGTTTCGGGAATATTGCGCACACATTGTCGTGCAATATTGCAATGGCCCCGTTTGTGCAATGTTTCGGGAATATTACGCACACATTGCCGTGCAATATTGCAATGGCCCCGTTTGTGCAATGTTTCGGGAATATTGCGCACATATTGCCGTGGAATATTGCGCATATATTGCGATACAACCCACGTGGAACGTTCCTGCAACGTTGACCTCAAAATATGGTGCAACATTGCACTCGTAACGTATGAGCGCCGTTCCTGCAACGATCCGCAATAAGTCCGGAATTACGCGGAACGATTCCGAAATCTAAACACGCAGAATACAATCTAATATTCCACAGGCCACCACCGAGGGAATATATGCGAACGTGGACAATATCTGACATAAATAATTAATACAATTATGTATTTAACAATATATAGTTTAAACAAACTCAAAGACTATATACAGCAACCAAAGATATTTGTAAAAAACTGTTTAATGTCCCAATTAATGCCAGTGTCCCTACTATTGCCATTTAATTGATTATAGATAATAAAAACGTCGAGTGCAAATATGTAAGTCCATAATTCTGTGATCGTGGTTGCAGGAACGACCCGCATAGGTTATGAGTGCAACATTGCACTACGTAACGTATGCGCGACGTTCAGGCAACGAATCCGCATTGAATACGGTCTTACATATTTGCACTCGACGTTTTTATTTGTTATAATCAATTAAATGGCAATAGTAGGGACACTGGCAGTAATTGGGACATTTAACAGTTTTTTCCAATATCTTTTGCTGCTGTATATGGTCTATGACTTTGTTTAAACTATATATTGTTAAATAAATAATTGTATTATTTACTTATGTCAGATATTGTCCACGATCGCATATATTCCATCGGTGGTGGTCTGTGGAATCTTAGACAGTATTCTGCGTGCCGAGATATCAGGATCGTTCCGCGTAATTCCGTATTCTGTGATTGCCGTTGCCGGAACGTTGGTCATACGTTACGAGTGTAATGTCGTACTCGTAACCTATGCGGGACGTTCCTGCAACGTTCGAAAAGAATATGGAATTACGCGGAACGTTCCTGAAATGCGAACACGCGGAATACATTCTAAGATTCCACAGACAACCTCCGAGGGAATATATGTGAACGTGGAAAATATCTGATATAAATAATTAAGAGAATTACTTAATTATCACTATAAGGTTTAAGCAAAATGTTAAACTGTATACAGCAACAAAAGATATTTGTAAAGAAGTCTGAGCTGTGAAATGTAAATCCACAAACACTAAAAACTACAAAATAAAAAAAATATAACAAAAAAATTATGTTAAACGATTCTATTAAAATTGCGCTAAAAACTAAAAAAAATTATTTTCTTGTACTACGCAGGATATTTCATAACAGGGTATGAATCAACTTAATACAACATCAAGCGTCGAAATGAATTTGTTACGAGATATCCGGCTCCACGATTAGGGAGATGTAATGGGGTTTGTCAAAAGCAATCTTCGTTTTTGAATAATTTGAGTTTAAAGTGTTGGACGGTAGGAGTATATGTTAAAATACGTAACCAATCTTTCCAATCAACGGCTGTAGGTGCAGCGGTAAAGTGTTCGTCTCCGGTGCTCGAAGTCATGAATTCGAATCTTCGAATGAATACGATTCTGTACACATTCATGTCGTCTCGCGTCCATCAAAGACAACGGTATATACCTTAATTAATACCGATATTTTTATTTTTGATCCTACTGCCCGAAACGTTGCGTGACCATTGCTGTGTAATATCTCAGAAATGTTGCGTGACCATTGCAAGAAAATCTCCGAAATGTTGCGTGACCATTGCTATAAAATCTCCGAAATGTTGCGTGACAATTGCTGTAAAATGGCAGAAACGTTACGTGACAATTGCTGTAAAATTCCGAAACAATGTTCCAGAAATAACTCCTGCAATGTTACACAAGGCGGACATAGCAATTTCCTTGAAACGTTTCGGGAACATTTCGAGCAACGTCACTGAGACGTTCCTGCAACGAAGTGTGCTGTGAGGGAAGGTACATCGTCTATATGGTCAGTGGTTGGGGAAAGGGGTAAGACTTGAGTTCAAGGGATTTAGCGGAGTTGTGGAGTAATTTATGAGGGAGACTTGAAATAATACCGCGCGAAAAATAGTGGGACATCACATTGGATACAAAGTTGGTGACATGCATTTTATTTGCCGATATTGTCAGGATAAAATTCGCAACGATTCCATACCACCAAAATGTATTCTAAATAAGCTTGATGTATGTTCAGTTCCAGAAATAGCAGTGTTGAACGATTACGAACAAATTCTCATTCAAAGAGCTAAACCATTTCAAACGATTGGGAGAATTGATACAGTAATACGTAAAAATATGCCACATAAACATAGTATGTTTCCAAAAGTAAAGAGGAGAACATTTCACCTTCCTTTGCCGTTAGAAGAAAATTAAAAAAAATCTGTCCTTCGACTGAACATTTAAATCAAAATCATGAATTATACATATTGGTGCGGGGCGTTCCAACAAAATCTAAAATAATTTGGGAAAAGTTAGTTGATTTGAAGAAAGTATGGAATGCCTTAGTATGGTTGAAAACCAATAATTCTCAATACGCAAAAATTGTTTTACCACAATCGCACAATTTATTGCTGAATGCCACATTACAAGATACAGAACTTCAAGAAGAAGTTGTTGTCAATGATAATAATAACGAATCTATCGAGGACGTTGAAAACAATAAACGTGCATTATTGACGCAAATGTCACAATCTGATTCATATTATGATCAGTTTACGATTTATCCAATGTATGACAAAAGGGTTAATGAGTCTGCTACCGCACTCTATCAAATGCTTAAAGTTTGTGACATTCCGTTGGGTCATCGTGCTAAACACTTAGATATGAAATGTTTCCCAGATTTATATCCATATGGGGTGAACGGGCAGCATGAAGAAAGATTGGTTCGTTTGACTGATCATGAATTCATTAAATCCAAACTATGATGTCCAAGCATTCGCAATTTCGATTGAACATGCAATATATTTTTCATTTATTTTTAACACGAGACCAATATGCGGCAATTGAACGCTGGAATTTATCACAAAATGAACGTCGTAAATCCACGTGAAAAATACCCAGCTGCTGGTTTTCTAGAGCAACTCTCTAAAGATCAGTTACAAACGAACTTGAACATTATATTCTCCAGATTACGTGATACAGCACAATATTGGCGAAAACCGAGAAAGGATTTGAACTGTATGATACACCATTATGGACCAGCTACATGGTTCCTCACGCTCAGTCCATGTGAATGGGTATAGACAGATTTAATAGAATATCTTCTTTATGTAAACGGCCCAACGGTGGCTAAAATGTCGCCGAACGAACTCTGTCTGAGAGTCTGACCGTAGGCCACGTGAGCTTATACCGGTTTTAGGTTAGGTGCAGAAAGTAAAGCACAGTGTGTTTGGTGAGCAATGTACAATGTTCGTATTTATTTTGATACACTCGCGGAGTGAGTCACGTTTGATAAAAGGGTGAGCGGTGAGAAAAAGCACGTTGTGCTGAACAATAAAAACTCTCGCTGAGAGTTTCCACGCACACTGACCACGCGGTCGCACCACGATCCACAATCGATTGCGCGTGAAATTGAGACCGAAATTGAGACGAAGTGAGTAACGAATTTCTCGATGAGAACTGTGAGCACTACTGAGAATGAGATTTGTGAGAAGATTCACGAGTTACGTGTTAAACGTTTCAGAAACACCGACGCGTCTACTCACGTACTCTGCGTGAACAAGAAAAAAGACCGTTGGATAATCCGACTTCCTGTACGGGTCGTCTCGAACATTCTCGACGATCGACCGACGCGGGGAAATCTGATTGGTTGAGCCACAGATGTGTTGAACTGTGATTTGCTACGCGTATTCTACAACCGGCTGAAACCGTTTCACGCGATGCGCTGATTGGCTGATCGTCGGCCGAGGAGCGCAGATGATTGGCCGATCGATTGTGGATCGGTCGTGGCGTTCCGCAGTCCAGGAGGTGCTGCGGTGAGTTGGGGTGTGGCGGAGATCGGAACTACCGAATCTTGAACAAACTCATTGCTTCTGATCTTGTTTCAACTGCTCGATTTATAGATAATACATTCCACACTGTGGTGAATTTCATTTGTTCGCCCGACAATCCGATTGGGAAGGTCACTCATTACTTTTGGCATAGAGAATATCAAAGCTGGGGATCACAACATTTTCATCTTTTAATTTGGATTGAAGATGCTCCTATAATCGATAAATCTTCGAAGGAACATGTAGCACGATTCATTATGAAATACGTCACTTACAGATTGCCATCACCGCATGTGTCACCAGAATTATATAATCGTGTAATTGCACATCAAATGCATAAATGCAATCGTTACTGTCTACGCAACAAAAAAACTGAAAATTCCTTCTGTAAAGTATGTACATTTTCATTTCCACGTCCAGTTACAGATACTTTGATAATAAGGGATGTGGCTGTTTCTATAGATGCTAGAAAACAATTGAAACAAAACTCCATGATCTTCCACGTTCAATAAAAGAGGTCCGTATCAATGATTTCAATGCTCCCGTTCTCGTGATTTGGAGAGTTTACATGGATATACATTATATTGGGGATATTGAACGTTAGCTCGTTGCCGGACCACCAAGGACGCACAAGGGCGTCTTGTATTTTCAAACCTTGATATGGCAGACACTTGGTCTGTCAGTCCGCGCCTCGTAGACCTGGGACCGTGGTAAACTCATAAATTCAGTCCATCGGAAACGCAGGCGATCAGCCCAAGTCAGGGCCAAGGGTCCCAGAATCGCCGTGACAGAAAACAGACGGCCTGGCGACAACCATCACACGGATTCACCAACACTTTGATAAGGGTTTCCCTTCCTATAGTTCGTTACCATCTACAACCAAATCATTTCCGCCAATGGACAGAGTTTTCTACGACTGCGTTATTAAAACTCCACCCTTAAAGGGCATCTTCGACTTTGCCTTGTAGCCAGCGAGAGAGTCCCAAATCAGTCCAAATGTATAGCTCGCACGAGTAAATTTGAGGGATTTGACTGTGGTGATCTTCAAGAAATGATTTCGGAATTGAACCATGATCAGAAGCGGATATTTGATACAGTTACTAAGTTCTTGAGGTCTAACGATAACATTCTCAGACTTTATGTGAGTGGAGAATGTGGCACTGGGAAAAGGTTTTTAATAAAAACTATCAGACATTGGATCAAGCAGCTTATCGGAAAAGACAGAGCAGTAACTGCTCCTACTGCAATCGCAGCTTTTAATATTGAAGGTCTTACAATACACCGATTATTCCAATTACCCGTAGAACATGGGCACACAGCCCAGTATAGACAACTTAGCGATGCAACCCTTCAAATTGTATTAGATCTACTAAAAAATGTTGCTTTAGTAATCATCGATAAAATTTTTATGGTTCCACGCGCGCCTGCGCACTAACCAGTCGCTTTGTAGACCGACTAGAGAAAGAACCATGCGAGCGGAGAATAACCGATGCGTAATAGTCGAGCTCCATTTCGATTGGTCCGCTCCCACTACTCCGAATATGTATAAATACGGGCATGATAGCCCAGAGAGAAGCATTCAGATTCATTCAGCCATTCAATTCACTACATTCAATGACTCAAGGATCATTTAAAGCTAATAGCTGATCCCGATCTAAATTAATGCTCCAACTTTGGAAGCCGCTTGGTATGCCCCTCGGTTATGTTGAACGTTCTAACTAAGGCCATAGTCGCCAGGTTTGACTAAGCGTTCCTGCCTTGGAAGCCGCCTTGTAGACCCCTTAGTTTGTTGAAGCTAAGTTATTAATAATTATTCTCAGGTTAGTAATATTACTCTTGAGCAACGAGGGAGTGAGATTATTCCAGGTGGCAATACCTGCCCCTGATGAAACGAAGCAACAACTACAACCAATAACTTAATCACAACTTAAACATATTCAATCTCCTAGAGCGATGCCCCGATGGGCGGTCCGAGAGCACGAGCATTCATCTCGTTTTTCAAAGCTCGCGTGGAAAACAACTTGAAATCAGCCTATAACCACAAATCAAATCAATTTAATCGCAATGAAATCAGCATGTAACCGTTACATGCTGATTTCAGGGTACGAGCCTACACGCACACTACTAGAGTTTTTCCCATCCGTTACATGCTCGCAACTTCAATGGTTTCGAGCGCCTCCTTTCACGCTAGGTTTGGAAACCGCGATGGATGCTCGTGCTCTCGGACCGCCCATCGGAGCAACGCTGTCTAGATTCTACGTTTATTCTATTCTCCTACTACATTGCCCAAAAAAGTCACTATCCATAACCTAATTCCTTTCAATCTACTAAAACTTCATTATTAGTTATATAAGTTACATTATTCCAAATCGATCGATCAAACGGGCATTCTTTTGTACCGACCGAGAGTCGCAACCTACTTAATTACTCTAATTTATTTAGTATCATAAAGCGTTAATTTAGGTTTGTATGTATAATTTAGAAGTTTTTTCCTGAATAAACACTATTAAGATTAGTTCTTGTTCTGAAATTCTAATTCTTTATCGCACGCCACTCGAACCAATCCCGAATTCCTGTGACGC
Source organism: Andrena bucephala (assembly GCA_947577245.1). Lineage (NCBI taxonomy): Eukaryota > Metazoa > Arthropoda > Insecta > Hymenoptera > Andrenidae > Andrena > Andrena bucephala. The sequence goes on from OX387716.1 coordinate 72,032,613, forward strand.
CCGTTGTGTCACATGTAGAAACGTTACAGGGGTGACCACATTACAAGGAGTGCATCTTATGAATTATGATTCATCTTCCGTAAAGGCACAAGAATCGGCTATAATCTATTGTATAGATTGCCAAAAAAAATATAGACGTGATCTTATGACTTTTCAGTTTCTAAAAATCGCATTCGCAATGTTCGTGGTGCTGTTTGGGCAGTATCTAATTATTATGTATCCGAATCTTAGAATACTAATGATCACATCGTGGATACCACTCAATACTGCGTAAGAGGTCTCCCAAATTCTAATGGTGAGTCTTGTTATGCAAATGCCACAATCCAATACATGGTATATTGTTCATCCATAAGAGAAAACTTAATTTCGACTGAAAAAGCTGATCCCATTATAAAAGTCTTTATGACCCAATATAAATCGGATCAAAATCTAAACATAATATCATTACGGCAATTCCCAGGAGAAAAATACACTTTCAATCAGTTACATGATGCAGCTGAGTTTATTACATCTCTTTGTGATCATGAGATTCTTAGTAAGAATACAGTACAACACGAAATAACAACGGTATTAAAATGTTTAGCGTGTAATTACACAAGTACTGCTATCAGTACAAATTGTGTGGTACATCTTGCTCTGTCCAAGATGTTAAAAAAAAAATCATTTGAATTTCAAGATATAATAAAACACAATTTCACAGGATGGAAAAATCTGAAATAATCCTTGCAATAATTGTTATAATTCAAATTAAAACACAATGAAGAAAGTCGACATGACTGCTTCCAAAAAAATTTTTATTGCAAAATTACATTTGTTCGATCACGATAGTAGCGGAGCAACGAAACTCGAAAATTTCTCCATCAATGTAATACCTACTACTAAAATACAAATGGGAGACCACTGTTATAAACTGAAGACAGCGAATTTCCACCACGGTAAAAGTATTGCCGATGGTCATTACACGAGTATGGTAAGGAGTAAGGGCATAACGTGGGTATCTGTTGATGATTTACGAGTGGAAAAAAAACTTGGCCACGAAATGCTAAAAAATGCATACATATTTTTCTTCGAAAGGCGTTAATTGTGGTTGTTATTACAGTTGAATGTTAAATACGTTCAGCGCCATAAGCTGCTTCGCGCACCATGTAAGTACTGTACACAAAGTACTACACATACGCGGTCATCCGTTACAACTGCAACCTACGCGCGCGCGAACAGACGAAAATGACAACACCGACTCACAGACGCATTCCACTACAACCATTCATCAGCCCGGCGTACGGCCTATGGATCGCTGGGCAGCAGTGATGCCCGAGCTTCGAAAATTTTAGGATGGTCTTATTCAAATTAACGTCGGAAAGGGCTGTACGGAATTTCCCAGTCCAGGTAAGCGAGGCGCGCTCTCCGTTTTTATTATCGTTTTACCACTCGCACTCCAGATTACTGTAATGAGGTTTGAAAACAATGTCGACTGATCTCGTACCCGTCTCAATTTAAAAAATTGCAGCTACGACAGGGTTGACCGCGGTGCTAAGTAACGCCACGCCTATACCGGCCTCCGTTAATGTCATTTTTTGGAACGATGCGCCATTATTGTTGTGGCTTTTACACGGAGGTGGCGAAAAATCTCTCCGTACAGGGGTATACCGCCGCAGTCAATCCTGTCGTAGCTAAAATTTTTTAAATTAAGACGGGTGCGAGAGCAATCGACATTGTTTTCAAACCTCATTACAGTAATCTCGGGTGTGAGTGGTAAACTGATCATCATAAAAACGGAGCGCGCGACTCGCTTACCTGGGCCGGGAAATTCCGAATAGGTGTTTCTGACGTTGATTTGAAAGAGATCATCCTAAAATTTTCGAAGCTTGGGCATCACTGTTGTCCAGCGGTCGCTGGTAGCACTCCGAACACCGGGCTGGTGCATGGTTGTAGTGGAACACGTCCGTGAGGCGCTGTTGCCAGTTTACCTATACGTATAATACATATACAGGGTGTCCGCGGGAAGACTGGACAGCCGGTTTTCTCCTAAACTATTGGAGATAAAAATATAAAAAAAATAGGGAATTGCATGGTTCGAGGGGGCCAATTTATTCGCGCGAACGAATTTTGTATTCGATTATTATTTTAAAAGATACGATGGTCAAGTTCGGTTTTTCAAATGGAACTATTTTTTCTGAAGACCCGAGTTGATAGTGCGTTCCAAGACAAATTCAATAAGCTTTAATGTATACACTTTATTTTCACTGGTTTTTAAGATATTGCGCTTGCAAATTTACTGATTTTCACTGGAAGAAAACTGTCTGGTATAGCACGGACCGGGGACGGTCTTACTGGATCCACGGGTGGCACTGCCTTTTGAAATAGATACCTACCTGCCAAAGGTCTACGCCAGGCCCAAAGGCTGGACAATTTTTTTCCGTCAGAAATGCTACTTAGGTAGGTACATCTGCGGTATCGAGAAGCGCACCGTTACTTTTATTTCGCACTTGCTTCTACGGTCGGATGGCCGGTTCTTTTGGGAGGGATGCAAGTTCGATTGGTTAGGTTAGGAGGAGTGAAAGTTGCTAGACTAAATTTCAATCATAGGGAGCAGATTGTATCAGAACCTTTCGGATTTGCATTCCTCACAAACGGCTGCTCTCTTGAAGAGGCCCTCTTCACAGCAATGCCCACCTTCTCTCGCACGGAATACGTTAACGCTTGCTTTTGTTCTGATATTGAAGCTCGTGTTTATACTCGAGAGGACCACGCGTCGACAGCGGGCTACCCCTTTTCTTCCTGTGTCTCTCCACGAGCCGTGTTGACGGTGGATTGTAGGAGCGTAGATATCTGGATGCCAGTTATTGAATTCAGGAGACGATAGAAACATTTTATTACAAAACACACATGTACTATAATTAAAGTAAATCGTATTCCTCTCGGGCAGGAGTACTGATAATGATCGAACTTGCGCCCCACTTCGCGCAGACCAATTACACGGAGGGTAGTCGGGTCACACACTGCCCAAATGATACAGGGTAATTCTGGAGCAACGCCCGTCAAGGAGATGCGCTGGCACCCCGTGGCGAGGACAGACCTTCGCTGTGCCTCACCCGATTTTTATGGCTTTTTTCCGGAAAAAGGTACGAATCCTGGGCCGAACGTAGCGAATTGAAGTCGACCCTCCGCAGTCGAGGGTGAAATATCCATTACAGCGTATTAAGAAACCCTTTTCTTCATCGTATCGAAAGGGAAGTGACGCCAATGGATTCCTTATGTTTTTCTGACGAAAATCATACCAAATGTCATGCAAATCGGACTACTTTGACACAAGCTATTTGTACTCCCTATGTAAAAGTTGTCCGATTTCCACGACATTTGCCATGATTTTCAGCGGAAATCCCCAAGGAATCCATCTGCGACACTTCCATATCCATAGGATAAAAAATAAAGAATTATTTTATTTCCTAACCAGATTTGAAATTCCAACGCGTGTTTATACTTGAGAGATAAGGGATCCGTCTTTAATTTGAGGGTAGGACGAAGCAGGCGGGACTACGCGCAGTCAGCGGACTACACTTCTTTTCCTGTGTCTCTCCGCGAGACGTATTGATGCTGGATAATATTCTGTAATTTCTAGTTCTCCAAAATTAATCAGGCTCATCAGCCAGAGCATTTCGCCAGGGTCGCGGTTTATGACCGTATTGTCCCGCAAGTCGGCGGTAGAGAACGGTTTCCTACAGTTTCGGATAATTTATGACTTAATTGGTTCCGCCTCGTAGCAGACGTGAACTCAGGGTGTCAGAAAGGGGAAACAGGAATGGTACGCATTTTCTTCTTTATAGCAACTCGAAGACTTTCTGCGTCTTTTCCCTTCGGACCCTTTCGAACCGATACACGTGGTGTCTGTTTTCTATCTCGAAGCAATGGGTACATTGGCAGTGGAAGGACGGGGCGCGGGCTTTTGTGAAAGTTTTCGTTGCACTTCTGCAAAACACGTGTGTTCCGAAAATGTGGTGGCTTCTTTTTACCTAAAGCCTCTTGTCCTGGTGGGAGTAAACTCATAATGGAATGAGAGAAACTACTTGGGGGTAGAGGAAGTTACTTGGGAAAAAATCCTGTCAGTCAGCTAGTAATCTCGGCCCAGAAATGTACTCCGCCGAATAGTATTACGCTATGTTCTGGGTGTACGCGCGGAACGACGGGAACGCGAGTGCTACCGTGCGAGCGTTGGCAGTGGAGTACCCGCGCATCGAAACCCCGAGCGAGGGAACGATCAGACGTTTGGCGTCTCGATTATACTCGGCGGAGGCGTGCATAGACGCTGAGGGTGCCCACATTGAGCAACTGTTCAATTTACAGTAATCGGCCCCTTTCGGGGCCACCAATTTTTATAACGTAGGAACAACACGATCCGTAGAAAATAAATTAAGTGATCAGTGTTAGTATCAGTGCAGTGAAGTGAATATTCGGTACATTAACCCGGACGCACTTGACGTTGCGACCCTTACCTTCGGGTGGTGTCCTGCGAATACCTGCGATCAGCTGAGCACTGGGCGCTACCCTATCATAAATCTTTTCGTCCACCGATGACCAGGATCGGTACAGTGACCCAGTGACACAAAAAAAGGTTTCCGAAAAAGAAGGAAAGGAATGCCCGAATGGGTGAGTTTTATTTAATTTATTGGTGATTATTAGGTGTAGAAATAAATTCTTTCCGATTTTAGGGTACAATAACAGTTCGATTTAAAAAATATGAAAAATACCACCGCGATAGAAATTCAGTAGCTTTGTACTGATTATGTAAATCCAGTCGGAAAGAATTTATTCATACACCAAATATTATTGTTTAAATTTAGTTGAGTTGGCCGTTATTAAACTACGGATTTTTACCTCAATAACGAATTACTATCACATGTCGTACATTTTCTGCTACATTACCTTTTTCGTTTATGCGTTATTTGAAAACGAAATGTACGTATTTCTTGTCCTCTCGCTTCAAATAATTATTATTTAACATTCTGCTTTAAAAAAAAAACTGTGTAACGCGGTTTCCTTCGATGCATGTCGACTTGCTTGTTCGTACGTCCGTAGTACAAGCGCGGCCGCCTACCGCGTAGCCAACGCTACCGCGGGAGCTCGGGCGGAAGGCGCGCGCTCTGATTGGTCGGTGCTTTTGGTTATTATCTCGTTAACGAAACCTCGGAGAGAATTTTCGCAAAGGAAAAAGTTGTTTGCAATCACCCCCTGAATCACCCCCTTCAAGGAACCGCAGCATTTTTGGGACACCCTGTAGATAAAAAATGTGTAATCAACATGAGCTGCAATTACATAAAGGTGCTTTCTAACTGCGCTTAAGATGACACAACTACATATACACAGCTAAAATACTGTGTTCATTCATTCCATTACTCGTGTCGCGGCCATTTTAATTAACCCATCAAACAGAATCCCATTTTAAAATATTGTCGTCAATTAATAGCTATACAAAATTAATGATTTACAAAAATTGCGCCAATTATAACAATGGATATTTATACAAAGAAAAAAATGTATTAAATAATATTAAGCAGATATATTTTTATACAAACAAATATTTTAATACAAATAAATATTTTATTCAAAATATTGGCGCTGTGAAACCGAAAAAATGTTAATTGTCTTAGTATTTTAATAATTTACAATAACAGTCAGATTTATTCTACATATATTTAATTCTAATATCATACGTAGCATATGCACACGCACACATACACACATTCACGAACGCACACACAAGAAATGAAGAAAGAGATTAATGCAACACCAATTCGGGGCTCAGCGCCAAGTATGTTGAATAAAATATTTATTCGTATTTAAATATTTATTTGAATAAAAATATATCTGCTTAATATTAGTTAATACATTTTTTCTTTGTATAAATAGTCATTGTTTTAATTGGCGCACTTTTTGTATATCATTAATTTTGTAAAGCTATTAATTTACGACAATGTTTTTAAATGGGATTCTTTTTGATTGGTTAATTAAAATGTCCGCGATATGAGTAATGGAATGAATGAACACAGCATTTTACCTGTGTATATGTAGTTGTGTCATCTTAAGCGCAGTTATTATCTTCTATTTTTTGTGATTTATTTGATTTTTCTTGTACATGGCGTAATTTTTTTACATTTTTGAAGTTTTTTATGGGGATATATTATACCTGCGTCATAATCCATCTTCAAAAACATATTTTTAACGCCGTCACACTGTTTATCCCCCTGAACTGCCTATAAAATCTGTACCGTTAGGAATTTCGTTTTAAAATTTTACCTGGTCATTCTTGAGATGTTGAAGGATGAAAATATTCAAAAGAAAAAAATACATATATTGACCGGGAAGTGCCCTTAAAGTATTACTTGGGTCGTTTAGGAAAATACATATTTTACGCGGCTTGAATTTAAAATATTTGGCAGCTCTACTGCCAACACATTTCCAGCATAACTTTCGAGGAGGTAGGACTACCATTCAGGGACAGAATATACCAATGCATTGATGCTCAAGGTCGTCCTTTCGAATACAGAAGATAAAGAACATTTTCTGGGCGTACAGCGAGAGAATACATTAAACGATCGTAAATGACCTTGAATAACCTTGGATTACTAACATATCATGGGTCAGTGAACTTGGTTTGAAGCAGGCAACACGCCTAACTAAAAAAAGTTACTGTTTCATTTAAAAGAACAAAGTTCACCTTGAAACCTCAGGGGCAACTCCACTTAGGAAAGATATCTGTTCATCATAAGATGTCCTTTCCGAAACAAAGTAAGTTTTACCTGAGGCATTTTTCGTATAACGAATGGTTCGGGAGATAATTACGTGTATAGATAAAAATGGGACATCCTGTACACGATCTGTAAGTTAACTAATTAGCCAGGAGTGTTTGAATGTGTATAATAATTAGAAATAAGATGTTTCGACTGCATGTGTGGCTCCCGATAGGTCACTTTCAATATTTGCTGCCATATGATGTATGAATGTTCAGAGAAAGTTGCATTTTAAATATTTAATTTCTCGTAAGAACATAGATCTTCGTATCTATTGTAAAGTTTTACGCAGATCACACAGAGTGATTGTCAGAAAGTCAATAAACACCAAATTTGTTGAATAAATTTAATAACGTACTCAAACGTGCAGTAGGCCAAAGTTGGTACTCAGGTCGAATATTTGCCTGTTTAGATATACCATCTGATTTTTAGTATGTATAGTATAATTGTACAGAAATTAATCAATGTACAAAATAAAACTCCGAATCGTCTCTTAAATCGCTAATTTTCAAATAACTTTAGCTTGTTTGTGATGAAAGTGACATTCGCACTTGACAAGTGTAAATGTTTTAGGGGAAGCGTACTGAATTGTTATCTTTACTGTTGGTTTGGGGATTGTTTATTGCAGAAAACAACTAACACTTGAAATTGACAAGCTTGTTTAATTTTTTCGTTTATTTGTTTAAATTTTCAAATTTATTTGAATGTATTTAGAGCTCTAAACCAGTCGCGAGAGTACACGAAGATGATGCAAATGATAATCGCATAACTTTTCAAATCAAATGTCGTTGATCGATTAAAGACCATACATATATTGTACGTCCATGAAGATTTTATTTTGAACGGTAGAAATTGAACAAATTTTAAGCTGTATTAATGCTATTACAAACGACACTCTTTATTCGTTTAAGCCTTTTTGTATGTTTCAGCGAATTCTGTGAATACCTACGTAAAGTTTTGACTATAATTTTTCAACAGCCTATGCCTAATATAATAGACACGCAATAGCCGGCGTTAGACGGACAGTTTTTTTCACAGTTTTGGGGCGTACACTCCAGGTGTGCGCTCAAAAACTGTACGTGTAAAGTCTCCAACGTGATAAAGGACGATCGCGCGTTCCCGGGACGCGCGTCTGGAGTACAGATCTGAACTTGTCCTTTAAGGTCGTCGCCCACTAGGCCGAAGCGCCGGGAAGCGAAGCGCGGCGACCACGCATCGCTCATATGACAGAACAGCAGCGACCACGCATCGCCTATATGACAGAACAGCGCCGACGAACATTTCGCTTTGGTCGCCGCGCTTCGCTTCGGCCAAATGGGCGACGCCCTTTACACGTTCAAACGTGATTGACGTGCCACGCGCCAGATCGTGTTTTATAGATACCTATAGCAGTGAAAATGTGGTCCTGAGACAGTTTGGAGCAATTTATTGTTATTTACCGAAGTTTCCCCTGCTTGCGGAAACTAAAATCGGATGAATATAAATGCAAACATTTCGTTCTTGCTCTTTCGCTTTAAAATAAGCATACAAAACGATGCAAGCGATCGTGCAAGATCTTCGCTTTTTTATCAGACATTTTATTTCCACAATGTCTGCGATGCAGTTGGCATAGCGTGGCGCGGCGCGCTGAACTGTCCACCCGGCAGATATGCCACGCTCCACGCGAAATCTTGCAAATTTGGAGCGGACGCTTCAAACTTGCGGATCTGGCGCGCGCACTTGGAGTGTTGCGCTTTAAACATCACGCTCCAGGAACGCGTTCCAGCGCGGCACGCTGGAGCGACGCTCCAAACCTGAAAGTTTGGAGCGGCCATGTAAAGGCGGCTAATGCAATATAAATAAAAAATCAATCATTATATGTTTTCATCTCATTTAGCCTGATAAATGTACGGATTACGAATCGCCAATGGGTCTGGTGCGTAAATAATAAGAAACAGACCGTTATTTTTTCACACGGCAAGAGAACGTAGTGCACTGAACCTCGTGGGAATATTTCAAAGGAAAGGTGGGATGATTTCATGATTCTTAATGCCAAAGTATATGGTAGTACGATAGCAATTCAAACGATGTAACGTAATACGCGAAAAAAAGTGCGATAACTTTTGTTTTAAATGAAACTGGTTTTTCGAAGCGCCTTCTTGCAGGGATCTACCACTCCGGCGGACCTGTCTCATCTAAAGTTCAAACTGCTATGCTGTCTATTCTCATACTTGACAGAATTGTTTTACTGATTATGATTGTACGTAACACGACACACTCGCGATTCAATGGCAGTACAAACGTGGATTTCGTTAATTACCATGACTGTTTGACGTTACAACTTTCTCATTTCATTCGTTAATACAAATAGATGAAATGTCAAGTTTAACAACTCTTCTTTTCCGTTACAGATTGGTCAGTTTTATATTAGTAATTTAACATACTTATTTCTATGAGACAGTACTATTATTCTCTGATCATAGTCCAAGGATTGGAATGCTTAAAATTAACTATCACTTTTTCTAAATACGTATAACGAATTTATTAATATCAACTACAACACAGACGACAAAGTACAATTGAAAACGTAGCGATATCATATGTATAAATACCGGGAAAACGAAGAATGATATTTCCTTAATGCTTAAATTTAAAAAAAAAACGGCTTGTGTTATTATAATATACGATGTTTTTGAATACCTTACCTTTAACACTAATTGTGAATGGATTGCAGCAAAAATCGTGCGTTGCTTTGTAACTATTTCGCTTTTTCTTTCAGATCATACAATTCTTTCTTTGTTCAAAATTCATAAGTTAAACAATACTGTAATTGACAGGATACTCGACAAGAGAAACAGTAGTATCAAAAGTGCTACCAACACATTTTCACGCATTTTTCAGATTAAAATATTTATAAAATATTCTTAAAACATTTGTAAATAAGTATTGATCATTGTCATATAGTTGAGAATCGAAAAAATATATAATTAATGTAAAAAAATGACCCTAAGGGGGATTTGGAAGTTCGAGGTTGGAAACGTTCGAACGTCCAAAAAGTTCGCAGCGGTTCGAAAGTTCAAAACTGTTGACCTATGCTCCATCGACGCTGTTGGAAGTATGGTAGACATTTTAGAATGTAATGACACGGCATAGTTTCAATTGAATGGGTTTATTTAGTTCCTTTAATTCCTATGCTGTTTTGTTGTATGTAAAGGCATTGAAGATCGCATAAAATACTTATTTCATACAGCATGTACGAAAGTTTGACGTATCCGTTATTCTGAGACGTAGAAAACGACGGAAAACTCGGTTGTTAATTTTGTTAACTACAGGACAACAAATTGGAAAATCTGAAAAACAGAGCAATAGTAACAATGATATGTACTTACACTAAAAATATAACTATAGTTCTGCAACTACTGCAATACACAGCTGGCATTTTTCAGCATTTCTTTGCGTTTTTTATTTTTCACAACTTCGATTTTCAATTTAAAAATCTGAAACAATTCCCTAATATCTACCTCGTTATTTAAAATGCACTAAAAACTAAAAAATAATTCTATTCTTGAACTAAAATTTCAATGGTGTTGTTTTACCTGAAATAAAATCGTGAAGCGGGATATGTTATAACAGAATATGAATCAATTTAATACAGAATCAAGCGTCGAAATGATTTTGTGACAAATTCTGCTCAACGATTTTATTTAATGTAATAAAATATCATCGAAATTGTAGTACAAGAAAAGAATTATTTTTTAGTTTATTACGAAATACTACGTGAAAGAGTGAAACTCGTGACCATAATTAACGCGCTTTTCGACGATTCGTTTTAAAGGAAAACGTCGGTCGGATGATTTTCGTCAAAACTAGTTATCATATCACATAGAATGCTGTAATGTTCAACTCTCCCAAATATCAAAATTTCTTCATTTTATAGAATCCTATAAATTCCGTTTCTAATTTTTACATCGCTACACGAATAAAACTCTTAACTACCTATACACGATCTGGTTGGCATTTCCCAATTCACGCTCCATTCAAAATATATTAATTTTGCAAGAGAACCAAATAATATACTATTAAATAGAATACAATACACTTTAAAATGAGTATCGAAATTATTAATAAACAGTTAGAATTTCTATTGAATATACTTGTTGACTCAAAGAATACGTTGCTTATAGCATTTGAAAAACACACTCTCAAACAATTTAGAATGATAAATGGCAATTATAAATAAATAATTCATTAAACGCGACATCAGTTCTATACACATCTATGTTACGCAAACGTATTGTAAATTGAAACTTTCAAATTATTGAAGCGATAAAGAATTACAGAGCGTTACATTCATTCATGTCGATCGCATTATACTGCTTTTCAACAGCCTAAATCACGATGTAAGGATACTCTATTCCATGGTGTATTTAAGTTCGTTTGAACATTAAATACATCAAGTTTATCTGTAAGTGGATAGCCATGCACATTATCGACTTTAATTAATTATTTCTTATGTGTATTTGACATTATGGCATAATACTAAAATAAATCCGTGTTTCTGATTTCTTGGCTGAGTGTTTGTATATCGTTACTTGATTCATTAGAGCAGTTTACCTTTGGAAGGTTGTTGTTCTTATCCCGTTGGAAGAATTTTGCAACAATGATACGGAGTATCTGCCACGTATTGTTTTATATTCAAAGCACGCACGAGACGAGGAGAATCAGTGTTCACGGCACTACGATCAACACCAGACTAAACTGGTACCATTCCCTACTGCGGTTGTAATATTCGACAACTTCCACCACTTTCTTACCTTCCCTACTGCCACGTATGTACCTGCCTATGGAAATGATTCGAGCGGTTTGTACCATCTTGTCACTTTCTTGATATACTGACACAGCTATATGCTATAGAACGTAATGTGTATGGCTTTTGTCACTTTTCTTAATGAGTTTGAAGTTCCGGAACCGTTTTAGATTCAAATAATGTTTACTATGATTTTATGATTATTTCATTCTATATGAACTCGATTATGCACTTATTTGGGATGAGTAAAGTTTCCGTCTTGATTAAAATTTGAAACAATGAATAAAAAAAAATCTTTTATTTTTGTAATGTATTTTACTAGAATGTATTTAATAAACAAATGATTTCACTTTTGAATGAGATAACTATTTATATTTATAGCTTTATTTAACAATAATTTGAAACATTAAATAATTCGTGTACAGCGCAAATTGTTGTGTGAGAAATTCATATCTTATAAATTTAGTAATAGAAGAATCATAGTATAGGAATATCTTTGTACTGATAATATATTTATGCTGCATGTTGGTAACAGTAGGTACTTACGTGGGTAAGTAGTGAATACAGATAAATCGAGTCAATAATTGAAAATATGCACATAACAAATTATTTATCGTTCGAAATATCTGCATATTTTACTCATACCTCTTTTGTTTTTTTTAAATATAATTTAGGTATCTACTTCATAGGCACTGGCAAGACTGCCAGTAATTATTTACAAACAATAATAATTATGTAACTATCGTTTGTATAATTAGAATACTTTTAATAATTTTAATTTATAATAACGGCAAGTTATATGAATAATGTGGATATAATAATTTGAATTATTGTATATAAGTAGTTATTCCTAATAACTTGAATAATTTCGAATATATTTTTTTATCAATAATATTCTAACCCCGGATCCACACCAAGGCAGACGCCAACAAAAACATTTAAGGGAAGAAGGCACTAAAAAATCGCGATTTTCGACCATTTTTTAAATTTGTTTTGTTGCATTTTTGGCAAGTCTGAACCCTTGTTCAACCGTACACAACATGGTTTTACATTCAGTGTTGCCTTTCTACCAGAAAAACCTATTTATCCAAAACTTTGCGAAAGAGCCGAAAACCAAAACCTTCGTTTTTCGGTATATTTCTCCATTATTTAGCTCTTTGAGTATGTTCAACTGCTGGCTAGTGTTTTGGGAAATCCAAATTAATTGCATGGCCTTGACATTGTTTATTTTCACCAATGGCCAAAATGCGTTTCACGATTCTAAAACTATGTGCTCTGTAACAGAATCCATTTGACTGCGCCTACTAAACTACGAACGCTTTCTTACAAAGTACAGTATGTGACTGAGTTCGTGGTCAGGCTGCGTATCCCTCAGCTTTCTGTAACGCGGCTAATACAGTAGGTAACTCACAATAAGTCCGTACGACGACAAGCGGTATATCGTACCCGATTCGACCGACACTCTACCCTGGGGACATTATAATATACCCTTGTAAAATAGAAATTGTATTTATTGTGTAATATAAGATTGTTCGCACGTGTATAGAAATTATAAATAGTGGAATTATTGTATATGTATCATTGTATATATTAACTGGATTATAATGGTTGAAATAATGTGTAAAAAATAAAATTGTTCCCATATATACATGTATATCACTGTATTTATTGAACCATGTATTATTATTATTTTACAATACATTATTTTTATTTATCCAAGAATTTTGTGATTTATCAAACCCCAACCACTTGACATATACAGTGTGTCCGCGGGAAAGCTAAACAGCCGGCTTCCTCCTAAACTATTGGAGATAAAAATATAAAAAAAATAGGGAATTGCATGGTTCGAGGGGGCCAATTTATTAGCGCGAACGAATTTTGTTTTCGATTATTATTTTAAAAGATACGATGGTCAAGTTCGGTTTTTCAAATGGAACTATTTTTTCTGAAGACCTGAGTTGATAGTGCGTTCCAAGACAAATTCAATAAGCTTTAATGTATACACTTTATTTTCACTGGTTTTTAAGATATTGCGCTTGCAAATTTACTGATTTTCACTGGAAGAAAACTGTCTGGTATAGCACGGACCGGGGACGGTCTTACTGGCTCCACGGGTGGCACTGCCTTTTGAAATAGATACCTACCTGCCAAAGGTCTACGCCAGGCCCAAAGGCTGGACAATTTTTTTCCGTCAGAAATGCTACTTAGGTAGGTACATCTGCGGTATATTTATTTCGCACTTGCTTCTACGCTCGGATAGCCGGTTGTTTTGGGAGGGATGCAAGTTCGATTGGTTAGGTTAGGAGGAGTGAAAGTTGCTAGACTAAATTTCAATCGTAGGGAGCAGATTGTATCAGAACCATTCGGATTTGCATTCCTCACAAACGGCTGCTCTCTTGAAGAGGCCCTCTTCACAGCAATGCCCACTTTCTCTCGCACGGAATACGTTAACGCTTGCTTTTGTTCTGATATTGAAGCACGTGTTTATACTCGAGAGGACCACGCGTCGACAGCGGGCTACCCCTTTTCTTCCTGTGTCTCTCCACGAGCCGTGCTGACGGTGGATTGTAGGAGCGTAGATATCTGGATGCCAGTTATTGAATTCAGGAGACGATGGAAACATTTTATTACAAAACACACATGTACTATAATTAAAGTAAATCGTATTCCTCTCGGGCAGGAGTAGTGATAATGATCGGACTTGCGCCCCACTTCGCGCAGACCAATTACACGGAGGGTAGTCGGGTCACACACTGCCCAAATGATACAGGGTAATTCTGGAGCAACGCCCGTCAAGGAGATGCGCTGGCACCCCGTGGCGAGGACAGACCTTCGCTGTGCTTCACCCGATTTTTATGGCTTTTTTTCCGGAAAAAGGTACGAATCCTGGGTCGAACGTAGCGAATTGAAGTCGACCCTCCGCAGTCGAGGGTGAATCATCCATTTGAGCGTATTAAGAAACCCCTTTCTTCATCGTATCGAAAGGGAAGTGACGCCAATGGATTCCTTATGTTTTTCTGACGAAAATCATACCAAATGTCATGCAAATCGGACTACTTTGACACAAGCAATTTGTATTCCTTATGTAAGAGTTGTCCGATTTCCACGACACTTGGCATGATTTTCATCGGAAATCCCCAAGGAATCTATCTGCGACACTTCCATATCCATACGATAAAAAATAAAGAATTATTTTATTTCCTAACCAGATACAGGGTAATTATGGAGCAACGCCCGTCAAGGAGATGCGGCGGCCTGGTACCCCGTGGCGAGGACAGTCCTTCGCTGTGCCTCACCCGATTTTTATGGCTTTTTCCGGAAAAAGGTACGAATCCTGGGCCGAACGTAGCGAATTGAGGTCGAGCCCCCGCAGTCGAGGGTGAAATATCCATTTGAGCGTATTAAGAAACTCTTTGCTTCGTCGTATCGAAGGGGAAGTGACGCCAATGGATTCCGGGCGTTCTCCCGATTAAAATCATGCCAAACATCATGAAAATCGGACTATTTTTACATAAGGAATACAAATAGCTTGTGTCAAAGTAGTCCGATTTGCATGACATTTGGTATGATTTTCGTCAGAAAAACATAAGGAATCCATTGGCGTCACTTCCCTTTCGATACGATGAAGAAAAGGGTTTCTTAATACGCTGTAATGGATAATTCACCCTCGACTGCGGAGGGTCGACTTCAATTCGCTACGTTCGACCCAGGATTCGTACCTTTTTCCGAAAAGAGCCATAAAAATCGGGTAAGGCACAGCGAAGGTCTGTCCTCGCCACGGGGTGCCAGCGCATCTCCTTGACGGGCGTTGCTCCAGAATTACCCTGTATCATTTGGGCAGTGTGTGACCCGACTACCCTCCGTGTAATTGGTCTGCGCGAAGTGGGGCGCAAGTTCGATCATTATCAGTACTCCTGCCCGAGAGGAATACGATTTACATTAATTATAGTACATGTGTGTTTTGTAATAAAATGTTTCTATCGTCTCCTGAATTCAATAACTGGCATCCAGATATCTACGCTCCTACAATCCACCGTCAACACGGCTCGTGGAGAGACACAGGAAGAAAAGGGGTAGCCCGCTGTCGACGCGTGGTCCTCTCGAGTATAAACACGAGCTTCATTATCAGAACAAAAGCAAGCGTTAACGTATTCCGTGCGAGAGAAGGTGGGCATTGCTGTGAAAGAGGGCCTCTTCAAGAGAGCAGCCGTTTGTGAGGAATGCAAATCCGAATGATTCTGATACAATCTGCTCCCTATGATTGAAATTTAGTCTAGCAACTGTCACTCCTCCTAACCTAACCAATCGAACTTGCATCCCTCCCAAAAGAACCGGTCATCCGAGCGTAGAAGCAAGTGCGAAATAAAAGTAACGGTGCGCTTCTCGATACCGCAGATGTACCTACCTAAGTAGCATTTCTGACGGAAAAGAATTGTCCAGCCTTTGGGCCTGGCGTAGACCTTTGGCAGGTAGGTATCTATTTCAACAGGCAGTGCCACCCGTGGAGCCAGTAAGACCGTCCCTGGTCCGTGCTATACCAGACAGTTTTCTTCCAGTGATAATCAGTAAATTTGCAAGCGCAATATCTTAAAAACCATTGAAAATAAAGTGTATACATTAAAGCTTATTGAATTTGTCTTGGAACGCACTATCAACTCAGGTGTTCAAAAAAAATAGTTCCATTTGAAAAACCGAACTTGACCATCGTATCTTTTAAAATAATAATCGATAAAAAAAATCTTTCGCGCTAATTAATTGGCCCCCTCGAACCATGCAATTCCCTATTTTTTTTATATTTTTATCGGCAATACTTTAGGAGAATACCGGCTGTCCATTCTTAGGTGGGACACCCTGTATATTTATTAAAAAAAATTATGAAAAAACATTAAGTATTTGTGTATATTTAGTTAAAAACGTAAAAATACAGGTATTTTACTGACACAAAATTGAGCGTACATATAGATATTTAGGGATTATCCTATACGATTAAATAAATATTAATATTTTGTTGCATAACCTTTCGCTTCAATAACAGCCTGTAACCGCCGTGGCATGGATTCGATGAGTTTTTGAATGTAGGAAGGCGAAATACTGTCCCATTCTTCGCGTAAATTTAGTTTTAACTCTTCTTTATTTGTACAATTGTAATTTAACAATTTCGATTCCAGTTCTCCCCAGACATGTTCGATCGGATTAAGATCGGGTGATTGGGGAGGGGATTTTAATAATTTTGGCACATTATATAATAACCACTCTTGCACCAAATACGATGCGTGCTTCGGATCATTGTCCTGCTGAAGTGGTATACACGCGGCATTTTTAACTTTAGTGCCGATTGTTTTAAATTCTGTTTTAAAGTCTGTTTCTTTCCTCCTGCTAGCCATTTCCCTAATACTCAAGAAACAGATAACAAGTGGTCATTTGTTTTTAGTTTCTTAGCAACCGCATATCGAGAGCCATTTCGCGGGACTTTCCCTTCAATAATACCATCATTCAACCTATGGAGACCGCGTAATTTGGAAAATTAGTTATGTGTACACTCAATTTTGTGTCAGTAAAATGCCTGTATTTTTACGTTTTCAGTTAAATATACACAGATACTTTATGTTTTTTAAAAACAAAATTCATCAATCGTTCGCTAAACCATACGAATAAATATATATTGCGTTTTTACACTCAAATATGTACGTTTGTATTCATTATCCCGCTAATTTTCACTACCAACATAAGTGTACGCTCAATTTTGTGAGTAACTGTACATCGTAGATGGTTTTTATAATTTTTAAATCCATTCAATAGTTAATAAGGACAGAGTCAATCAATTTGTCATGAAACGTAGGGATTTAGGGGCCTCGGGTCCCAAAACCTACAATATAAATTTTACAAAAAAGTTTCAATTCATCATTTTCAATGATTTTTACGTGTCGTAGGATGAGCATCGTCTATTTAGACATGCGCGGAGTGCAGAGATTTGCGGGAATGTCAGTAACAGCGTCAATTTTTAATATTTTTCAACGTACGACTCTCGAAAATGTTAGTTAAGTGTTCCACCACACGTAAAGTACTAACAATCGATGTCATCTTGCAATTTATAGCTTGTATAAGCTTTCAAGAGCCATATTTCGGCGTCATATAGTCTCCAGATCACCGAAACAGATTTTCGGAGAAAAATCCACGTGAATCCTCGTGAGTCACTGACAAACCGAGCCAAAGCGTAGCGTAACAAAAGCCTGTCCTCTATGTCAAACTCTCCCTCTAAACAAGTCACACGTATACAAGCACACACACACCTTTCAGCATTTCAACACATTCCAGAGTAGTTCATGGGTGATAGACTTCGTCGATGGTATAGAATAGACCTATCACTTTATGGGACTTCGTGTCACCACCTAAACTGTGTTGCCGACCCATAATTTGAGGACTGAATTTAGCGACCTCTGTTCATGAACAGCGTTCAACTCAAGAACTACTCTGAAATGTGTTGAAATACTGAAACGTGTGCGTGCTTGTATACGTGTGACTTGTTTAGAGCGAGAGTTTAACATAGAGGGCGGGCTTTCCCTAACAATAAGCTGCGCTATGGCTCGGTTTGTTAACGACTCACGCGGATTTCTCTCTGAAAACCTATTTCGGAGATCATGAGCCTATATGGCGCTGAAATATGGCACTTCTTGAGAGCTAATACAAGCTATAAATTGCAAGATGAAATTGATTTTAGTATTTTACGTGTAGTGGAACATTTAACTAATATTTTCACGTGTCGCACGCCGAAAAATATTAAAAATTGACGCTGTTACTGACATTCTCACAAATCTCTGCACTCCGCGTGTGACTAAGTAGACGGTGCCCATACTACGACACGTAAAAGTCATTGAAAATAATGAATTGAAACGTTTTTGTAAAATTTATATTATAGTTTTTGGGACCCGAGGCTCCTAAATCCCTACGTTTCATTACAAATTGATTGGCTCTGTCCTTATTAACTATTCAAAAGATTTAAAAATTATAAAAAACATCTACGATGTAAGTGCACGAGCATAGGTATCGCTTACGTTAAGATCTGGGCACACATATCAGTTCCGTGTCAGTTCACGTAGAATTCAAGTACTCTCCATTAATTTCCTCAATTACTTTACTCCAAGTACTTTCCATTACAACCATGAAAAATAATCAGAATTATATCATGTTTGGTGCCATTTTCATTAGAAAAGCACTAGTTTCACCGATTTCAAGAGAGCGTACAATAAAAAGGCCAGAATATCGTGGCCATCGAATTTTAACTTTCTTGAGTACGAATACAGATCCGACACTGATAGAAAAATATGAACGAGTATAATGGTCTTGAAACGCTGCGGATTACTACATAAATCTGAAGTATTCAGGAGTTACATTTCTTTGGGAAGGGGCTGGGTGAGGTGTATTTTGTGGACAATCAAATCGATTGCAAATTGTTTCTCAATTTATTAATGAATTAACAAGAACAGCAATAAATAGTAGAAGATGGATAAACATTTTTAACATAATCATTATCAATTCACTGCTCTATCATTTCGTTGCTTGGGATGAAATGCTTTGCATCTATTGTATTCCATTTTGGTTTTTCGTGTACAGGATAGGTATCTCTTCTTTTCTGTAAATACATAGAAATAATATTAGCGATTATTTAAAATACATGATACAAATAAATGAAATACTTGAATGTGTTATTGATAGCCTCAGAGAATCATTAGAAGAGAGCAGTGAAACATGAAAGAAACTAAGGCCGCGGTCACACGAGCGTTTTTTCGAGCGTGGCTGACGCCGTAGCGTAACGAGCGACACGAGCGTCGTGCGTCAAATTTAACGTCCGTGCAACGTCGGCTACGGACGACAAACGCTACGACGTCCGTCGCCCACTCGGCACGGAAGGTGTTGCATTGTACGTATTCCTACGGAACCGGCCAGACGAGCGTCGAGTTGTCGTCCATTTTCACTGCATTTTATTACTGCATATAATGGATATTGACATTTTACTATCTGAAATTCAGAAACGACCAATGCTATGGGACGCTTCAGATTTGGAATATAAAAATAAATTAAAAAAGAACGAAGTATGGGCAAATGTTGCGGCCGTATAAAATGCGCCTTCTAATAATCGCGTATTGTTTATAGTATGCACCAAATATTTTCTTGTTTTCCGTTTTTTTTTTGTATTCTCAATAAGGTATAAATAAAAATCGCGACTTCCGTATCGTCCATCCCGTTTGTACGGATTCCTACCGTCGACTGATGCGAGAGACTTTTCTCAAATACGGACGACAAATTCAACGCTCGTGTGACTGGGTCCAGGACGTCCGTCGCAACGGACGATGATTTTGACGGGCCTCGAAACAACGCTCGTGTGACCGCGGCCTAAATCGTTATACAATATTACACGATAGATTTTCATAACAGTTGACTATTACTATCACATTAACGCTCACCGCATTAAATAATTTAATTATTTAACCTTCATTCAGTCTCTTACATGTTTCCGGCAGAGCAATTACAAACCATTGTCTGCCTTAACTGGAGAAAGATTATAAGATTGTTATGAAACCCAAATAATAAATAATCTGTAGAAGTGAATTAGTGCCTTTCTTTTATCTTAGTTCCACTATCACTACTATTTGATAGTGTTAACAGGATGGGCCACGTGAAGGTGTAAAAGAAGGACTTTGCCATCCCGGAATACACTCAAT
The DNA here is from genome assembly GCA_947577245.1 of Andrena bucephala. NCBI lineage: Eukaryota > Metazoa > Arthropoda > Insecta > Hymenoptera > Andrenidae > Andrena > Andrena bucephala. Next base: position 72,052,904 of record OX387716.1, read on the forward strand.
GTTTTTGAAACCGACAAACTGAAATGCTCATTACCCGTAACCAACATTCAAAAATGCAAAGCGATTGACAACACCACAAAGGGAAGTGTAAAATGCAAAATGCAAAATAAAAAGCACATAAATTGAAACCTTGAATGTATTCTTGATTTCTGAAATTAATTCTAATGGTTCAGCCAGCACTTTCGATATTGTCCTCTAAAAACAAATTCCTGGCGAAGGGAGGCACAATTTTACGTAGTTGCCATCTGTTTCGCGAAACATATACAATATTTTCTGAATATGGTCTCAGATAAAGCCATGTTGTAGGCTCTATCCAAGGCATTTACGAAATATTGTCGAAATGTTCAAGAAAGAGATGCCAACCATGTGAAGTAAGACCGTTCTAGGCTGTGCATTTGTGTTGCAGAGGACACCATGGAATGTGCCGGCTATGTCGATCGTATACAGGGTGATTCTGGAGCTACGCCCGTCAAAGGATATCGGCCTGGTACTCCGTGGCGAGGAGTGAGAATCGAACCGGTGAAAGTTCTGGTGCGAGACCTGCCGTTTACACGCGCCGCTATTCATCATTACAATAAACTTCGCTATCGCTTCAGTTCTTCAACGCATAAACATCTTTTTTTATTAATATTTCGGAAACTATGGGGTAGTGGACCCAACATGCGAGACAAATATTGGTCTACTACGCCTACACTACAACATATATGAGATTCATCAAAATCCGTGTCCCAGATGTCGCGGCCTCCCCTTGTAAGTTAAGCACAGAAGTTGGTGAAGAAAGACACAATGGCACTTTCGACCCCTCCGCATGCGTTATTCGTGTGCGCTGAGCCTGCTCAGCGTATACGCATTCAGGTCTGGACTCGACTTTATGCATCCAGTGGCGCGTGCAGTAAGCAGGGCAGAAGAAACTCTATTACTAAAAACTTGTAAAGCAAGCTTACATTTCATTTTGTCAAAAGAATTTGGCCGTACGTGTTTTTCGGATAGTTTGTAAGCTGCTCGCGTACCTTTACTAGACTCTAAATCCCATACCATACAGCACACTACGTTGCAGAAAGGTTGCAGAAAGGTTGCAGTTACGTTGCGGTGCAATGTGGCACAGGGGCGGACATAGGAAGATTCCTGCAACATTTCAGCAATGTTGCGGTGCAATATTACCCTGCGACGTTTCTGAGATATTACTGCAACGTTTCTGAGATTTTACAGCAACTTTTCTGCAACGTTTCTGAGATTTTACAGCAACTTTTCTGCAACGTTTCTGAGATTTTACAGCAACTTTTCTGCAACGTTTCTGAGATTTTACAGCAACTTTTCTGCAACTTTTCGCAGATTTTACAACAAAGGTCCCGCAGTAAGCAGGGCTCAAGAACTGTTATAAAACCGATTTAGTATATAAATTTAGTATAATATCGTTGTATACCCACTATACAATTTATGATAATTTATGATAATTTAGTGCAATAAGTAGCAGACGACGTAAGCTCAATTGATTGTATGCTTTATGTAAACTATGGAACTTGTCCCGTTTATAACTGAAAGTATAATATCACAAAAACACGCGTTGACGTATTCCGTGCGATATAAGGTGGGCCTCATGTTCGTAGCGCGAACAAGACTACCCCCGGTGCTTCCTATTCCAGCGGGTTTTGGTCCACTGAAAATCAGCAAATTTCCAATCGCAATATCTCGAAAACCGGCTGACAAGGGGACCTTCAGGTTTGGCAATTTCAGAAAATGTTGATACTTAGTGTACGTGAAGGTCTTCACTCAGTCATTAATTTCCCAAAGCAGTAAGACGCGCTTTTCACCTAAATTCGAGGAAATCGACTTTGAAAAATTCTGAGTTCCCTTGAGATTGAGGGGCACGCGCCTACCACGCACGCGTATTTAGGTGAAATTCAAAGTCAATTTTCACGAAAACGAAGTCTTTACCGCAATTTTACCACTTTTTTTGCCACATATTTTTGCATGTATAATCGCCCCCTCTAGAGTATTGACCATAGCTGAAGGAACACCCTTTTTTTTTGAAGAGGGGGAAAATGCTTTACGCATACCCCGACATTTATTGTCGGTGTTATGTAGGACTCCCCGCCTGTAAAATAGGCGGGATACCCACTAAAAACCCCCTCTGGTGGTCTCCACCAGGGGGCCTCATGGCGGCGCCCGGAACTTCTGATGTAGTCCGTCGGGCGCCGCTATCATGACGATGAGTCCCCACCATCCTCCCCCAATATCATTGGGGGAAACCACCTCGTAGGCTGCCACAGCCCTATCAGAAAAGATAAGGCGACAGCCATCGTCTACCTTGCGGTTTCGTGCGGCCAAAATGGCCCGCACCCCGTTCTCATCGCTAATAACTAAACTTACTAGCTAATAAAACTTAAAAACTACCCGTTAAAATTAAAAAATTATGTAAAACATAAATTAAAAATAGTCGGGAGATAAAAAACGATGCGCTAAAAAGTCAGTGGGCCCAATAGGGGTCCCACTGCTACAATGGGCTGGGAGCCTGCTCCGCTCTCTATCAGCGGAGGCCAACCCTCTTTCTTTTGCGGGCAAGTCTAAGGCGAGTGAGGGCCCTATTGGCAACAGCCACTTGGGCCAGCCTCACTCGCTCCTCCCGCAAAAGACGGTTGGCCTCCACTTCCGCCGCTTGTCGCGCCTCCATAACTGAACGCGCAAACGCGGTGAGGCAGGCCCACTTCTCCTTGGAGGAGATGGCCAGGCCCACAAGGGTGGACACCTCCACCGGGGCTCCAAGGCCCGCGGCCAGCACCTCGCGCTGGGGGGCGAACTCCGGGCAAGCTGTAAGCACATGCTCAGCGTCATCCTGGGCCGCCCCGCAGTCCAGACACACCTCGGAGGGTGCCTTCCCGATTCGATGTTTGAATCGCTGGAAGGCCCCATGCCCACTCAGCAATTGCATAGACCAATAGTCAGCAATCACTGAGGGGCCTGAGGTGCCCACGAAGGTGCCAACCGCAGGAATCAGGCGCCTGACCCACCCCGTGGGTGGGGTGTTAGTCCACACCGCCTGCCACTCCTCCATAGCCGCTGTGAAAGCAGCGGCTTTGTGGAGACGGGCCCTTTCTTTTAAAATGGTCGGATCGCCACCAAGGGTGGGGTCATGCCAATCCTGCGCTTTCGCGCAAAAAATTGCGCGCCCCATTTTGGCCTTGATGTACAGCGGCATTCGCCCTGCTAAAACGCAGAGCGAGGCAAAGGACACGGTCCTATATGCCGCTGTACACCGGATTAGGGCCGTGGTCAGCGAAACGGCCCAGACTGGCGATCCGTACAAAATGACGGACTCCCACACCGAGTAATAGAGCTTCCGGGCATGGACGGATGGGCCCCTGGTGTTGGGGAGGAGCGCTGAAAGCGCTCCTGAGACCCGATCCGCCCTGGCAGAAACCTCTTCCAGATGGGTCCGATAATTGCGGAGGCAGTCGAAGACTACCCCCAAATATCGGACCCTGGCCGCCGTGATGATATCGGCATCCAGGATCCTAAGACTAACAGTCTGTTGGATCCTGTGGCCAGTCAGGAGGATGGCCTCTGTCTTTTCTGCAGCCAAGGAGAGGCCGGTTCTACGGAACCAAGCTCCAATCCTGGGCAGAACAGAGGCCATTTGCATCCTGACCTGGGAGAGGTCTGTCGCTGAAAACAAAAGGGCGAGAACGTCGGCGTACGCAATCGCACGCCCAACCCCGACCCTATCTATCTCGGTGAGGAGTCCGTCGTAAACGGCGTTCCACAGGAAGGGCCCTTAAACGGACCCCTGTGGAACGCCCGCATAAATGTCACGGACCACGGTGCCCTCGTACGAGTGCACCGTGATCCCGCGGTCATTAAAATAATCCCTGAGGACAGCCCGAACATACCGGTCTACGCCCCTCCTGCTCAGTTCGTGCAGAACAACATCCCATCTTAGGGTGTTAAAGGCGTTCTGCACATCGAACGAGAGGAGGACGCAGATCTTCTTATGGGCCCTAGAGGCTTCGGCAAACCGAGCAACCTCGGTTGCCGCCTCCATGGTGCCGACCCCGCGCCGAAAACCAAATTGGTTTGGGTGGAACGGGTCCCTGCCGAGCTGGATTTCCAGGATCTCTTTGATGGCATACTCCCAAACCTTTGATAAGGCTGGGAATATAGAGATCGGCCTATAGGCCCTCGGACTTAAGGGATCCTTTCCCGGCTTCGGGATCAAGATGACTCTAGCCATCTTCCAGGAAGCCGGGATTCCACCCCTCGCCAAGGTGTCGATCACCATCTCGCGTATCATATCCGTGTTGGCTCTGGCCACACAGGCCACGACCCCCGATGGGACTCTGTCGAGTCCAGGGGCCTTGTTGGGCTTGACACGCGAGAGGGCCCTGTCGATAAGCTCGGGGCTGACCTCAGGGAACTCCCTCCAGTAAGCCGAGAGGAGTCGCATGGAGGGGGCAGCGCGAATACGCTGGAACCCAACCGCTGAGGTGGGGGAAGCAAGAGGAAGGGGGGAGGCGGAGAGGTGGAAAACAGGGCGTCAACCACCCCGCCCACCTGCTCACGCGTCAAAACCATGTTTGGTTTACGCCCCCCCCCCCAACCTCGCCATAACTGTCTTGTATGGCTTCCCCCACGGATCGCCATCCACAGTGCCATAGAGGTCCCTCCAGAGCTTCTCCTTGGAGCGCCAGATCAGGACTTGAACTGCCCGCCTGGCCAAGGAGAAGTTCCTAAGTTGTTCAAGGCGGGGGGAGGAAGGATCTAACTTCCTCCGCTTCCTCTGAAGGGTCCTCCGGGCACTGTGCATCGCTCTTCTGGCTTCCGCGATCTCAGCGTTCCACCAACGGTTGGGTTTCCGGGTCCCACGCGGAAGACACCTCTTCCTAAGGACCCGGGCACTAACCCCCTCCAGGAGGCGCTGAAGCCCCTCCGCCCGAGGCACATTGTCCGTATCAGCGGACGCCTGGGGGGGGGGGGAGGGCCAAACAAACCTGAAGGCGTGGCCAAGGGTGTGGGCGGAGTCGGGAGGGCGTTCCGCAACACGCGGAAGCCCTCCAATATCGACTCCGGGGAAACGTCCTTCATCGAGTAGGGAGTCCAGCCGCCGTCTGGTGGACGACGGGCCACTTCCGGTTTATCCAGGATGTGGCGGACATGGAGATGGTCGGAGGCAGTGTATTGTCGCAGCACCTCACTCCTCCGAACCCTCCCGGCTAGACTCCTGTCAACGGACAATACATCAATGAAGGACGAACCCCTGCCCCCCCGGAACGTTACTCGGTCCCGGAGTCTAATGGGCACAAGTCCCACCCTCGCCAACAATGCCATACAGGCATGGCCCCTCCTATCAGACGCCTTCCCTCCCCAGGCGGGGGATTTGGCATTCAAATCCCCCGCCAGGACGACCCCTTTCCTAGGGGTTAAAAGGAATAAAACAATATCTTCTAACTCCTCAAGGTACCGTAGAAATGCGGGACCCTTCCTGCTCGGCGCACAGTAGCAGCTCACCACGACCGTGTTATCCACGATCGCGGTGGCTATACCTTCGGCTGCAACTGGGGGGGTAAGGGAGGCGAACCTTCCCTTGAACCCGGTCACCCAGATAGGTGAAGGAACACCCTGTACATAAGGGAACTCAGAATTTGTCCAAGTTGATTTTCTCGAATTTGGATGAAAAGCGCGTCTTACTGTTTTAAGAAATTAATGTCCGAGTGAAGACCTTCACGTACACTAAGTATCAACATTTTCTGAAATTGCCAAACCTGAAGGTCCCTTTGTGAAATAAAGTGTATACATTATATAATTGCAGAAAGGTTGCGGAAAGGTTGCAGTTACGTTGCGGTGCAACATTGAAACATTCCTAAGTCCTTTTACAAAAATTTCGCCATACTGCAATTCTTTTTTACCGGTCGTTGATTGAACATTTTGATCATAATGTAATTTTTTTCATGAAAATTTTTAACGCAACAATGTGGTTTTCAAGAAGACAAACTCGAAATTCTTCACAATTAGGATTGTTATTTAAAGCTTTCTTGTTAATCAACTAATTTCTGGTGGGATTATGTGTTGAGGTGCGCATTGGAAGTGTACCAAATTTCATTTTCATAAAAACAACGAAGAAGAAACAACAAATAAAAATGAATTCGACGAAGGCGGCTTGTAATATTTGTTAAAATTAATTAAAATATATTTGTGAAATAGTTTCGATGTAACATAACTAAAGATTTTATAACTATTCAAGAGTATAGCCGGTTAAGATTGTCAAATGTGCCTCTGAACTGAATTCAAATGTATTTTTAAATGTATATGTATTTTTTCGATTTCTAGCTATATGACAATGATCAATATTTATATATAAATATTTTAAAACATATTAAAAATATTTTAATACTTGAAAACTCTGAATTCCATAAAGAATGTACTTAAGTTCGACCTATTAGTTACTCTGACACGGAAAAAACGGTGAGAAAATCGGTTTTTAATTTTTTTAACTGCGGCGCACGAATTTGAAAAATCTGAACAAAATTCACGATAATAGTAACAATAACACGAACTTACAGTAAAGATATAATTATAGTACTAAGGCTGCTTCGATAGACAACCGGCATTTTTCATCATTTTTTGGCGTTTTTTATTTTTCACAGCTTGGTTTTTCAATTTAAAAATCTGAAACGATTCCCTAACACGTGCACCGATAACAGATACGCCTCTGAATTTTTTCAACATTTTTCATTCGCTGGTATAGGGGAAAGTCGGCAAAAACCTGATTTTCAATTTTTACTCTTTACTATACCCCGGGTCGAGATACAAAATTGAAACTTCGCATAAATCGTTCTTTTTTATAAGCTTTTGAATAACTCTTCGCGATTTGAATTCGGTTTAGGGGCACATTTGACCATCTTAACCGGCTATACCCTTTTATAGGATTTCAAATATTTTCCAAAAATTTATTTACAAATACAGTTAGACAAACAAGTTTCATTAATTATTCAGTAACAACAACATCACAAATATACGTCCTAACTGAATGAAATGAAAAAATAAGGAATAAATATATGATTTCAGTTAGAAAATGTTTTGTGCCGCGTTTCGAACCGATATGCCCCACTGTGCGGCGACGACGGGCACGGACACCAAGCCCGGTCATAAACAGGGCCGGCGCGAGGATGGTTGGTGCCTTCATGCAAGAAAATGTTTAACGCCCCAAAATTTTTTGCCCCTGGTTTCTATTTAATATGTTTTGCCTTTACGGAGTACAAAAGAAACATTACATTAACATTTTGTGTATGTGGGAGTTGTATTGCTTTATTATTAAGCGTGCGGTATAGTTTCTTACCGCCCCCTTCCGATGGGGCCCTTATGCAGCACATAACTTCCATAATGGGATCCGCCGGCCCTGACCACAAATTGGTCTAGGGCTCTTACGGACTTTTCGCAAACGACGACGAAGGGATTTTCCTGACCGAGGAAAGTCAGTCTTCCAATAACCTCCACTCGTTGCGGAGCTCGTCACGTGATAGTGAATATTTTAAAACAGTGGTGCTCGCCTCAAGACCGTTTGCAGCAGGATAAATGGACGATATGTCAAATGTAAGTATTAAAATTGTCTACTATTAAACAGGGTGATTCTCCCGCCTCGCTGAGTTTCGTGGATTTCGACGCACAATAATATGTTTGCGTACATTATTCGCTTAAAAGCAATACATGATACTTTTTAAATATTATTTTCTCTGCAATTATAGACATTTGAAACATCGAATATTGTACGCACATATTTTTAGCATAGATAATCATCATGCGCAACCCGAAGATAAAGTCCGAGAAAAAAACCCTTTCAAACACAGATTATAGACCACCTTGGACAACTTTTAACACCGACGTCAATATTATATTGGAAAAAAAAAATTTTCGCTCCTCCGTAACGTACTGTCTTGCTTAAATAATTGACAGCTATCTAAACTTTATATAAATGATCATTTAAATATTGCTGTAAGAAACAATTTTATTAATGGAAACTGCTAAAATGGACTTGAAACAATGAAACAGATTTCTTATTTCTGGTGTAACTTTAAAACTACTTAACACGATTTTGATAATTCTTTCTCCATGACTTGAGTTGATTGAAGCCAAACTAAATGCAATCAGTTTCACGAAAATCGGTCCAGTAGTTACGAAGAAATTCGCGGACAAATATAATATATACATGGTCAAAATTAGGTCAGTAGGTTCAGATAAGTAAATAAAGATTAACTAACAAAATGCCAACCCATTTGAACAATGTTATATGCATACATACATACATACGTACATATACACCGAACGTAGGGCCTCTTTCTTTTTGAAGTCGGTTAAAAATAGGGTTACATTACGGATGAAATATCTCTAGTCGCACACCAAGTTTCATAATTTTCTGAATTTCCGGGTTGCCGAACGTCCCTTGTTAGCGAGGGGCGGCTTATTGACGGCATCGCCTTTCAATAAAATAATACATTCACTATTTAATTTCCAGATGCAGGATGCACTGCCGAATGCGGCGATGAGTAGCGCGCGGAAAGACGCGGAGCAGAAGGAGGAGGAGGAGGACAAGAAGCAGGAAGGAGAGGTAGAACGAGGACGAGAAGTAGAGAAGTTGGGGAAACAAATCCAAAAGGTAGGTAATTATGCGCAATACTAAATACTATATTCTTGTTCGTAATAATGTACCTCTGTCAAAGACCAATTGAACAATGTGATATACGATAATATTTGATTTCATGTGAAATCTACGGTTTATCAATATTTCACGATTTTCAATGTAACGAAACATCGTATTGTGGGATTCGGATTGAAGGTTTAACGGGCTACACAACTCGTTGGACGAGGAAAAAGATGAATATAATTAATAGGAAAAATATACAGCTTGTAGTAAAGATCACACGTACTCTCTCTCGTTACGACGACGACTGCCTGCTCGAGTCGTGCTACCTGGAGTCTCTCACTACATCCCAATACATACATAGTACGGACTAGACAACACACACGCACACACACACGCCTCGACCCTAGCCGGGTTTCGCGCCACTACACTCGGCCATCCTGCTTGGCCATCTGTCCTCAGATGCCTTCTTCGTCGTCCGACGACAGGTCGTGACTTTCGTGGATCCAGGGCTTCATGAAGTCTCTCGAGGTAGACGTGGTCCGTGGTCCCTCGTGCTCGCCGATCTTTTCAACTAGGTAGCGGTCATTGCGTAGTACTCTGGTGACCTTATAGGGACCGAGATATTTGGGACAAAGTTTCAGTCCAGGCTTCATCTGAGTCCTTCGTATGGCGACTAGGTCGCCTTCTTTGAAGCTCGCGAAGTCCTTCTTCCTTTGTTTGTTATACGTCTTCCTGTTTTCGTCCTGAATCCGCGCTATCGATTTCTTTGCCTGAGTGCGTAGTTGGTCACGCGCTTCTTCAAAGGCGATAACCGCCTCTTTCTCCATGATTTCTTTAATTTGTGGATCGTCTTGAAGCCTCATACGAGTACCTATCAACAGCGTAAAAGGCGACACGCCGGTACTTCTGCTTGGTACGTGATTCAAGTACTGCTGGGCTCTTCCAACGTATTTGTGCCAATTCCCTGCCTGTGGAAATGCAAGCTTCGTTAATAGTGGAATAAGCGTTCGATTCATTCTTTCCACTTGCCCATTTGCTCTGGGTATCCCTGTGGTGATCATAATATGTTCGATGTTCTCCACTTTGCAATAGCTCGCAAAATCGTGTGAAGAGAATGCCGTCCCTCGATCTGAAATGATTCGCTGTGGGTTTCCAAAAATTAGCGCCTGCCTACGCAAACGGTCGACGACCTCGGCTGTGGTAGTTGACCTTGTAGGGTATAACTATACAAACTTGCTAAAACTATCAACAACGACGAATATGTGCTGATAGGATCTCTTCGTGGATGCGAGCGGGCCTAAATGGTCCACGTGATACGTGTGCAGGGGACAGCCTCCCTTATCAATTGGATGTAGGTATCCCTCTGGACGTCCGGCTTTGCGCTCGGCTAAAATGCATTGAATGCAGTTCCGTACCACCTCTTCTATCTTCGGCCGCACAGAACTAAACCAATAGTCTCGCTTGATCAACTGCTCCGTCTTGGCGACAGCAAAGTGACCCTGTTCGTGAGCAAGCCGAATAACGTACGTTTGCATAGATTTAGGCACTACAAGCAGCTGCTCGCCATCAATTACTTTGTATAGGAGCCCGTTCTCTTTCAAGTACTCCGCCGAATTATTGTTCTCGTCTAATTTTGCTTGCAGCTCCTTGTCATTTGCCTGCGCTTTGCGTATTTTATAAATCACACTCGCTTCGCCCTCAACGATTGACATGACCGCGGGTAACGGATTCCTGCTCAGGGCATCCACATGACGCATCCTGTTACCAGACCGATGTTCAACGACATAGTTGAAATCTTGAAAAAACAACGCCCATCTAGATACACGAGTACAAGCGTCCTTCTTATTCATTGTCATTACAAACGCCTGACAATCGGTCACGATCTTAAAGGATATGCCTAGCAAATACACTTTAAATTTCTTAAGCGACTTTACTATCGCTAGGGCCTCGAGTTCATAGCTATGATATTTTTCTTCACAAGGGTTTGTTTTGCCACTAGCGTAGTAGATCGGATGCAATAATCCGTCTTCTGGGTCTCGTTGCAATAAAATCGCGCCGAACCCTAACGCGGAGGCGTCGGTGTGCAGCTCAGTCTCAGCCGTGGGAGAGTAAATCCTCAAAGTGGGATTATCGATCAGCACTGCCTTTAATCTATTAAACGCAGTTCGTTCTTTTTCCCCGAAATAAAACTCGACTTTGTCCTTCAACATATTCGTTAAAGGGCGCGCAATTAGTGAGTAATCCTGCACAAACTTGCGGAAATAGCCGGTAAGACCCAGAAAACTTCGCAAAGAGCGTACATCTACCGGTTCCGGAAATTGTCTAACAGCGTCCGTTTTCCGTTCGGACGGTTTAATACTGTTGTTCTCTATGATATACCCGAGGTACTCGATACGTGTCTGCAAAAATTGACATTTAGCCCACTTAATCACTAGACTATTCTCACTCGCGGTGTTCAAGACTTTTTCCAACCGCTGCAAACCATCCTCGTGATCTGTTGCGGGTACAATAATGTCATCCATGTAAACTATAGCATCGTTACTAGCAACCAAACTTCTGAAAACAGCATTAATGAACCGTTGGAACACCGAAGGGGCGTTACAAAGCCCGAATGGCATGCGACAAAACTCATATTGTCCCGACGGGACGACAAAGGACGTATACTTCCTGCCGTTTTCATCTACAGATACATGGAAAAAGCATTTTCTAAATCTAAAGTCGTGAACACACGTTTATCTCGCAAACGATCAATCTGTTCTTCTATATTAGGCAGAGGATAACGATCTTTTATTATTTTCTTGTTGAGGTCTCTGTAATCCACGCAAACTCTTATCGTACCGTCTTTCTTTTCAACAGGCACGACAGAGCTTCCAAAATCCGACTCAGAAGGTACAACAATCCCATCACTAAGCCACGTTTCTATTTGCGAATCTACTGCTTTGTTTTGATGCGCGGATAGGCATCGCGGCGCCCGATACACGGGAGTCTCATCGCGTAAGGAGATTCGCATTTTGACCCCGACCTCTTTTGTTTTGTTTGGTTTATAATTTTCTACTAGAGTTGTTACTCTCGCGCAAATCTCGGGTTTTGGAATGTGCGTCAGATTAATACCCTGCTCAACAATATGCAAAACTTCCGGAAGATCCTCCATTACGTTCGGTGGTTTCGCTATGGTGATATTTCCGTCTCGCATGCAAACGTCGGCCGCTCTTAGAAAATCCTACCCGATTATGGCATCATGCGTAATAAGCGCGTCGGACACTACGTGAAAAACTATATCGTATTCGATTTGATTGATTTGAACTTTGACATTGAAATCACCTAGCGTAGAATTCTCGCTAGAGCCTACCCCCCGAAACTGGGTTTTTCGTTGAGATAACGACGGTGCGCCGATTCGTACATATGTAACCGCTCTTATTAAACTAAGGTCACTTCCCGAATCAATCAACGCGCATACTTCTTGCGACTCTATGTATACATTCTTGCACGCTTGCCGCCTCTTTGATTCTACCGCACTACAGCTCGATTGTGTCGCGTTCGCGGCTTCGGGACATTTTGCCGCTATATGTCCGTAATTTTGGCACTTGAAACATTTGGTGCCCTTACCTTTAGTTGGGCATTCAGCGCTTCTATGCATTTTATCACCACAGTAATAACATCGCCTCGCTATTCGCACGGGAATCGCTTCACTGTTTGCACGGAACGCTGGTTTCCTGGGTGTATGCTTCGTCTCGCTCGCGTTGGCTTCTTTCTTCCCTCTCGTATCGCCTATTTGCTTCTTCTTCATAGTCTCGTACTGGATCAGTTTGTCCTTGAATTCTTGAATGTCCTTCGCACCGTATAGTATTACTTTATTTGGTTCTTCGTCCGCAATACCATCTATAATATATTGCATGATGGCCGCTGTTTCCATGCTCACTTGCGACGCGATATCGAGCATGTTGTACATGTATTCGTAGTAAGACTCGGTCTCTCTCTTTTTCCGCTCTATCAACTCTTGATGCACTGAATGGCTGTTCACGGATTTAGAAAATTCATCGCGTAACGACCGTTTCAATTCAGTCCACGTGTGCGTACACCGTTCGCAGTTTACATACAATTTCCCAGACCCGCACAAAAGTCGTTTCGCATATATCAGTTTCTGCGTCTCAGTCCATTTACACAATTTTGCCGTGTCCTCGAAGTCTTTCAGCCAATTCTTAATGCTTCTTTTTCCGTCTTCTGAGAATCTTTCCATAGACTCCTCCACATCTTTGAACGTTGGCGTGTATCCCGATTTATTACACACCTGCTCTTCGTCGTCATCGGTTTCGTGTTCACTTTCGCTTTCGTCGCCATCTTCCCTAGCATCGTCCAGCAACAACGCTGCGTTTAGCCTTTCAACTAGATCGGGTTTCTTGCCTGACGTTTTCAATTTACGCACTCGCAACTCTTCCCGAAGATCAGCTATTTTCATTCGAGAGACTTCACTCGTCTGTATATTCACCTTGGACCCTCCTTGTGAGCCTTGCTTTAGGTTCGCACTTTCGTCCTCACTCGCCATTTTCGCACTTGCGACACACGATGCACGTATTGCGCGACTTTTCACAAAACACCCGCTAATAGCTTTTATCCGATCCCGGACGAGCCCCCAAAATTTGTGGGATTCGGATTGAAGGTTTAACGGGCTACACAACTCGTTGGACGAGGAAAAAGATGAATATAATTAATAGGAAAAATATACAGCTTGTAGTAAAGATCACACGTACTCTCTTTCGTTACGACGACGACTGCCTGCTCGAGTCGTGCTACCTGGAGTCTCTCATAACATCCCAATACATACATAGTACGGACTAGACAACACACACGCACACACACACACGCCTCGACCCTAGCCGGGTTTCGCGCCACTACAGTATATTGTATCAATTTGTCTCACAAAGAGTTTCAATATTATGAATAAAATAATATAGCATTGCATTTAATGAAATTGACTTGACCGTATGTTATTCCGGTTCTGTCCGAATATTTTTGGGATTCACTATATGTACGGGTAAAAGTAGAAAATGTAATTTTTATGGTACTGTTTCAGATGTATAAGGCCATGAAGCGCCTCACATATAGGCGCCGTACAGATGCCGGCAGAGGCAGTGGAGGTGCCAGGCGCGGTGGCGGCAGAGGCCAAGGCGGATGGGACCAAGGAGGAAGAGGCCGGGGTGGATGGCAACAAGGAGGAAGACGCCGGGGAGGATGGGGCGAAGGGAGAAGAGGCCGGGGTGAATGGGAGCAAGGTGGAAAAGGCCGGGGGGGGGGGGCAAGGAGGAAGAGGCCGGGGGGGGAACTTTTATTTATACCAAAATTTTGTAACCAATTAAAAAAATAAAAAAAGTGGTGTTTTTAAATGTATGTCGTGAGTTTTATTTATTGCAGTTGTTGGAAAAGTACCTTTACAAACAATTTTTGTCTCCGCAAACATGAAATATACAAATTTCCCTGTTACATGGGCCCTTGAGGTCCATCCCGTGCTCGCTGTCCTCGCGTCGCTTTCTTAAGAATAGACGATTCAGCGGAATCGCCTCGCGCTTAGCGGTCACGTTGCGCTGAGCCCGTAGCAACAGCCGTAGGGACAACGACCGCGCTCGGCCCGGGCCCCGGATATTTCGAAATTATCGAAGCAATCGACAATTGCGGACGGGGAAGTTTCCCCCATTCGTGGGGATTTTTCGAGGCTCGGCCCGCAACCGAGAGACGTGGAATAGATCGCTTGGTTCAGCGACACCGCGAGCGAGCGTAAGGATAGATGGCAAGCGTGCCGTGCGATAATTGAAAACAGTTGCGAGCGACAGATGAGACGGAGCGCCGTCTCGAGGTTTGTTAATCTGATATTATTTTCTTTAAGAATATATTTTACATTATTGTTTCTCCTTTAAATCCCGTGCATTCACTTATTCAAACCCTTCATTCCCTACCCTTCCATGGTAAGTATAGTCAAGGCGTGCTTTACCACCTTGACAGAGTAAAGAACCCCGTGAATCACCTTAAGGGGGTACACACGTCACGTGGTCTGGCCGATTCGGCAGGTCGGTATTACAGCAGGTTTTTTCTGCACTGAAATGGTATTACCCATAGATACGCGGCTGCCTGTGCACGCGAGAGGGAGCTGTTTGCTATTTCCATATGTTATTTTGAATGTGGAAAGAAATTCTCAGCTGTTGCGTTGAACTTTTTAAACAGAAAGTCTGCTGGTACTGCAAACGTAGAAAATTCATTGTACATTTACTTGAAATGTGCTTATGCTACAATATTCTACGTTGGCAGTAAGGAATTATAAGTGAAAAGGAAAAATAGATGAGGGCATGTCCCCAGAAAATGAAGTTTGTTAGGATAGACATTTTTTAATTAGCAAAACACTGAAACAGAACATGAAATACACATCCTATGCAGAAAGCAGTTATGAACAAACATATATAAAATTGTGTTTGATGTTGAATCCAACGCGTGATTATTATGTGGTCCCTCCTCGAAGTGACAGAAAATATAACCTATGTATACGCTATAAGACAATAAATATTTAGCGGCTATTTCGTTGTATTACGCTACATTTGTGAACTTTTCATCATCCTTCCGAAACATTATTATTACGCCGCAACAGTATCTTTAGGAAATCGGGTCTAGCATATAGGTTATATTCTCTGTCACTTGGAGGACCGGATTTTCTGTCCTCGAAGTGACAGAAAATATAACCTATATGCTAGACCCGATTTCCTAACGATACTGTTGCGACGTAATAATAATGTTTCGGAAGGATGGTAAAAAGTTCACAAATGTAGCGCAAAAGAACGAAATAGCCGCTCAACATTTATTGTCATATAGCGTATACATAGGTTATATTTTCTGTCACTTCGAGGAGGGGACCATAGACATATATAGACGGCGGAGCGTAAGCTGAGGGGGGTGGCAAGGTTCGCGGTAAGGGGAGCGATACGAGTAAATCGGATAACGCTGTGGTTATGCATGCCGAATGCATCCGAAGCTAACCGACGCGCCTGTATCTGAACCTATGCCTTTACCCCTCCAAGCCTTCCTTCCCCACGCCGATAGTCCCATCTTCTGATCCGTCTATATATGTCTATGGAGGGGGCCACGTAATAATCACGCGCATCCAGCCTGCGCATTTTTTTTATGAAAAAATTATTTAAATCGGACTATTTTTAACGAAACGGGCTTTCAATTCTGCAAACAAATTTTTCACGTAATTTCCTTAATTATGGTTTGAGTTGTATCATTTTTGGGGCCAATTTGATTGAGAAAGTATAAGGAATCGATTGACGCCACGATCGGAAAAATCTGATTAGAAATTGCAAAACTTCAGATTCATCAGTGCTTAGTGCGCAACATTGTATGGCCCCGCTGGTTTCAAGCGTCGAAGCCGACGAAACTCAGCGAGACACATGTGTAAAATAACATATTTGCAGTATTATAATTGAAGATGTAGTGAACGTTACAGGACTGTCTTTATATATGGCTCTCACAAACAAAATCGCCTGACTTGTTAGACATGAAACCGGGCATAGAAATGGTTGCGCATATCGCCGAAAGCATCAGAAAGAATATGTACAGTCTTCCAATGTTTCAATTGTTGAGAAGCTTTTGGGCTCAGTTTATCGGGAAAGACCTACCCACCCCACTGTTTTGCTTTCTCGTTGCGAGCGTGGACCTTCGGGTCCTAGTAGACCGCCCGTTGACAGCCGAGAACAATAAAACCGACGAGCTAGATAAAATACCCAGTACAGAAAAATAAAATGTTCGTGTTTTTGATAAGTATTGATGAAAGTATTACCGATGAATTTTTTAGGATTTCTCGATGAAAATTATATCCAACATGGAGCAATTCGATCAACTTTTATTGAACGTAGAGTGTGTTCTAATCATGTATTCTCGATTTGAGTTCTGTAGAAGGCTGATTTTCCTTCGCCATGGAAAGTCCCCTTTTGTCCTTCTCGCTGGCAATCATGCGACTCGCTGAGTTTCGTGGGCTTCGGCGCTCGAAACCAGCGGGGCCATACAATGTTGCGCGCTAAGCAGTGACAAATCTGCAGTTCTGCATTTCTAATCAGATCTTTGCGAAAGTGACGTCAGTCGATTCCTCATGTTTTCTCGATCAAATTGGCCCCAAAAATGATATAATTCGGATTAAAATTAAGGAAATTACGTGAAAAATTTGTTTGTAGAAGTGAAAGCCCGTTTTGTTAAAAATAGTCCGATTTAAATTATTTTCTGCCAATATAACCGGGAGAATGCCAAGAATCCAATGGTGTCACTTTCATATTGATACGATGAAAAATAAACAAATTCTGTTTCTTTATAATCGATGACACATCGCCGAGCACGGCGATCTCGCGCGGCTCGGGACACAAAGGTTCTCGTCGGTTATTCGAACTTCTAAGATCGTATTCAGATTTATTGGCCGGTGAGTTTCGTAACTAGGGGTGTGCGGTTACCCGACTTTTCGGGCTCGGGACGGGCCGGCAACTTTCGGGCGGGATCGGGCGGGGTCCCGATACTTTCGTATTGCTCGAGATCCCGACAGTTTCGGGACCCCAAGACTCGATTCGGGCTACAAACATAGCCGCCATGAGCGGACAATTTGATTTCAGGTCGGCTCGGCAAAACTCGGACGCGATCGGACGATATCGTTACCAGTAATAGATTAAAATTATTACATGAGAACATAGAAAAATTATGTTTCTTACACGTTAATTTGAAATAATAAAATATTCGCCTCCTGTATATTGTTGTTATTATGAAACATCCAGGAAATATTCCTTTTTGTATGCTTATAGTTCGTACGTTTTCTATTTTAAATCTGAACCTATTCGGAAAAAGATAATACCCTATATATTCCCTTTACATAAAGTACTAAGTATGAAGTATATTTTATTCAGATTTTAAAATATTGTCGATATAAAAATAGTCTTCTTCCCAAGTTCTGAACATGGTATTTATTTAAGTACGTATATGGACGTATTCAGTATTCACAGACTGTTTGGTAGCAATGAAAATACATATATATGTAAATAAATAATAAGATACAAATTATGATTCAACAGGAGACAGAAAGGTAAAAACTTATCACTCTGGTATCGATATAAATGATATACATAATTCTTTCCGTCTCGGTCCGCTCGTAATAGCTGGCTTTCGAGCCGATCGCGTCCGAGTTTTGCCAAGCCGACCTGAAACCAAATTGCCCGCTCATGGCAGTCATGCCTGTAGCCCGAATCGAGTCTCGGGATCCCGAAACCGTCGGGATCTCGAGCAATACGAAAGTATCGGGACCCCGCCCTATCCCACCCGAAATTTTCCGACCCGTCCCGAGGGCCGAGAATCCGAGCCGCGGGCCGATCCGCACACTCCTATTCGTAACATTGGCAGTAGAAGGACGGAGCGCGGGCTTTTGTGAAAGTGTTCGTTGCACTTCTGCAAAACACGTGTGTTCCGAAAATGTGCTGGCTTCTTTTTACCTAAAGCCTCCTGGCCTGGTGGGAGTTAACTCATAATGGAACCAGAGAAGCTACTTGGGGGTAGCGGAAGTTGCTTGGAAAAAATCCTGTCAGTCAGCTAGCAATCGCGTTGCAGAAATGTTCACGGCCCAAGAATACTACAGGATGTTCTGGGTGTACGCCCGGAACAACGGGGACGCAAGTGCTGCTGCGCGAGCATTTGCGCTAGAATATCCTGCTATCCAAACGCCAAACGAGGATACATTTCGTCGGTTAGCGTCGAGGCTATTCTCGACGGGGTTCATGATGCCGCGAGGCAGCGAGGTGGGCCGACCCGCAGCAGCGCGAAATCCGGGCACCATCGAGAGAATTCTCGACGCCGTTGATGCCGACCCCACGATCAGTGTGCGCATCTTGAGCCGTCGCCTAAAGTAAGTCACAGTTCAAGATAACTGCAGCAATTATTAATTAAGAAAAAAAAATGTTATCTAATAGTGGATGTTTTTGCATTTTGTTCTAGTGTCAGCAAGACGACGATACGCCGAATCCTCAGGGATCGCAGGTTGCATCCGTACAAATATGTACGGGTGCAACATTTGCACGCCGGGGATTACATCCAGCGGGTTCAATATTCCAGGTGGCTGTTGGGAGAAGTGCTAAGGAATCCGTCGTTCACCACATGCATATTGTGGACGGATGAAGCAATTTTCAACAGGGAAGGTTGCTTAAATTCCCACAATATGCATGTGTGGAGCGACGAAAATCCTCTAGCGCTTCGTCCACGTGCAGCACAAGTCCGTTGGTCGATCAACCTATGGGCCGGCATTTGTGGCGAATTTATCGTTGGGCCGTACATTCTGCCAGACAGGCTGGACGGCCCAGCGTATAAATATTTTTAGAACATGTTCTGCCGGATCTTATGGACGATATTCCATATGAGATCCGACAGAACATGTACTACCAGCATGACGGAGCTGGTCCACATTTCGCCAATATTGTCTGCGCTTATATAGGTGAAATCTTTCAGGACAAGTGGATCGGCCACGGCGGGCAAGAGGCCCACGGTGCGTGGCCCCCACGGTCACCGGATATGAATCCGCTGAATTTTTTCTTCTGGGGCTACCTGAAAGTAATTTGATTATTGCTGTTACTCTTTACTTATTCCTGTTGTAGATATTTTTTTTTACTTACGTTTTGTATTTGTTGTACAAAAATCATTTCAGAATGAGGTGTATCGTCAGCCGGTGGACACGCCTGAGGAAGCAATTGCGCTTATCCACGCAGCGGTGGAAAACATAACGCCGCAAACATTACGGGGCGTCCAAAGACAACTAGTTCTCCGCGCTGAAGTATGCGTGGACAATGACGGTCGCCATGTGGAGCAACTCATCAATTAACAACAATCGGCCCCTTTCGGGGCCACCAATTTTTAAAACGTAGGAACAACACGTTCCATGAAAAGTAAATAAAGTGATCAGTGTTAGTAGCCGTGCAGTGAAGTGAATATTCGGTACGTTGACCTGGACGCACCTGACATTGCGACCCTTAACTTTGGGTAGTGTCGTATACATGGGATCAGCTGTGCACTGGGCTCGTCCATCGATGACCAGGATCGGTTCAGTGACCCAGTGACACAAGTTTTCAAGTTGCAGGTGAATTTTCGACAAGGGTGAGTTTTAGTTACATTATTGGCAACTATTATTTTTTAAGCCTAACGCAGGCTATGGCTTATTTCCGGCGATAATTCTCCAAATTTCCGTACGCAAATTTTTCTTCGCAGTTTTTAAACGGATTTATTCATTATCAACAACAGTGTTGGCCGTTATTGAACTACGGATTTTTATCACAATAACGAACTACGATCACTTTTCACTCGTTCCCTGTTGCATTACCTTTTCGTTTGTACGTTATTAAAAAAGGAAATTTACGTGTTCCTTATCCTCTCACTCCAAATAATTATTATTTTCGATTCGTCCAAAAAAAAAAACAACTGTGTATTCGTCTTTTTACGTTACACGTGATTTTCATCCATTTATCCTTTTTTCATTGTTCACTTCAAATGGCAAACAAACCATGGCAAAAGTTTCGATTTTTTTGTTACGTCTTTTTCATTTGCCATTCTACGCAATTTCCTTCGTTGCACGCCGCCTTGCATGTTTGTAGTTGCAGCGCGGCTCGGCGCGCGGCCACGCTAGCGCGGGAGCTCCAGCAGAAGGCTCGCGCTCTGATTGGTCGGTGCTTTTTGTTATTATCTCGTTAACGAAGCCTCAGAGAGAATTTTCGCAAAGGAAAAAGTTGTTTGCAATCACCCCCTGAATCACCCCCTTCAAGGAACCGCAGCATTTTTGGGACACCCTGTATATGCCCTTTTTTCTTATTTTTGTAGTTATCGTGTGTTTTTTAAAATTATATTTTCAATTTTTATATTATATAGTGTGTTGGTGTGTTTTTCAAATTATATATTTAATTTATCTTATTCATTTTTCCTTTTTTAGACGTATATAGTGTGTTAAGTGTGTTTTTTAATATTTTATTATATATAATTACATTTTTCTTATTCTTTTTATACTTATAGTGTGTTTAGTTTGTTTTTTTAAATATATTTCAGTTAGTTTATTCGTTTTATAGTTCGCGTGCGTGTTAGTTTTTTTTTATAATTTTGTGTGTTTAGTTTTTTTTAAATATATTTCAGTTTATTCGTGTTATAGTCCGCGTGCGTGTTTTTTTTGTAATTTTTTCGTTGTTTTTTTTCGAAGTCAAGCTTCGAATAACTTTTGGAATGGCTTGAGTCATCATCGGTAAGTACAAGTAACATCACGATTAACACAAAGCTATAATACGGCAATATTTCATTAGTATTTGTGTATTCTAATATAATTCAGTGTCAATTTTGTAATCAATTTTCATAATTATTTGTTAGTAGAAGCATCAACAATGTTGAAGAAGTATTCTATTGTTGAATTTTTCGATGGTGTGCAAATTATTCCCTCGTGTTGGATGAATGAGGGAAAAAGTATCAGCCTATGGCCAAGTCATATTAGAAACGATTTTACGCTAAATAAAGTGATTATGAAAGGAACGTCTCCACCGGAAGGTGATGAGTGGGATTCTTGCAATATTATTAAGTGGTTCTGCTCAACAGGTATGCTTTTTTCAATAAAATCATTATTTCTATAAATTCCTCCTGAATACGCATATAACTTAATGTGTTACGAATTAATGAATTATCTGTGTCAGATAATTATAATCGAGCCCTTCAACTGAGGGACGATGCAATGGACACGTCCAACGTTGAGGAGTCCGATGGGAAGAACGAAGGAATATATAGAAGAACATTACAAGAGCGCAGAACAAGAAATTACCACGTTGCACTGTCGAGCGAGGAAGATGACATTCCCCATGAATCCCCCACGAAGAAGCTTAAAAAAACACCAAGAACTGGGTTACCCATTCCACCTCTGCGTAAATTATTGCAACAAGGTATTTTTATATTAATTATCCATTATTTATTATGAAAATAAATGTGAGGTAATATACAGTGTGTCTCAAAGTTGCGGGACTTCCCGGAACATGCAATATCCCGATGTAAGAACACATCGAAATGTCCTTTACCACACGCTGCTGCGCGCTCACTTCACACGGCCTTAAACTGCGTGGGCCGGAAGCCTCGCATCCGAAAACGGTTTCGATGTCTTTTTTCATCGGTATATTGCATCATCCGAGAAATCTCACCATTTCGGGACCCCCGCATGAACATTCATCGGAGGATGGTGACAATTAGATGATGAATTGCGGTTTTCAATGCAGATTTTACGAGCTTGTCAAGAACGGACCACTATTTAGAAGAAATACAAAATACAGTGGATATAATGACACACACGATACACGCGCCTCCCGTGGAAATTATACCAAACGCAGCAGCACCAAACACAACAGCAGCATCACCAGGACCAGCACCAACAGCAGCATCACCAGGACCAGCACCAACAGCAGTATCACCAGGACCAGCACCAACAGCAGCATTACCAGGACCAGCACCAACAGCAGAATCATCATCATCATCAAGTACGTCTCCGCAACTACAAACTCATATCTAATCCAATGGTTCTCTACCCATTCACTATAATCCTAAATCTGATTTTTGTTAAAAAAAATTACATATGTTAAATAAACTTCTTTTATCTTTATTCAGAGTTCCGAAAATTTATGATGAAGAACGTTACGGATATCAAACTGACGTTAAAAGATATTAAGCAACAATTAAACATCCTGCAAGGAAAATTGACAGATAATTCGAATAATAGAAACCTAGTAGGCAACAATGAAACACAATTTTCAAATACCCACAATCTTCCCATTACTGATGAAGAGGGATTACGCAATTTCGACACTCAATTACAGCACCCGGCTGTATTTAATGCTATGGTAAGTGATGTAAGAGTAATAAATGCACTAAGAGTGGGGTAGGGTGGGGCTAATAGTCCCCTTTTTCGTACAAACTAATATAAAATTTAGTAGTAACAATCTAGAGATATCTGGTGTTATTTTGTAAAAACTATAACTATTAGGCTTTACGTTCACGAAGTTCGTTTGATGATACTGTTATTTTTTGTTGAGTTATACCACAAAATGTTCGTCAATTCAAAATGGACTTGTTGCCCTATGCGTGGGGCAAAAAGTTCATTGCTTGGGGTAAAAAGTCCCTAATATCTTCTGACCAACTTTTCGTGTAATATAAAACTAAATAAGTAAAAAATTCTTCTTAAATCAACGAATATTTATTAAATCATTTTTTTTCGGCATACAATATGAAAGGAAAGCATTATTTCTTTAACAAAAAATAAAAATATAAGTCAAAGACTTACTTTGAACGAAAAACCAAAAAAATCTTCTCTCAACTAAAATAAAAACACTATTTAAAGATTTTGGCATCATTTCTTTATGCTTTAGCCATCTTACTACGAAAGCAAATAATAAAAAATATAATTTCATTCTAAACTGTACCTTGCTTAAACAAAACAAAAATCATTTTCTTAGTATTATTTGATTAATATTGCGGCCGAAAGCAACGCGTCGCACCGCGCGATTCGAACGGACGCCGTTGACTCATCACAACAGCTGACGAGTCAGCAGCGGCGCTTTTGTAACGTTTTTGACCGCTAAGCATCTTCGCGGGCGCTCGCTCGGCAACCGTTAGTTCCGAGAACAACACCATCGCGACAACCTCGTTCGACGAAACGACCACGTCTTTCGAGCCTTTGAGTTTCGTTGTTTTCTCCTGCGACCATTATCGCCACGCGCCCACGCGCCGTTATTAGTGTCCACGTGTATTGTACATTTTTTGTAAAGCGTGTTGTCCGACGTCAGTGAATACCACGTGACAGAATAAATTCAGTGTTGTGTCCACCGACTGAGTTTTTGCTGCCCTTCACGTCTTCCTCGCGAGCTGCCCGATAGCCGGCAATTTAAACCCGCACTTGGCGGAAACATTGGTCCTTCGAGCCGGATTAAATCGTGAAGCATTCAACGAAGGATTCAACCAGTGACTGAGCGCCCCAACTATCATGGTCGGCCCTCGTAAAGAAGATCCGAGCGCTGATGCAGTCTACACAGCGCCTGCTGATCAATTTTAAGAAGATGGGTCAGGCAAGGTTCACTGAGGACAACGCGCAGGAGAGGATTACGACCCTGAAAGCGACGTGGGAGCAGTGCAACCAGCTGCACATGGAGGTGGAGGCCCTGATTCCGGAGGACGAGCGAGGCGACTGCCCGTACTTCATCAATGATGAGTTCGCCAAAGCGGAGGAAGGATATTGGGAGACATTGGACTTCCTGCTGGAGATCGTCCGGACGCTCCGCCCCCCCCCCCCCCCCCACCCCCGCAGCAGCCAAGGATCCAGCCACCCCGTCGCAGGAAGCCAGGAAGAGCCGCGCCAAACTCCCACGCCTCATCTTGCCGCGATTTTCGGGTGAGTACTCGGAGTGGCAAGCCTTTCGCGACCTCTTCACGTCGCTCGTGATTAAAGACGACACCCTCGATGACGTCGAGCGGCTGCAGTATTTGAAGACGTCGGTGGAGGGCTCCGCGGCTAAGATCGTTGATCAGTTTACGGTCTCCGGTTCAAACTTTGCAACCACCTGGACGACCTTGTCCCGGCGGTACGATAACAAACGCGCGCTTGTTTCGGCCCACCTCCGTACGTTTATATCGCTGCCGCTGATGACGTCAAATTCTGCCGACGAACTCACGCGCGTGCGCGACACGAGCAACCGATCGCTCGCGCTCCTCGCGAATTTAGGATGCCCCACCACCTATTGGGACGCGGAGCTCACGTTGAAGCTCGATTCGGAGGTACTAGAGGAGTGGGAGCTTTCGCTCGGCGGGAGCACCGACCTCCACACCTATGACACGTTAGATCGGTTTCTCGAGTCGCGCATTCGCTCACGGGAGGCCCCTCAGGCCGCCGAGGAAGCCAAGGCACGTTCCCACAGAGCGTGCCCAAGGCTTCCAAGTCGGCGCGATCATCGAACGTTCGGGTGTGCGCCACGAACGCGTCCCCGACAACCGCGACGAACGAAACCCCTCGCTCCGCGAATCCAGCGTTCTGCCCTGTGTGCTGGGCGCGACACGCCGCGTATCGCTGTTCGGCCGTTCGAGCCATGCAGCCGGAACAACGACGCCAACTAGCCAGCAACAAACGGCTATGCTTTAATTGTCTCGCGCTCGGCCATATGGCTTGGTCGTGCCCCGTCACCGCGTCCTGCTCGCGATGTGGTCGGCGACACCACTCTCTGCTCCATACGGTCGGCGACGACAAGGCCAGTACCAGCGCTTCCTCGCCGGTGTGTGACGCCCCAGCTGTATCCATGGCGGGCGGCGTCCCGACCCCGTCCGCGGCAAAAGACTCCGGACCGTCGGCTGCGGTTGTCAACGCGTGCGCGAATTTTGAGGGCCCGAGCGGAGAGCCGGTGTTGCTGGCCACCGCGATTGTTCGCGCGAAGTCGGTGGGTGGACGAATGATACACATCCGCGCACTGCTAGATCAAGGTGCACAGGTTTCGTTGGTTTCGGAGTCGGTCGTGCAGACCCTCCGCCTGCCCCAGCAGCCGCTACGGACTTATTTGACGGGAGCCCTGGACGGACAACTGGGCATATCATGGGCCCAGGTGCAGCTCGTCCTGGCCCCATTGCAGGACGATCGTACGGCACTCACCATCCAGGCCAAGGTCGTTCCCAGGGTCTCATCCTATCTGCCCGACTGGAAGCCGTTGACATCATTAAGGGAGCAGTTTGCTGGCCTCGACTTCGCCGATTCGGAGCCGTCCACTCGCCGACCCGTCGACCTAATTGTCGGGGCCGACTATTTCGGCGCCCTATTGCGCCCCGGATTGAGTCGCGGAAAGACCCCTGCCCTTATCGCCCAAGAGACGCTCTTCGGATGGGTTGTCTCGGGTCCGACCGGCCGCACGTCCGCCGCGAGCGCCGTGCACCACGTGTCGGCCCGGGCTTCCACAGACGACGAACGGCTGCACGAACAGCTGCAAAAGTTCTGGGAATTGGAAGAAACGCGAGCGCCCGCGTCGCGTTCGCCGGAAGATGAAACGTGCGAGCAGCACTTTCGATCCACTCACTCGCGGCGGCCGGACGGTCGGTATGTAGTACGTCTCCCATTCAGGGGCGGGCATTCTCCCGATGTCGGCGCGTCGCTGCCTCGCGCCTCCGCAATGCTCCGCGCGCTCGACAGGCGTCTGTCGGGGGATGCGGCGCTGGAGGCGGCGTATCGGCGGTTCATGGGAGAATACGAGGCTCTGGGCCATATGGAGGAGGTCGGGGCCTCACCCCAGCGCGACGCGTTCACGACACGTGTGTATCTACCGCATTACGCGGTCGTGCGTAGCACCGACGGGAAGATACGGGTCGTATTTAACGCGTCGAGTCCAACCTCGAACGGGACGTCGTTGAACGACCACATGCTTGTCGGCCCCAAGCTCCAACGCGATCTCTTGACAGTCCTCCTCCAATGGCGCCTCCCTCGATTCTCCCTTAAAGCTGACATCGAGAAGATGTATCGCCAAATCCGCGTGCACCCGAGCGACGTGAACATGCAGTGCGTGCTGTGGCGCCGGCGCCCGGAGGACCCGCAGTTCTCGTTTGCACTACAAACGGTAACTTATGGCACCGCCTCGGCGCCCTACATCGCCATGCACGTCCTGCAGCAGCTCGCCATCGACGAAGGGGGGGAGTATTCGCGCGGGCGAACAGTGGTCGAAAATGACACAGTCGGCGTAAAAAATCAATTCCCACGCCAAATAGAAAGGAAAATCAGCGACCCTTGGTATACTCGGGTATTAGGTATCGCTGATTACGAATCCGTTGCAGGTTTTTTGAAAAAGAAGATGGCGGATCCAATATGGTCGTTCAAAGTTGACAAAAACTGGAAAAATACGAATCCTACGAACGAAACACGTTGTTTATTCAAAACCTACAGCTATACCTATATATTTTATGAGTCTAGAAATGTGCATCACACTCTATAGAATGATATTCTAATGTACCATGTACCATGTAATCACTTTATTGATCCCCAATGGGGTTACAATCTCCCATGCCATTTCTCCTTAACAATTACCCTTACATCTACCTTAACCTAACTTAAACTATCTTATCTACTACCGTCCGCTCGCTCGCTCCCCTCCTTATCTCCCCCTCTCTCTCACGCACCCTACACCCCCTCCTCCGCCTCCTGGACCTCCGCTTCCGCGCGCTTCCCCTTCCACTCTCAATCCTCCTCTCACTCACCCACCCTTCGTTCTCCCACTCCTCCCCCCACATAGCTCTTCTTTCCTCTAATCTCCTCATCCACTCCTCCCCCTCTCCCTCGTCCCCCAACACCTCCATCACCGCCTCTTGCCACCCCCTCTCCGTTCCCCACCCTGTACAGACTTCCCAGACATGCTCCCACGTCTCCTCCCCTTGCCCACAAATTCTGTATCTCCTTTCCTCCTCCTCCTACCAGTATCTCCCCGCCTTCATCTAATTCCCTAATCTAAACCTGTTCCACCTTTCCTCCCCCCACCCTTTCTTCAAGTACCCTGGTACTCCCACCCCCTTCACCCTCCCATACCATATATTATATTTGGAGTCACCTATCTTCCTCCACCTCTCCTCTTCCTGCAGCCTTCTCTCCCTCTCCACCAGCTCCTCTCCCCTCATCTCTCCCCTATCCCTCATCCTCTCCACCTCCTCCACCGTCCATCCCCTGTCCTTAAAATACTGCTCCTCTCCTCTTCCCAGCCCTGCAATACCTTTCCCCTCCGCATCCTCCTCTTAATTTCCTCCCAGCACTCCCTCGCCAACACCCCCCTTCCCCTCCTCCAACTTCCTCTCATACCCCCATGCCCTTAGCCCCGCCCCTCCCTTCATCATCCCCCTCTGCAACTCTTCCCTAACCATATACTCTGGGGTATTCCTGTCCACTCCCAACACCCACTTCATGTACCGTTCATGTACTGCCTCTATTTTTTCCCTCCCTCCCCACCCCCACACCTCCACCCCATAATTCATTACCGCCCATACCAGCTTATCGTACAGCCATAATCTTCTCCCCCAGTCCTTCCCAAACTTTCTTTTCCCAATCCCCCACACCTGCCCCATCACTGCAGCCCCCTTTCTAACCCTCTCCTCTACATGTTCCTCCTGTCCCCCATTCCCCATCACCGTATATCCTAGATATTTAAAACTCCTTACCTCCTCCAGCTCCTTTCCCTTCCACCTCCATATCACCTTACTCCACGTCCCACCCCCCCCCTTCTACACCTCATCACCTTCGTCTTACCCACATTCACCTGTAACCCCTTCCCCTCCACGTACTTTTCTAACTTCCCCATCATCCCCTTCATCCCTTCCACGTCCTCTGCCAGCACCGCCACATCGTCCGCGTAAGCCAGTGTGTAGATCTTCCTACCCCCCAGCCTCCCCTCCCCAGCTCATCATCCATGTCCGCTATCAGGAGCGTGGACATGATTGGGCTCAGAGGGCACCCTTGCCTTACGCCCCTCGCCGTCCAGAAGCACTCCCCCTCCTCCTCCCCCACCCTAACCCGTCCTATCGTTTCCCTCAATAGCTCCTCACACCTCACCGCCAGTCCTTCCCTTACCCCCCTTCCCCTCATAGCCTTTATCAACACCTCCCTGTCCACCGAGTCAAACGCGGCCTTCATGTTAACAAACAACACCACCATTTTTCTCTCCTTCCTCCCTATTTGTCTGTTGATCAAATAATTCAATGTACAGATATTATCGATGCAACCCACCCCCCTCCTAAACCCCGTTTGACTCGGTGGCAGCATTCTCTTATCTTCCACCTCTACCCTCAATCTCTCCGCCAGTACCGACGCGTAGATCTTGTACGCCGTCTGCGTCAATGTAATCCCCCTGTAGTCCTCTACCCCCTCCCCTGCTCCTTTCTTCACCACCGGCACCACCACCCCTTCCTTTCATCCCTCCGGCCACCCTTCCCCTCTCCACACCCTATTGCATAACCCCCACAGCTCCTTTTCCACCTCCTCCCCCCGTACTTCCACACCTCGTTTGGTATTCCATCCCCCCTCCCACGGCCTTCCCGTCCTTTAAATTCTTTATCACCCTTCTTATTTCCTCCCTCCCTATCTCCCTCTCTCCGTCCCTCCCCCTTTCCTTTACCACCCCTTTCACCACCCTCCACTCCACTCCTCCCAACAGCCCCCTGAAATACTCGTCCCATTCCTCCATTTTTATTTTTTCATTTACCCTCCTTCTCTTTCCCCTCTCCCTGTTCACCACCTTCCAAACCTGCCCTTCTCTCCTCACCCCCTCCAGCTCTCTTTCCCACCTCTCCACCTCCTTCCTCTTTTCCTCACATAATTTCGCATAGGCCCTTTTCCTCTCTCTGTAAACCTTACCGTCCCCTCCCTCCTTTCACCACTTTCTCAATTCCTTCCTTATCTTGCTCTTCTCCTCTCTACACCCCTCATCCCACCATCCTCCCTTCCTTTTCCTCTTTCTCCCCTCCTCTGACTTCTCCACCGCTCCCTTTATCCTTTCTCCCAACTTTCTTCACTCCTCCTCCACCCCCCCCCCCCCTCACCCCCATCTTCGCTCTTCACAAAGCTTTCCATAAATTTCTTTCTCCCCTCCTCTGTCCAATTCCCTCTTCCTCCTTCCCTTCTCCCACCACCCACTCTCCTCTCTACGCCACCGCCTCCCTCTCCCCTGAGCCAGACCACCACCGGGTGGTGGTCCGACTCCACCCTCTCCCCCACTTCTACCCTCTCTACCTTCTCCCAGGTATCCTCGTTCCCCAAAGCATAATCAATTACCGTATTAGCCCTCCCTCCTGTAAACTTCCACTCCCCCTGCTCATCCCCCTCCACCCCCCCCCATTTAGTATACTCCACCCCCTTTCTTTCAAGTACCCACACAGTCTCCTCCCATAACCATTCCCCTCTTTGTCCTTCGATCTCCTACTCCCCCTCCCCGCTCCCTCCTCCACCCATCCCAACACCCGCCCCCCATCTTCCCCTGTCCTAGCGTTAAAATTCCCCCCGATTAACCCCCTCACTCCCCACTCCCTCTCTTCCATCCGCACCCCTATGTCCTCCAACTTCCTTGTCAGATCTCCATTTACGTGCACCCCCACTATCCTCCACCACTCTCCCCCCATCCTCACCTTCTTCGTCATTATTCCCTCTCTTCCACCTTCCTCCTCCACTTCCACTTCCAACCTCTTTCTTACCCCCATTAGCATTCCTCCTATCGCCCTGCCCTTCTTCTTCTCCCTCCGCGCCCATTGCCTATCCCAGACATACCCCCTTGGCAGCTTCCTCTCCACCTTTCCCATCCCCCTTCCTCCATCCATGTCTCACTCAGAACTAACACGTCCCACTCCTCCAGCCCTCTCCAAAAGTCCCCGTCTTTATTCCTTAGCCCTGCTACGTTCCAGAACGCAACCTTGTACCTACTCCCCCCTCCCCCCTTTCCTCTACATCTACCTCCTCTCCCTCCCCCCTTTCCCTTACCCTTTGTTTCCCTGTTCTTCCACCCATCTTTCCCCCAACTCATCCCACCTCCTCATCTTCCCGTTCACCCAGATCTTCATGTATTTTTTTATTTTTTATTTTTTTTTTATTTACTTGGTGGAAATCCCCGCGGATACCCCTCGCCCGCGGGGGCGGGCGGGGGGTTATGTGGGACTCGAACCCACTAAAACCACCAAGGTGATCTACCTCGCGCGCGGTACTGCGCGCCTGGGGGGAGGGATTTGTATGCGAGATCAAACTAGCGATACTTTCGCTACCCTCCCCCCCTGCGCTTCGTGCAGCACCGCGCGAGGTCCCCTCAAGGGGTCGTCCCTGGGGGAGTATCACTACCTCCCCCAGCTATGGTTTCCGGGACCGGTGACGCGCGGCGGATCACACGCCCGCGTCGCCTCTTCCGGGGTCGCTGCTGCTAGGGCGGGTGGTGTCCCCCTACACCCCCGCCCCACGACCCCGCGATCGAGCTCCTACCCGGCCGCTTCGTAACTTACGATCGCGGCCGGGTCGGGGCGATGACGGCCTTCAGGGCCGCCCAAGCGAGAGGGCGGCCCGCTATCGGCCGCCCGTCCTGCCCCAGTGAGCTCGATCGCTCTGCAGGGAAGCGGTTTCAGTAACCGCTCCCCAGGGGGGGGGGCCTTATCATGGACCCACCCCCATCTACCCCTCCCTGCGACGCCGCCGCGGCCTTGGCTTCTCCGGTGCCACAACGCACCGGCCGCGGCGGCCTATCGTCGTTCCATCCGCGGCGGCCCCTGTCAACGAGGGCCGCCGCACCTCCACCCCAACGCCCGCTGGCACGCGCCCCCCTCTCCCACAGAGGGGGGCGCACCGGGCATGACGGCCGCGCCCGTTGCGCGGCGCGGCCCCTTCCCACTCCCCGATATCGGGCGGAGCGACTCGACGCGACCCGGGGCCTCGTAACGACAACCGGGGGAGCGGGGCGACTTTCGCAACTAAGTCGCCGCACGACCTCCCCCGGCCCCGGGTCATCTTCTTCGCGCCCGCCTCCGCGGAGGCCCGATGCGACCGGGATGCCCCTGCCACACCCGGTCCCGCTCCGCCTCCTCCTTCTCGAGCATAATTTGCTCGGCGAAGAAGGAGACGGCCTCCCAGCAGCCCCGATCCTCCGCCATGCGACGCACGACCGTCGCCAGCGAGAGGTCGGGGCCATCTTCATGTATCCGACCTGTACCTTCTTTCCTCCCCTTCTCCCTATCCTTTTCACCTCCCTTATCCCCCCCTTGTCCACACCCATCTCTGCCCACAACTTCTTCACCTCCGTCTCTTCCTCCACTTCCTTCGCCCCCAACCCCCTTACCGCCACATTATTTCTTCTTTCCACCCTCTCCTTCTTGTCCTGTTTTAATTCTATCTTTCTCATTCTTACCCTACATTCCTCCACTTCTCCCCCCTCCCACCTCTCCATACTGTCCCTCCCTTCTCTTTCCCTTTCCCACTTCTCCATCCTCCCTATCAACTCCTCCACCCTTCCATCCCTTTCTTCCATCCTCACTAACCTCTCCTCCATCCCCTCCCTCCTCCTCTTATCCTCCCTCCTTTCCTCCTCCCATTTCCTGATTTCCTCTCTCCATTCCTCCATCACCTTCCTTCTTTCCTCCCTTTCCTTCCTCATCTCCTCTTTCTCCCCCCTTATCTCCTTCATCAGCGTCTTTAGCATCCCCACCACATTTCCCATCTCCTCCCTTTCTTCGCTACCCCCCCCCCCCCTTTTCTTCCCTCCTTCCGGCGATCTCAATATCTTCTCACTCCTCTTGAACCCTAATCTACCCCCTTCCTGCCCCGTTCCAGCTTCCTCCTCCCTCTCCTTCCTCTTTTTTCCCCCATATCCCTCCATGCTCCCCGCGTAACTACTCGAGCTACACCCACTGTCATTCCTTTGCCTTCCCTCGCCTTTCACTTTTCCTTTTTCCATTCTCGCACCCGCTCCCTCTCCCCTCCTCCCTGCCCACCCCTCATCACCCTTGTCCCCCGCCATTTGTCCTTCCCCACACGCACTACCCTCCGCCGTCTTCTCAAGTTTCCCCCTAACTCCTCTATTCAAATCCCTTTGAGCCACTGCTCAAATCTCCCGCCTTTCCACCAGCTCTCCCTACGTCCTCACCTGTCCGCTAGACCTCTCCACCTGCTCTCTCTTCCTGCCACTAACACCTATCCTCCAGCCTAACCTTTAAACCGCTCCCTTCCCCCTCTTCGCACCTCGCCCAGCACTTTCCTGCCCTTAGCCCTTTACACTCCTCCCTTCCTCACCTCTCCCCACACCTTCTCTACTCACTCCTGCACCTCTCGAATCCCTTCTCACTCACACTTCCTATAACCCAACTCTCCACACCATGCACACACGTCTTACACTCTCGCGTCCGGAAACGGAAGTCCGAATGATATTCTAATGAATAGTTGTTAAAAAATTATTTTTAACAATAAAAATAACAACATTATTTACTAATTTTATCTCCGCGACAAATACTGCAAATACGTGATTAATCTAACCATTGAATATTTATCGGAGACGAAAATAAAGATTATTGACATGAAAAAATGTTAGTATAATTGTTTATTAATAATTTGTTTAAACAATTTTTTAACAAAGTGACTGAAATCCATTTCATACAATCAAATTGATCATATTTTGTTGTAACATTAATATAAACTATTAATAACAATTAATTGTTATTAAACAATTTGTTAACCTAATAGATTTCAGTAATATTCAACAAGGTAAGTGCAATTTGGAAGGTACATTGTTTTTATGACGTACCCACTAAGGATTCTTGGAAACTTCATTCCCAAGGGGGTGAAAAGGGGTAAAATTTATTTTCTCGGACTCCTTAAGGGGGTAGACACGGGTAATGCAGCGCGCTGTATACCGACACAATCTGGCCCGAAACATGGGTTTGGGAAATTACGTTGTTTGTCCTTATATGAGCAGATTTTGGGCTGGGCGAGGCCTCATTCGAAAGAGGAAGGTTCAGTGCAGCGCGCTCTGGTCATGGTTTGACGAAATTGTGTTCATATCTAATAATATGAGTGTTCAAAGTAGAGCAAAAGTCGACAAAATACACCCGCAAGAATCCAAGTATTTTTAGGTCACTAAAAGAGTTTTGTGACTCAAACGATGACCAGAGCGCGCTGCATTGAACCTTCCTCTTTCGAATGAGACCTCACCGAGCCCAAAATCTGGTCATATAAGGACAAACAACGTAATTTCGTGATTGCATTCCCAAATACGAATTCCGCCATATTGGTGATAATGCAGAGCAAGTCACGTGACAAATTTAGTTCCGGTAGTTGACACGAGATGGCGCCTACTCAGGAGGACTGCCAACGTGGAATCATAGCAAAACTGAAGCGTTAGCTGGATACATGTGCCACAGTAAAAGCGTACTGGCAGTCAATGTATGAATTTTCGGACGATTGTAGGTTAGGTTATATGCATTTTAGGCATATAACTGCTAGGAACTGTGTACATTTACTAAATTAACGCTTTTATTGTAACACATACACTTGAAATCGCTGTCGAATTTATGTTATAATTATATGGCCACATTATTTAAAATAAAAAAAGAGATTGGAACTTTTTTACTAATACTGGAAATATTGATTTACTGATATCATATTTTCAGAATGTGGAAGTTACAGCAATTATTTGCAATTATTCCTCTTATTATTATTCTTCCGACTATTGTATATAACATACAACAAGGAAAAGTCTCCAAATCAGTCAACAGTTGACTCCCTGATTTTTTTTTGTAATTCTTTACGGTCCTATACAGAGATGGGCATTATTTAAATAAAAGAATATACTTCCGAATGGCCCCAGTGACTGATCGACACGAGGTTTGGGGTAGGGTGTGTGTACCCTAAATCTAAAATTCTATTTAGCTTCGGGTATTTATTAGTTTCCTTTGTTTATTCGAAGGCCTTTCATCTTGGGTTTCGAATAATTTTTCATCTTTCATTATATCTTTATCCTAAGGTCGTATTCAGATATATTGGCCGGTCAATTCGTTTTCGCGAACAGCGATCGCGAACAGTGATCGAGGAGTATGGTGGGGTAACGGGAATGCTGCTCGGCTCCATCTGAACGGTCTGAACGTAGCCGTGTGGCTGTTATGACCAATTCGAGATGAAGCTATCGAGAAAGAATCAATGTTCAGACCAATAAAGCTCCTGAATTTTTTCGGAGCTAAGGCACACCTATTCTGATGTGTGTATTTCTACGCTGACAGCTCGGTTTGGCCTATACACACCAGAAACTTGGCGCTAACCCCATCACTTCTGGCTCACTCTTGTTCTGCGAAGGCGAGAGTGAGATGGAACGAGAGCGAGTCAGAAAACGTTGCAAACAGGAGCACCGAGGCAGGCAAGCAGTACCTATGGTGGGAGAATACGCGTTACGAAACGCACCGGCCAATATATCTGAATGTAAAGTCTCGTTAGCCGCTCGCTGGTCGGGACCGGCGTTGAGCCCGTATCACGAACGGAGCCCTAATTCCGAGGCTGAGTTTCTCGCTTCTTTCTGGCCGAAGGGGGAGGGGTTGGAACGCTTTGCGTGCGCGACGGGCGCGAGCGCTCAGATGGAATAGTGATTGTTCGACGCATGCGCGCCACGGTCAGATAGCCAGGCACGGCACGAGTCCTTTTTGCGCCATAACCGAGCCTGCCAAATTCCGCCATTTATTATAAAACATTTAATTGAGCTTCTTCATGACTTTACTCTAAACTTTTACTCGTAGTTTAAAACCGTTGTAATATAATTTGTAGTATTTCATTTAAAAATTTAGTTTCAACAATGCCAACAATGAAAAGGCCATTTTGCGCCTCTTGTCAACCTTACGCCCTAGTAGTTGCCTAATTTTACAGAGTAAAGTCATAAATAATCTCAAATAAATGTAATATAATAAAGGGCGCAATTTGACAAGTTCGCCTAGGGCGCAAAAAAGACTTATGCCCGGCCTGCGTCATGATTTTGCGAAGGGGGTCCCGTGCTCACCGTAAGCGCTTGCGACCATCGCGCACGCCCGTCGCGCACACAAAGGACGGAGTGTCAGGCGTCCGAAAGACGGAGCGAGACAAAATATCAACGCGTCGTCTATCTCGTACTGTCCTCGCTCGCTTTCAGTGCCTTCGCTCGCTCTCTTTCCATCTCGCGCTCGCCTTCGCCGGACAAAAGTGAGACAGAAGTGGTGGGGATAGCGAAAAGTCCGTATCGTGTACACCAAACCGAGCCCGTAACGATCTTAGATGCTCGAATAACCGACGAGAACCTTTGTTGCCCGAGTCGCACGAGATCGCCGTTGCTCAGCGATGTGTCATCGATTATATAGAAACAGAATTTGTTTTTGTTTTCATCGTATCAATATGAAAGTGACACAAATGGATTCCTGGCATTCTCCCGATTAAATTGACAGAAAATAATTTAAATCAGACTATTTTTAACGAAACGGGCTTCCAATTCTGCAAACAAATTTTCACGTAATTTCCTTGATTATGGTCCGAATAACATCATTTTTTGGGGCTAATTTGATCGAGAAAACATGACGAATCGATTCACGTCACTTTCGCAAAGATCTGATTAGAAATGCAGAACTGACGATTTGTCACTGCTTAGTGCGTAACATTGTATGGCCCCGCTGAATTCGAGCGTCGAAACCCACGGAACTCAGCGAGTTGCATGATTGCCAGCGTGAAGGACAAGAGAGGACTTTGCATGGCGAAGGAAAGTCAGCCTTCTATAGAACTCAAATCGAGAAAGACTTTGCTGACAAACTTTACATATGTATATTCGCGTCAAATAAATACTTTAATTGTAAAATTTAGACGACAAACTATTGTTAAATTTCGCCAGTTCTTACATATGCATCACTTGGTTGGGAATTCCTGATCCCAGAGTTCCATGCATTTACCTATTGAAATGTTGCATCAAGTCATCGGGAAATTGCATTGCTTCTTCTCGTACATACATATATCTGTTCGCGAGTAGGTGTCACGAGTGACGCGGCTTTGGTTTCCCAAATAAATGCACATTTATTAGAGCCCTCGGTCGACGGCGACTTGAGTCATCCAGTACTGAATATGAATATGTTCATATTTCTCATTACACCTTGATAAGAGTGTTACCACCGATGGATTGGTGAGTTTATGTCCACGAAAATGAGTCGAGTTGCGAAGCAATTCGGTCTATTTTTTCTTATGAATACATGATTAGGACACACACACACTACGTTCACTAAAAATAGGCCGAATTGCTCCATGTTTGGCATCATTTTCATCAGTAATGCAGTGCTCTGGTGAAGAACATCGTATTACGGAGCTAATATTCTAGGCCCTAGAATCTACGATATTGTCAATGTGCAGTTGAAACGCACGCCGCTTCACACTATCGTTTCTTAACATTTATACGGGGTGATTCTCTAGCTAGAGTCGTCAAACGCGAT
This sequence comes from Andrena bucephala, assembly GCA_947577245.1. Classification (NCBI taxonomy): domain Eukaryota; kingdom Metazoa; phylum Arthropoda; class Insecta; order Hymenoptera; family Andrenidae; genus Andrena; species Andrena bucephala. The sequence continues at coordinate 72,089,547 of OX387716.1, forward strand.
GCTCGCCAACAATCATGTGTCTCGCTGAGTTTCGTGGGCTTCGACGCTCGAAACCAGCGGGACTATACAATGTTGCACGCTAAGCAGTGACGAATCTGATGTTCTGCAATTTCTAATCAGATCTTTGCAAAAGTGACGTCAATCGATTCCTTACAATTTTATATATGATGTTTGTTCATAACTGCTTTCTGCATAGGACGTGTAATAAGTGTATTTCATGTTCTGTTTCGGTGCTTTGCTAGTAAAAAAATGTCTAACCTAACAAGCTTCATTTTCTGGGGACATCCCCTCATCTATTTTCCCTTTTCACTTATAATTCCTTACTGCTAACGTAAAATATTGTAGCATAAGCAAATTTTTATAAGTACAACGCAACAGCTGAGAATTTATTTCCTTATTCAGAATAAAATACGGAAATAGCAAACAGCTCCCTCTCGCGTTTACCGGGCAATCGGCGATCTATCGGTATTACCATTTCTGTGCAGAAAAAACCTGCTGTAATACCGACCTGCCGAATCGGCCAGGTCACGTGACGTGTCTACCCCCTTAATATCTCTTAGGTCCGATTAGATATCACCTTGGTTTTCACTTACAACGGTTGCCCACACATATACCTAAAACTCAATTTCAGCATTTTGCCCTAATCAACCCCTAAGGGGGTGAAAAGGGGTATAATTTGTTTTCACGGATCCCTCAAAAGCTCTTCGGTCCGATTCGATATCGATACTTGGTTTAAGCTTAGCAACACAAATGCCTAAAAACCAATTTCAAATTTTCACCCTATTCAACCCTTAAAGGGTTAACTCCGAATATGGTGTACTAAGTAACTGTGCATTGAATTGAGGCGTCTTAAGTTTTGAATAGTAGGTGTGAACGAACATATACCTACATATATCAATATCAGTTATACGGAGGTTACTTTACCGAAATTATATAAAAAATTGCTACAAAAAGCAGATATAAAAGTAATTCCTTTTAATTATTCTACCGTAGCGAAGCACCCGTATTTTTCTATACATAAATAAAAACCCTAAACCCAGTGTTTGAACTTTTGAAACTTTTTTTACATTTTTCAATTTTAAAATTTTTTCCGTTCACTTGCAACTTTTTACTTGAATTTTGTCGATGAGTGGGGCAAACGAGCATTCGTTCGTTTGGTTTAAACGCACCTTTACACCGTTGTCCATGGTGTGACTGTAGGGCCAATTGGCAAGCGTGTTGAAATATAAGCTAATATATTCACTCATATTTTGATTGTGATCAAACCGAACATTATTAAAAAATATAAAAAATATTCATCAGCTAAGTTTTAGGTAAGATTGGAATACTCCATTTGAAATTTTCTAATAATTAATTAAGCAAATTAATTATTATTATTTTCAGATCGTGGATATTTATTTAAAAGATAATAAAAAAATCGTTTAATCGATATTGATATGTTCATCAGATAAGTTTTAGGTAAGACTGGATTGCTCCAATTGAAATTGTCTAATAATTAATCATGTTAATATATGGATAAATTATTATTTTCAGATCGTGGACATTTATTTTAAAAATCATCGTGGGATCATCCTTTCTATTCTATTACTTTCTAACCTCTCTTTATTTCTCTTTCCCTTTTCCTGACTTTCTTTCTCCTTTTTTTTAATATTCTAATAGTTTCTGCTGCTTATGCGCCGAAACCATCGGCTGCTTATGCGTCGAAACTATCGGCTGCTTATGTGCCGAAATTCTCAGCTGCTTAGGCGCTGCACTAATGCGAAGCATGCTTAACTTACATAATATAATACACTAGTTATCACAAAGTGTAATTTCAGCTGCTGAAGCTGTGAATAGAATAGAATAGAATAGAATACAATAGAATAGAATAGTATATTTGAAATATAAAAATATAATTCATCATGTCTGTAGTTAAAAGACTCTTATCACTCAGTTTAAATAGTATGCAAATTATCAATAGAGGCGAATGGTGAACAGATGACCATATCGAATATTTTCACAAATTATTAGAAGCTAACTCTAATTATAAACCACGCGAGACGTGGAGAGTTCAAATGCCTGATACCATTCAACCAGTTCCTGAAAATCAGGATCACATACAGATTTTGCACCAAAATGATAATTTTGGAACCAATGCAGGGGGGCATTGGGTTTGTAGCTTCTATAAACATGATGAAAGAAGAGGTTATATTTATGAGTCTCTTAATTCCTTGAAGTTGCATAGTCATCATAAAATTTATCTTGAGAAATTATACCCTTTTTTAAACAAACAAGACGGTACAATTGACGAAGAATTTATTGAATTTCCGCATGTACAAGCACAACCTAACGGACGGGATTGCGGAGTTTTTGCGATTGCATTTGCTGTCTCGTTATTATTCAAAATATTACCAGACAAAATAACGTACAGTCATGCGCTTATGCGTCAACATTTGATCCAAATGTTTGAATCTAATAGTATAGAACATTTTCCATGCATTCAGGATCAACATTTAACACGTTGTGTGCACGAATATGAATCTGCAATTGGAACTACAATTAATAAAAATCCCTCTTGTGGAAATGATCCTCCATTTAAAATCGGTCAAAATTACATTACTCACGAAACAGATAATAAAATATCCCCAGTTCAAAATGTAGTACTTAGTGACAAAGAAGTCACCATATATACAAAAAATGTAATTCAGACGGATCCACCATTGGTTTCGAAGTCAAAAATCAGCAATGTATACCTACCAAGTAATAGGACAGAATACATGTCTAATTATTCTAAAAATTATTATAAAAAACAAAAGGAGGAAATTAATTTAAAAAGAAGAGCTGTATATAAAGCAAAAAAAGGGGAGTGTAACACGAAAAAAGACAAAGGGTGTAAAAAAAGGGAGAAAGGCATAAAACTTTATAATTATGAATATTATAATGCACATAAAGAAGGTATAATAAAAAATTAAAAAATGCAGTATGACGCAAATAAAGATGTAAAATGCAGAAAGGAAAAAAATTATTATGAGCTGAATAGAGAAGGTATAATCAAAAAGGCAAAAGTGCATTATGACGCAAATAAAGAAGTGAAATGCGGAAAGCGAAAAAATTATTATCAGCAAAATAAAGAAGGTATAATCAAAAAGGCAAAAGTGTATTATGACGCAAATAAAGAAGTGAAATGCGGAAAGCGAAAAAATTATTATCAGCAAAATAAAGAAGGTATAATCAAAAAGGCAAAAGTGCATTATGACGCAAAAAATAAAGAAGTGAAATGCGGAAAGCAAAAAAATTATTATCAGCTAAATAAAAAAGTAATTTCCAAAAAGCGGAAGGTATATTATGATGAAATACGTAAAGCAGTTGGTTACGATAAGTAGAACAAGAAGAAAATGATCATGGCGATCACCCAATAGAGTGTGTCCCCGTTGAAACTGTTGGTGCCATGAAAGATTTTAAAGACGCGGAAAACAAATTTGACTGTGGTGATCTTGCAGAAATGATTTCGGAATTGAACCATGATCAGAAGCAGATATTTGATAAAGTTACTAAGTCCTTGACGTCTAACGATGACATTCTCAAACTTTGTGTGAGTGGCGAAGGTGGCACTGGGAAAAGTTTTTTAATAAAAACCATTAGACAGTGGATCAAGCAGATTATCGGAAAAGACACAGCAGTAACTGCTCCTACTGGAATCGCAGCTTTTACTATTGAAGGTCTTACCATACACCGATTATTCCAATTACCCGTCGAACATGGGCATACAGCCCAGTATAAGCAACTTAGCGATGCAGCCCTACAAATTGTACGAGATCAACTCAAAAATGTTGCTTTAGTAATCATCGATGAAATTTCGATGGTTTCTAACGTAACTTTCCTGTACATACATCTGCGACTTACAGAAATATTTGATACTACAGATTCCGATGATGCTTGGTTCGGAAAAAAGCCTATGCTGCTATTTGGTGATTTACTACAACTTCCTCCTGTTCACGAAGAACCTGCTTTTATACAATTATCCAATAAGAGTATGGAGAAAAATGTTGGAGGAATAAGTTCTTATAATTTATGGTCTGCCTTGTTTACCTATGACGAATTGACAATAAACATGCGACAGCAGGGTGATAATATTTACAAAGACATCTTGTCGAGAATTCGCACCGGAGTAGTGACCGATTCGGATACAAAGCTATTAGAATCGAGGAAATTAAATTTCAAAGCGACAAATTGTTGTAATGACCGATTAAACGAATTATGTGATTACATGCTTAATGTGGGATCTAATGCGGTGTGTTTACTTCCCACATGTGTTCAGTGTGATGTTTTGAACGCTGCAATGCTGAGTCGATTTCCATCCGAAGAAATCCATTTGATCGCTCATGATACAATGAATTGTGCACCGTACTTGAAAAAAAGGTGTCAAAGGTACTAAACAATAATGACGACGATAGCTCCCGAACGGCGGGACTTGCAAGGGTCGTAATTGTTAAAGTCGGAGTGCAAATCATGATTAGAAGAAATATGGATGTTACGCTAGGTCTTGTCAACGGTACCATAGCTAAACTTGTTTCAGTTATACGAGGTGCTGATAATGACGTTGAAAAATTGAAAATTATATTACCCACAGGGCAAGAACATATAATAGAACGTGTATGTGTTAAATTTGAAGTAATGGATAGAGCGTTCGTTATTAGAAAATAATTTCCGATTTGCCTCAGCTATGGTATAACTATTCACAAAAGTCAAGGACTAAGCTTGCAGAATGCTGTCGTAGAAGCAGGTAATTCAATATTTACTTGCGGACAAATTTACGTTGCTCTTTCACGGGTGTAACGTTCTCGAACGAGACGTTGCCGTTTGTTACAGGAGATTCCACAAGTAGAGCGGTTTACCCGTGGAATTGTGGGATTTGGTTCGGGTGGCGTGCAATAAAGAAATGAATTTCACGAACTAGAGTCCTTCCTTTTAACAATAGGTAACAAAAGATAATTTATTCAAGAAAATAAATGCTTATTGACCCTTGGTCACTCGGTTGGTAAATTAATACAATTCTGTCTAACTTAATACCGTTATGACGTATCGGTCGGTACTAAAGAATAACCCTCGGTTTGGGTTTCGGCGCTGAGTCGGTAATATAGGAGTATTACTTCGGTTTTTGACGCTAAGTCGTTTATAATGAATATAGTGCTATTTACACTAGAGGTACGATTCTAAATCGTAAATGAAAATAATGTCTTTGACACGTAGTCTTGTAATAACGAATAATGAAGAATTGACGCTAGGTCGATTTGGTAATGTTAGTTGAGAGTGCGAGAGGATTCCTTCTCTCTGAATAGTGCTGGCTTCCAGTTGCCTATCAGCTTGCCCACGCTTTCTAGGATGGTAGCCGAGTGCTAATGAAAGCGATCTCAGATGGTAGCCAGGTAGCCGGTAAAGGCGTCCCCAGATGGAAGTCGATAGTGGCTTCCTTCCTTCTGATTCGGTCGTGGCTTCTGGTGCCTATAAGCTGGCCCACGCTTGGTAGGATGAGGTTGAGGGGCTACTAAAGCGGCCTCGGAAGGAAATTAAGGGGCTACTCAAAGCGACCTCGTATGGTGTAGAGGGGCTACTGAAAGCGGCCTCGTAGGAATTAGTATGGTGTACGTAGATTTAGAGTAAACTTCCTTAGACTGAGCTAGACTGAGGGGCTGGTGAAAGCGGCCTCGATCCGGTAGGTTCGGTGGCAGAACCAAGTCTGCTCTCTGCTGCTGGCGGGCCTCTACTTATACTCCAAGTCGATGCTTGGCCCGCGCCAATCACTAGCTGCGTGATCTCGCGCACCAATTATAATTAGTATCCGGTTCGCGCCACTTTGACACTACGCTCGGAATAATTCGCCGTCCGGTTTATCGTACGGTGTGCGCACGCGTTCTTTGGTTCGCTCGCGGCACTGAGTTAGCTGTTTGAACGGGCAGCTATGCGCATGCGTTGCGCGTCACTTAGTTCACTGTTTCCCGCCGCATGGGATGTCGCTCGCACGTGCTTCGCGTGTCCTTACTAATAATGTAATAAAAGGAGTAAAATGAACTAGAATGATAACTTAACTAGGAAAAAATGTACATCGGTTTGTAGCGGTACGTTACACGGGTGACCACATTACAAGGACTGCATCTTATCAATTATGATCCATCTTCCGTAAAGGCACAAGAATCGGCTATAATAGAGTAGAATAGATTGCGAAAAAAATATAGACCTGATCTTATGACTATTTCAATTTCTAAAAACCGCGTTCGCAATATTCGTGATGCTGTTTAGGCAGTACCTAATTATAATGTATCCGAATGTCAGAATACTAATGATCACATCGCGGATACCACTCAATACAACGTGAGAGGTCTCCCGAATTCTGATGGTGTGTCTTGAGTAGTAAGACTAAGCGGGTTCCAACGCAGGTCCTCTGAGGGGAGCGCGGGAGCGGGGGGAAGTGAGGGCGCGCGGGGGAGCGCGGTGGAGGGAAACATGGGCGCGGGGCCTGCAGGGAGACGAAGACAGGTTGCGCGCGCATGAGCCGCAGAGTGGGGGAAGCCGCGATGATGGAGGGGATCAGTCCGGGCCGAGCCGCCGCGGAGACCTCTCCAGACCGGACTCACCGTCGGAAATTTTTCAGACCTGACCTAGGGAGGGGACAGCCCCTGAAAAAATTTCTGGGGGCGGGTCCTGTCTGAAAAATCTTTTTTCAGACTCGATCCGTATGTGGTATGGAGGATGATGGGTAAATAAAGCGGTACAATGAAATACGTTTACGAATATATTGTTACAAACTAGATTAACTAATAATAATAATGAAGAAAAGAATATATGAAAGAAAAAAAGAGAATATATATAAAGAAAAGAAAGTATATAAAGAAAATATAATAAAATAATAAAATAACAAAATACAAAATACAACATGAAAAGCGTTGGGGGGGGGGGGGGGGAATGAAAAAAAATCACTCGGGATGCGATGGTGACGGTGGTGATGGTGGTGGTGATGGTGGCGCCGGAACTCGGTATGGGGCCCACCTCGGCCCAACCTGTGGCTCCCGCCGTCGCACGCGCAGATCTACCGGCTGATTGACCTCTGCCAATAGATCGGCCCGCCACCCTGGGCGCCGCCACCATAACTCGTTGCGGTTCTAGATCATAAACACAAACGTTGATATAACACTGATACATTAAACATATTAAACACGAAGCACACAAAAACAATGCACTATATTAAACACGAAGCACACAAAAACAATGCACTACATACCTGTAGAAGTGGCGGCGATGGGGGCGATGGAGGTGAGCCCCAATCCGCCGACCACGTAGGCGATGGCGGTGGCGAGCGCTAAAAGATAGAAACCCACGATATAATATCACCTGATTTAATTTCACTCGGTATCAACGGTTAAACGCGATAAATGTCAAAATATTGTAAAGTACATACCTCGGGGTCACACTCTGGAGCGATCCTAGTTAATCCCATTTTTATAGCACAGATTTTTATAGCACAGTTATGTCGGTTCAGTTCGCTGCCAAGATCTGAAGACAACTGGTCTCACTGCATCTCCAAGCTCTCGCATGTAAATCCATATCATGAAACCGAGAAGTGCGTAGCTTTGCAAAGTAAGATGTTGTTGTTCTCCACCTTTATTTTCCGCTGACAATCCTCTCCTTATTCACACGCATCTTCTTTCCCTTCTTCGTTTGCATCATTTCACTATACCATACCACTTTGATCGCGTATCAGACGTCTATCAAACATCTATCATACCAGAAACGTTGAATCTTAAAATTAGGTGGCGAGGAGGATGACAGATAAATGAAATGGTGAAATAATATGTGTTTAAGAAATTTTATTTTATCCTCACATTTTGTACAGTTTGATACAGTCGCGAATACATATAATTATGCTGTATCAGCAGAAGCTGTATCGAATGATTTTGTGCGTTAATTCGTCATACACATGAATCATGGAAAGAGAGGAGAGAAGAAAGACGGGTAAATAAAAGTGAGACATTATATATGTTTATGATATATATATATATATATATATATATATTGTTACAAATAATGTACTAATTGTACGATTTAACATTTGCTGCGAGCGGCGTCGACAATATCATTCATGGCACATGCCAGCAGTTCGCAATCGACAAGAGATTCACCATCGAAATATTCGCTGTCGCATATAGTTTTAGCGATGTGACACGAATCTAAAGTTTGACCGGCGACATCATGCCGTTGTAACACGGTGACAAAATTTGAAAATTTCATATGAACAAGATGCGTATTTTCGGAAAGCTGCGAATACATGTGGTCGATACAACGCTCGAGATTAAATAAAAACTTCATACTTTCTAATTTGAAATATAAAGACTTATTATGTAGCGACATCTTCACAATTCGCGAATTATACATTATACAAAATTCTACCATCAATTCGTCAATCCGCAGTGGTGCTGATCCAATTAATTGTGCACGTTTTTCGATGTCTGTGCGTTATTCCAATAGCGTTTTCCATGTTGGAAGATGCAACAACAATTGATTCCCATGATTGTCGCCAAGAACAATTTCCACCAGTGGTATAGATTGCACGCTGATGCCAATTTCCAGATATTTATACGATGTAGGCGTTAGCGCGTATCTTCTAACCATGATACGTGATGTTTGACGCGATCTAAGAGTCCGATCATGAAAATTACCGTTTATCAGGAAAAACACATAAATAAATAAATAACGAATTAAATCTTACATGTTAGATATAACGATGATATGGTATGGTATGAAAAAATTAAATCTTACATGTTAGATGTGTTCTTCCTACATGGCGATACATCATCCTGCATGATCGGAATGTAATAATTCATGCGTTCAACGTTTGTTTCGGCACTGGTACTGCACATTTTTCGAAGCACTGTATATATATATATATATGTCGAAAGTCACTGAGAGGTTCCAGAGCATTAATGTAATAGCGTGCGAGGAGCTGGCTTAAATAGTGGTGCTATGCACCACCTCTACCATCTACCCCTCCTCTTATTTCTCAGCTATATTTTTATGATGTGAATACAATATAATACTTTGAGAAACGTCATATGCATGAATCATAGAATTATGCCGTGTTGACAGAAACTGCATCGGATGATTTGGAGTTTGCACACCATATAAGGTCATATCACATGATCGCATGTGATTTGAGTCTCACCCTCAAGGATAAAAGTCTCGACATGTGTTGAACGTAATATAATACTTTTGGGAACGTCGAATCTTAGAATTATGTGGAATCAGCAGAAACTGTGTCGAATGATCTTGCACACCAACTCGTCATACGCGTGAATCATGGAAAGAATTATGCTGTATCAGCAGAAACTGCAGAGAACCATATTAGGATGGATCATTGTTTTTTGCATTCGATGGAGGGGGTACGCCAAAACAGTTAGACGGAGATACCAAATCGTGGCACCAACAATAAAAGCGCGCTCCAAACTACACAAAGCCTCCAATCATTGCAACGTGTTGCGAGGAAAAGACACACTGCATTTACAACCATGGAAGAATTCGCGCAAGTAGAACGCCAATTGCTGGATCAATCTGTACGATTGATTTCCCGGGAAGAGTACCTCGCGTGGGAAGAACGGTGCAACGAGTGCATCGAATTTTTAGAAGAACACAGCCGCGTAAAACGCCCGCGATTATCGATCGGTGTTCAACAATCATTGGTTGCTCGAATCGCGCGTCTCGAAGGACTAAAATATTCGTTGCGCGGACGTTTCGTGCGCGAAGGTGCCGGACATTCGAGCACAGGACTTTTGTGGCGCGAAATAGACGCTGCGTTCGATAGCCGCGTATTAACTGGTGCAGTGCTAAATTCAAACTACATCGAGCCGCGCAACTTCCTTCAAGATGCGGCGACCATTGTGCTGGAGCATGTGCGGGGCGCTTTGAGGAAACAGCGGAACCTCAAAGTGAACACAGTGTTCAACGGTGAATTTGTGGCGGGTGACAAGCATGCTTGCAAAAGCATCAACACCCGAAACTGCGAACTCTTCCGCACATCCGATCTACAGGAGTGGTATCAGCGATGCGTTATCGAACCCACCCTGGCATCGCTGGAAGAGTTCCAGGAACGCGACAGCGGATGGGCATTGACGCGCGCGGGATGCCACTACAAGTTGCCGCAGAATTTATTGTTGAAGAATGCAACAATTAGCGTACAATCCCCGGACAATGCATGCTTCGCGTGGGCAGTGGTCGCCGCTCTCCATCCTGCCGAACGAGACACCGTGCGCCCAAGTTCATACCCCGACTATGCGTCCGTATTAAATCTCCAGGGCATTGAGTTCCCGATGTCTCTGGGACATATCGGGAAGTTTGAACGGTTGAACGGCATCTCCATCAACGTGTACAGCTTCGAGATGGAGATGGAGATGGAGAAGCCGAAGGGATCGACAGTCTTCCCCCTGCGTCTCACCAGCCAAAAGGGGGATCGACATGTAAACTTGCTCTACACGCCGAATCAAGAGCACGGTGATATAGGGCATTTTGTGTGGATCAAGAACTTGTCCAGGCTGGTGAGCGCGCAGCTGAGCAAAAACAAAGCAAAGAAATTCATCTGTGATCGGTACGTATAGAAAACTTGTGAAATGTTAAAATGTCTCGCGGAAAAAAAGAAAATGAAAAGAAAAAAATTTTTTGGGTTTTTACAGATGTATGCACTACTTCGGATCTACCCAGAAGTTGGAGCTTCATACAGTGGACTGCGGCAAGATGAACGATTGCGCCATCCTGCTGCCCAGTGAAGGAAACAACTTGCTGAGTTTCAATAACCACGGTATGAAGGAGCGGCTCCCCTTCGTGGTGTATGCAGATCTCGAATGCATCATCGAGAAAACAGAGGACAGCCGCCAAATTGAAGACAATAAATTACACACGTATCAACACCATAAAGTTCATAGCATTGCATATTATATGCATTGCTCATATGATACATCGCTATCGACGTATCGATGTCGCCGCAACGCGGATTGTGTTTCGTGGTTCATAGACGAACTAAAAAATTTTGCAAACTTCGCCAAACCCATCTTGTCTAGTAATGTTCCCATGCTTGATTTAACTCCTGAACAGTGGATGACATTTCGCGATGCAACACACTGTCATATTTGCGAAGAACCATTTGAGGCTAGTGATATACGAGTTCATGATCATTGCCATCTATCCGGACGGTTCAGAGGTCCAGCACATTCGGAGTGCAATTTAAATTATAAAAACGCGTTTTACATCCCCATAGTTTTCCATAATTTATCCGGCTACGATTCACATTTCATTATCGAGGAAATAGCTACCGCTTTTGAAGGTCACGTTGACGTATTGCCTATAACGAAAGAAAAGTATATTTCATTCACAAAAAATGTCGAAGATACGGCTGAATCAGACTCGCGAAATTATATTAAATTACGATTCATCGATTCGGACAAATTTCCCAATACCAGTCTCGACAAATTAGCATCTTTTCTGAGCACAGATCAATTAAAAATTTTACGATCCAAATTTGAAACATTATCCGCCGAAGATTTCAATTTATTGACGCGAAAGGGTGTCTTTCCATATGAATACCTTGATTGCGCGAACAAGCTGCAGGATCCATGCTTACCGCCGCGCGAATCATTCTACAGTGTGTCCGCGGGAAAGCTAAACAGCCGGCTTCCTCCTAAACTATTGGAGATAAAAATATAAAAAAAATAGGGAATTGCATGGTTCGAGGGGGCCAATTAATTAGCGCGAACGAATTTTTTTATCGATTATTATTTTAAAAGATACGATGGTCAAGTTCGGTTTTTCAAATGGAACTATTTTTTTTGAATACCTGAGTTGATAGTGCGTTCCAAGACAAATTCAATAAGCTTTAATGTATACACTTTATTGTCACTGGTTTTTAAGATATTGCGCTTGCAAATTTACTGATTTTCACTGGAAGAAAACTGTCTGGTATAGCACGGACCGGGGACGGTCTTACTGGATCCACGGGTGGCACTGCCTTTTGAAGTAGATACCTACCTGCCAAAGGTCTACGCCAGGCCCAAAGGCTGGACAATTTTTTTCCGTCAGAAATGCTACTTAGGTAGGTACATCTGCGGTATCGAGAAGCGCACCGTTACTTTTATTTCGCTCTTGCTTCTACGCTCGGATGGCCGGTTCTTTTGGGAGGGATGCAAGTTCGATTGGTTAGGTTAGGAGGAGTGAAAGCTGCTAGACTAAATTTCAATCATAGGGAGCAGATTGTATCAGAACCATTCGGATTTGCATTCCTCACAAACGGCTGCTCTCATGAAGAGGCCCTCTTCACAGCAATGCCCACCTTCTCTCGCACGGAATACATTAACGCTTGCTTTTGTTCTGATATTGAAGCTCGTGTTTATACTCGAGAGGACCACGCGTCGGCAGCGGGCTACCCCTTTTCTTCCTGTGTCTCTCCACGAGCCGTGTTGACGGTGGATTGTAGGAGCGTAGATATCTGGATGCCAGTTATTGAATTCAGGAGACGATGGAAACATTTTATTACAAAACACACATGTACTATAATTAAAGTAAATCGTATTCCTCTCGGGCAGGAGTACTGATAATGATCGGACTTGCGCCCCACTTCGCGCAGACCAATTACACGGAGGGTAGTCGGGTCACACACTGCCCAAATGATACAGGGTAATTCTGGAGCAACGCCCGTCAAGGAGATGCGCTGGCACCCCGTGGCGAGGACAGACCTTCGCTGTGCCTCACCCGATTTTTATGGCTTTTTTTCCGGAAAAAGGTACGAATCCTGGGTCGAACGTAGCGAATTGAAGTCGACCCTCCGCAGTCGAGGGTGAATTATCCATTACAGCGTATTAAGAAACCCTTTTCTTCATCGTATCGAAAGGGAAGTGACGCCAATGGATTCCTTATGTTTTTCTGACGAAAATCATACCAAATGTCATGCAAATCGGACTACTTTGACACAAGCTATTTGTATTCCCTATGTAAAAGTTGTCCGATTTACACGACATTTGTAATGATTTTCATCGGAAAACCCCAAGGAATTCATCGGCGACACTTCCATATCCATACGATAAGGAATAACGAATTGTTTTATTTCATAAAAAGGTAGGTACAGGCTGATTCTGGTGCTGCGCCCGTCACCCCGTGGCGAGGACAACACCCCGCAGTGACCATAGAATTTTATGGCTCTTTTCGGAAAAAGGTACGAATCCTGGGCCGAACGTAACGAATTGAAGTCGACCCTCCGCAGTCGGGGGTGAATTATCCATTTGAGCGTATTAAGAAACCCCTTTCTTCATCGTATCGAAAGGGAAGTGACGCCAATGGATTCCTTATGTTTTTCTGACGAAAATCATACCAAATGTCATGCAAATCGGACTACTTTGACACAAGCTATTTGTATTCCTTATGTAAAAATAGTCCGATTTTCATGATGTTTGGCATGATTTTAATCGGGAGAACGCCCGGAATCCATTGGCGTCACTTCCCCTTCGATACGATGAAGAAAAGAGTTTCTTAATACGCTCAAATGGATATTTCACCCTCGACTGCGGAGGGTCGACTTCAATTCGTTACGTTCGGCCCAGGATTCGTACCTTTTTCCGAAAAGAGCCATAAAATTCTATGGTCACTGCGGGGTGTTGTCCTCGCCACGGGGTGACGGGCGCAGCACCAGAATCAGCCTGTACCTACCTTTTTAAGAAATAAAACAATTCGTTATTCCCTATCGTATGGATATGGAAGTGTCGCCGATGGATTCCTTGGGGTTTTCCGATGAAAATCATTACAAATGTCGTGTAAATCGGACAACTTTTACATAGGGAATACAAATAGCTTGTGTCAAAGTAGTCCGATTTGCATGACATTTGGTACGATTTTCGTCAGAAAAACATAAGGAATCCATTGGCGTCACTTCCCTTTCGATACGATGAAGAAAAGGGTTACTTAATACGCTCAAATGGATAAATCACCCTCGACTGCGGAGGGTCGACTTCAATTCGTTACGTTCGGCCCAGGATTCGTACCTTTTTCCGAAAAGAGCCATAAAAATCGGGTGAGGCACAGCGAAGGACTGTCCTCGCCACGGGGTACCAGGCCGCCGCATCTCCTTGACGGGCGTTGCTCCATAATTACCCTGTATCTGGTTAGGAAATAAAATAATTCTTTATTTTTTATCGTATGGATATGGAAGTGTCGCAGATAGATTCCTTGGGGATTTCCGATGAAAATCATGCCAAGTGTCGTGGAAATCGGACAACTCTTACATAAGGAATACAAATTGCTTGTGTCAAAGTAGTCCGATTTGCATGACATTTGGTATGATTTTCGTCAGAAAAACATAAGGAATCCATTGGCACCACTTCCCTTTCGATACGACGAAGTAAAGAATTTCTTAATACGCTCAAATGGATATTTCACCCTCGACTGCGGGGGCTCGACCTCAATTCGCTACGTTCGGCCCAGGATTCGTACCTTTTTCCGGAAAAAGCCATAAAAATCGGGTGAGGCAATGCGAAGGTCTGTCCTCGCCACGGGGTGCCAGCGCATCACACATTTGGGCAGTGTGTGACCCGACTACCCTCCGTGTAATTGGTCTGCGCGAAGTGGGGCGCAAGTTCGATCATTATCAGTACTCCTGCCCGAGAGGAATACGATTTACTTTAATTATAGTACATGTGTGTTTTGCAATAAAATGTTTCTAACGTCTCCTGAATTCAATAACTGGCATCCAGATATCTACGCTCCTACAATCCACCGTCAGCACGGCTCGTGGAGAGACACAGGAAGAAAAGGGGTAGCCCGCTGTCGACGCGTGGTCCTCTCGAGTATAAAAACGAGCTTCAATATCAGAACAAAAGCAAGCGTTAACGTATTCCGTGCGAGAGAAGGTGGGCATTGCTGTGAAGAGGGCCTCTTCAAGAGAGCAGCCGTTTGTGAGGAATGCAAATCCGAATGGTTCTGATACAATCTGCTCCCTATGATTGAAATTAAGTCTAGCAACTTTCACTCCTCCTAACCTAACCAATAGAACTTGCATCCCTCCCAAAAGAACCGGCCATCCGAGCGTAGAAGCAAGTGCGAAATAAATATACCGCAGATGTACCTACCGAAGTAGCATTTCTGACGGAAAAAAATTGTCCAGCCTTTGGGCCTGGCGTAGACCTTTGGCAGGTAGGTATCTATTTCAAAAGGCAGTGCCACCCGTGGATCCAGTAAGACCGTCCCCGGTCCGTGCTATACCAGACAGTTTTCTTCCAGTGAAAATCAGTAAATTTGCAAGCGCAATATCTTAAAAACCAGTGAAAATAAAGTGTATACATTAAAGCTTATTGAATTTGTCTTGGAACGCACTATCAACTCAGGTATTCAAAAAAAATAGTTCCATTTGAAAAACCGAACTTGACCATCGTATCTTTTAAAATAATAATCGATAAAAAAATTCGTTCGCGCTAATTAATTGGCCCCCTCGAACCATGCAGTTCCCTATTTTTTTTATATTTTTATCTCCAATAGTTTAGGAGGAAGCCGGCTGTTTAGCTTTCCCGCGGACACACTGTACAGTTCGTTAACGGGTGAAACTGTATCCGAGACCGATTACACACATGCTGAGACTGTCTGGCAGCGTTTCGGGATTAGAACCTTGGGCGAATACAGCGACATGTATTTGAAAACTGATGTCTTGTTATTGGCAGATATTTTGAAAATTTCCGCGAATGTTGCATCAAGAGCTACGGATTACACTCAGCACATTATTATACTCTACCTGGTTTCACATGGGATGCAATGCTAAAATACACCAAAATTACATTTGAATTGCTCACAGACGTCGATATAGTCATGTTTATCGAACGTGGTATACGCGGGGGCTTAAGTCAATGTTCCGGAAGATACGCACATGCCAATAACAAGTACATGTCATCTTACGACGCATCGGAAGAGTCATCGTACTTGATGTACTTTGACGTGAACAATTTGTATGGATGGGCAATGTGTCAGCTTCTGCCATACGCTAAATTTCAATGGGTCGAAGATGTTGTAAATTTTGACATATCTTCAATCGCTTCCGATTCGCCCACGGGATACATTCTCGAGGTAGATCTGGAATATCCGCAACGTCTGCACAACATTCATGCCGATCTACCGTTCTGCCCGACGCGTGCCAAACCACCTGGCAGCAGGCAGGACAAATTACTCGCGACGGTATATGATAAGCAGTGTTACGTTATTCATTATCGCAATCTGCAGCAGTGCACGCGTCACGGTCTTCGTATTACAAAGATACACCGCGTGCTCTAATTCGCTCAATCTCCCTGGCTCCGCGATTACATCGAACTAAATACACGGTTTAGAACAGCCGCAACAAACGATTTTGAAAAAAATTTGTATAAATTGATGAACAACGCGGTATTCGGTAAGACTATGGAAAATGTGCGAAACCATGTGGATGTAAAACTTTTAACACATTGGGATGGGCGATATGGTGCGGAGGCAATGATCGCGAAACCGAATTTCCACAGCTGAAGTGTTTTTTCGGAAAATTTAATAGCTGTTGAATTGCGAAAACTCGAGGTGAAATTCAACAAACCGATATATGTGGGTATGTGCATTCTGGACGTATCAAAAATTTGTTTGTATGAATTTCACCACGCGTACATGTCTCCTCTGCACGCTCAAAATTGTAAAATTCTATACACCGACACTGACAGCCTCATTTATCACATTCGACGCGACGATATCTATGAGTCCATGAAACATAATACCTATAGAATCGACACAAGCGATTATCCCATCAACAATGCATATAATATGCCGCGTGTAAATGAGAAGGTTCCAGGGCTGATGAAGGGTGAAAATAACGGTGCGATAATGACCGAATTCGTAGGTCTTAGAGCGAAAATGTATGCACTTCGCGTAGACGGCAAAAAAGATACGAAAAAGGCGAAAGGCGTCAAGACCAGCATCATAGCCAGAACGATAACTTTCGCCAACTACGCGCAGTGTTTGCATAGGGAGATCGAAATAGTTCGCAGACAATCTTGCATACGGTCTAAATTGCATAAAGTGTACACCATTTCGGAATCCAAAATCGCTCTAAGTCCATACGACGACAAGCGGTATATCGTACCAGATTTGACCGACACTCTGCCCTGGGGACATTACCAAATTCCATTGTAAAACAGAAATTATTGTATTTATTGTATTTATTGTATTTATTGTATAATATAAAAAAGAAATTTGAAAACTTCATATCGAAATGATGTGTAGGTTCATAAAGAGCGAGGGAGAAAAGCAGACAATAAAAATAGGATTCTGGAATATCCATATCTCTGTTAGCCCAATGATATCCAGTTGTTCTATGAATTCCCCGAATTTAGTGAAAAATTATATACCTTTCTTTACTATCCATGGGATAATAAATAAAGATACATAATTTTTCACTAAATTCGAGGAATTCATAGAACAACTGGATATCATTGGGCTAACAGAGATATGGATATTCCAGAATCCTATTTTGATTGTCTGGTTTTCTCCCTCGCTCTTTATGAAACTACACATCATTTCGATATGAAGTTTTCATCAAAATTTTGTGAGCGTGTTACAGTGGTGCAATATCATCGCTGAAACTTTAGACTCATGCTGCGCTGTTAAAGCTATACGTGATGGTGAATATTTCGATGATAAATCTCTTGTTGATTGCGAACTGCTGGCATGTGCCTTTGAATGATATTATCGACGTCGCTTGCAGCAAAATGTTAAATAAATTGTTCACACATACACATATGTATCATTGTATTTATTGAACCATGTATTATTTTACAATACATTATTTTTATTTATCCAAGAATTGTGTGATTTATCAAAGCCCAGCCACTTGACGTACACCTTATCCCCCTTTCTACGCAACACTTTTTCCACTAGATACACATCAGGATCGGTGACGCGTTGCAGCTCGTGTTCATAGAATCCTCCGGCAACAGGTTTTCCACAAGACTCGACCAGCAGATACGTCGCAGGATTAGTTGCCTGTACTTTGACTATCTTGAACACCTCCGTTGTCCAATTCGGTGTATAGCCTTTATCGAAGATGGTTTTAAATTTGCTTACGCGCACAAACTCGCCCAACTTGAATCTCGCTGGAGCAGCGATCTTTATGTTGCTGTACACGGTGGCTAGCAGCTTATCGGCGATCGCAGGGGTAACATCGCAAGGACGCATTCCGATGGTTCTATGTTTTCGTGCGTTATACTCTGCAAGTAGACGCGGTAGCGCATCGGTCCATCTGTAGGTTCCATTGAGCGTAAACATTTTCCACATATTGTTCTTTAAAGATCGATTGAAACGTTCCACGACGGAGGCCTTCATCACCGAATACGTCGAATAATGATTAATGTCGTGCTTTGCAAAGAGTTTCTGCACATCGGCGTTGTAAAATTCTTTTCCTTGATCGGTTTGCAAATTTTTCGGATATCGATCTCTAAATATCTTTGCAAACGCTTTAGTCACCTCAGCACCACTTTTAGTCTTGAGCGGTAACGCCCACCCATACTTGCTCAGCACATCGATGACGGTGAGTATGTAGTGGTGACCCTGGTTGAATCGCGAGTATGGACGCATTTCTACAATGTCAGCTTGCCACAGATCATCGTATCCATGCACTATGATGCGCCTTCGTGGGAAATGTCTTCGAGCTGGAGCATGCAATTCCTCAACGAGTTGTCGTTTTTTGTGGCTATGGTTTTCTTTACTCTTGGATTTCGATAATGGTTGCATGTTTGATCGCAGAGGTGTCTTGGACACGAATGATGCGATAATTATCATGTACATGCATTATGTGCTTCCCGTCGGTTCCAGGAAATTCTGAACAAGTTGCTGCTCCGTAGCAAAAGCGGTTATAGCCTCTTTAATTTTACGAATTTCATTGTCCGGCTGTGGGATAGAATTCAACGCCTGCGATATCTTTTGAACGCTGTTTTGCAACGTCAGCATATCTTTCTGAAACATGACCAGCTTCCTCTCTAATTCTTCCTGCTGCTCTCTCAAAAGTTTAATGCTCTTTTCCACGTATAGTTTATTGACGGCATCGGTGTTGGCCACCGGCTGAGCTACGCGTCGTATCTTGCGTGATTTTGCATCAAAATCGGCACCAACCACGCAAAGAGCGTTATCTCGCATGTAATTTCGAAGCACACCGTTCCATTTGTAATAGTCCATTCTAGCTGCTCCACTCTTCTCGAGCGATACCCCAAACTTGTTGATCGGCATCTCGATGCATACTATGCACATCATCGGGGTGCGGTTTAACTTATATAATGAGGCCTATCTCGTGGAGTTCCTCGTGAATAGATAGAATTTCAGGATCATGAGAGTTGTTACCCGCCTGACGCGACGCTTCCAGCAAACGCAACCGATCCACCAGTTCGTTGGGATCGTCCCAGTGCACGTAATCAATCTTGTTATCGTTTACCACCATGGCTTGCGGTGTCCTTAGGCCTTTCCCTGCTTTACTAGCCGATGCGCTAGGGAGTAGCGGTGCAATTACATGTTTGTACTTGTATCCCTTGTTGCACAATGGGGGCTTTTTAGCGACATGATTGCGTCTGTGGGCGTTTGTCGCCAGCAGTATACATTTGTATTTTTGTTTATCGGCATCGGTGCATACAGTATCGTCAGGAATTCTCTTGAAAATCAATTCGTAAAGGCCGACTGTTCCTCTGTATTTTACACCATCTATGATTATATTGTCATCCTTGTCTACAGTGTGTCCGCGGGAAAGCTAAACAGCCGGCTTCCGCCTAAACTATTGGAGATAAAAATATAAAAAAAATAGGGAATTGCTTGGTTCGAGGGGGCCAATTAATTAGCGCGAACGAATTTTTTTATCGATTATTATTTTAAAAGATACGATGGTCAAGTTCGGTTTTTCAAATGGAACTATTTTTTTTGAACACCTGAGTTGATAGTGCGTTCCAAGACAAATTCAATAAGCTTTAATGTATACACTTTATTTTCACTGGTTTTTAAGATATTGCGCTTGCAAATTTACTGATTTTCACTGGAAGAAAACTGTCTGGTATAGCACGGACCGGGGACGGTCTTACTGGTTCCACGGGTGGCACTGCCTTTTGAAATAGATACCTACCTGCCAAAGGTCTACGCCAGGCCCAAAGGCTGGACAATTTTTTTCCGTCAGAAATGCTACTTAGGTAGGTACATCTGCGGTGTATTTATTTCGCACTTGCTTCTACGCTCGGATGGCCGGTTCTTTTGGGAGGGATGCAAGTTCGATTGGTTAGGTTAGGAGGAGTGAAAGTTGCTAGACTAAATTTCAATCATAGGGAGCAGATTGTATCAGAACCATTCGGATTTGCATTCCTCACAAACGGCTGCTCTCTTGAAGAGGCCCTCTTCACAGCAATGCCCACCTTCTCTCGCACGGAATACGTTAACGCTTGCTTTTGTTCTGATATTGAAGCTCGTGTTTATACTCGAGAGGACCACGCGTCGACAGCGGGCTACCCCTTTTCTTCCTGTGTCTCTCCACGAGCCGTGCTGACGGTGGATTGTAGGAGCGTAGATATCTGGATGCCAGTTATTGAATTCAGGAGACGTTAGAAACATTTTATTACAAAACACACATGTACTATAATTAAAGTAAATCGTATTCCTCTCGGGCAGGAGTACTGATAATGATCTAACTTGCGCCCCACTTCGCGCAGACCAATTACACGGAGGGTAGTCGGGTCACACACTGCCCAAATGATACAGGGTAATTCTGGAGCAACGCCCGTCAAGGAGATGCGCTGGCACCCCGTGGCGAGGACAGACCTTCGCTGTGCCTCACCCGATTTTTATGGCTTTTTTTCCGGAAAAAGGTACGAATCCTGGGTCGAACGTAGCGAATTGAAGTCGACCCTCCGCAGTCGAGGGTGAATTATCCATTACAGCGTATTAAGAAACCCCTTTCTTCATCGTATCGAAAGGGAAGTGACGCCAATGGATTCCGTATGTTTTTCTGACGAAAATCATACCAAATGTCATGCAAATCGGACCACTTTGACAGAAGCAATTTGTATTCCTTATGTAAGAGTTGTTCGATTTCCACGACACTTGGCATGATTTTCATCGGAAATCCCCAAGGAATCTATCTGCGACACTTCCATATCCATACGATAAAAAATAAAGAATTATTTTATTTCCTAACCAGATACAGGGTAATTATGGAGCAACGCCCGTCAAGGAGATGCGGCGGCCTGGTACCCCGTGGCGAGGACAGTCCTTCGCTGTGCCTCACCCGATTTTTATGGCTCTTTTCGGAAAAAGGTACGAATCCTGGGCCGAACGTAACGAATTGAAATCGACCCTCCGCAGTCGAGGGTGAAATATCCATTTGAGCGTATTAAGAAACTCTTTTCTTCATCATATCGAAGGGGAAGTGACGCCAATGGATTCCGGGCGTTCTCCCGATTAAAATCATGCCAAACATCATGAAAATCGGACTATTTTTACATAAGGAATACAAATTGCTTGTGTCAAAGTAGTCCGATTTGCATGACATTTGGTATGATTTTCGTCAGAAAAACATAAGGAATCCATTGGCACCACTTCCCTTTCGATACGACGAAGCAAAGAATTTCTTAATACGCTCAAATGGATATTTCACCCTCGACTGCGGGGGCTCGACCTCAATTCGCTACGTTCGGCCCAGGATTCGTACCTTTTTCCGGAAAAAGCCATAAAAATCGGGTGAGGCACAGCGAAGGACTGTCCTCGCCACGGGGTACCCGGCCGCCGCATCTCCTTGACGGGCGTTGCTCCATAATTACCCTGTATCTGGTTAGGAAATAAAATAATTCTTTATTTTTTATCGTATGGATATGGAAGTGTCGCAGATAGATTCCTTGGGGATTTCCGATGAAAATCATGCCAAGTGTCGTGGAAATCGGACAACTCTTACATAAGGAATACAAATTGCTTGTGTAAAAGTAGTCCGATTTGCATGACATTTGGTATGATTGTCGTCAGAAAAACATAAGGAATCCATTGGCGTCACTTCCCTTTCGATACGATGAAGAAAGGGGTTTCTTAATACGCTCAAATGGATAATTCACCCTCGACTGCGGAGGGTCGACTTCAATTCGTTACGTTCGGCCCAGGATTCGTACCTTTTTCCGAAAAGAGCCATAAAATTCTATGGGCACTGCGGGGTGTTGTCCTCGCCACGGGGTGACGGGCGCAGCACCAGAATCAGCCCGTACCTACCTTTTTATGAAATAAAATAATTCGTTATTCCTTATCGTATAGATATGGAAGTGTCGCAGATAGATTCCTTGGGGTTTTCCGATGAAAATCATTACAAATGTCGTGTAAATCGGACAACTTTTACATAGGGAATACAAATAGCTTGTGTCAAAGTAGTCCGATTTGCATGACATTTCGTATGATTTTCGTCAGAAAAACATAAGGAATCCATTGGCGTCGCTTCCCTTTCGATACGATGAAGAAAAGGGTTTCTTAATACGCTGTAATGGATAATTCACCCTCGACTGCGGAGGGTCGACTTCAATTCGCTACGTTCGACCCAGGATTCGTACCTTTTTCCGGAAAAAAGCCATAAAAATCGGGTGAGGCACAGCGAAGGTCTGTCCTCGCCACGGGGTGCCAGCGCATCTCCTTGACGGGCGTTGCTCCAGAATTACCCTGTATCATTTGGGCAGTGTGTGACCCGACTACCCTCCGTGTAATTGGTCTGCGCGAAGTGGGGCGCAAGTTCGATCATTATCAGTACTCCTGCCCGAGAGGAATACGATTTACTTTAATTATAGTACATGTGTGTTTTGTAATAAAATGTTTCTAACGTCTCCTGAATTCAATAACTGGCATCCAGATATCTACGCTCCTACAATCCACCGTCAGCACGGCTCGTGGAGAGACACAGGAAGAAAAGGGGTGGCCCGCTCTCGACGCGTGGTCCTCTCGAGTATAAACACGAGCTTCAATATCAGAACAAAAGCAAGCGTTAACGTATTCCGTGCGAGAGAAGGTGGGCATTGCTGTGAAGAGGGCCTCTTCAAGAGAGCAGCCGTTTGTGAGGAATGCAAATCCGAATGGTTCTGATACAATCTGCTCCCTATGATTGAAATTTAGTCTAGCAACTTTCACTCCTCCTAACCTAACCAATCGAACTTGCATCCCTCCCAAAAGAACCGGCCATCCGAGCGTAGAAGCAAGTGCGAAATAAATACACCGCAGATGTACCTACCTAAGTAGCATTTCTGAAGGAAAAAAATTGTCCAGCCTTTGGGCCTGGCGTAGACCTTTGGCAGGTAGGTATCTATTTCAAAAGGCAGTGCCACCCGTGGAACCAGTAAGACCGTCCCCGGTCCGTGCTATACCAGACAGTTTTCTTCCAGTGAAAATCAGTAAATTTGCAAGCGCAATATCTTAAAAACCAGTGAAAATAAAGTGTATACATTAAAGCTTATTGAATTTGTCTTGGAACGCACTATCAACTCAGGTGTTCAAAAAAAATAGTTCCATTTGAAAAACCGACCTTGACCATCGTATCTTTTAAAATAATAATCGATAAAAAAATTCGTTCGCGCTAATTAATTGGCCCCCTCGAACCATGCAATTCCCTATTTTTTTTATATTTTTATCTCCAATAGTTTAGGCGGAAGCCGGCTGTTTAGCTTTCCCGCGGACACACTGTATATCGAAAGCCTTATCCCCAAGCATGGGTCTACTATCGTCAAAGTATACACCGTACACATAGTCAATTGTTGTATTCTTGTCACCACTTAGAATTGCGCTCATGTATTTTTGCCCCAGCGGACCGAAATGGCTGCGAAACGTTTCTTGTCCCTCGGGTGTTTGGAGTTGTTGCCTAACAGATGTTGCCAACGGCTCGTTGGGACCAGTTTCGAAAACGTCATCATCAATGGTTGAGAGCGATTGTACATGAGGAATTGTATTTATTGGCGTTGGTGGAACCGGAGAATCGTTTGACGTGGCATTCCGTCGTTTCCGCTTCGATTGAACTGGTGTGGAGGTTACGGGTGAATATTCCGATAACGTGTGTGGTTTCCTCTTTGCCATGCATGGTGTGTTCCCTTTCGGATGAATTTTTGTTTTAGGCGTTAATGTTTCATTCTCTTCAACGTCTGTGCTCATCAACGATGATTTGTCAACTTCTGCGGCTGCGATATTTTCCATAATATGTTTTAAGGGTTCTACGATAGGTTTGAAGTATCTCTCCAACGCGATATCTTCCTCCATCTTGCCAGTCTTCAAAGCCTGATGTTTCTTGCGAATGGCTTCGCTGGTTTTTGCAATTTCCTTCGCTATTCTCTCGCGATCCTTAATCTCCAGAGCATCGATATCAATCATTGTATCGCAGATGTTGCTTTCCCACCGACGTGTTGATGACAATTGATCATCTCACGGTGTGGCAAACTCGTTAAATCCCTTTCTATAACGTCCATTGGACATCGCGCTATCCTTATCTATCACCGCGAAACCATACTCCCGTTGCCAACAATTACGACACAAAGCGTAGAAATCCTCGTAAGACATGTCAGTGTTTACGTGATCGTTGTACACATGTTTCAAGTTGGTACCATCCTGCTTAAACAGAATCAGCAGATTTGCATTGTCGCGTATAAGATGTTTAGGAATCTTTGCATACGTCTGACAGAGATAGAAACAGTCAACGTTCGAGTGGCGCCCCATTGCAAAGTACTCCCTTATCGTATCTTGCTTGTCGCATGCCACGTCATCAAATATAAAAATAGAATTCGGAAGCGATTCGCTCGGTGGGATGACGTCACTGTTATTCGAAAACGTAAAGTAGCCAATTTCATCTATCGGAGTCAATAAATTCTCCAAATACTGATATTTCGGCTGTTGCAACGACTTGGAATACACGTACACGTTCTCAAAGCGGACGCCGTGTGGACTTTCCAACAAGCTCACCAGCACGTTGGTCTTTCCACAATTTGATGGACCGCAAATTAGGCAGCGGATAGTGTTTGGTAGCATGCTACCATGTCTGCGTCTTGTTTTCGGGGACATCATTTGCGATTTATCGTCAAAATTTATCACGCGTATCGTTACAGGTTGTCGCACGAATCGCATCCTCTCCGTGAACTGTGAAAAATGATTTTGCTACATCGAAGCGGCGACGCACTCTAGTTATAGGCCCGCGCCGAAACACGACTGCTCAGTATTCAAAATGCTTCTGATCCTGTCGGATAATTGTGATATTCGAGACCTAACCTGTGAGCAGTTGAAATACATACCAAAGATTATTCTACTGCACGAGTTTGGCAGACACATTGAGCAGTTGTGGGACAGGCTCCCCGAGCATATAAAAGCCGATTCTGAGGTTCGGCAGCATCGTCGGTGCTTGGAACATTATAATCGCCCTTGGCAGCGAACGCATATCGACGGTCCAGCACCATTAATTAAAAACTGTAGCGAATGTCACCGACGAGAGTAAAGAAAGGCTGTGGTCTGTTAAATCGGGCGATAAACGCGCTACCTATCGAATTACATATTCCGGGATATCAGTTTTGCGGTCCAGGAACTCATCTGATAAAATGATTGGCTAGAGGTGACCAAGGCATTAATCCGTTGGACGCAGCGTGTCGCGAACACGATATTGCGTATTCGCGTAGCAACGACCTCGGTGAAAGGCACGCGGCAGATAAAGTTCTCGCTGACAGAGCGCGAAAACGCATCGTTGCGCAAGACTCGACTCTGGGTGAAAGAGGTGCTGCTACAGCTATTTGGGCAACTATGAAGTCCAAGACGAAAATCGGAATGGGGATGAAAACAAAAACAAAAACCCGTAAAAGGACTCCAAAGAGAGCATCGCAAAAGCGGATTCTTCCGGTGGCAAAACGGGGTGGTATATTACCACTAAAAAAAAAAAAAAAAAAACGTCGAAAAGAAAATAAAAATGCCCGCGGGTCTAACTACCGATGCACAATTGGAGGAGTTTGCAAAACGTATGCGTATTCCATTCTTTAGAGGTGTTTTTATGCGCAATGCACTACCAGTCGGAGGAGTACGTCGAAACGAGAGTGGTATCGTAGATTTGGACAATGCCGAGGGGCCGGGGACTCATTGGGTGGCATATGCGAAGAGAGGGTGCCGAGCTATATATTTCGACAGCTTTGGGAATCTTCGACCGCCTAAGGAATTGGTACAATATCTGGATAATGATGCTGTGAAAATCGAATACAATCGAACGTCTTATCAGAAGTACAATCAGAGCAATTGTGGACAACTATGTCTACGCTTTCTACAAACGATCGACACCAAATTTAAGGATTGACTTCCCACCACTATGATTCAGTACTAGTCGAGCCGTGCAGCTCGGAATATGTCATTAACATTCACTCTAACCAGCAAGAGTAGCACCCTCGCGGTGAGCTACTTTCCACCCATAGATTTGAGCGATGATGATTACGAGCTTGGTCTAACAACCTTTGAAACTTATCATACAATACCGAATATCGACTGGAGCAACGATAAATTCTACTTCGCCTCAAACTATGGCATCAAAAACAGCATTGATACCACTCCTGAAATTATTAGGATTCCACACGGTTCCTACGAACTAGACGCCATTGCCAAATATTTGAGGCAGCGATTACTCGAGCGGTATCCTAAAAATCTCGATGACACCAGCAATGGTGACAACGATGCGTATCCTATAGTGTTGCGTCCCAACAACAACACCATGAAAAGCGAGCTGTACTGCTCGTTCACCGTAGATTTTACAAAGCGCAATAACATTGGATCACTACTAGGCTTCTCGACGAATCGGGTATTAGAACCAGGGCGGTGGCACGAATCAGACGATCCAATTAATATCATGAATGTGAACATTATCCGCGTAGAATGTAGCGGGACCACTGGCGCGTACAACAATGGGAGACGTGTACATACGATACATGAATTTTCTCCGAGAGTTCCGCCAGGATATAAGATATCGGAAACGCCTGCACAGATCATTTACCTTCCAATCACCGCACGGATCGTTACGGATCTAACGATACGCGTTGTGGATCAAGACGGACGGTTGCTAGATTTTCGAGGTGAAGAGATTACCATCAGACTGCACGTGCGACGACGGCGATAATACGTGTGGTGTGAAAGAGATGCTTGTGTTGAACAACTCCAGAAACCTGTTTCTTCCAAGTGAAATTGTTTACAACTGCAACAGCTCTGATCACGCTAAAAAGAAGAGGCTCAGTGCTGCGAACATTGCATTTTAGAAATCATTGGGATTCATTGTGCGCATATAAGTTGAAAAAGGGTTGACATTCTAAGCATTGGAGGGAAGCCGACGTTTGATGATCGTATCGTGAAGGTCGAGACTCACACATACAACCCATATGTCAACACAACGTTTGGATACAACGATGAGATACCGATACAGCAGCAGGATTTATACACATTACCGTGTGAAAGTTTCCTCTATGTGGAGGGGAAATTGAAGATAAATAAACCAAACGATGCGTTAACTGTGATGTTGGGAAATAATTGTGTAGCGTTCTTATTCGATGAGATTCGATACGAGCTGAACGGTGTGGAGATTGACCGCAACAGAAACGTTGGAATAACTAGCACGCTTAAAAACTATGTATCGCTGACATCTGATGAAGACAGAAATATGGAGAATGCCGGATGGGGCTTGAAACGACGCGATGGGCTAATAGTGAAAAATCATTTCAATTTTTGCGTCCCACTCAAATATTTGCTGGGATTTTGCGAAAACTACAAACGCATGATTATTAATGCGCGTCACGAATTGATTTTAATACGATCGCGCAACGACAACAATGCTCTGATAGGATCACAGATGTTGGAACCAGAAATTGAATTACTTAAACTACAATGGCGGATGCCTCATGTGACGCTGAACGACGTTAATAAGCTATCGTTGCTACGTACTTTGGAAAGTGGACAAAACCTGAACATTTGTTTTCACTCGTGGGATCTGTACGAGTATCCTCTCTTACAGAGCACGACCATGCATTCGTGGGCCGTGAAGGCATTGCACAGCTGGAGAAGCCGCGATGCATCATCCTTGCTTTACAGACTAATCGAAAGAATGTGATGCCTGAAGATATTACTATGTTCAACAACTGTAAATTGACCAATGTAAAACTTTTTCTCAACTCGGAATTTTATCCATATGATGACATGAACTTGGACTTTGACAAGAATAAGCATGCCATCTTGTTTCATATGTATACACAATTCCATAAATCGTATTATGGACATAGTTGCAACGAGGCATTATTCACCGTGGCTGAATTTTTACAATTTGGTCCCCTCGTGGTAATTGATTGCTCGCGACAAAATGAGTCGATCAAGAATGGCACCGTGGACGTGCGCATAGAATTCGAGTGTAAAGAGAATGTGCCTGCAAATACTACGGCCTACTGTCTGATTCTGCATGATCGGGTGGTTGAATACAATCCACTGACAAACGTGGTGCGCAAAATCAATTAAATTGCCACGCTACTTGCATGCCCTCTCATGTGTAAAAAATCATATAAAAATTTCATCGTGAAAATCAAGATGCTTTACGAGAAAGACTGTATTCTCCCGTCTGTCTTGGAAGCGAACGAACCTCTAAGTTGTCCCGATAATGGCTGTACCAACATTTGTTGACCTGCAAGGGTTCATCGTTGATGGAAGATTTGTTGTGAAGGAAGTGGCTATCCTACGAAAGGGAACAATTCTCTCGCACTATATTTTTGGGAGTTCAATGCCGCAATATCTTCTTGTGAAATCCGACAAATCAAGCATCCGATGGTTGGTGGCAAAACATCATGGACTACGGTGGGACGATGGAGACGTTCCGTACAGTATGGCTAAACAGCTAATTTCGAAAGCTGTAGCTGATGCAATCGACGAAGAAGATGACACATCCCATATCGTATACGTTAAAGGGTTGCAGAAACGCGACTGGCTTGCGGAATTCCTCGATGAAAATACGAGAGCTGACGTGATCATCGAGACGCTGGACATTGACTACGAGGATATTAAATCTCTAAATAAGCTAAATGTAGTTAATACTCTGCGATGTGGCAGACACGCAAAGCATTGTGCCATGCAAAATGTATTTAAAATATTCAACTGGTGGTCTAAACATCAAAGAGAAATTCATAAATAAAATATGATCAATTTTTAATGCATAAATGTTTTTTCTTCACCCTTCCCAACCTCCTGTATGCTAGATTAAGACGATAGTTATAATTATGTAGAAGCGGTTCGATTCACGTTCAATACCCGTTTGACACCCGATCAAAGCCGTTCAGTACCCGTTCGATTCACGTTCGATTTACGTTCAGAGTGGTACGATTCACGTTCGATTTACGTTCAGAGTGGTACGATTCACGTTCGATTCATGTTCAAAGCCGTTCAATACCCGTTCGATACACGTTCCAAGCCGTTCGAAGAATGGAAAGAAGATACATGCGAAGAAGGAGTGGACGATCAGCGAAAATGAATGTGGAAAACAATACTATCTTACTTTTGCAAAGCTACGCACTTCTCGATTTCATGATAGGAGTTTATATGCGAGAGCCAGGACATACAGCGAGACCAGTTACCTGTCAAACTGTGAATGACTGAAAGTGTCTTATTGACCGAAAGTGTCTTATACTATAAAACTAAGTTAGTTCTTGTGTGAAATAATGGGAGTATCCCGCATTGCACCGGAGGGGAGCCCCGATCTATGTCGGGACAATCCTGAGGTATGTACTTTGCAATATTTTTACATTTATCACGTTTAACAGTTGAAATCGAGTGAGATCGAATCAGGTGGCTGTGTTAATATTATATCGTGGATTTCTATCTTCTAGGACTCACCACCACCATCACCACCATCATCACCGCATTCACCTCAGCCTCCAGTGGTATGTGTGTTTCATGTTTATTATGTTTATTTATGTGCTTAATTATAACTATGTTTGTGCTTAATTATAACGATGTTTGTGTATGTGTTCTAGAATTATGAACTGTTGGTGCAGCTGGCGATATTGGCGAGGGTCCTGGTGGAGGTTCAGGACGCACCTCCGGTGGTGCCTCCCCAGGAGCCGCGGATGCGCCGGCAGTCAGGGCTGGTGGAAAGGCTGCGGCGCCCGTGGGTGCCATATCGGCAAATGGGGCCCCTGCGGCAGCCGCGGCTCCCATCACCAGAATCACCCCCCTGGATAGATGTTAGTAGGCCGCAGCCGCCATCACATCCAGGGTGGGTGATGGCCGCCGTCGACGCCGTCGACACTACCATCTTCGTCGGCGTCGCCACCACCATCGCCACCATCGCCACCATCTCCACCTCCCGAATGGCCCGAGGGGCTTTATACACCGGGGCTTTATACCATCGCCGCCTCCCGAGTGATATTTTCCTGTTTTTCATTTATTTTTTCATTTACTTTATTATTTTATTATATTTTCTTTTTTAATTATCATTATCATTATCATTATCATTATCATTATTAGTTATTCTATTTTTGTAATATATTCTTAAACGTATTTCATTGTGTCAGTTTATTTACCCATCATCCTCCTTACCACATAATTCTAAGATTCAGCGTTTATTTTATTCATACCTTTTTTCCATGCTGTCAAATGACGTCATCTTGCATAGCTTTCTCAAAGGAGTTAAGTTACACACGTTATCGCGCGATACGCCGCGACGTTAAATCGGAACGCTTTAGAATGCTGTTAGCGTTAAAAACTTTAAAATGCTGTTAGCGTTAAAAACTTTAAAATGCTTGCTGCATATTGGTTCAGAAAAAAGTATTTCTGTTTGCTACATAATAGTTCGCTGGATCATTGATTAAAAAATTATTATTTCTCTGCATTGGAAATAAATGTCTGTATGTCGCATAATGGTTTGGATAAAAATTTTGGGGAAAAAAATTTCCGGGGGCGGATCGAGTCTGAAAAAAGATTTTTTCAGACAGGACCCGCCCCCAGAAATTTTTTCAGGGGCTGTCCCCTCCCTAGGTCAGGTCTGAAAAATTTCCGACGGTGAGTCCGGTCTGGAGAGGTCTCCGCGGCGGCTCGGCCCGGACTGATCCCCTCCATCATCGCGGCTTCCCCCACTCCGCGGCTCGTGCGCGCGCAACCTGTCTTCCTCTCCCCGCAGGCCCCGCGCCCATGTTTCCCTCCGCCGCGCTCCCCCGCGCGCCCTCACTTCCCCCCGCCCCGCGCTCCCCTCAGAGGACCTGCGTTGGAACCCTCTTAGTCTTACTACTGTCTTGTTATGCGAATGCCACAATCCAATGCATGTTATATTGTTCATCTATAAGAGAAAACTTATTTTCGACGGAAAAAGCTGATGATATTATAAAAGTCTTTATGGACCTATATAAATCGGATCAAAATCCAAACATAATATCATTACGGCAATTCGCAGGAGAAAAATACGCTTACAATCAGCTGCATGATGCAGCTGAGTTTATTACCTCTCTTTGTGATCATGAGATTCTTATTAAGAATGCAGTACAACACGAAATAACAACAGTATTAAGATGTTTAGCGTGTAATTACACAAGTACTACTATCAGTACAAATTGTGTGGTACATCTTGCACTGCCCAAGATGTTAAAAAAAAAAATTTGAATTTCAAGATATAATAAAACACAATTTCACAGGATGGAAAAATCAGAAAGATCCTTGCAATAATTGTGATAATTCAAATTCAAATACAATGAAGAAAATCGATATAACTGCTTCCAAACAAATTCTTATTGCAAAATTACATTTGTTCGATCACGATAGTAGTGGAACAACGGAAGTTGAAAATTTCAACATCAAAGCAATGCCTACTACTAAAATACAATTGGTACATCACTGTTATAAACTTAAGGCAGCGATTTTCCACCACGGTAAAAGTATTTCCGATGGTCATTACACGAGTATGGTAAGGGGTAAGGGCACAACGTGGGTATTCGTTGATCATTTACGAGTAGAAAAACAAGCTTGGCCACGAAATGCTAAAAATGCATACATATTTTTCTTCGAAAGATGTTAATTGTGGATGTTATTACAGTTCAATGATAAATACGTTCAGCGCCATAAGCTACTTCGCGTACTATGTACTGCACACAAAGTACTATACATTCATATAATACATATGGATCGGCAATGCAGTGCCCATGTT
The DNA here is from genome assembly GCA_947577245.1 of Andrena bucephala. Classification (NCBI taxonomy): domain Eukaryota; kingdom Metazoa; phylum Arthropoda; class Insecta; order Hymenoptera; family Andrenidae; genus Andrena; species Andrena bucephala. The sequence continues at coordinate 72,121,762 of OX387716.1, forward strand.
TTTTTTGCGTAGGTGTTAAACTTACGTAGAATTTATCCTTAATCAAAAACTAATAAAAGTACACTCGCTGAGCTGCTTTGCGCTATTCCGAGTATTCCGAGTAAGCTTTACTGGCTACAAACGCGCTTTATCTTCTAACATCACTCGATAGGCTGCAGTGCGCCGTAAACGCGTGGACGTGTAACGAAGACCCCATAAAAAACTTTAAAAAAGTAAAAAAAATACGCGAAGTACATGAATTAGCTTTGTAAAAAGAAGTGAGATCCCCCAAAAAAACTTTAAAAAAGTAAAAAATACGCCAAGTACATGAAAATGTCGAGAACAAAATGAGTATTATCAAAAATCACAAAAAAAAGAAAATAGTATACATGAAAAAGTACAATATAAAAAAAATGTGAAATCAAAATGAGCTGCAAGTGCATCACAAAAAAAGGAAATAATATAATCACACAAAAAAAGAAAATAATATAATTACAATATAAAAAAATATGTGAAATCAAAATGAGCTGCAAGTACATAAAGGTGCTTTCCAACTGCGCTTAAGATGACACAACTACATATACACAGCTAAAATACTGTGTTATTCCATTACTCATATCGCGGACATTTTAATTAACCCATCAAAAAGAATCCCATTTAAAAACATTGTCGTAAATTAATAGCTTCACAAAATTAATGATATACAAAAATTGCGCCAATTATAACAATGCCTATTTATACAAAGAAAAAAATGTATTAAATAATATTAAGCAGATATATTTTTATACAAATAAATATTTTAATACGAATAAGTATTTTATTCAAAATACTTGGCGCTGCGCCCCGAATTGGTGTCGATAAACTGAATAAATATTTATAAATTGCATTAATCTTTTTCATTCTTTCTTGTGCGTGCATTTGTGAATGTGTGTATGTGTGCGTGTGCATATGCTACGTATGATATTAGAATTAAATATATGTAGAATAAATTACACTGCGTTTCTAATATGTGTATGCATATGTTTATGTATTTTTGATTGTAAGGGAGTTATTGTAAATTATTAATACTAAGACTATTAACATTTTTTTGGCTATCTAAGGTCGGTATCAAATATATTGGCCGGTGAATTCGTTTTCGGGAACAGCGATCGAGGAGAAATCAGCCACCACCATCTGACGATCGTGGATTTGTCAGTTGGAGTTACGGGGTCCTCGCTGGGTATGGTGGGGTAACGGGAACGCTGCTCGGCTCCGCCTGAACCTAGCCGTTTGGCTGTTATTTATTCTTAGCGTAATAGTTGTGTGCGTTACGAAGCTATGCGTAGACCAATACGAGATGAAGCTATCGAGAAAGTATCAATGTTCTACTTTTTGTGGTTTTTATTTATTTCATGTACTTGGCGTAATTTTTTTACTTCCTTGAAGTTTTTTATGTTCTATTTACAGTTTGTTTATCCAATCATTAATATTCGAGCTAAAAATTATAAACAAAAAATTTTCATCGTCCAAAGTCAATATTTCTTTAAACATAAATTGCAATAACTTGGGGAAATATTCACGGATCGTTATGAGACTAAAAATGTAATTTCACAAAACTCTAGCAAAGCCGCAAAGTGTGTGTTAAAAAATGTAATAATATTTAATTAAAAAGTAATACTGGTTTGTGGTTATTTGCTGATTGCATATCGATTGAATTGATTTGATTTGAGGTTACAGGCTGTTTCAAGTCGTTTGAATTTATGGTTCTGGGTTATATTTATGATATACAAACAGGACGCAACGTACCATGTGTTTGAGACTGCATTTTGGTTGCAATTCAATGCTACAGCGATATATATTTGTAAAAACACGTGGCATCTAAATTTTGACAACCTACCTTATTTGACACTCGTCAGGTTATAACCTGACTGTAAGCTGTCAAAATTTGGAGTAGATTGCATAGTGAAGATAGCGAGTGACGAACGAAACATGTATTAGTTCGTTTTTATACAATGACGGACGACGATCCCTGCCGAATAATCCCGAGAGTCGACGAACGAAGAACGAAACATGTGTTAGTTTCGTTTTGGCTGAAGGTGTGCGTGTAACGCGTATATACGTATTATGGTTGACGAAAAATTTCTTGGAGAACAAGGAGAAGAAGAAGAAAAATAATCTTACCGTTTTCGACAGATCCATGAGACAATATTACGATATCTCTGTCATGCGTGGACCGATTTTATTGAAATTGGTCTTATTCGAAAGCTTATATGCGGTTTACATGAGAAAAATGCCATTAAATATAGAAAATATTGCAGGCGTGATGAGATATTAATGAAATAAGTTTCAGGTTAGGTTGGAATAGCTGTGCTTCGAGTAAAGATACACGGCAGCGACAGGCATGTACAAGGTGTCTTTTCTTTCATGTACTTGGCGTCGAGACGCTACTGCGTCTCTAGATCTATGTAACAAAAGTTACAGAACATTGTGATACCTGTATTACGTAGCGGTTATATTTTGTACATGTAACAAAAGTTACAGAATTTGTGACATCCATGTTACGTAGTATTTACAAGTTGTGCTGTGGGGGTACTTCGTGGTGAACCGACGATTACACTGTCACGTCCCGGGTGGAGGTCTCTGGGGACAATGACACTGTGGGGTTAATGGAGCCCAGGCGAGGATCTTGAATCCTGCACACTGAGGGCAGAGGTATTTGAGGCGAGGATCTTGAATCCTGCACACTCGGGGTAGAGGGATTTGAGGCGAGGATCTTGAATCCTGCACACTCGGGGTAGAGGGATTTGAGGCGAGGATCTTGAATCCTACACACTCGGCGACCAGGGAAGGTTTAAAGGCGAAATTATACTTGGGGAACACCCGTTAGAACACTTGTGGGTTTTTGTTCGGGTTTAGTAATTGGATTTACCGATGCATCTATATAAGAAATCACACGTAATGGTTCCGCGAAATCTGTCTAGTCACCTGGCTATACGCGGCCCATGCAAAAGAACGTTAGTAAACACTATAAGAACACTTGATTTCGCGAACCGAGATCAGCTGTTGCAGCAGTCTGTTATGGCTTGGAATCTTCGCGACCACAGGATAAACACAATAATGCGAAGCGAGATTTAAAGCAAAGCGGTTTATTAACTTTAGGCACGAATATATGCACATCGATAGAGGTTTATGTAATAGCAATAATAATAATAGAAGATGAGCATGAGTACATGAGGATAAGTAAAACAGAGTGTATAAATTACAATAAGTGTCAATATAAGAGAATAATGGATGAACCGCTACATGCGTCGATAAAGTTCAGTCGTATGAGCGGTAAGCTTAGTAAAGAATAGAATATGATCAAATAGTTTAACAAAGACAACAATATGTGCAATAAGCATTTATATAAAACACTGAGATTTAGTGATGCAAAATAAGATGGATGAGGATGATATACAATGTTATAATAAAAGTAATAATAATAATTGCTTACAATGAGGATCGCAGACAGTCGATCCTTCTACGTGGAGTCGCACTGAATTTATGTAGGTGATATATAATAAGTAACACTTTGCGTAACGTAGGAATGATACTTGTTGCAAGGATGATACTAATTCGTAATAATCGCTCCGGCCTCTGGGCCCTTGTATTTATACTATTTGGAAGATAGTTAGGGGTGAAGGGTGAGCGCAGTATGCACCATGGCACGTACGCCAGGCATGCGTCGCTGTATTATTTCCGCGGTTTTTATATATATGAAAGGTTATTCCAAAGTTAGTCTTATAGACAATAGAATATTAGATTTCCGGGGTTTTTATATGTACGAAACGTTTCTGGGCTTTTGCTGTGGGGAATAATCGACCTATTTGATGGGTTTTGAGGGTTTTGATTTGGGAAGGGGTGTGTGTGGCTTTAACTTCTTTGGTCATAAAGAGGGGATGAGACACAGTCTCGATTTAAGAGTGGGTTTGGGACGAGGGACTTGTTTATAATCGATATAAAGGGGATAATGCTTCATAGGGCGAAGAGGGGAAGGGGATTTTAGTGGCTGACCGTCTTGAGATGGGGACCACTAAGGTACATCGCCAAGGCGATCAGTGGTCGGGAAAAAGGTATGAGTTGAGGCTTCATTGGAGTTGTGGAGCAATTTAGGAGAGAGACTTGTTATAATACCGGGCGGAAAAAATAGTGGGACGTCACAACACAACAATGGCAATTGTACAGTTATACAGGAACTTATTGTAAATGAAGATGGTTCAACTAGTGAAATCGAAACAAAAAACAAAAATATCCACAGCAGAGATGCAAATGGAATAAATACTCAAGCTGCTAATATATCTTTGAATAAAGAAGTTAATGAAAACAGAATGGCTACTGATATAGCTGATATAATATCTTTGGATAAAGGATTTGGTGAAAATGGTGCTCATACACATACAGTGTGTCCGCGGGAAAGCTAAACAGCCGGCTTCCTCCTAAACTATTGGAGATAAAAATATAAAAAAAATAGGGAACTGCATGGTTCGAGGGGGCCAATTAATTAGCGCGAACGAATTTTTTTATCGATTATTATTTTAAAAGATACGATGGTCAAGTTCGGTTTTTCAAATGGAACTATTTTTTTTGAATACCTGAGTTGATAGTGCGTTCCAAGACAAATTCAATAAGCTTTAATGTATACACTTTATTTTCACTGGTTTTTAAGATATTGCGCTTGCAAATTTACTGATTTTCACTGGAAGAAAACTGTCTGGTATAGCACGGACCGGGGACGGTCTTACTGGATCCACGGGTGGCACTGCCTTTTGAAATAGATACCTACCTGCCAAAGGTCTACGCCAGGCCCAAAGGCTGGACAATTTTTTTCCGTCAGAAATGCTACTTAGGTAGGTACATCTGCGGTATCGAGAAGCGCACCGTTACTTTTATTTCGCACTTGCTTCTACGCTCGGATGGCCGGTTCTTTTGGGAGGGATGCAAGTTCGATTGGTTAGGTTAGGAGGAGTGAAAGCTGCTAGACTAAATATCAATCATAGGGAGCAGATTGTATCAGAACCATTCGGATTTGCATTCCTCACAAACGGCTGCTCTCTTGAAGAGGCCCTCTTCACAGCAATGCCCACCTTCTCTCGCACGGAATACGTTAACGCTTGCTTTTGTTCTGATATTGAAGCTCGTGTTTATACTCGAGAGGACCACGCGTCGACAGCGGGCTACCCCTTTTCTTCCTGTGTCTCTCCACGAGCCGTGTTGACGGTGGATTGTAGGAGCGTAGATATCTGGATGCCAGTTATTGAATTCAGGAGACGATGGAAACATTTTATTACAAAACACACATGTACTATAATTAAAGTAAATCGTATTCCTCTCGGGCAGGAGTACTGATAATGATCGGACTTGCGCCCCACTTCGCGCAGACCAATTACACGGAGGGTAGTCGGGTCACACACTGCCCAAATGATACAGGGTAATTCTGGAGCAACGCCCGTCAAGAAGATGCGCTGGCACCCCGTGGCGAGGACAGACCTTCGCTGTGCCTCACCCGATTTTTATGGCTTTTTTCCGGAAAAAGGTACGAATCCTGGGTCGAACGTAGCGAATTGAAGTCGACCCTCCGCAGTCGAGGGTGAATTATCCATTACAGCGTATTAAGAAACCCTTTTCTTCATCGTATCGAAAGGGAAGTGACGCCAATGGATTCCTTATGTTTTTCTGACGAAAATCATACCAAATGTCATGCAAATCGGACTACTTTGACACAAGCAATTTGTATTCCTTATGTAAGAGTTGTCCGATTTCCACGACACTTGGCATGATTTTCATCGGAAATCCCCAAGGAATCTATCTGCGACACTTCCATATCCATACGATAAAAAATAAAGAATTATTTTATTTCCTAACCAGATACAGGGTAATTATGGAGCAACGCCCGTCAAGGAGATGCGGCGGCCTGGTACCCCGTGGCGAGGACAGTCCTTCGCTGTGCCTCACCCGATTTTTATGGCTTTTTCCGGAAAAAGGTACGAATCCTGGGCCAAACGTAGCGAATTGAGGTCGAGCCCCCGCAGTCGAGGGTGAAATATCCATTTGAGCGTATTAAGAAATTCTTTGCTTCGTCGTATCGAAAGGGAAGTGGTGCCAATGGATTCCTTATGTTTTTCTGACGAAAATCATACCAAATGTCATGCAAATCGGACTACTTTGACACAAGCTATTTGTATTCCTTATGTAAAAATAGTCCGATTTTCATGATGTTTGGCATGATTTTAATCGGGAGAACGCCCGGAATCCATTGGCGTCACTTCCCCTTCGATACGATGAAGAAAAGAGTTTCTTAATACGCTCAAATGGATATTTCACCCTCGACTGCGGAGGGTCGACTTCAATTCGTTACGTTCGGCCCAGGATTCGTACCTTTTTCCGAAAAGAGCCATAAAATTCTATGGTCACTGCGGGGTGTTGTCCTCACCACGGGGTGACGGGCGAAGCACCAGAATCAGCCTGTACCTACCTTTTTAAGAAATAAAACAATTCGTTATTCCCTATCGTATGGATATGGAAGTGTCGCCGATGGATTCCTTGGGGTTTTCCGATGAAAATCATTACAAATGTCATGTAAATCGGACAACCTTTACATAGGGAATACAAATAGCTTGTGTCAAAGTAGTCCGATTTGCATGACATTTGGTACGATTTTCGTCAGAAAAACATAAGGAATCCATTGGCGCCACTTCCCTTTCGATACGATGAAGAAAAGGGTTACTTAATACGCTCAAATGGATAATTCACCCTCGACTGCGGAGGGTCGACTTCAATTCGTTACGTTCGGCCCAGGATTCGTACCTTTTTCCGAAAAGAGCCATAAAAATCGGGTGAGGCACAGCGAAGGACTGTCCTCGCCACGGGGTACCAGGCCGCCGCATCTCCTTGACGGGCGTTGCTCCATAATTACCCTGTATCTGGTTAGGAAATAAAATAATTCTTTATTTTTTATCGTATGGATATGGAAGTGTCGCAGATAGATTCCTTGGAGATTTCCGATGAAAATCATGCCAAGTGTCGTGGAAATCGGACAACTCTTACATAAGGAATACAAATTGCTTGTCTCAAAGTAGTCCGATTTGCATGATATTTGGTATGATTTTCGTCAGAAAAACATAAGGAATCCATTGGCACCACTTCCCTTTCGATACGACGAAGCAAAGAATTTCTTAATACACTCAAATGGATATTTCACCCTCGACTGCGGGTGCTCGACCTCAATTCGCTACGTTCGGCCCAGGATTCGTACCTTTTTCCGGAAAAAGCCATAAAAATCGGGTGAGGCAATGCGAAGGTCTGTCCTCGCCACGGGGTGCCAGCGCATCACACATTTGGGCAGTGTGTGACCCGACTACCCTCCGTGTAATTGGTCTGCGCGAAGTGGGGCGCAAGTTCGATCATTATCAGTACTCCTGCCCGAGAGGAATACGATTTACTTTAATTATAGTACATGTGTGTTTTGCAATAAAATGTTTCTAACGTCTCCTGAATTCAATAACTGGCATCCAGATATCTACGCTCCTACAATCCACCGTCAGCACGGCTCGTGGAGAGACACAGGAAGAAAAGGGGTAGCCCGCTGTCGACGCGTGGTCCTCTCGAGTATAAAAACGAGCTTCAATATCAGAACAAAAGCAAGCGTTAACGTATTCCGTGCGAGAGAAGGTGGGCATTGCTGTGAAGAGGGCCTCTTCAAGAGAGCAGCCGTTTGTGAGGAATGCAAATCCGAATGGTTCTGATACAATCTGCTCCCTATGATTGAAATTAAGTCTAGCAACTTTCACTCCTCCTAACCTAACCAATCGAACTTGCATCCCTCCCAAAAGAACCGGCCATCCGAGCGTAGAAGCAAGTGCGAAATAAATATACCGCAGATGTACCTACCTAAGTAGCATTTCTGACGGAAAAAAATTGTCCAGCCTTTGGGCCTGGCGTAGACCTTTGGCAGGTAGGTATCTATTTCAAAAGGCAGTGCCACCCGTGGAACCAGTAAGACCGTCCCCGGTCCGTGCTATACCAGACAGTTTTCTTCCAGTGAAAATCAGTAAATTTGCAAGCGCAATATCTTAAAAACCAGTGAAAATAAAGTGAATACATTAAAGCTTATTGAATTTGTATTGGAACGCACTATCAACTCAGGTGTTCAAAAAAAATAGTTCCATTTGAAAAACCGAACTTGACCATCGTATCTTTTAAAATAATAATCGATAAAAAAATTCGTTCGCGCTAAATAATTGGCCCCCTCGGACCATGCAATTCCCTATTTTTTTTATATTTTTATCTCCAATAGTTTAGGAGGGAGCCGACTGTTTAGCTTTCCCGCGGACACACTGTATATAACATATAACAAGGAAAAGTCTCCAAATCGGTCAACAGTTGACTCCTTGATTTTTTTTGTAATTCTTTACGCTCCTATGCAGAGATGGGCATTATTTAATTAAAAGAATATACTTCCGAACGGCCCCAGTGGCCGATCGACACGAGGTTTGGGGGGAGGGTGTGTATACCCTAAATCTAAAATTCTATTTAGCTTCGCGTATTTATTAGTTTCCTTTGTTTATTAGAAGGCCTTTCATCTTTGGCTTCGAATAATTTTTCATTTTTCATTATATCTTTATCCTAAGGTCGTATTCAAATATATTGGCCGGTCGATTCGTTTTCGTGAGCAGCGATCGAGGAGAAATCAGCCATCACCATCTGACGATCGTGGATTTGTCAGTTGGAGTTCCCTAGCCACCGAAGGGTATGGTGGGGTAATGGGAATGCTGCTCGGCCCCGTCTGAACGTAGCCGTGTGGCTGTTATTTATTCTTATTGTCAGCGTAGTACATATGTAGTTGTGTGCGTCACGAAGTTATACGTAGACCAATACGAGATGAAGCTAACGAGAAAGAATCAATGTTCTCACCAATAAAGCTCCTGAATTTTTTCGGAGCTAAGGCCTAAGGCACACCTATTCTGATGCGTGTATTTCTACGCTGCAGCTCGGTTTGGCCTATACATGACAGAAGCTTGGCGCTATCCCCACCACTTCTGGCTCACTCGTGTTCTGCGATGACGAGAGAATACGCGTTACGAATAGGAGTGTGCGGATCGTCCCGCGGCTCGGATTCTCGGCCCTCGGGACGGGTCTGAAAATTTCTGGCGGGATCGGGCGGGGTCCCGATACTTTCGTATTGCTCGAGATCCCGACGGTTTCGGGATCCCGAGACTCGATTCGGGCTACAAGCATGACCGTCATGAGCGGGCAATTTGATTTCAGGTCGGCTTGGCAAAACTCGGGCGCGATCGGCTCGAAAGCCAGCTATTACGAGGGGACCGAGACGGAAAGAATTATGTATATCATTTATATCGATACCAGAGTGATAAGTTTTTACCTTTCTGTCTCCTGTTGAATCATAATTTGTATCTTATTATTTATTTACATATATATGTATTTTCATTGCTACCAAATAGTCTGTGAATACTGAATACGTCCATATACGTACTTAAATAAATACCATGTTCAGAACTTGGGAAGAAGACTATTTTTATATCGACAATATTTTAAAATCTGAATAAAATATACTTCACACTTAGTACTTTATGTAAAGGGAATATATAGGGTATTATCTTTTTTCCGGTTAGGTTCAGATTTAAAATAGAAAACGTACGAACTATAAGCATACAAAAAGGAATATTTCCTGGATGTTTCATAATAACAACAATATACAGGAGGCGAATATTTTATTATTTCAAATTAACGTGTAAGAAACATAATTTTTCTATGTTCTCAGGTAATAATTTTAATCTATTACTGGTAACGATATCGTCCGATCGCGTCCGAGTTTTGCCGAGCCGACCTGAAATCAAATTGTCCGCTCATGGCGGCTATGCTTGTAGCCCGAATCGAGTCTCGGGGTCCCGAAACTGTCGGGATCTCGAGCAATACGAAAGTAGCGGGACCCCGCCCGATCGCGCCCGAAAGTTGCCGGCCCGTCCCGAGCCCGAAAAATCGGGTAACCGCACACCCCTTGTTATGAAACTCACCGGCCAATAAATCTGAATACGATCTTAGAAGTTCGAATAACCGACGAGAACCTTTGTGTCCCGAGCCGCGCGAGATCGCCGTGCTCGGCGATGTGTCATCGATTATAAAGAAACAGAATTTGTTTATTTTTCATCGTATCAATATGAAAGTGCCACAAATGGATTCCTGGCATTCTCCTGATTAAATTGACCGAAAATAATTTATATCGGACTATTTTCAAGGAAACGGGCTTTCAATTCTGCAAACAATTTTTCACGTAATTTCCTTAATTTTGGTCCGAATTGTATCATTTTTGGGGCCAATTTGATCGAGAAAACATGAGGAATCGACTGACGTCACTTTCGCAAAGATCTGATTAGAAATGCAGAACTGCAGATTTGTCACTGCTTAGCGCGCAACATTGTATGGTCCCGCCGGTTTCGAGCGTCGATTTCTTGCCAGCGTGCAGGACAAGAGGGGACTTTTCATGGCGAAGGAAAGTCAGCCTTATATAGAACTCAAATCGAGAAAGACTTTGCTGACAAACTTTATATTCATGTCAAACAAATACTTTAATTGTAAAATTTAGACGTCAAACTATTGTTGAATATCGCCAGTTCTTTCATATGCATCACTTGGTTGGGAATTCCTGATCCCACCTTTTCATGCATTTACCTATTGAAATGTTGCTTCAAGTCATCGGGAAATTGAATTGCTTTTTCTTGTACATACATATATCTGTTCGCGAGTAGGTGTCACGAATGACGCGACTTTGGTTTCCCAAATAAATTCACATTTATCAGGGCCCTCGTCTGAACCGCTTGTGAAATAGCGCACCAGCAAGAGACTCTCGGTCGACGGCGACTTGAGTCATCTAGTACTGAATATGAAAATGTTCATATTTCTCATTACACCTTGATAAGAGTGTTACCACCGATGGATTGGTGAGTTTATGTCCACGAACATGAGTCGAGACGCAAAGCAATTTGGTTTATTTTTTTTATGGATACATTATTAGGACACACACTATGTTCACTAAAAATGGACCGAATTCCTCCATATCTGACATCATTTTCATCCAGAAACCCTAAAAACTCGATTGGTAATACTTTCCTCAACAGTTATCAAACATGAACATTTTATCTGGCCCGTCGGTTTTATTGCTCTCGGCTGTCAATGGGTGGTCTACTGGGGCCCGAAGGTCCTCGCTCGTAGCGAGAAAGCAAAACGGTGGGATGGGTAGGTCTTTCCCGATAATCCGAGCCCAACCATTTGCGTGCGCAGCTTCATGTTGCACGTAAAAAAATTCTTTTAATTACAATTAGTAATTCAGTTTGTAAGTGCAATTAAATTAGGCGTCATTAAAATCATGCACAGTTCATTAATTTTAACTAATTGACCTATTCATTTATTTTTTAATTCATTAATGTAGTGCTCTGGTGAAGAACATCGTAATACGGAGCTAATATTCTAGGCCCTAGAATCTACGATATTGTCAATGTGCAGTTGAAACGCACGCCGCTTCACACTATCGTTTCTTAGCATTTATACGGGGTGATTGTGTAGCTAGAATCGTCAAACGCGATGCTCGTCAACAATCATGTGTCTCGCTGAGTTTCGTGGGCTTCGACCCTCGAAACCAGCGGGGCTATACAATGCTGCACGCTAAGAAGTGACGAATCTGAAGTTCTGCAATTTGTAATCAGATCTTTGCAAAAGAGACGTCAATCGATTCCGTACAATTTTATATATAATGTTTGTTCATAACTGCTTTCTGCATAGGACGTGTAATAAGTGTATTTCATGTTCTGTTTCGATGCTTTGCTAGTAAAAAAATGTCTAACCCAACAAACTTCATTTTCTGGGGACATCCCCTCATCTATTTTTCTTTTTCACTTATAATTCCTTACTGCTAACGTAGAATATTGTAGCATAAGCACATTTCAAGTAATTAAAATGTACAATGAATTTTCTACGTTTGTAGTACCAGCGGACTTTTCGTTTAAATTTTTATAAGTACAACGCAACAGCTGAGAATTTCTTTCCTTATTCAGAATAGAATACAGAAATAGCAAACAGCTCCCTCTCGCGTTTACCGGGCAATCGTCGATCTATCGGTATTACCATTTCTGTGCAGAAAAAAACTGCTGTAATACCGACCGGCCAAATCGGCCAGACCACGTGACGTGTCTACCCCCTTAAGGTTACTGCTGAACGTTGTCTAAAACTTATCGCTTTTCCGTAGTTTGTATTTTCTTCTGCCAGATCTGGTTCCAGTATGTCAAGCAATTTATCAAAGCTATCTTTGCTCATACTTTACCGAACGTGTTTTCCTCCTTCGCAATTAAAATGTAGCCAACGCTCGTTTTGAGATTTGAGAGATTGGAGTGGTAAGGCTATGGGGATTCCAACCCAGGTCCTCTGAGGGGAGCGGGGGGGCGGGGGGAAGTGAGGGCGCGCGGCGGAGCGCGGCGGAGGGAAACATGGGCGCGGGGCCTGCGGGGAGTGGAAGACCGGTTGCGCGCGCACGAGCCGCGGAGTGGGAGAAGCCGCGATGATGGAGGGTGTCAGTCCGGACCGAGCCGCCGCGGAGGCCTCTCCAGACCGGACCCACCGTCGGAAATTTTTCAGGCCTGACCCAGGGGTCGAGCCGCCGCGGAAACCTCTCCAGACCGAACCCACCCCAAAAATTTTTTCAGACCTAACCCAGGGAGGGGACAGCCACTGAAAAAATTTCTGGGGGGACGGGTCCTGTCTGAAAAATCTTTTTTCAGACTCGATCCGCTCCCTGAAATTTTTTCCCCAAAATATTTTTCTAAACCAATATGTGATGGAATTTTCCCCCCAACACAGAGAAATAATAATATATTTTAATCGGATGATGTCGGGAAAGATCGACTTTTTACAATTCATGTATTTCGAGGATGGGAAAGAGAGAGCATTACTTTTAAAGCTAAATTCGAGAGAGGGAAAGAGACGCCACTACATAGTGGTACAATCGCATTTTATTCTACAGCTAACAAGTATCAAAGCGTTCCGTTTTAGTGTCGCAGCGTATCGCGCAATCGCATGTAATTTGACTCCTCTGGAGCAGCCGTGCAGGATGATACCATTATCACAGCGCGAAGAAAATGTAATACAGAAACGCTGAATCTTAAAATTAGGTGGCGAGGAGGATGACGGATAAATGAAATGGAGAAATAATATGTGTTTAAGAAATTTTATTTAAAATTAAAAGAATATGAAATTAAAAAATACAATTTAACTTTTTTTTTTTTCTTGCGAACATCAGCTAGAATATCATTGATGACACATGCTAACAGTTCGATATCTACAAGATAATCCTCGTCGTAATATTCGCTATCACACATGATTTTAGCAGCACGATGCGCATCTAATGTTTCGCGGCCAACATCGCTCTGCTGTAGCAAGTTAACAAAAGTTTTAAATTTTATCCTCACATCTTCTACAGTTTGATACAGTCGCGGATACATATAATTATGCTGTACCAGCAGAATCTGTATCGAATGATTTTGTGCGTTAATTCGTCATACGAGTGAATCATGGAAAGAGAGGAGAGAAGGAAGACGGGTAAATAAAAGTGAGACATTATATATGTTTATGATATATATATATATATATATATATATATATTGTTACAAATAATGTACTAATTGTACGATTTAACATTTGCTGCGAGCGGCGTCGACAATATCATTCATGGCACATGCCAGCAGTTCGCAATCGACAAGAGATTCACCATCGAAATATTCGCTGTCGCATATAGTTTTAGCGATGTGACACGAATCTAAAGTTTGACCGGCGACATCATGCCGTTGTAACACGGTGACAAAATTTGAAAATTTCATATGAACAAGGTGCGTATTTTCGGAAAGCCACGAATACATGTGGTCGATACAACGCTCGAGATTAAATAAAAACTTCATAGTTTCTAATTTGAAATATAAAGACTTATTATGTAGCGACAACTTCACAATTCGCGAATTATACATTATACAAAATTCTACCATCAATTCGTCAATCCACAGCGGTGCTGATCCAATTAATTGTGCATGTTTTTCGATGTCTGTGCGTTTTTCCATTAGCGCTTTCCATGTTGGAAGATGCAACAACAATTGATTCCCACCATTGTCGCCAAGAACAATTTCCACCTGTGGTATAGATTGCACGCTGATGCCAATTTCCAGATATTTATATGATGCAGGCGTTAGCGCGTATCTTCTAACCATGATACGTGATGTTTGACGCGATCTAAGAGTCAGATCATGAAAATTACCGTTTATCAGGAAAACACATAAATAAATAACGATATGGTATGAAAAAAATTAAATCTTACATGTTAGATGTGTTCTTCCTACTTGGCGATACATCATCCTGCATGATCGGAACGTAATAATTCATGCGTTCAACGTTTGCTTCGGCACTGGTACTGCACATTTTTTCGAAGCACTGTATATATGTAGTGATGGGATCTGAAGCGCTTCGAAGCGCTTCGAATCTATATATATGACGAAAACTTCGAAGCGCTTCGAACATGATTCGAAGCTCTTGAAAAGTCTTGGTCGGCTTCGAAGTCTGAACGGATTCGAAACTCTTGGTTCAAACCTCGGTAGGTACCCCGTGGCGAGGACAAATTTTATGGCTTTCAACCCTCGAAGGGGTTTGAATACCATTAAAAAGTGAGAAATGTCTAGGATTTCCGAATTTCTCATCACATCTTTGCGAAAACGACGCCAATCGATTCCTTATGTTTCGCCGATGAAACTAACACCAAGAACGACGTAATTCGGACTATAATGAAGTAAATTCCATGAAAAATCGAATTATATCATTTGGAGCTGCCTTCGTTAAAAATCGTCCGATTTACATGAAATTTGATATGATTTTCATCGGAAAAACATAAGGAATCCATCGATGTCACTTCCATATCCATACGATAAAGAATAAAGAATTATTTTATTTCGGAAACATGTATGAATCTTCGGCCAACCGCAAGCTGCGATCCGCAGCGATTCCAGGTCGACGCCCCGCTGTCGAGGGTGGAAATGTGAAGTATTCATTTCAGCATATTAAGAAATTCTTTATTCTTTATCGTATCGAAGTGACACCGATGGATTCCTTATGTTTTTCCGATGAAAATCATATCAAATTTCATGTAAATCGGACTATTTTAACGAAGGCAGCTTCAAATGGTATAATTCGATTTTTCATGGAATTTCTTTCATTATGGCCCTAATTACGTTGTTCTTGGTGTTAGTTTCATCGGCGAAACATAAGGAATCGATTGGCGTCGTTTTCGCAAAGATCTGATGAGAAATTCGGAAATCCTAGACATTTCTCACTTTTTAATGGTATTTAAACCCCTTCGAGGATCGAAAGCCATAAAATTTGTCCTCGCCACGGGGTACCTACCGAGGTTTCGAGCCAAGAGATTCGAGACTTCGAAGCCCATCAAGACTTCGAAGCCGACCAAGACTTTTCAAGACTTTTCAGCTTCGAATCATGTTCGAAGCGCTTCGAAGTAGTCGCCTGACATTCAAGACCGATTCGAAGCGCTGGGAACCGACTCCGGAGTCCCATCACTATATATATGTCGAAAGTCACTGAGAGGTTCCAGAGTATTAATATAATAGCGTGCGAGGAGCTGGCTTAAATAGTGGTGCTATGCACCACCTCTACCATCTACCCCTCCTCTTATTCCTCAGCCATATTTTTTATGATGTGAATACAATATAATACTTTGAGAAACGTCATATGCATGAATCATAGAATTATGCTGTGCTGACAGAAACTGTATCGGATAATTTGGAGTATAAGGTCATATCACATGATCGCATGTAATTTGAGTCCCACCCTCAAGGATAAAAGTCTCGACACGTGTTGAACGTAATATAATACTTTTGGAAACGTCGAATCTTAGAATTATGTGGAATCAGCAGAAACTGTGTCGGATGATCTTGCGCACCAATTCATCATACGCGTGAATCATGGAAAGAATTATGCTGTATCAGCAGAAACTGCAGAGAACCATATTAGGATGGATCATTGTTTTTTGCATTCGATGGAGGGGGTACGCCAAAACAGTTAGACGGAGATACCAAATCGTGGCACCAACAATAAAAGCGCGCTCCAAACTACACAAAGCCTCCAATCATTGCAACGTGTTGCGAGGAAAAGACACACTGCATTTACAACCATGGAAGAATTCGCGCAAGTAGAACGCCAATTGCTGGATCAATCTGTACGATTGATTTCCCGGGAAGAGTACCTCGCGTGGGAAGAACGGTGCAACGAGTGCATCGAATTTTTAGAAGAACACAGCCGCGTAAAACGCCCGCGATTATCGATCGGTGTTCAACAATCATTGGTTGCTCGAATCGCGCGGCTCGAAGGACTGAAACATTCGTTGCGCGGACGTTTTGTGCGCGAAGGTGCAGGTCATTCGAGCACAGGACTTTTGTGGCGCGAAATAGACACTGCTTTCGATAGCCGCGTGTTAACTGGTGCAGTGCTAAATTCGAACTATATCGAACCGCGCAACTTCCTTCAAGATGCGGGGGCCATTGTGCTAGAGCATGTGCGGGGCGCTTTGAGGAAACGTCGAAACCTCAAAGTGAACACGGTGTTCAACGGCGAATTTGTGGCGGGTGACAAGCATGCTTGTAAAAGCATCAACACCCGAAACTGCGAACTCTTCCGCACATCCGATCTACAGGAGTGGTATCAGCGATGCGTTATCGATCCCACCCTGGCATCGCTGGAAGAGTTCCAGGAACGCGACAGCGGATGGGCATTGACGCGAATCCTCAACCTAACCATCAATGTCAACAAGTACAATCCGCTGCGCGCGGGATGCCACTTCAAGTTGCCGCGTGATTTATTGTTGAAGAATGCAACAATTAGTGTACAATCCTCGGACAATGCATGCTTCGCGTGGGCAGTGGTCGCCGCTCTCCATCCTGCGGAAAGACATCCCGATCGTCCAAGTTCATACCCCGAATATGCGTCCATATTAAATGTCCAAGGTATTGAGTTCCCGATGTCTCTGGGACAGATTGGGAAGTTTGAACGGTTGAACGACATCTCCATCAATGTGTACAGCTTCGAGATGGAGATGGAGAAGCCGAAGAAAGGTTCCACAGTCTTCCCACTGCGTCTCACCAGCCAAAAGAGGGATCGACACGTTAACTTGCTCTACACACCAAATCATGAGCATGGCGATGTAGGGCACTTTGTGTGGATCAAGAACTTGTCCCGGCTGGTGAGCGCCCAATTGAGCAGACACAAGGAAAAGAAATTCATCTGTGATCGGTATGTATAGGAAACTTGTGAAATGTTAAAATGCCTCACGGAAAAAAAATTAAATAAAATTTTTTTTTGTGTTTTTACAGATGTATGCACTATTTCGGATCCGCCGAGAAATTGGAGATGCATTCGCTGGATTGCGGCAAGATGAACGACTGCGCTATCCTGCTGCCCAGCGAAGGAAACAACTTGCTGAGTTTCAACAACCACGGTATGAAGGAGCGGCTCCCCTTCATGGTGTATGCAGATCTGGAGTGTATTATTGAAAAAACAGAGGACAACCGAGTGGGTGGTGATAATAAATTGCATACATATCAACACCACAATGTACACAGCATTGCATATTATATGCATTGTTCATACGATACATCGCTATCGACGTATCGATGTCGCCGCGACGCGGATTGTGTTTCATGGTTCGTCGACGAACTTAAAAATTTTGCAAACTTCGCCAAACCCATTCTGGCAAGTAATGTTCCAATGCTGGATTTAACTCCTGAACAGTTGACGGCATTTCGCGATGCAACACACTGTCATATTTGCGAAGAACCATTCAAGGCTAACGATGTACGAGTTCGCGATCATTGCCATCTATCCGGACGGTTCAGAGGTCCAGCACATTCAGAGTGCAATTTAAATTCTAAAAATGTGTTTTACATCCCCATAGTTTTCCATAATTTATCAGGCTACGATTCACATTTCATTATCGAGGAAATAGCTACCGCTTTCGAAGGCAGCGTTGACGTATTGCCCATAACTAAAGAAAAATATATTTCCTTCACCAAAAATGTCGAAGATACGGCTGAATCAGACTCGCGAAATTATATTAAATTACGATTCATCGATTCATACAAATTTCTAAATACCAGTCTCGACAAATTAGCATCTTTACTTAGCACAGATAAATTAAAAATTTTACGATCCTAATTTGAAACATTATCCACCGAGGATTTCAATTTATTGACGCGAAAGGGTGTCATTCCATATGAATACCTTGATTGCGCGAGCAAGCTGCAGGATCCATGCTTACCGCCGCGCGAATCATTCTACAGTTCGTTAACGGGTGAGGCAGTATCAGAGGCCGATTACACACATGCTGAGACTGTCTGGCAGCGTTTTGGGATTAGAACCTTGGGCGAATACAGCGACTTGTATTTGAAAACTGATGCCTTGTTATTGGCAGATATTTTTGAAAATTTTCGCGAAAGTTGTATCAAGAGTTATGGATTAGATTCAGCACATTATTATACTCTACCTGGTTTCACATGGGATGCAATGCTAAAACACACCAAAATTACATTCGAATTGCTCACAGACGTCGATATGGTCATGTTTATCGAACGTGGTATACGCGGGGGCTTAAGTCAATGTTCCGGAAGATACGCACATGCCAATAACAAGTACATGTCATTTTACGACGCATCGGAAGAGTCATCGTACTTGATGTACTTTGACGTGAACAATTTGTATGGATGGGCAATGTGTCAGCCCCTGCCACACGCTAAATTTCAATGGGTCGAAGATGCTGCAAATATTAACGTGTCTTCAATCGCTTCCGATTCGCCCACGGGATACATTCTCGAGGTAGATCTGGAATATTCGCAACGTCTGCACAACATTCATGCCGATCTACCGTTCTGCCCGACGCGTGCCAAACCACCTGGCAGCAGGCAGGACAAGTTACTCGCGACGGTATATGATAAGCAGCGTTACGTTATTCATTATCGCAACCTGCAGCAGTGCACGCGTCACGGTCTTCGTATTACAAAGATACACCGCCTGCTTCAATTCGCTCAATCTCCCTGGCTCCGCGATTACATCGAACTCAACACACAGTTTAGAACAAGCGCGACAAAAGATTTTGAAAAAAATTTGTACAAATTGATGAACAACGCGGTATTCGGTAAAACTATGGAAAATGTACGAAACCATGTGGATGTAAAACTTTTGACACATTGGGAAGGGCGATATGGTGCGGAGGCAATGATCGCGAAACCGAATTTCCACAGCAGAAGTGTTTTTTCGGAAAATTTAATAGCTGTTGAATTGCGAAAACTCGAAGTGAAATTCAAAAAACCGATATACGTGGGTATGTGCATTCTGGACATATCAAAAATTTGTTTGTATGAATTTCACCACGAGTACATGTCTCCCCTGCACGGACAAAATTGTAAAATTCTATACACCGACACTGACAGTCTTATTTATCACATTCGATGCGACGATATCTACGAGACCATGAAACATTATATTGATAGATTCGACACAAGCGATTATCCCATCGACAATGCATATAATATGCCGCATGTAAATAAGAAGGTTCCGGGGCTGATGAAGGATGAAAATAACGGTGCGATAATGACCGAATTCGTAGGTCTTAGAGCGAAAATGTATGCACTTCGCGTAGACAGCAAAAAAGATACGAAAAAGGCGAAAGGCGTCAAGACCAACGTCATAGCCAGAACGATAACTTTCGACGACTACGCGCAGTGTTTGCATAGGGAGATCGAAATGGTTCGCAGACAATCGTGCATACGGTCTAAATTGCATAAAGTGTACACCATTTCGGAATCCAAAATCGCTCTAAGTCCATACGACGACAAGCGGTATATCGTACCCGATTCGACCGACACTCTACCCTGGGGACATTACCAAATTCCATTGTAAAAAAAAGAAAAAGAAAAAAGAAAAAAATAGAAATTGTATTTATTGTATTTATTGTATAATATAAAAAAAAAAGAAGCTATACGTGATAGTGAATATTTCGATGGTGAATCTCTTGTCGATTGCGAACTGCTGGCATGTGCCATGCATGATATTATCGACGTCGCTTGCAGCAAAATGTTAAATAAATTGTTCACACATACACATATGTATCATTGTATTTATTGAGCCATGTATTATTTTACAATACAATATTTTTATTTATCCAAGAATTGTGTGATTTATCAAAGCCCAACCACTTCACGTACACCTTATCCCCCTTTCTACGCAACACTTTTTCCACTAGATACACATCAGGATCGATGACGCGTTGCAGCTCGTGTTCATAGAATCCTCCGGCAACAGGTTTTCCACAGGAATCGACGAGCAGATACGTCGCGGGATTAGTTGCCTGTACTTTGACTATCTTAAACACCTCCGTTGTCCAATTCGGTGTATAGCCTTTATCGAATATGGTTTTAAATTTGCTCACGCGCACAAACTCGCCCAACTTGAATCTCGCTGGAGCAGCGATCTTTATGTTGCTGTACACGGTGGCTAGCAGCTTATCGGCGATCGCATGGGTAACATCGCAAGGACGCATTCCGATGATTCTATGTTTTCGTGCGTTATACTCTGCAAGTAGACGCGGTAGCGCATCGGTCCATCTGTAGGTTCCATTAAGCGTAAACATTTTCCACATATTGTTCTTCAAAGTTCGATTGAAACGTTCCACGACGGAGGCCTTCATCAGCGAATACGTCGAATAATGATTAATGTCGTGCTTTGTAAAGAGTTTCTGCACATCGGCGTTGTAAAATTCTTTTCCTTGATCGGTTTGCAAATTTTTCGGATATCGATCTCTAAATATCTTTGCAAACGCTTTAGCCACCTCAGCGCCACTTTAGTCTTGAGCGGTAACGCCCACCCATACTTGCTCAGCACATCGATGACGGTGAGTATGTAGTGGTGACCCTGGTTGAATCGCGAGTATGGACGCATTTCTACAATGTCAGCTTGCCACAGATCATCGTATCCATGCACTATGACGCGCCTCCGTGGGAAATGTCTTCGCGCTGGAGCGTGCAATTCCTCAACGAGTTGTCGCTTTTTGTGGCTATGGTTTTCTTTACTCTTGGATTTCGATAATGGCTGCATGTTTGATCGCAGAGGTGTCTTGGACACGAATGATGCGGTAATTATCGTGTACGTGCATTATGTGCTTCCCATCGGTCCCAGGAAATTCTGGGCAAGTTGCTGCTCCGTAGCAAAAGCGGTTATAGCCTCTTTAACTTTACGAATTTCGTTGTCCGGCTGTGGGATAGAATTCAACGCTTGCGATATCTTTTGAACGCTGTTTTGCAACGTCAGCATATCTTTCTGAAACATGACCAGCTTCCTCTCTAATTCTTCCTGCTGCTCTCTCAAAAGTTTAATGCTCTTTTCCACGTATAGTTTATTGACGGCATCGGTGTTGGCCACCGGCTGAGCTACGCGTCGTATCTTGCGTGATTTTGCATCAAAGTCGGCACCAACCACGCAAAGAGCGTTATCTCGCATGTAATTTCGAAGCACACCGTTCCATTTGTAATAGTCCATTCTAGCTGCTCCACTCTTCTCGAGCGATACCCCAAATTTGTTGATCGGCATCTCGATGCATACTATGCACATCATCGGTGTGCGGTTTAATTTATATAATGAGGCCTATCTCGCGGAGTTCCTCGTGAATAGATAGAATTTCAGGATCATGAGAGTTGTTACCCGCCTGACGCGACGCTTCCAGCAAACGCAACCGATCCACCAGCTCGTTGGGATCGTCCCAGTGCACGTAATCGATCTTGTTATCGTTTACCACCATGGCTCGCGGTGTCCTTAGACCTTTCCCTGCTCTACTAGCCGATGCGCTAGGGAGTAGCGGTGCAATTACATGTTTGTACTTGTATCCCTTGTTGCTCAATGGAGGCTTTTTAGCGACATGATCGCGTCTGTGGGCGTTTGTCACCAGCAGTATACTTTTGTATTTTTGTTTATCGGCATCGGTGCATACAGTATCGTCAGGAATTCTCTTGAAAATCAGTTCGTAAAGGCCGACTGTTCCTCTGTATTTTACACCATCTATGATTATATTGTCATCCTTGTCTATATCGAAAGCCTTATCCCCAAGCATGGGTCTACTATCGTCAAAGTATACGCCATACACATAGTCAATTGTTGTATTCTTATTACCACTTAGGATTGCGCTCATGTATTTTTGCCCCAGCGGACCGAATTGGCTGCGAAACGTTTCTTGTCCCTCGGGTGTTTGGACTTGTTGCCGAACAGATGTTACCAACGACTCGTTGGGACCAGTTTCGAAAACGTCATCATCAATGGTTGAGAGCGATTGTACATGAGGAATTGTATTTATTGGCGTTGGTGGAACCGGAGAATCGTTTGACGTGGCATTCCGTCGTTTCCGCTTCGATTGAACTGGTGTGGAGGTTACGGGTGAATATTCCGATGACCTGTGTGGTTTCCTCTTTGCCTTGCATGGTGTGTTCCCTTTCGGATGAATTTTTGTTTTAGGCGTTAATGTTTCATTCTCTTCAACGTCTGTGCTCATCAAGGATGATTTGTCAACTTCTGCCGCTGCGGTATTTTCCATAATATGTTTTAAGAGTTCTACGATAGGTTTGAAGTATCTCTCCAACGCGATATCTTCCTCCATCTTGCCAGTCTACAAAGCCTGATGTTTCTTGCGAATGGCTTCGCTGGTTTTTGCAATTTCCTTCGCTATTCTCTCGCGATCCTTAATCCCCAGAGCATCGATATCAATCATCATTGTACCGCAGATGTTGCTTTCCCACCGACGTGTTGATGACAATTGATCATCTCACGGTATGGCAAACTCGTTAAATCCCTTTCTATAACGTCCATTGGACATCGCGCTATCCTTATCTATCACCGCGAAACCATACTCCCGTTGCCAACAATTACGACACAAAGCGCAGAAATCCTCGTAAGTCATGTCAGTGTTTACGTGATCGTTGTACACATGTTTCAAGTTGGTACCATCCTGCTTAAACAGAATCAACAGATTCGCATTGTCGCGTATAAGATGTTTGGGAATCTTTGCATACGTCTGACAGAGATAGAAACAGTCAACGTTCGAGTGGCGCCCCATTGCAAAGTACTCCCTTATCGTATCTTGCTTGTCGCATGCCACGTCATCAAAGATAAAAATAGAATTCGGAAGCGATTCGCTCGGCGAGATGACGTCACTGTTATTCGAAAACGTAAAGTAGCCAATTTCATCTATCGGAGTCAATAAATTCTCCAAATACTGATATTTCGGCTGCTGCAACGACTTGGAATATACGTACACGTTCTCGAAGCGAACGCCGTGTGGACTTTCCAACAAGCTCATCAGCACGTTGGTCTTTCCACAATTTGATGGACCGCAAATTAGGCAGCGGATAGTGTTTGGTAGCATGCTACCATGTCTGCGTCTTGTTTTCGGGGACATCATTTGCGATTTATCGTCAAAATTTGACACGCGTATCGTTACAGGTTGTCGCACGAATCGCATCCTCTCCGTGAACTGTGAAAAATGATTTTGCTACGTCGAAGCGACGACGCGCCCTATTTATAGGTCCGCGCCGAAACACGACAGCTCAGTATTCAAAATGCTTCTGATCCTGTCGGATAATTGCGATTTTCGTGACCTAACCTCTGAGCAGTTGAAATATATACCAAAGATTATTCTACTGCGCGAGTTTGGCAGACACATTGACCAGTTGTGGGACCGACTCCCGGAGCATATAAAAGCCGATTCTGAGGTTCAGCAGCATCGTCGGTGCTTGGAATATTATAACCGCCCTTGGCAGCGAACGCATATCGATGGTCCAGCACCATTGATTAAAAACTGTAGCGAATGTCACCGCCGAGAGTAAAGAAAGGTTGTGGTCTGTTAAATCGGACGATAAACGCGCTACCTATCGAATTACATATTCCGGGATATCAGTTTTGCGGTCCAGGAACTCATCTGATATAACGATTGGCTAGAGGTGATCGAGGCATCAATCCGTTGGACGCAGCGTGTCGCGAACACGATATTGCGTATTCGCGTAGCAACGACCTCGGTGAAAGGCACGTGGCAGATAAAGTTCTCGCTGACAAAGCGCGAAAACGCATCGTTGCGCGAGACTCGACTCTGGGCGAAAGAGGTGCTGCTACAGCTATTTGGGCAACTATGAAGGCCAAGACGAAAATCGGAATGGGGATGAAAACAAAAACCCGCAAAAGGACTCCAAAGAGAGCATCGCAAAAGCGGATTCTTCCTGTGGCAAAACGGGGTGGTATATTACCACTTCTCCCGCTGCTAGGTGTTCTCGGATCGTTAGCTGGCGGAGCGGCGGGGATCGCCAAGGCGGTAAACGATAATAAGGCGGCGCAGCATCAGCTGCAAGAAATGCAACGTCATAATCGCTCCATGGAAGGCCGTGGACTTTATCTCACGCCATACAAGCGTAGACAGGGAATATCGAAACGAAAAAAAAAAACGTCGAAAAGAAAATAAAAATGCCTGCGGGCGTAACTACCGATGCGCAATTGGAGGAGTTGGCAAAACGTATGCGTATTCCATTCTTTAGAGGTGTTTTTATGCGCAATGCACTACCAGTCGGAGGAGTACGTCGAAACGAGAGCGGTATTGTAAATTTGGACAAAGTCGAGGGGCCGGGGACTCATTGGGTGGCATATGCGAAGAGAGGGTGTCGAGCTATATATTTCGACAGCTTTGGGAATCTTCGACCGCCTAAGGAATTGGTACAATATCTGGATAAAGATGCTGTGAAAATCGAATACAATCGAACGTCTTATCAGAAGTACAATCAGAGCAATTGTGGACAACTATGTCTACGCTTTCTACAAACGATCGACACTATATTTAAGGATTGACTTCCCACCACTATGATTCAGTACTAGTCGAGCCGTGCAGCTCTGAATATGTCACTAACATTCACTCTAACCGGCAAGAGTAGCACCCTCGCGGTGAGCTACTTTCCACCCATAGATTTGAGCGATGATGATTACGAGCTTGGCCTGACAACCTTTGAAACTTATCATACAATACCAAACATCGACTGGAGCAACGATAACTTCTACTTCACCTCAAACTATGGTATCAAAAACAGCAGTGTTGACACCACTCCTGAAATTATTAGGATTCCACACGGCTCCTACGAACTAGACGCCATTGCCAAGTATTTGAGACAGCGATTACTCGAGCGGTATCCAAAAAATCTCGATGACACCGATAGCGACAACGATGTGTATCCTATAATGTTGCGTCCCAACAACAACACCATGAAAAGCGAGCTGTACTGCTCGTTCACCATAGATTTTACGAAGCGCAATAACATTGGATCGCTATTGGGCTTCTCGACGAATCGGGTACTAGAACCAGGACGGTGGCACGAATCAGACGATCCAATTAATATCATGAACGTGAACATTATCCGCGTAGACTGTAGCGTGACCACTGGCGCGTACAACAATGGGAGGCGTGTACACACGATACATGAATTTTCTCCGAGAGTTCCACCAGGATATAAGATATCGGAAACGCCTGCACAGATCATTTACCTTCCAATAACCGCACGGGCCGTTACGGATCTAACGATACGCGTTGTGGATCAAGACGGACGGTTGCTAGATTTTCGAGGTGAAGAGATTACCATCAGACTACACGTGCGACGAAGGCGATAATACGTGTGGTGTGAAAGAGATGCTTGTGTTGAACGACTCCAGAAACCCGTTTCTTCCAAGTGAAATTGTTTACAACAACAACAACAACTGCAACAGCTCAGATCACGCTAAAAAGAAGAGGCTCACTGCTGCGAACATTGCATTTTTGAAATCATTGGGATTCATTGTGTGCAGATAAGTTGAAAAAAATGGCTGACTTCTAAGCATTGGAGGGAAGCCGACGTTTGATGATCGTATCGTGAAGCTCGAGACTCACACATACAACCCATATGTCAACACGACGTTTGGATACAGCGATGAAATAAGAATACCGATACAGCAGCAGGATTTATACACATTACCGTGTGAAAGTTTCCTCTATGTGGAGGGGAAATTGAAGATAAATAAGCCAAATGATGTGTTAACGGTGATGTTGGGAAATAATTGTGTGGCGTTCTTATTCGATGAGATTCGATACGAGCTGAACGGTGTGGAGATTGATCGCAACAGAAACGTTGGAATAACTAGCACGCTTAAAAACTATGTATCACTGACATCTGATGAAGACAAAAATATGGAGAATGCCGGATGGGGCTTGAAACGACGCGATGGGCTAATAGTGAAAAATCATTTCAATTTTTGCGTCCCACTCAAATATTTGCTGGGATTTTGCGAGGACTACAAACGCATGATTATTAATGCGCGTCACGAATTGATTTTAATACGATCGCGCAACGATAACAATGCTCTGATAGGATCACAGATGTTGGAACCAGAAATTGAATTACTTAAACTACAATGGCGGATGCCTCATGTGACGCTGAACGACGTTAATAAGCTATCGTTGCTACGTACTTTGGAAAGTGGACAAAACCTGAGCATTTGTTTTCATTCGTGGGATCTGTATGAGTATCCTCTCTTACAGAGCACGACCAAGCATTCGTGGGCCGTGAAGGCATTGCACAGCTGGAGAAGCCGCGATGCATCATCCTTGCTTTACAGACTAATCGAAAGAATGTGATGCCTGAAGATATTACTATGTTCAACAACTGTAAATTGACCAATGTAAAACTTTTTCTCAACTCGGAATTTTATCCATATGATGACATGAACTTGGACTTTGACAAGAATAAGCATGCCATCTTGTTTCATATGTATACACAATTCCATAAATCGTATTATGGACATAGTTGCAACGAGGCATTATTCACCGTGGCTGAATTTTTACAATTTGGTCCCCTCGTGGTAATTGATTGCTCGCGACAAAATGAGTCGATCAAGAATGGCACAGTGGATGTGCGCATAGAATTCGAGTGTAAAGAGAATGTGCCTGCAAATACTACGGCCTACTGTCTGATTCTGCATGATCGGGTGGTTGAATACAATCCACTAACAAACGTGGTGCGCAAAATCAATTAAATTGTCACGCTACTTGCCTGCCCTCTCATGTGTAAAAATCATATAAAAATTTCATCGTGAAAATCAAGATGCTTTACGAGAAAGATTGCATTCTCCCGTCTGTCTTGGAAGCGAACGAACCTCTAAATTGTATCGATAATGGCTGTACCAACATTTGTTGACCTGCAAGGGTTCATCGTTGATGGAAGATTTGTTGTGAAGGAAGTGGCTGTCCTACGAAAGGGAACAATTCTCTCGCACTATATTTTTGGGAGTTCAATGCCGCAATATCTTCTTGTGAAATCCGACAAATCAAGCATCCGATGGTTGGTGGCAAAACATCATGGACTACGGTGGGACGATGGAGACGTTCCGTACAGTATGGCTAAACAGCTAATTTCGAAAGCTGTAGCTGATGGAATCGACGAAGAAGATGACGCATCCCATATCGTATACGTTAAAGGGTTGCAGAAACGCGACTGGCTTGCGGAATTCCTCGATGAAAATACGAGAGCGGACGTGATCATCGAGACGCTGGACATTGACTACGAGGATATTCAATCTCTAAATAAGCTAAATGTAGTTAATACTCTGCGATGTGGCAGACACGCAAAGCATTGTGCCTTGCAAAATGTATTTAAAATATTCAACTGCTGGTCTAAACACCAAAGAGAAATTCATAAATAAAATATGATCAATTTTTAATGCATAAATGTTTTTTTCTTCACCCTTCCCAACCTCCTATATGCTAGATTAAGACGATAGTTATAATTATTATGTAGAAGCGGTTCGATTCATGTTCAGAGTGGTACGATTCACGTTCGATTTACGTTCAAAGCCGTTCAGAGTGGTACGATTCACGTTCGATTTACGTTCAGTACCCGTTCGATTCACGTTCGATTTTAATTTCATATTCTTTTAATTTTAAATAAAATTTCTTAAACACATATTATGGAAAAAATTTCAGGGAGCGGATCGAGTCTGAAAAAAGATTTTTCAAACAGGACCCGTCCTCTCAGAAATTTTTTCAGTGGCTGTCTCCTCCCTGGGTTAGGTCTGAAAAAATTTTTGGGGTGGGTTCGGTCTGGAGAGGCCTCCGCGGCGGCTCGGTCCGGACTGACCCCCTCCATCATCGCGGCTTCTCCCACTCCGCGGGTCGTGCGCGCGCAACCGGTCTTCCACTCCCCGCAGGCCCCGCGCCCATGTTTCCCTCCGCCGCGCTCCCCCGCGCGCCACCACTTCCCCCCGCCCCCGCGCTCCCCTCAGAGGACCTGGGTTGGAATCCCCATAGCCTTACTACTGATTGGCATGACAGTAATTGGCGTACGGTGGCGTGACAGTAATTGAAAAACAAACGTTATCGCATCAATTTCACTGCGTTCAGTGGGGTGACTGTCTGCGGTACGTTGCCGTACTCGGCGTACTCTCAACGACGCAACGTGAAAGAAGTCGAATTTGAAATAAGTAAGCACATAAATATGTAGCTTCTCTATACAGTAAATACTCGTTATAGCCCCCGTTTTTACCATGGATAGTACGCCCGGTGACTATACCCACCATTTCTTGGAATTCTTCGGTCGAGAGTGAGAGAACGAAAGAGTCCACAGCAACTTCGTGTCAACTGTTTCGTTCCCTCTCGCTCGCGCTCCGGTTTTCTCACTCATATCATCGGCCGCACGGAATAGTGTCCGCAACGCGTCGTACGCCCGCCGTCAGCCCCGTTCGTCGGGTTCAATACGAATGTTTACTATACATCAAATTCTCAAAGTCCTCCTGCCACTCTATGACCCCCTCCGGGGAACTGAAGTTTGCGGCAAAGCGATTTCGTACGTCAAATCCTTCGGCGTTTCCGAACCCTCCAGCTCCAGCCAATGGTGGCATACTGTCGGTTGCCATGCACTGCTCCTGAGCCTCATTGCGTGATGCGTTGCCATTTTTCCGGATACTTTCATCACGCAACATGTTGTGTAAGCAACATGTTGCGATTGTTATTTTGTCAGTCGTCTCCGGTAAGACTGATATGGGAGAGTAAAATATGCGGAATGTTTGGCACAAAATGCCAAAAGCATTTTCGGAGACGCTGCGTGCTCTGCACAGCCTATAATTGAAGATTCTTTTCATTCTCTCATTACAGGCTTGATTTTTGGGGAAGTGTTTCATCATACGATGGGTTAATCGAAACGCCTCATCGCCAAGAATTATGTGAGGAACTATCACGTCCGATCCCGGCAGGGGTTGTTCATCGGGAAACTTAAATTCCCCGGATCAAGAGACACGGTAGTGTCTCGCGCCAAGTATATATATATATATATATATATATATATATATGCGCAGCGCGAGACACAGAGTGGCTCTATTACGCCACGACTCGCTATCAAGAACCCTGAGATTTCCGAATCGCAATAACGGCTGATCCGATTAGATTTTGAATGGACTTAATGGATAGCCTGGGTGTGATTTACATAAGAAAAGTGTCTTCGTTTTGTTCCTACGGACCTTATGACCTGAGATATTTCGATGTAAAGTGGCAATTTGCC
Source organism: Andrena bucephala (assembly GCA_947577245.1). Classification (NCBI taxonomy): domain Eukaryota; kingdom Metazoa; phylum Arthropoda; class Insecta; order Hymenoptera; family Andrenidae; genus Andrena; species Andrena bucephala. The sequence continues at coordinate 72,151,461 of OX387716.1, forward strand.
GAATTTCATGTTCGTAAAATTAAGATCGTCATCGTCATCGTCCTACACTTCTAGGCAAGAGGGGAGTAGGAAAGGGTGAGGAAATGTCTCTCAGGCACGTCGCTCATTGGATGTGGGTTTCGGCCAATCGCGTAACAAGTTGTTGTAACCTGACAGCTAGACAGAGATATTATAAATAACCTACCAAGTGCTAAGTGTCAACAAATGTTTTGAAGATATTAATGCATCGATATGAAAATGGAATGCGCAATTTAAATACATATAGGGTAAAGGAACCAATTACTGCCACCTACCCAATTACTGTCACCCTAAGCTGTTTTATGTAAAATAACGAATAAATCTTATAAAATTATGAATAAAAAAAATTTAGCATACAATTCAAACTGTTATTTTTATGATACAAAAAACAGTACTTAATTTTTTCTTCGTTAATTTGAATAAAACGATACAAAATTTTAAGCGAATATTAGGAGAATGGAAACGATGACTTCCTTACTAGCGAAAGAGAAAACAGGGCGTTAAAGAAAATGCTGTAATTGTAATATTTAAGCTATTAACATAACAAAATATAATGTTTTAAATAATAAGCATCATAGAAAGTAATAAAGATCCGAATTCACCGATTCATTAAGTCTTTTTACTTATTAATTGGGTTACAGTGATTGGTACAAGCGTTTCAAGCATTTTGGTATTACTGTCATAGCAGTAGTTGCTTCAATACCTATTAACAATTTCGAAGGGGTTCGAGTGCCTATTAAAAAGTAAGAAACCTTCGACTTGCGCGTTTCTCATCAGATCTTTGCGAGAACAACACCCATCGATTTCTTATGTTTCGCCGATGAAACTGACACCAAGAACGACGTATTCGGACCATAATGAAGGAAATTCCATGGAATATCGATTTATATCATTTCAAGTTGACTTGACTTGGTTAAAAATAGTACGATTTACATGAAATTTGGTATGATCGTCATCGGAAAAAGATAAGGCACCCATCGGTGTCACTTCCATAGCGATGCGATTAAGAATAAAGAATTTCTTAATACGCTGAAATGGATACTTCACATTTTCACCCTCGACAGTGGGGCACCGACCTCGATTTGTCGCGGTCGGCCGAGAATTCATACCTGTTTGAGAAATAAAATAATTCTTTATTTTTTATCGTATCGCTATGGAAGTGACACCGATGGGTGCCTTATGTTTTTCCGATGACGATCATACCAAATTTCATGTAAATCGGACTATTTTTAACCAAGTCAAGTCAACTTGAAATGATATAAATCGATATTCCATGGAATTTCCTTCATTATGGTCCGAATACGTCGTTCTTGGTGTCAGTTTCATCGGCGAAACATAAGAAATCGATGGGTGTCGTTTTCGCAAAGATCTGATGAGAAATGCGCAAGTCGAAGATTTCTCACTCCCTATTAGGCACTCGAACCCCTTCGCGGGTGGAAAGCCATAAAATTCGGTCAGACACTGCGAGGGGTTGTCCTCGCCACGGGGTACCAGGCCGCCGCATCTCCTTCACGGGCGCTGCTCCTTAATTACCCTGTATCTGGTTAGGAAATAAAATAATTCTTTGTTCTTTATCGTATGGATATGGAAGTGTCGCGGATGGATTCCTTGGGGATTTCCGATGAAAATCATTACAAATGTCGTGTAAATCGGACAACTTTTACATAGGGAATACAAATAGCTTGTGTCAAAGTAGTCCGATTTGCATGACATTTGGTATGATTTTCGTCAGAAAAACATAAGGAATCCATTGGCACCACTTCCCTTTCGATACGACGAAGAAAAGGGTTTCTTAATACGCTGTAATGGATAATTCACCCTCGACTGCGGAGGGTCGACTTCAATTCGCTACGTTCGGCCTAGGATTCGTACCTTTTTCCGGAAAAAAACCATAAAAATCAGGTGAGGCAATGCGAAGGTCTGTCCTCGCCACGGGGTACCAGCGCATCTCCTTGACGGGCGTTGCTCCAGAATTACCCTGTATCATTTGGGCAGTGTGTGACCCGACTACCCTCCGTGTAATTGGTCTGCGCGAAGTGGGGCGCAAGTTCGATCATTATCAGTACTCCTGCCCGAGAGGAATACGATTTACTTTAATTATAGTACATGTGTGTTTTGTAATAAAATGTTTCTATCGTCTCCTGAATTCAATAACTGGCATCCAGATATCTACGCTCCTACAATCCACCGTCAACACGGCTCGTGGAGAGACACAGGAAGAAAAGGGGTAGCCCGCTGTCGACGCGTGGTCCTCTCGAGTATAAACACGAGCTTCAATATCAGAACAAAAGCAAGCGTTAACGTATTCCGTGCGAGAGAAGGTGGGCATTGCTGTGAAGAGCAATGCTTCAAGAGAGCAGCCGTTTGTGAGGAATGCAAATCCGAATGGTTCTGATACAATCTGCTCCCTATGATTGAAATTTAGTCTAGCAACTTTCACTCCTCCTAACCTAACCAATCGAACTTGCATCCCTCCCAAAAGAACCGGCCATCCGAGCGTAGAAGCAAGTGCGAAATAAAAGTAACGGTGCGCTTCTCGATACCGCAGATGTACCTACCTAAGTAGCATTTCTGACGGAGAAAAATTGTCCAGCCTTTGGGCCTGGCGTAGACCTTTGGCAGGTAGGTATCTATTTCAAAAGGCAGTGCCACAAGTGGAGCCAGTAAAACCGTTCCCGGTCCGTGCTATACCAGACAGTTTTCTTCCAGTGAAAATCAGTAAATTTGCAAGCGCAATATCTTAAAAACCAGTGAAAATAAAGTGTATACATTAAAGCTTATTGAATTTGTCTTGGAACGCACTATCAACTCAGGTGTTCAAAAAAAATAGTTCCATTTGAAAAACCGAACTTGACCATCGTATCTTTTAAAATAATAATCGATAAAAAAATTCGTTCGCGCTAATTAATTGCCCCCTCGAACCATGCAATTCTCTCTTTTTTTTATATTTTTATCTCCTATAGTTTAGGAGAAAACCGGCTGTCCAGTCTTAGATGGGACACCCTGTATACTTGGCGCTCTTTTTGTACCTTTTTGTGAAAAGGTAATTTTGTGATCGAATATTACGGCCCATGGCTGATTTTTAAAAAATTCCGCTGTCCCCTTCCTTGCCGTAAGACCCAACATCGGTTACGCTAAATTTGTAATTTGCGTCAACCAACGCCAGCAAAACTATTGAAAAATAGTTTTTGTAATTGGAGTAAATAGAACCACTGTTTTGTGGGCACCTGACGCGTATATGTTTCCCGTCAATTGCCTCAACACAATTGGGATAATTCCATTTAGTCTCGAAATCGAGACTAATTTTTTAAAATCTTCCACAGTGGGCACTGGCAAAAAAATCGGGACTAATTTTTCCGCCAGTTGGCTAAGTACGTCCCGTACAATAACGCTAATATAGCTCGGCGATATTCTGAACGCGAAAGATAACGAGCGGAACGATTCTCCAGTAGCTAGGAATCTGTAAAAAATATATAATCATATTATTTCAGCTGGTGATTGTAAAAAAAGATGGAGGAACATTCGTGATGCACGTATGAAAATGAAGAGAGGCATCACGTGTGGTAGAGAGGGTCGACAGTAAAGGCAAAATCAAAACGACCGTTGTGGGACTGGCTAATTTTTGTGGAGAATGTATCGTTTGAGAGAAGTAAAGTATTTTTTACACACATTATAAACATTGACAATTTATTTTGTTGTAGTAGGTAATATGAAACGAACTGAAATGGTTCAACATATAAGAATCTGTGTGGCTGACGACATTCCGGTAACATCGATGGATGCTATAGAAACTTCTGCAAGCTGGGAGAAGGTGTTGTATATAGAAACACACTCAGAGGGCAATATTCCTGTTTCACGGAAAAAAAGATTCGGCAGTACATTCAGTAGCATTGCCAAAAAGGCACAGAAATGATTCCAGTACTGTACTGGATGTTTTAGAAAAAAGAGCCTTCGGAAGGAAAAAAGTAATGGGTAGTATCAGCAAATAATTGGAAGAGAATTGCGACTTCACATTTACATTTTTTAAAAGTATGGGGATGGCGACTAAAAAATTTCCGCCACACTTAATTTCGGAAACAAAGGATTCTGTGCTAAAATTGATTAATTGTCTGGATAAATCAGTACGAGCTACATGTGTTTTCGCGTATTGTAATGGTAACGTACAGTAGCCGTGGTGAGACCCTCCCCGAATCGCGCGGGGGGGGGGGGGGTAGTCACCGTCAAGTTTTCGTCGGCAAGAGTGAGATAATACCTCGGTCTCCCATCCCCAGGAGTTCGGGGTATATATGAAGATTTCCCCACGATAAAAAAAAACGTGCCTATGGAAGAAAGCCACAATGAGTGAAACCGAGGGAAAGAGAGAGAAAAGCGAGGGAGTCCGAACCAGTAGCGCATGATAACACGTGCGAGTGTGACGTGAGCCAGGACCGAGAGCGTGATAGGGTAATTAGCGAAAGGAAAGAGAGAGAGAGGGAGAGGGAAAGAGAGATTGAGAGCAGGTCAAAACAACCGATGAGGGAGGATGTAATGTACGAGAGCGAAGAGAGAATGTACGAGAGAGACTTTTTTCGAGGAGGGGGTAATTTTGAGGTGGCGGTGAAGAAAAATATAGTAATGAAAAAGCAAGTAGCCCGCTTGCTTTTTTGAACTCATTTTGTACTGCCACTTTAATTAAAATTTTAAATCCAAAATTTAGAAATATTCACTTTTTTAGTACAAACTTAATAAAAATCAGTTTTTAAAAATAAGCGATCTTTTCTCAAAAGCCAGGGCGGCAACTGCCCCTTTTGCACCCCCCTCCGGATGCCCATGCGGGAAAGTGTGGAGAGAGCGAAGCGAGAGCGTACAACGTATGTGATAATCAGTAGACGTGGGGTAATTATTATGAGATCGTAGATACTTTGTATATAAATGCAATAAAAAACACAACCGCTTTAATGAAATTACGTTATGATGAAATAAAATATATTTCTGGAAAAATTAACTCACCTTAATGTCAGAAGCAACTTGTCTTTCGGAGAAATTGGCTGTTTGACTCTGTCATAGGAGTGTTTTTCTAAATCATTTCCAACAAGATTCAGAACGAACTGGACTTGTTCGTTGCTTAGCCTGAAGAATTTTCTGTGTGTTACGTCGTCACCGCACAAATGGTTTCCAATTAATATATTGCAATAACCCTCGGCACCTCGGTTCTTATACATGTTTTTCACTTGCTTCCTTTTTCTTTTTCCGTATAGTGTGAGAAGAAGTTCATCGTCTTCTTCTTCCTCTGTTACGTACGCAGATTTATCTTTGACTTTCTAACCCTTTCGGGTGTCCGGAATGCACGTGACCCGACGGGTCACCATTTCCTGCGGTGGTGTGATGCAACCAAGTTTTCCCCGAAAATCTTATATTCAATGGAGGCACTCATGTCCCCACTACTTTCTAAGCCGAATTTCACCGTATAAAAAGGGCCACGAATTCACACTCGGGGCTCATTTCAAATCTAGCACGTTTAGACGAAAGAGGCTGGCGAGATCGAGTAACGTTCTTCTCCAAGTATTAATACAACTTCAACCACACAGTACGTAGATTCTGATAGGTGTTGTTAATATATTAAAGTCTTTGTGACCCCCGCATTTCTCAGTGCGTCAAAACCGAGACGTGGACTTAGGTACCGCGACAATTAAACACTAGAAACATTTGTAAAAGACTGAACTTATAGAATATAATTAGTTATTTCTAACCCAGAGTTCTTTTATTTAAATTAATCATTATCTGAATTTCCTCTTCGAGATAAACCCACATAGATACTCATTTACCGCTCAAGGTGTATCACTTTATAAAGATACGAGGCTAAACTAACATTTCCTAGTGACTCCCGGGGATACCAGACCCCGGTTCGTCCACGACAACCAACCTCCTAGTGGCTCCCGGGGATACCAGACCCCGGTTCGTCCACGACTTCCACCTTCCTAGCAGCTCCCGGGGTACCAGACCCCGGTTCGTCCGTGAAAGCTTACCTTCCTAGTGGCTCCCGGGAATACCAGACCCCGGTTCGTCCACGACAACCAACCTCCTTATAGCGGCTCCCGGGGATACCAGACCCCGGTTCGTCCGCTACTATCAAACTCCAAAAAACAAACTCAATCCTCGGCCTCGCAGCCGCCATTCATATTGCCCTCAGCCTCGGCTCGTAACACCTCTAACAATGTTAGTAACGGCAATTGTCTATTCATTTTACATTCATTAACACGACTAACGAGAAGATTTCGTGTTATGAATTTTGTTTTACACTAATTCGATACTAACTAGTGCGTTTCGAATTACGATTTTGGAGAGATGCTTCCACTCCTAAGTCACAAGAACGATTGTCGTTCTAGTAAAGGTTCGGAGAGGTCCTAACCCAAGGCCAATGAATTAACTGCATTTATGAAACGAAATAGTTTAGCAATACGTGCAGTGCCGACTATTACGCTGTGCGACAATGGGTACGCTCGCCGCCGTCGAGTACCACTGCCTATTTCGTTTCTGTATTGAAAACAAAACGTAACATACGATTGCTGTTGATGTTTTCCGGAGGAAAAATGTCTGCTGTATCGCATGGAGTAGTCAGATTTTCTCCTAGTCTCTTAGTTTTTTAAATATATTGAAAGATTTCTGAAAAATATTTGCATTTCGGGTGCCCTTTTCCCTTTGATCGTTGTTTAAACATATTTAATTGTTCATAATGCTATAATAACTTCTATCGTTGTATTCGGGAGGGTTCATAGAATAATTTGACGCGACGAGCAATCGAATAACTATTACTGTTTCAAAACAAAAGATGTTCAAAGTTGAAAATTTGCATTTTTCTTCAAAATCGGATTTCGCAAAAACGGAAGGTGATGGCGACAAACGGGTTACGGATTCGTTTTCAACCCATAAAAATCTATAAGAAACGGCTATTGAATGATACGAGACCACATGGCTATTGAATAGGGAATTATCGGCAAAAAAATATGTCGCTTTGAATAGTCATTTGTTTACTCATTCTTAAATTTGAAAAAATACGCTATCCTCTTCGAAATAATAACTGATAATTTACAACAATGCTATCTATGTATCAGATGATGGACTATTTACTTTACACGAATCTCTTTTAACTTTTCGCGTGACGGATCGGTGAAAAATAGTGACGCGCACTATTCTTAGTCCATACTTGCTTGTCCATTTTAGAAATGCCAATTAATTGTAGTAATTGGAGTAAATTTCATTAAAGCGGTTGTGTATTTTTATTGCAATTATGCACAAAGCATCTACGGTCTATTAATAATTACCCCACGACTGTAGATTATCACATACGTTGTACGCTCTCGCTTCACTCTCCCCATACTCTGCCGTACATTATTTCCCCCTTTGCGCTCGTACATTAGATCCTCCCTCATCGGTTATTTTCACCTGATCTCCCTCCCTCCCTCTCTCTCTCCCTCTCTCTCTCTCTCTCTCTTCTCTTTCGCCAATTGTCCTATCACGCCCTCGGTCATGGTGCACATTCGCACGCGTTATCGCAAATGTCACGTAAATATGTAAGGAGTACATTGCGTGCATCATGGTCCGAAAGTGATCTTAATGAAACGATGGAGAAGGTAAAAAGTAATGCAACGGGAGTTAATGAATGAAGCAGATTTTATAATATGTACACCCTCAAGGACGCTATGAAGGCAGCTACTTACAAACAGGAAAGTCTAACAGGAAATGAAAATTGATGCTTGAAAGAAAATGAAAATTTTTAAAAATTTTATTCAATATTGTTCTATTTTCGTTAATAATATATCTTTTACAATACATACTATGTAACATTTTGTTAAAAATAATAAAAAGTAGGGGAAGGGGGGCATCACGGGGAAGCGAGGTAACATGGGGTATTGTTACGTCCTGAAGGGACTTTTGTAAATCGCCCCGAGCGGTTAGGGTGATTTACAGGGTTCGCTGCTCTATTAAGGTGCTAAAGCACGCCTTGACTATACTTACCAGGATCGGGAAGGTGATTGGGGTTGAATGAAAGAGTACGAGGAATGTAAAGGGGAAACGATAACGCCAAAACATATTGTTACATGAATAATACTGAATTATCCTACCTTGAGACGGCGCTCCGTCTCAGCTGTCGCTCGCTGTATCGCACGGCACGCTTTCCGTCTCGTATGTCGATCGCTCGCTGTGTCGCTGACCCAAACGTAGGTCGTGGTCGCTCGCTTCTGTGCTCTCGGATGGCACTCGGAAGTCGGTCACTTCGTCGCTCGCGGTCTCTAATCGTCGGTTTCTACACGGTCCTACGTCGATCACAATTAACGCTCAAGGGCTCTCCCGGCTAGGCCGTTCTCGGTGTGTCGGATGGAGTTACCCTTTCACGAATTACTATCGGCCGTTCGTATTTCGCGGACTTGACGCGGAGACGCGGTCGCGGTATCTAGACGGCTCTCTGGCTCGTCGTGACTTCCTAGTTCGAGCTCCCGCAATTGAATGAATCGAAACTCGTCCCGCTGCTACCGTCCGTGCCTCGCGTTTTCGAAATCCCTAGGAGGAAATCGCCCCGTCGGCACCTGTCGATCGCTCCTTCTTAGGAAATATCGAGGCCCAGGCTGTCGATGGTTACGTTGTGCCTACGACCATACATTCCGCGGTTCGGCGACCTGCCTGCCGCGCGCGAGGCGATTCCGCTGAATCGCCGATTCGACGGAAAGCGACGCGAGGACAGCAAGCATGGGATGAATCGATAGAGGCATGTAACACCTCCTCACTTAGACATGAAATGGTCTCGAGAGGCCATTTCATGAACACGTGCGAAGCTGTCGTCGCGTACGCTTTACTCGATGACTTAAAATTATGCTTAACCATTAGCGCTACTAACAACTTGTAAGACTAAGGGGAACGCAAGGGGATAACCATGAATGAGTCATAATTGAGCGAAAAGGGAAACAATATATTGTTACATTGAAAATAAATGGAAATACAATAATAGATATATATAAAAAAAATTAAAGGGTGGGAGGTAGGGATCCTGACGGCCCTGGGACGCTGCTGTCCGGGCGGCACCCTGCTGCGAATTTAACGAAAGCGAAAAAATTACGACCCGGTCGCGTCACTCTAGAGTGATTACAGATTGTTGCGTAATTACCTAGCGCTGAGGAGCTGTGGTCCCTCACTCTGCTCCGGCTGGGATTATCCATGGAACGTCCCGGGGTTTGGGCGGTTCCAGGGGCCGGGGCGCCTCTAAGATTGTCACCCCCGAGGATACTCTGTATGGGCCGGACACAGTATCTCCTTCCGAATGGCGCTTGTAGGTATTGGGGAAGGATCACTTCCGCGAGTGACATACGCTGGTACTTGGTATCGTTGAACCTTGGCGCGTACATTGTTCGATCCATTTGGAATTTGTTTCGTGTTGAAAAATTGTTATAAGGACTGTTACTCGCATTGCTTAAGTGCTATCTTATATGCTATTGTCCCTACTACCTAAATTTTCACAGCAGAACGCCTCGTGGGGATCGGTACTTAGCCTAACGCGCGGGGGTTTTTGCTGCGATCAGCAAACTAAGGTCTAAAATACTTCGAAGTACGGCTCGGTGCCCGCGAAACTTCTTGATCGTTCCACGTGGGCTCGATATCCTATCCTCGTGGACGGTATAACGGGTAGGTCGGGAGGAAAAGATGTAATAGCAAGAGGTCGGGGTCTGGAAATTATTTGAGGAGGTGGACGGGGTGGTGCCATTTCTATATCAACCCTTGTCTCTTTCCTTAGTGGCTCGCGATGTTGAATCCGGCGTGCCCTCAAAACCCGGTATCCAATCCAGACAATAATGATGATTATGAAGGTTCCTCCCAATCCTGGCAGTCCAAAGGTGACGTATGTAGATAGATTTTCTGCCCGGTGATGCGTTGCTATTTCTCTTGCTTGTCTCTCTATGTCGTCCAATGCGATTGCATTAGCTTTCGCATGGGCATCTTGAAGGGTTTCTTGAGGTTCCTTTTGTTGATAGTCAGCCAATATTTTTACGTGATGTTCCGTAAGAGTAGGTAAGATTTCGGAGATATTTATGCCTATGGATGGTTTGTATATCGTTGTTAATGTCTCAGTGTCGACTCCGGATGCCCAAATCTGGTCAGTCCCGAGTTTGGCCTCACAATCCCTCCTCAATTGTAATATTCCTGCCCCCTGGAGCACTTCATATCCGGCCGAATGCTTATTGCACCGTACCTGCAGTGCCAGGGTGTTCTTGATAGAATATAACCAGGTGTTGGGTGTGATCATTTTCTTGAGGAAAGTTCGGCTTCTGGGAAGGGCTTGAATGTTGCAGCTAGGCCACTTGATGTTTTGTGGTTTTAGTAAGGCATCCGTCTCGCAGCTTGGGGCTTTTTCCAAGTCCTGGAGTGATAAGTTAGTAGTTCTTCACGGGACATAGGCGTAAATAGATCCCGAGCTAATTGTCCGAAAACCACCTCGTATGGAGTGAACTTTGTTGCCTCATGCACCGAGGTGTTGTATGAGTACATAGCGAATGGGAGTAGCAAGTCCCAGTCTTCGTAGCTTTCCAGGTAGTGTTTCAAATATTCGGTTAAGACGATATGACTTCTTTCCAGGGAACCGTTAGTCTGTGGTCGATATCCCGACGTCGTTACATGTTTAATTTTAAAAGTTTGGGCTATTCCCTGTATGGTGTTATTAATAAAACTCGTTCCGCGGTCTGTTAGTATTGCACGTGGTGCGCCGAAGATCGCGATAAAGTAACGAGATAACGCGTCGGCCACGGTGACGGCTCGTATGTCGGGTAATGGCACGGCCATACAGAATTTAGATAATTGACATTGCATTGTAAGTACGTGACGGTTTCCGCTAGGGGTAGGGGGTAGCGGTCCTACGGTGTCCAAGGCTACTTTATCAAAGGGCCGTGCAGGCGTATCTCTGATTAGCATTGGTTCCCGTGTTTTAGTGCGTACGAGCTTTTGTTCTTGGCAGCTCTGGCAACTCCGCACGAAATCCTCTACGTCTCGACGTAAATGGGGCCAGTCAAATAGACTGCGAATGCGTCGGTATGTTTTAGTTACGCCCTTATGCCCTCCTATCAAACTTTCATAATAGTGGCGGATAATATTTTCCCGTTCGGTTTCCGGCGGTAATTGGATTTCTCCTGTACAAATTGTAATTGACATGGGCGTATGTTTGAAAATAATTTTGAAATATCTTTCGAGCGTTTCGGCATCGAATCGGTGTAAGGTTTCACCATGCGCCGCTATCCGAAACGAGCGGACGCGATCACATTCCACGGCGCTTCTAAGCGCTGCTAATGCCGGTGCCAACTCACTTTCTCCCATTTCGTGATAAAAGCTGTTCGTTCCAACGACGCTAAAAACCTTTCCTTCTTCATTACGGGTGACTATCACGCGATTCTTGATTAATTCCTCGGATAATAATTTTGTTTCGTCGAGTAGTCCTATAGCCTTCAGAGTTTTACAAATTGGGCTAGTTAATATTCTGTCCGATGATATAAAATAAGCATAATTGTCGCGAGAGGATGTAAGTGTGGTCCTTGCGATTTTCACTTCGCATTGCATTGTCTGCAATTCATACTCCGAGGTGTTCGTTCTAGGAAAATTTGGTGGCTCGGTTAGTGGCCCGATGTTCGCTTCGTAGAGTTCTGTCGAGTCAGCCATTTCGATCACATCGGGCCTTGGACTCATGCTGGAATTTTTTATGGGGGGCAGTTGATCCTTCAGTTCCTCCAATACTTCGCCCTCCGGACAAATCATGGTTGATTGCGGGATGTCCAGGGCTTCTTCATGTAGGGGTATACCCCATGATACTCGTTTCTTCGGGCCCGATTTTGGTTTTGTCCCCTGCGGACTGACCTTTTCCTGGGGATTCGATGTTTCTCCCTTTTCCTCTAGTAGGGATTCCTCGTCAAGACTCTTCAAGATGGTGATTTCCTCCTGGGAGAATGGGCCTATCCTGGAATCGTTACTTCCAAAAGTGGAGTCCATGTTGTCTTCCTCGATGTGCTCGTAGCGGGGTGGTTCGTCAAGACTCCTCAAGAAGGTGAGTTGGTCCTGCGTTAGCCCTGTATACGTGCCTTCTGTTATCATGGTGGAGCCTTCGTCTCCTGTCTCTAGGAATTCGGGCATTCCCGTTCTTCCTTCACTTGTATCCAGGGCAGTTGAGTTCGCCCTACTCTCCGGATCGTCGGTGTTATCCCCTTTTGTTGATGGCAGCTCCTGACCAAGTTCCTGTCCTTCTAGTGTGGAATCCTCTCTGAAGTCGAACGACGGTGGTTCTTCATAATTTGGTCTTGGCCTACCTTGATGACGCGCTCCTGCACGCGTTGCTATACCCTCATTTTTACTTGTTGGCAATGTTTCCTTTGTGGTAGTCGGAAAGACGTGCGAGACCGGATTTCGAGATAGCGCGTCTGCGTTTGCGTTTACCCGACCAGGCTTATAAATGATTTCATAGTCGTAATCCGCGAGGGTAATCTTCCAACGGGCGAGTCGCGACACCGGATCTTTTACTGAGAATAGCCATTGAAGGGGCCGGTGATCGGTTACCAGGGAAAATTTTCGCCCGTAAATGTATGTTCGAAATTGTTTTACGGCGTAGATTATCGCAAAGCATTCCTTTTCCGTGGTGGAGTAGTTTTCTTGTGCGGAGTTGAGTACCTGCGAGGCGTACGCTATGGGCGGGTCCTCGCCTATTTTCCCTTGACTTAGAACCGCGCCGACGGCTATGTCGGAAGCGTCCGTTGTAATGATAAATGGTTCGTCGAAATTTGGATAACGTAAGACCGGTTCTTTACAGAGTACCTCGCGTAGATCCTCGAAACTTTTCTGCTGTTTTTCAGTTCAAAAGAATGGAATTCTCGGGCTAGTCAAACTTGTAAGACGTTTAGCGCGTTTTGCCATATCTGGAATAAAACGGCGATAATAATTTACGAGGCCTAAGAATTGCTTCAAATTCTTCCGAGTTTTTGGCACGGGGAACTCGGCGACGGCCTTGATTTTTTCCGGATTAGGTCGTACTCCGTCAGCTGCTATTATATGGCCCAGATATATGACCTTGTCCTTCAAGAACTTGGCCTTTTCCGTCTGTAGAGTCAAGTTATGCTCGCGTAGCCGTTCGAAGAATCTCTCTAGTCGGTGTTTGTGCTCCTCGAGTGTACTCGAATATACTACCACGTCGTCTAAATACACGAATAACTCTTTTCCGATAGGCCCTCTCAAAACGTGGTTCATTAAACGCTGGAAGGTAGCCGGAGCGTTCTTTAATCCGAACGGCATGCGGAGGTATTCGTAGTGTCCGTCGGGGGTAGTAAACGCGGTTTTTGCACGGTCCTCAGGAGCCATAGGGATTTGATGGAAGCCGTTTGCTAAGTCGAAAACTGAGAAATATTGGGCTCCACCTAATCTATCGAGAATATCCGTAATTCGCGGCAAGGGGAAACGGTCGTCGATCGTTATCGCGTTCAAGTTTCTCAAATCGGCCACCACCCTCCATCGTTTGTTTCCTTCTTCGTCCTCCTTTTTCGGGACTATGTGCAGGGGTGAGGTATGTGGCGACGACGAAGGAGCGATTATTCCCAACTCTTCCAGATTATGCATTTGTTTGGCGATTTCCTCGTCCATTAACGGCGAATGCGGGTATTGGCGAGTGAACACGGGCTTTGAATCGGTTAACGGGATGGTGTGCTCTATAGACGTTATTTCGCCCAACGGGTCTCCAGGTACGAAAAATCGGTCTGAATACTTTATAACCAAGTCTTCGATTGTTTGACGCGGTTCCGGGTCTAATTCCTCTAATTTCAGCGTTCCGACTATGTGTTGTAATCGCTCCTCGGGAGGTTTTTGCTCAACGCGGTAATTCCCCAAATCCTGATCTTCGTTGGCGTCAAACTCTTCTTCAGAAAAGGGGGAGGGGCAATCCCGCTCGCGGTCTTCGGGGCAGCAGAGGTTTATTTGTTCGCCGTTTGACTCTAATGCCAATGGTTCACTTAAACGTGTTGGAAAGTCCTTCTGACTCTGTTTGCATGCCGCCAACGTATCTTCTAATTCTTCCGAATTGGAGAAAACGACGGGGCGGATTGGGTGTTTCGCTGTTACCATCGTACGTAGGTGGTACGAGACGATGGCTTCCTCCTGAAGCAAATACGGACTCCCGACTAGACCGGCAATCCCTTCGGGTAAATTAGGCATGCTCAATACATGGAATAACGCCCAGCTGCCGTTTACCTTTAACGCCGTCGTTCCTAATGTCATGACCTTTCCGTTCAATCCGTTAATTTCAAGGGGTGTCGTGCTTATGACCATGGCCCTTGAGCTGGCAGACCCGATTTCTAACAGGTTCAATGCAGAGCCTGTGTCTACTATGAATTCTCCCTCACCGTTCTCCAATTGTTCGGCCTTGACCCGGATGCGGGGGGACTCCGCGCGTATGAGTCCCGTTGTTGGCTCTGATTTCGAGGCGATCTTGACGGAGGCGATCTTTGGGCCGGCGAAGAGGACCCGCCCGCCTCGTTCCGGTTGAACGGGCGGGCGCGCTGGGAGTTTAAATGATTGCGACTTTCTGGGAAAGACTCATATTCCGCCGTTCTCGGCGACTCTCGGGTTTCGTTTCTCCCTGGTTCCAACGATTCGCGAGATTGAAATCTTTCAGATTCGCGTGAATTATATCTTTCGGGTTCACGAGGCTCGTATCTCCGGAAGTCATATCTTGGCGACTCGCGGGGTTCATACCTTCCTGGTTCGCGGGGCCCATATCTGGGTGATTCGCGAGGTTGATACGATCTAGCCCCGCGTGGTCGCGACTGCCTATTATTCCTAAATCCCCCGCGTGAGGATCTTTCACCGCGCTCGTACAGTCTATGTTCATAATCCCACGGGCGTTCGCCTTGCCTCGTCAGCAAGGCCGTCGGACGGCGCTCCGGTGTCGGATCGCGATAATACGGCTCCCGATAATATTCGTATCGATAGCGAGGGGAGCTATAAGCGGAGTACGGGGCAGGGGGTTCGCGATACGAGTCCTCTTCGCGCGGTTGTCTCCATTCGGTCCAACTACGTTGGGGGTCGTACGGCGACGGGGGTCGCGCGCTTCCGGTGTACCCATACGTCTCATCGCGTGGCAATCCGGACAATTCTTGTTCTCGCCTTTGGGCGTGTGACGCCAAATCGAACGCATCGTCCAAAGATTCGGGATTTGACAAAGCTACTTTAGTCGCAATTCTTTGAGGCAATCCCGTGATAAAAGAGGTCCGAGCCAATCGCTCCACGTCCCTAATGGTCCTTTCGACATTTTCTCCGATTAATTCTTTCGCTCTTACGATCACCTGTCGGTACAGGCGGCTTACGCGGTGAATAAAATCTATTAGACGCTCCCGGGGAAACATGCTTATACGTTCTAGTTCCAATCTGAGCTCCTCATAACCGCGGCATGGGGAATATCGGACCCGTAGAAGGGAGAGCAGATCGGTCACGCTTTGACAACCTTTCCCCTCGACGTAGTATCTAATAGGATCCTTTAATTTGTATATGAGCTAGTACAGAAATCGTTCTTCCTGACCGGGTGGAATACGCTGTATAGCCCGCTGTATCGAGGCAGCGAAGTCCTCTAATGTTACAAAATCAGGGTCGAAACGGGGAATGCCGTCAAGTGCCCGATATACTCTCTCTTCATCTTCTCGGGAACGCCACACGTCTATTACAAACATTTCTGGGTCGTTCGTCCGAGAACCAAAAGATGGTCGGCCGTTTAGGGCTGGCGGTAAGGTGGAAGGAACAGGGGGGGGGGGGGAACATTATCTGTGGTATGGGAATTGGAAGAATGTGGCGGGGGTGGTGATCTCAAAATTCCACCCGTCATTGCAATGTAGTAGGAAGTGTAGTCAAGTTACGAGCAGATAAGATTGCGGCAGGTCGCAATATGTAGCGACGTCGCGCTTTCTTCTTTTATTCTAATAAGAACGGATTTAGAAAAGAAGAAGTGAAATCCCACTTCTGACATCAGTTTGTTACGTCCTGAAGGGACTTTTGTAAATCGCCCCGAGCGGTTAGGGTCATTTACAGGGTTCGCTGCTCTATTAAGGTGCTAAAGCACGCCTTGACTATACTTACCAGGATCGGGAAGGTGATTGGGGTTGAATGAAAGAGTACGAGGAATGTAAAGGGGAAACGATAACGCCAAAATATATAGTTACATGAATAATACTGAATTATCCTACCTTGAGACGGCGCTCCGTCTCAGCTGTTGCTCGCTGTATCGCACCGCACGCTTTCCGTCTCGTATGTCGGTCGCTCGCTGTGTCGCTGACCCAAACGTAGGTCGTGGTCGCTCGCTTCTGTGCTCTCGGATGGCACTCGGAAGTCGGTCACTTCGTCGCTCGCGGTCTCTAATCGTCGGTTTCTACGCGCTCCTACGTCGATCACGATTAACGCTCAAGGGCACTCCCGGCTAGGCCGTTCTCGGTGTGTCGGATGGAGTTACCCTTTCACGAATTACTATCGGCCGTTCGTATTTCGCGGACTTGACACGGAGACGCGGTCGCGGTATCTAGACGGCTCTCTGGCTCGTCGTGACGACCTAATTCGAGCTCCCGCAATTGAATGAATCGAAACTCGTCCCGCTGCTACCGTCCGTGCCTCGCGTTTTCGAAATCCCTAGGAGGAAATCGCCCCGTCGGCACCTGTCGATCGCTTCTTCTTAGGAAATATCGAGGCCCGGGCTGTCGATGGTCACGTTGTGCCTACGACCATACATTCCGCGGTTCGGCGACCTGCCTGCCGCGCGCGAGGCGATTCCGCTGAATCGCCGATTCGACGGAAAGCGACGCGAGGACAGCAAGCACGGGATGAACCGATAGGGGCATGTAACAGTATCATAAAAAAAACAAAAATGGTCAATATTAAAAATTGGGGCGATCTCATCACGGCTATTGAGTATTAGCCAGGGAGTCGAGACCGATAGAAATTCGGTTTCGGTCGCGGTCGCGGTCAATGAGACCGACCAATATGGCATTTACGAATCTCTCGACCGAACTTGAGAGCGACCGAACGGTCAGGATTTTTCTCTCGACCGAACTAGAGAGCGACGAGCGGTCAGGAGTTTTCTCTCGACCAAAACTCGAGAGAGAATTTCTCTCAGACTTTCGGTCCTGACCGGTCGCAACCGGTCGAGTTAATTTATGGAGAGATTTCTGTTCCTCTCCATAAGGGGGTAGACACGGGTAATGCAGCGCGCTGTAATACCCACATAATGTGCCCGAAACATGGGTTTGGGGGGATACGTTTTTCGTCCTTATATGAGCAGATTTTGGGCTGGGTGAGGTCTCAATCGAAAGAGGAAGGTTCGATGCAGCCCGCTCTGGTCATGGTTCGACAAGATTGTGTTGATATCTAATAATATGAGTGTTCAAAGTAGAGCAAAAGTCGACAAAATACACCCGCAGGAATCCAAGTATTTTTAGGTCACTAAAAGAGTTTTGTGGCTCAAACGATGACCAGAGCGGGCTGTCTCGAACCTTCCTCTTTCGAATGAGACCTCACCCAGCCTAAAATCTGTTCATATAAGGACGAAAAACGTATCCCCGTGATTGCATTCCCAAATACGAGTTCCGCCATATTGGCGATAATACAGAGCAAGTCACGTGACAAATTTAGTTGAGCTAGTGGACACGAGATGGCGCCTACTCGGGAGGACTGCCAACGTGGAATCATAGCAAAACTGAAGCGTTAGCTGGATACACAAGCCACAGTAAAAGCGTGATGCAGTCAATGCATGCATTTTCGGACGACTTTAGGTTAGGTTATATGCATTTTAGGTATACATTGACTAGGAACTGCTGGGAATTGTCTACATTTACTAAATTCACGCTTTTACTGTAACACATACATCACCGCTGCCGAATATATGTTATAATTATATGGCCACATTATTTCAAATAAAAAAAGAGATTGGAATTTTTTAATAACACTGGAAGTAGTGATTTACTGATATCATATTTTCAGAAAATATAATTATTGCATTTATTATTATTCTTCCGACTATTGTATATAACATATAACAAGGAAAAGTCTCCAAACCGGTCAACAGTTGACTCCTTGATTTTTTTCGTAATTCTTTACGCTCCTATGCAGAGATGGGCATTATTTAATTAAAAGAATATACTTCCGAATGGTCCCAGTGGTCGATCGACACGAGGTTTGGGGGAGGGTGTGTGTACCCTAAATCTAAAATTCTATTTAGCTTCGGGTATTTATTAGTTTCCTTTGTTTATTCGAAGGCCTTTCATCTTTGGCTTCGAATAATTTTTCATCTTTCATTATATCTTTATCCTAAGGTCGTATTCAAATATATTGGCCGGTCGATTTGTTTTCACGAACAGCGATCGAGGAGAAATCAGCTATCACCATCTGACGATCGTGGATTTGTCAGTTGGAGTTCCCTAGCCACCGAAGGGTATGGTGGGGTAACGGGAATGCTGCTCGGCCCCGTCTGAACGTAGACGTGTGGCTGTTATTTATTCTTATTGTCAGCGTAGTACATATGTAGTTGTGTGCGTCACGAAGTAATGCGTAGACCAATACGAGATGAAGCTATCGAAAAAGAATCAATGTTCTGACCAATAAAGCTCCTGAATTTTTTCAGAGCTAAGGCCTAAGGCACACCTATTCTGATGCGTGTATTTCTACGCTTCAGCTCGGTTTGGCCTATACATGACAGAAGCTTGGCGCTATCCCCACCACTTCTGGCTCACTCGTGTTCTGCGGTGACGAGAGAATACGTGTTACGAATAGCAGTGTGCGGATCGTCCCGCGGCTCGGATTCTCGGCCCTCGGGACGGGTCGGAAAATTTCGGGCGGGATCGGGCGGGGTCCCGATACTTTCGCATTGCTCGAGATCCCGACGGTTTCGGGATCCCGAGACTCGATTCGGGCTACAAGCATGACCGCCATGAGCGGGCAATTTGATTTCAGGTCGGTTTGGCAAAACTCGGACACGATCGGCTCGAAAGCCAGCTATTACGAGCGGACCGAGACGGAAAGAATTATGTATATCATTTATATCGATACCAGAGTGATAAGTTTTTACCTTTCTGTCTCCTGTTGAATCATAATTTGTATCTTATTATTTATTTACATATATATGTATATTCATTGCTACCAAATAGTCTGTGAATACTGAATACGTCCATATACGTACTTAAATAAATACCATGTTCAGAACTTGGGAAGAAGACTATTTTTATATCGACAATATTTTAAAATCTGAATAAAATATACTTCATACTTAGTACTTTATGTAAAGGGAATATATAGGGTATTATCTTTTTCCGGATAGGTTCAGATTTAAAATAGAAAACGTACGAGCTATAAGCATACAAAAAGGAATATTTCCTGGATATTTCATAATAACAACAATATACAGGAGGCGAATATTTTATTATTTCAAATTAACGTGTAAGAAACATAATTTTTCTATGTTCTCAGGTAATAATTTTAATCTATTACTGGTAACGATATCGTCCGATCGCGTCCGAGTTTTGCCGAGCCGACCTGAAATCAAATTGTCCGCTCATGGCGGCTATGCTTGTAGCCCGAATCGAGTCTCGGGGTCCCGAAACTGTCGGGATCTCGAGCAATACGAAAGTATCGGGACCCCGCCCGATCCCGCCCGAAAGTTGCCGGCCCGTCCCGAGCCCGAAAAATCGGGTAACCGCACACCCCTAGTTACGAAACTCACCGGCCAATAAATCTGAATACGATCTTAGAAGTTCGAATAACCGACGAGAACATTTGTGTCCCGAGCCGCGCGAGATCGTCGTGCTCGGCGATGTGTCATCGATTATAAAGAAACAGAATTTGTTTATTTTTCATCGTATTAATATGAATGTGACACCATTGGATTCTTGGCATTCTCCCGGTTATATTGGCAGAAAATAATTTAAATCGGACTATTTTTAACAAAACGGGCTTTCACTTCTACAAACAAATTTTTCACGTAATTTCCTTAATTTTGGTCCGAATTATATCATTTTTGGGGCCAATTTGATCGAGAAAACATGAGGAATCGACTGACGTCACTTTCGCAAAGATCTGATTAGAAATGCAGAACTGCAGATTTGTCACTGCTTAGCGCGCAACATTGTATGGCCCCGCTGGTTTCGAGCGCCGAAGCCCACGAAACTCAGCAAGTCGCATGATTGCCAGCGAGAAGGCCAAGAGGGGACTTTCCATGGCGAAGGAAAATCAGCCTTCTACAGAACTCAAATCGAGAAAGACTTTGCTAACAAACTTTATATTCACGTCAAAAAAATACTTGTAAAATTTAGACGACGAACTATTGTTGAATATCGCCAGTTCTTACATATGCCCCACTGGGTTCGGAATTCCTGATCCCAGAGTTTCATGCATTTACCTATTGAAATGTTGCTTCAAGTCATCGGGCAATTGCATTGTTTCTTCTCGTACATATGTATATCTGTTCGCGAGTAGGTGTCATGAATGACGC
Organism: Andrena bucephala; assembly: GCA_947577245.1. Taxonomy (NCBI): domain Eukaryota; kingdom Metazoa; phylum Arthropoda; class Insecta; order Hymenoptera; family Andrenidae; genus Andrena; species Andrena bucephala. Next base: position 72,171,988 of record OX387716.1, read on the forward strand.
GACTTTTATTTCCCAAATAAATTCACCCCTATCAGGGCCCTCGCTCGAACCGCTTGACAAGGAGACCGCACGATGTGAACCGAGTGCGAGTGAAATAGCGCACCAGCGGTACACCCTCGGTCGACGGCGACTTGAGTCATCCAGTACTGAATACGAAATGTTGAAAATTTCTCATTACACCTTGATGAGAGTGTTACCATTCGTGGATTGTTGGTGAGTCAAGACACGAAGCAATTCAGTCTATTTTTTCTTATGAATACATGATTAGAACACACTCTACGTTGAATAAAAATTGATCGAATTGCTCCATGTTTGATATAATTTTCATCGGGAAATCCTAAAAAATTCATCGGTAATACTTTCATCAATACTTATCAAAAACACGAACATTTTATTTTTCTGTACTGGGTATTTTATCTAGCTCGTCGGTTTTATTGTTCTCGGCTGTCAACGGGCGGTCTACTAGGACCCGAAGGTCCACGCTCGCAACGAGAAAGCAAAACAGTGGGGTGGGTAGGTCTTTCCCGATAAACTGAGCCCAAAGGCTTCTCAACAATTGAAACATTGGAAGACTGTACATATTCTTTCTGATGCTTTCGGCGATATGCGCAACCATTTGTATGCCCGGTTTCATGTCTAACAAGTCAGGCGATTTTGTTTGTGAGAGCCATATATAAAGACAGTCCTGTAACGTTCACTACATCTTCAATTATAAAACTGCAAATATGTTATTTTACATATGTGTCTCGCTGAGTTTCGTCGGCTTCGACGCTTGAAACCAGCGGGGCCATACAATGTTGCGCACTAAGCACTGATGAATCTGAAGTTTTGCAATTTCTAATCAGATCTTTGCGATCGTGGCGTCAATCGATTCCTTATACTTTCTCAATCAAATTGGCCCCAAAAATGATACAACTCAAACCATAATTAAGGAAATTACGTGAAAAATTTGTTTGCAGAATTGAAAGCCCGTTTCGTTAAAAATAGTCCGATTTAAATAATTTTTCATAAAAAAAATGCGTAGGCTGGATGCGCGTGATTATTACATGGCCCCCTCCATAGACATATATAGACGGATCAGAAGATGGGACTATCGGCGTGGGGAAGGAAGGCTTGGAGGGGTAAAGGCATAGGTTCAGATACAGGCGCGTCGGTTAGCTTCGGATGCATTCGGCATGCATAACCACAGCGTTATCCGATTTACTCGTATCGCTCCCCTTACCGCGAACCTTGCCACCCCCCTCAGCTTACGCTCCTCCGTCTATATATGTCTATGGTCCCCTCCTCGAAGTGACAGAAAGTATAACCTATGTATACGCTATATGACAATAAATGTTGAGCGGCTATTTCGTTCTTTTGCGCTACATTTGTGAACTTTTTACCATCCTTCCGAAACATTATTATTACGTCGCAACAGTATCGTTAGGAAATCGGGTCTAGCATATAGGTTATATTTTCTGTCACTTCGAGGACAGAAAATCCGGTCCTCCAAGTGACAGAGAATATAACCTATATGCTAGACCCGATTTCCTAAAGATACTGTTGCGGCGTAATAATAATGTTTCGGAAGGATGATGAAAAGTTCACAAATGTAGCGTAATACAACGAAATAGCCGCTAAATATTTATTGTGTTATAGCATATACATAGGTTATATTTTCTGTCACTTCGAGGAGGGACCACATAATAATCACGCGTTGGATTCAACATGAAACACAATTTTATATATGTTTGTTCATAACTGCTTTCTGCATAGGATGTGTATTTCATGTTCTGTTTCAGTGTTTTGCTAATTAAAAAATGTCTATCCTAAGAAACTTCATTTTCTGGGGACATGCCCTCATCTATTTTTCCTTTTCACTTATAATTCCTTACTGCCAACGTAGAATATTGTAGCATAAGCACATTTCAAGTAATTAAAATGTACAATGAATTTTCTACGTTTGCAGTACCAGCCGACTTTCCGTTTAAATTTTTATAAGTACAACGCAACAGCTGAGATTTTATTTCCTTATTCAGAATAGAATACGGAAATAGCAAACAGCTCCCTCTCGCGTTTACCGGGCAATCGTCGATCTATCGGTATTACCATTTCTGTGCAGAAAAAACCTGCTGTAATACCGACCTGCCGAATCGGCCAGACCACGTGACGTGTCTACCCCCATAAATTACGAGTCGGAGCAGTTCGGAGCGGTTCGGAGCGGTTCGGATCGGTTCAACCTAGCTGAATAAGCCGAGAAGGTATGGATGCTATTCCTGCCGCTCACACTGTTTGTCACACTCGTGACGGGTTTGTTGATAGCAGACTTTTGCAGTTATTTGTTACTGTAACACTGTCCATTCCAAACTATGTCGATCTGCCGAGATATTATTGTATTTCAAACACTAGTTATGTATTATTTTAATAGAAGTAGTTAATATAAATAAATCATTGTTAATATACAAATAACAAGAAAATGGTTGAAAATATAATTCTTCATCGAGGGAATTTTGAGGTATATATAACATGCTGCGACGAAGTTTTTCCTTAATATACAAGGAAGATTTTCACCAATTTTCACACTGATTAATAAATAATTGTAGAAGATATGACGATATATATAAATCTCGCACGCCACCAACAGTCAACAGCCGCGTATATAATGCACTATTTAGCAGTTTTAGCACTCGCATCACAGGAGTATTTTCCGATGTACCACTCTCTTTTCTTATACATGTATATCGTATTAAAAATTGAAGAAGTAACGCTTATACAACTGATTCATAAGATGTTAAATAATATTTTCACATGTCATTGTGAGAGATAAAAATTGAAACATTATAATAAATTTTGCTGTGAAATTTGTTATTTATGCTATTGTTAAATATATACATTCTTATCTTCTGTTTTTTCCACACTTGGTGTAGCGACCGACACACGCGCAAAAGATTGTTTTCTTTTCTCTTGGGGTTGTAAGGCCCAAGAGACTCCGTGGCGCGCGGTGTTAGTTGCTTTATCACTCGCCAAGTTAATCTTAAGTGACTGTTTTATTAATGCGACAAAAAATGGACTTGCTGGTCTGGATGATGAACGGACAATCACACGAATGTTTGATTAGCTCCGAAACGCGCTAGTCCGGATGATGACTAGAATCACGTGAGCTATTGACTCTGAGTCTTAGTCGAAAGCTTGACCAGCTCTGAGACGCGCTAGTCCGGATGCTGACTAGAATCACGTGAGCTATTGACTCCGAGTCTTAGTCGAAAGCTTGACCAGCTCTGAAACGCGCTAGTCCGGATGCTGACTAGAATCACGTGAGCTATTGACTCCGAGTCTTAGTCGAAAGCTTGACCAGCTCTGAAACGCGCTAGTCCGGATGCTGACTAGAATCACGTGAGCTATTGACTCCGAGTCTTAGTCGAAAGCTTGACCAGCTCTGAAACGCGCTAGTCCGGATGCTGACTAGAATCACGTGAGCTATACTATCGTTGCCTGTATCAGTAGAGTGCTGAACGAGTTTGTAAACGAGAGATGATTGCGTTCGTTCGAGCGAGGATTGAATTCTGACTCCTGTCGCTTTTCGGCGTCGAAGGTAGACAAGACTTCAGATTTTCGGGAGGTGTCAAATTGCTGATTGGCTAGCCCTTCCTCGAAGAGGAGGAACCTTCCTTCCGCGATTTGGTAGTGGAGGAGGAAGGCTTCTCCTTCTTGGTGACGTAGCGGAGGAAAAACCAGACATCTGGCTAACAAACCTAGCTAGGTTGTTCGGTCGGAGTGTTTAGCCAGGGTCGCGGTTTATGACCGTATTGTTCCGTGAGTCAGCGGTGGACGACGGGAGGTACCGGTCCGAGGTAACCGTGTACCCTCGCTGACAGAGCAATTTAACGGATTATCTAAGGACGAAAGTAGTAAAAAATACCAGGCAAAAACGGCACGATGTCGATTGCCTCTTAGTCATATGGCAGGCAAATGGTTCCCAACGAACGCTTCGAGAACGAGCAATTGACCGCCGTAAAGGACTTGAATTTTCGCCTCGCCTTGAGCCCGCTTTTGTCTCGTAAGACGGAACACTTGGACATACTTTTAAAATAATCACATGAAGAATTATATTTTCAACCATTTTCTTGTTATTTGTATATTAACAATAATTTATTTATATTAACTACTTCTATTAAAATAATACATAACTAGTGTTTGAAATACAATAATATCTCGGCAGATCGACATAGTTTGGAATGGACAGTGTTACAGTAACAAATAACTGCAAAAGTCTGCTATCAACAAACCCGTCACGAGTGTGACAAACAGTGTGAGCGGCAGGAATAGCATCCATACCTTCTCGGCTTATTCAGCTAGGTTGAACCGATCCGAACCGCTCCGAACCGCTCCGACTCGTAATTTATAGAGAGGAACAGAAATCTCTCCATAAATTAACTCGACCGGTTGCGACCGGTAAACCGACCAGTCGGCGGACTGGTCATGCCTTCGGTTTGGTCTCGATTGGTCTCGTTAAAAGTACGGTCTGAGATTCCCGGTCGAGAGGCAATCGGTCTGGAGTTCGGTTTCCCTCCACAACCTCTCACTGTTACGGTCACAACAGCGGTCCCTTTTCGCCTCGGTTACTGGTCGCTAGACCGGTCGTGACCGGTCTGAAATTCGGTTTCTGCTTCGGTCTCGACTCCCTGGTATTAGCCCTTCGGCTTGCGCAGCTTCATGTTTCTATTGTGGGTCTGAACTGAATGTCATTCATAACGTGGAGTACTCGAGACTTTGCTTCTGCAAGCAGATGTTGAGGAAGTTCATTGGCCAGCGTCCCCATGCTTCTGAAAGACAGCATGGTCGAGTTGTTGTCGTCCTCCGTCGACTTCCTGCAACTCTTGATTATTGCCTGCCTTTCGACCGCCCTCTTTTGGAATACATCGAGCACGGTATTTGCGCCAGGTCTATACTTTTTCGATCTAGTTTCCGATGTACTATCTAATCTCCTCTTCCGCGAAGTAGATGCGTCTGGTTCTACAACTTCACAGTACACTGGAGTCTCCATCACGTCCTCCGCTGATACTTCTGGACTATCGGCATCCGTGCAGGCTCCCATATCTGGAGCCTTTTCGGGGGTTGTCATATAGCTCTGGGTACTATAATAAAATGAAAAAGACAAATTTTTACAATTTATTGTATTTTAGAATTCGTATTCTATGTAAGAAATACTTGCCTTCTCTCAAACGGCACAACAGCTAAAAAACTCAAAAGTTCCAGCAACGCCCTTTTGGTTTTCGGCTGTGCTGCCGACCCCGTACCATGCTTATTTTCTCGCCTTGTTTTTAGATAAGTGTCGCGTATATTCTTCCACCTTCTTTTGCAATCGCCAACTGAAATAATTAGCTAATATATTTTTTGCAGGTTTGCATTCGGAATATCATATGAATACATAAGCATGTATGCGACAAATTAGTGCCCATACTTTTATTGCAGCATAATATTTCCGATTTGAAACAAATTGCAAAAGATTGTAGGATGTAATGGAATTTTCTAAACTGCATTGGAGCAATTGAATGATCGGATGCAATGAGGGGACTAGCGTTCGAAAAGGGGAAAAATTATTGTCCAAAAGCTGAAAAAGATTGGAAAATTAAATGTTGTTAAACTGTATTTTAAAAAATGTAGTGTTGTAAAGCTCGTCGCGAAACACATTTTTTCTATTTACAATTTGTTTATCCAATCATTACTATTCGAGCAAAAAGTTATAAACAAAACATTTTTCATCGTCCAAAGGCAATATTTCTTTGAACATAAATTGCGCTAACTTGAGTAAATATTAACGGATCGTTATGGGACTTGAAACAAAAAACTCAGAAAACTCTAGTACCCGAGTCAGCGGTTAAAAACGGCACGCGCAGGTCCGAAGTCATCGCATGTACCTACTACCCACCGGCAGAGCAATATACGGATTAAGGGGGTAGACACGTCACGTGGTCTGGCCGATTCGGCAGGTCGGTATTACAGCAGGTTTTTTCTGCACTGAAATGGTATTACCCATAGATACGCGGCTGCCTGTGCACGCGAGAGGGAGCTGTTTGCTATTTCCATATGTTATTTTGAATGTGGAAAGAAATTCTCAGCTGTTGCGTTGTACTTTTTAAACAGAAAGTCTGCTGGTACTGCAAACGTAGAAAATTCATTGTACATTTACTTGAAATGTGCTTATGCTACAATATTCTACGTTGGCAGTAAGGAATTATAAGTGAAAAGGAAAAATAGATGAGGGCATGTCCCCACAAAATGAAGTTTGTTAGGATAGACATTTTTTAATTAGCAAAACACTGAAACAGAACATGAAATACACATCCTATGCAGAAAGCAGTTATGAACAAACATATATAAAATTGTGTTTGATGTTGAATCCAACGCGTGATTATTATGTGGTCCCTCCTCGAAGTGACAGAAAATATAACCTATGTATACGCTATAAGACAATAAATATTTAGCGGCTATTTCGTTGTATTACGCTACATTTGTGAACTTTTCATCATCCTTCCGAAACATTATTATTACGCCGCAACAGTATCTTTAGGAAATCGGGTCTAGCATATAGGTTATATTCTCTGTCACTTGGAGGACCGGATTTTCTGTCCTCGAAGTGACAGAAAATATAACCTATATGCTAGACCCGATTTCCTAACGATACTGTTGCGACGTAATAATAATGTTTCGGAAGGATGGTAAAAAGTTCACAAATGTAGCGCAAAAGAACGAAATAGCCGCTCAACATTTATTGTCATATAGCGTATACATAGGTTATACTTTCTGTCACTTCGAGGAGGGGACCACATAATAATCATGCGCATCCAGCCTGCGCATTTTCAGTAGCGGATTTCATGAACGGATTCTGAACTGGATGTATTATGAAACACAATGTTTACGGGGTTTATTACTATTTTATTTGTAAAAGATGCTTCAATTCTTTGAATGTTCCTGTCCATATAACCGTTGGCTAAACAAATAATATAAAAAAAAGTATTAAAAAATATTGGGAAACACCGAAGTTATAAGATTTTTTCCGCGAATCCTATGTTACGTGCCCCACTGTTGGGCGTTACCATCGCAGGCCACCTCAACGCAAAGGATAGAATAATGATTACACGGGAGTACACACGACTGAACTATATTGTTACATAGAGCAATATCGGTTACAAAAGTACGACCCGCACGTCCGAACGCTATGGCGTTCGGTACAAGACAGTCTTCTGGTCGTCGTCCAGATCGTCCTCTCGAAGGTGGCCGACCTTCTTCTATCTTCAGTTACGAGCACCAGCAGATTATGCACGGGCCCATACCCGGTGCTCGCAACACTGCTCTCCCCTCTGGAAGAGCGGACGTCTCGGCCGCATTGAATCCTCTTCGGAATCTTCGTACCCCTGCCTGAAGAAGTGGTCGTGCAGCCCCGTGGCTTCTTCAGACATCCGCCTCGGCATTTGCCTTCTCGCTCAGGGGAAAACCACGGAAAAACCCTGAGCAAGGCGTGGGTACAACGGGAATTCTCGATCTGCCACGACGAAACGCTTCAACTTCTGGTCCCGCGACGTCTCTGGAACTCTGCAGCTTCCTGTCACGCGACGTCTCTGGAACTCTGCAGCTTCCTGTCACGCGACGTCCCTGGAACTCCACTCTGGAACGTCCCACGTCGACTCCAACGCTCCGACGCTGCATCCTCCTTCGTGCAGCCTCCGGAACCCCGTGCAGACTCCAGCGCTGCCTCGTTTGCAGGCAGCCTCCTCCAGAAGGACGTCCGACGACGTCTCCACTGCTTCGGCGACGTTCCGTCCTCCTCGTCGAATCTTTGGTCGCGGTCGACCCTCTCCCCCAGGGACTCGTCCTCGATGTCCTTCCGGTGGCCGTACGAGTTTGAGAATTCAATCCCTTCACGGCTCCAGATGCCATGCAAAAGAGACGGAGAAGCATTAACATTTACTTTCATTTGAGAGAATTCGTTGGAGCTGAAAGAACCGGGAAGACGGAAAGGCGGGACGGAACCGATAACAGGGGATCACAGCTCATGAGCATGTTATCGGCCCGTTCCCCGATCTATCTGCCCAGCACCCCAGCTCGTCTGCATTTTCTTTCTTCTGGGCTTCTTGTCCTCTTCTCCCTCCCTCAGGCCTTGGCTTTCAGATGGCCCCATTCCTCTTCGTGGCTTCTGGTGCTGACCCAGGGAACCGTCCTGTGCGTCCTGTTGACGCTCCCGTCTCCGCGACATCTCCTCCAGCCGATCCAAGCAGTCGCAACCGCTTGTCCGACTGGTGGTTGGAGATGCCATTTTCCGGCTGCTGTCCACCCTGTCGACGCGGACCTCTTGGTTTGCACAAACCGGGGAAGAGCCAAGATCCACGCCAACGGGGCTAGAGAAGCGGTTCCACGTATGTCCGCGCTCCACTGCGGACTGCTACTCTGTCGTAGCACAGACGGGAAATTCGGGAACACGTATCCAGGCCGCGGTGGCAGTCCCCCGACACCTTGTCCCTCGTCGTGGGGTTTCGTGCTTTCTGAAACACTTTAAAGAAACAGAGGGCTGGGCTACGAAGGTAGCCTCCGCAGCCCCGTCCAGTAGATTAGCTTACCCCGGGTCTCCACCAAGGCGAACACGAACAAAAACAGTGTTCGCGAACGTTTTCGTCTGTTCTAGTCGTGTCCACTCTGGCGCAAACATGAACAAAACTCAGCGTATGAATCGTATGTGAATTCGACAGCTCTTCATATGCGCTGGATGCACTCGCCGGTGCAATAGTCACTTTGGATCGCAATTGCTTATTCGACAGCTCTTCATATGCGCTGGATGCACTCGCCGGTGCAATAGTCACTTTGGATCGCAATTGCTTATTCGACAGCTCTTCATGTGCGCTGGATGCACTCGCCAGTGCAATAGTCACTTTGGATCGCAATTGCTTATTCGACAGCTCTTCATATGCGCTGGATGCACTCGCCGGTGCAATAGTCACATTGGATCGCAATTGCTTATTCGACAGCTCTTCATATGCGCTGGATGCACTCGCCGGTGCAATAGTCACTTTGGATCGCAATTGCTTATTCGACAGCTCTTCATATGCGCTGGATGCACTCGCCGGTGCAATAGTGACCTTGAATAGCAATTGATTGTTCGACAGCTCTTCATATGCGCTGGATGCACTCGCCGGTGCAATAGTGACCTTGAATAGCAATTGATTGTTCGACAGCTCTTCATATGCGCTGGATGCACTCGCCGGTGCAATAGTGACCTTGAATAGCAATTGACTGTTCGACAGCTCTTCATATGCGCTGGATGCACTCGCCGGTGCAATAGTGACCTTGAATAGCAATTGATTGTTCGACAGCTCTTCATATGCGCTGAATGCACTCACCGGTGCTATCGCGATGTTGTCATCTATCGTTTTATGTAGTTTCTTGTGTACTCGTACCTGCCCCTCCTTTTTGTATGTACGGAGGTTCTCTAATCGGCTGTTGTCGATTATATCTACTATCTATAATTTCTGGCAACATGCAGTCCTCATAGAACTTGCTCAGTTTTTCTTCCATCTCTGTTGCCCAGAATCGATCATCTCTCGATACTGTTGTAACCTTCATTCCTTTTGGCGTCCATAAACAAAAATAGGCCCGTTGCCTTTTCGTTATGTGCAATTGTCCTTGCACTTGATAATAGTAATAATGATTTTTATTCATTTCATTACCCTTGAAAATACGCCTTATATTACCAAGTTGCTGTATTGCTTCAGCAGGTGATAAATCCTTGGCCGATTCAGGACACTTTACTTCGACGATTTTATCACTGTCCACGAGGCCGTCAGGAGTTGCACCTAAGTGAGGCACAGTGTCGTCGATGAAGAGGCCACACGGTAGAATATGGATCCCTAATTCTTCTTCCATTTGTCTCAAGGCGGTTGCCTCGTTTTCCCTTCCGTATTCGAGAGAACGTAAATTTTGGAGTTGCGGGTACATTATACTCTTCACAGTATTTGCCCGTGGTGTAGTCTTTCGTAATCGGCATACCTTGCCGAAATTGGATGCAGTTAATAATTTTTTTCTATAACTAATCCACTTTTCGCTATTCGCCTGATTACGAGTGTCCTCTTCGATCTCGCATCGCATCCTTTGCCAGTCATGGAGTATAGCCGCGTGCCTTTCACACTCGGAAGAGTATACTGTCTCTTCCATGTCTGGTTTTTCTGCGCTGGGACCGTAATCCTGGTCGCACGATTGTTTTTTATTTCGGAAGGAGGATGCTTTCGTTTCTTTTTCATATTCCCTTGCTTTTTCTGCTGCACGCTTCCGACGTCCTTCCAGCTTTCTTACCATGGTTGGCGGCTCTTTATCCATTGCCGTACTCAATCTGCTAAACGCCTCTTTTGTATTATATTGGACGACTGCAGCGGAGACTCTGCCCTGATACGAGCCCCCTCGTCCAAAGTTTATCCTTTTGCCTCCGATGAATTTGGCAATGATATTATTAAAACTTTCAACAGCATTGTTATTTAGACCGTGCAGCAAACTGTCAACTTTAGGAAAAAGTGGCTGCATCGCTTCTTCGATACTCTGATAAATACCAGCTTCTCTCATCCGTGGTACGTAGTCCTCTCTGTTAGGATCAGAGTATTTCTTACAGAAGTATGCTAACTTCTGACACTCCTTGTGTTCACCGAAAACGTGACTCGGTACATTCGTCAAGTCTTCCTTCAAATTTCTTATTCGTTCCTCGAGTGTTATTTCTTCTTGCAACCGGTATTCTGCAGCTTTCTTTATACCAGTACGCAGGCGGAGAGCATTATTCTTTACGACAGCTCTTAGGTCTTTATCGCGGCCTTTTGTTGCGATTTCGTTTATTTTTTTACTGAAATTGCGTAGCAGGTGATTGGTGCATTCTATTTTTCGTACCTGCACCATGTAGTTTTTATATGGATCACTGTCCACTATCTTCTTGTACACACTGCTATCGCCATCGGCAACTAATATAGAGTACACTAGGCCGTGCATATCTATGCTGCAATTGAAACCTTCGACAATAGCAACACTCTCCATGCCGGTTGAACTCTGATTACGATCCCAGTTCTTGAAGCAACGATGCTCGCGCGGTTCTTTCTTCTTCGTACCTGCTATTTGGCAAGTCTGCAGAATTTATTCTTCACGCTAATGTACAGCACTTTCTTCGTGTGATATCCCACGATGGCTCCTACGCCAGAAAGAGAATTGTAATCTCCTCCGCGGTACGACCTTTTCATCCAGCTACCATCTGCGACAACTGGGATAAAGGGTACACCGGATTCTGGATATACGTCGCCTCTTGCTATAGCTAATGCTTTTTCCTCTTTTCCAGCATCTTCCATTTCGCGTTGTGCGGCCACTTCGAGGGCATCGATTAGGTCGTTTTGACAGTTCTCGTAGATCCTTTTAGTCATACAGGACACGTTCACGGCAGTCATTATGTCCTCCAGTTGATTATATCCGCCGCCCGTCATCATTGTTGCGGCAACAGCGGCGCGGTTGATATCCATACTGGCATCACTCTTCCGAAGACAGGATATGCGCTCTGTGTATTCGCACATTTTGCACTGTACATAATAGACATTTTCCAGTCCATTCCGTTGACATGTAATTATTTCGAAATGTTCGATGCCACAGCCTATAGTCGAATGTTTTCCAAGATTTTTTATCTGTTCGAAAACATACGGAAAATCAACGAAGTCTATTCCTTCTGAAATTGAATTTTCCGGCTGTTCTGGTTCTGGATTTTCAACCACCCAGTAATCGGCATCACTTCCAACATCTTGATTCATTTCTTCGTTGATGTCTCTTACGGAATGTATCTCATTCCTGTCTGTGTCCAAATCTATTTCTTGTGCAATTTCTTCTTCATTCGACTCGAAACGCACTTGTTCCACAATTTCCTCTTCGTCCGCGTTGAAATGTATTTCTTCTAAAATATCTTCCGCGTCCGTATCGAAATGTACTTGCTCTACAATTCCTTCGATAATTGGGAAGTCTTGAAAATTTCCTACGTCTTCCTCGTGTATTCTGTCCGTAGGAAACTCATACACAGCAGATGTGCTTGGAAGTGTTTCGTCGTACGAGGTACCTGCACGCGTACCTGCTTCCGCCACGGTGCCCTGACCTACCGTGAGGCACGCTGCTATTTTCAATCGTTGCCTGCACGTAAAGAATCACTAATCAGTAACACGTTGTACATACATAGAAATAATAAAAACATATATTAGAAAAGAAAAGCAGGCACAGTAAAAGAAGATATAGTACAGTAAAGTCTCGATGTAAGCGAAAGCCTCGGCACGAAGTAAGTTTAACCCTTCGTTGACTCTCTGGGTGTGAACCACCCATAAGCTGATTTTGACGCTCTGAACCTTTTATATGCAAAATAAATACCTTTTTCCAATGCCGACTTATAAACAATTTTTTCTCGGTAAATATTATATCCGAACATCAACTCTGTAGATTTTTAGCTTCTAATATTGAAATTTGTAAAAGTTACAATTTTTTGAAGATTTTCTTCGTTTTTTCTCGACATGTGGTAATCTAGAATTATTTTACAAAAGCTGTGATAAAATTTAAATAAAAAAATTATTGGAATATATTCTAGAGACCTTGAAATTGACCCATGATTTTTTTCATAATGATTGGATTCTTTGGATGAGAATGGCAGTCGTTCAAAAATTGCTCTGTGTGTGAGCCACCCAGGTATGTCAAAGTTGATCGAAAAAAGAGGTGTGTCAACGAAGGGTTAAAAATACCCGTGTGCGTGTGAGACAATACTAACGCAATCAAAATTTAAAATTAAAATTTGTAGAGTGTGTTTGTATGAGTGCCGCGAAAATAGAGGGACAGAGAGAGAGAGAGAGAGAGGGGGGGGGGAGAGAGAAAAAAAGAGAGAGAGAGAGAGAGAGAATGGAGAGCAAATGATAAGGCGTGGTAGAGAAAGAGAGGGAGCAGAAGGATCGTACGAACGAGAGATACACAAAGCAGTCGAACAATAGAGGTGTACCTGACAATTTATATACTCGTTATGTGCAGTCTAATAAAGTTATATATTTGTTCCCAAAAAGACACAGCAAATTTTTTTATTTTTGGTTCCATTTTCATGAAACTTTTACCAACATGTTTGTTAGAATGTCCTGATTAAAAAATGATACCAAACACGACGTAAATCAGACAACTTTTATTTATCGTGGATACGAATCATTTATATTTATATAATTGTGCAAACCATATCGTGTTTGGTGCCATTTTCGAAAAATCGTCACAAATACGTTGAGAAAAAATTTATAAAAAAAGAACCAAAAATAAAAAAAAATTTATCGCGAACCTCGTTTGCATCGGTGTTGTCTCTCACCGATTTTCGATTTCGGATCGAGTATGGCACGATCGGCACTCGTGCCATATTACACGCTGCACTGGTTCCAAGGGAGACCACTCTAACTAGGGGTGATAGAAATTAACACTAACGATACATAGTCACAATTTTGAACCCTAATCGAGATTTTACCGCAGTTTCTATATTTTTAGAAGTTTGTCGACAGCCTCGAACGTAGGAGAAGAGAGGGAGTGGAAGAAAGGACTGCCGATTGTCCCCATCTCTTTCATTCGCTGTCCTCCTCTGCGGCCGACGCGTATTACCACTAAATAGGTATTATCCAAATTATATCGTGTTTGGTGTCATTTATCATTAGGGAAACATCACAAATGTTAGGACGCTTTATTTATGAAAATATTATTATTATCGCATTACTGTGAATATCATTCTAATTTATCCTCGCGATACGAAGAGGGACGTAGCGTGATACAAATGTTCCTCTTAGACAACGTGATTCCCTCGCTACGCAAACCGAGGGACATGCACTTTTGGCACGTTTTCTTTTCACACGCACACATCTGCACAACCGTCTCCGCTACTCGCAAGCGAAGGCAGCCACAAGCAGACGAAATTCTGCGCTGCGATACGCGGCTGTGTGTGTATCCAGGCACGCGTGCACTTGACCGCGGGTGAAAAGAATACTTTTCGCATTTCAATCCTGGGTCATTCAACGCGAAATCAGACACTTTTCGGAGTATCATTTACGATTTTTGTGAAACTTGCATATGTTGTAGTCTTTACTGATATATAAACATATTTCAAAGGATTTTTCAAAATTATCAAGATTGTGGAATTTTACTTTTTTTCATTCATTTATAACTGTTGAACTAAGAGAAAGGTAAGAATGAGCTTTTGGGTGCTTACACTGGGTAAGTAAGAGTACCTAATAAAAATTATGTCATTTAAAAAAAAACAAATTTGAGACCATTTATTCTGCAATTGTTTTAAACAAATGCAATTTTATACTAGCAGGGCGCTATTTAAAAATTTGAAAAAATTGAGGATACAGCCCTACTTGTGCTCTTTATGGTCACGTTTTCAGAAAAATGAATTGAATGTGACGCTGCGTCGCCCAATACCGGCTGGACTAGCTAAGCCGCGCGCGGTATTAGCAACGGCCAAGTGGCTATACCTGATATTGTTATATAGGGTTCTCACAAATGGTAAGTATTTGACAAAAACTGAAAGAGGAAAACTTTTAATATTTTTTATACCCAACATAATACCTGTATGTCATCTTTTGGTGTTCGCGATATTATCCGTGAACCGAAGGTGCCCTTCAGTTTTTTAAATGGAATGCTACATATTTCATTACCCACTACGAAAGTGTACAACTGTCAAGACAAATTCAACCATATGGTATACTATGACTTTCAAGGCCACGCAAGGTTAGGAATGAAAGAAATAGATATTTGTATATTGTAGCACGCACGGCTCAGTCGGTCGAGCCTGTGCTGGACGCCGCAGCGTCACATTCAATTAATTTTCATGTGACTAATTTTAGTGTCCGCTTTTGTGCAAACGTGACCATAAAGAGCACAAGTAGGGCTGTATCCTCAATATTTTTAAAATGTTTTAATAGTGCCTTGCTAGTATAAAATTGCATTTGTTTAAAACAATTTCAGAATAAAAGGTCTAAATTTTTTTTTTTTTTTTAAGAGAACTAATTTTTATTGGGTACCCTCACTTCCCCAGTGTAAGTACTCAAAAGCTCATTCGTACCTGTCTCTTTGCTCAACAGTTATAATTGAAAAAAGTAAATTTCCACAATCTTGAAAATTTTGAAATTGGCGTGGAATGACCCTCCTTGAAAGTTTAGAATATTGTAGAGAGAGAGAGAGAGAGAGAGAGAGAGAGAGAGAGAGAGAGAGAGAGTTGGTAATAATATAATTGAAATGGTACAACATTGTATATGACACACAGGACCATATTTCTAATAAATTATGACCTGAAGAAATAAAAATATTTCCAAACAAACATTTTGTTAGAAAGGATAGACCGGCAATCCCAATCATTGTCATATTTTTAACGTTGTACCTCCTAAAATTCAACGAGGGGCTGCAGGGTGGTATTTGGTTTTATGGAACGTTGTAAAATAACGAAGAAACGAAGGGTCCGAGAAACACGTGTCGTTTGCCTTTCGCGAAGTAAACCCTACTTGACCGCGCCGGTGTTGGAGATCCGTCTGGTTCTCGTCAACGAGCACGCTTTCACGCGCATCACCCTATCTTTAGATAGCTTTTCGAAAGCGTGGGACTGACCTCGACTTTCGTTACCCCGCACTAGGCGAGTCGATGGGGGCGCGAAGCGTTGTTTTCTGTTTTTCGGCAAGGGCTGCCTGCCTGTAGCCCAGATGGGCACAATTTTTGCCTGTATGGCCATTGGGGTCAGTTGGATTTTAGCTTGAGTCAAGAAAAATATAATTACTTTTCTTACGTCCGGACAGATGTTTGTGGTACTCAGGAATGCATGAAAAATTTCGCGATCGATATTTCCAGGAAACGGGACCGAACGTTCTACGAGGCTGGAGTTTGTTTGTTTATTTTAGATAAAGTCAACCCTACCCATCGATGGGGATACCGATTACGTATTACCCGGAAGAAATCCCCGAATAGATACATAGCGAGAAATCGAAATTCCATCCTGTGACAACTCAATAAAAGAATATACCGTTCTATTACAAAAAACTAATTTGACCTTGACATCGCTTCCAGTACCTCATTCATAAAAAAAACGTTTGTACCATTATGACCGATGGAACAGATGCCAAACAGGAATATGTATAAGTTTCACTTATTGGAGTAGTTGGTAGGAGTGTGCGGATCGTCCCGAGGCTCGGGTACCCGGCCCTCGGGACGGTTCGGAAAATTTCGGGCCGGATCGGGCGGGGTCCCGATACTTTCGTATTGCTCGAGATCCCGAAGTTTTCGTGATCCCGAGACTCGTTTCGGACTACAAGCCTGACTGCCATGAGCGGGCAATTTGATTTCAGGTCGGCTCGGCAAAACTCGGACGCGATCGGCTCGAAAGCCAGCTACTTCGCGAGAGGACCGAGACGGAAAGAATTATGTATATCAATTTATATCAATACCAGAGTGATAAGTTTTTACCTTTCTGTCTCGTGTTGAATCATAATTTGTATCTTATTATTTATTTACATATATATGTATTTTCATTGCTACCTAATAGTCTGTGAATACCGAATATGTCCATATACGTATTTGAATAAATACCATGTTCAGAACTTGGGAAGAAGAATATTTTTATATCGACAATATTTTAAAATCATAATAAAATATACTTCAATAGGCTATTATCTTTTTCGGGGTAGGTTCAGATTTAAAATAGAAAACGTACGAACGACTATAAGCATACAGAAAGGAATATTTCCTGGATGTTTCATAGTAACAACAATATACAAGAAGGCGAATATTTTATTATTTCAAATTAACGTGTAAGAAACATAATTTTTCTATGTTTTCAGGTAATAATTTTGATCTATTACTGGTAACGATATCGTCCGATCGCGTCCGAGTTTTGCCGAGCCGACCTGAAATCAAATTGTCCGCTCATGGCGGCTATGCTTGTAGCCCGAATCGAGTCTCGGGATCCCGAATCCGTCGGGATCTCGAGCAATACGAAAGTAACGGGACCCCGCCCGATCCCGCCCGAAAGTTTCCGGGCCGTCCCGAGCCCGAAAAGGCATCCGTCGGTTCGAATTTGAATTTATACGATATAGGTATAGGTATTCAGCGAACAGTATTCTCCGATGCTCGCGGTTACTTTGTCGCTGTCAATGGGTCGTAAAAGAGGAGGATAGAACGGGGGTCGTAGCAGCCGAGAAATAAAGCCAGTGCCTTGGTCTACTAATCCCTAGAGAGACACAGCGTTATTTAGCGGAGGGGGAACACCTACAGGAGCGGTGGTAACCTGTGCGTGATGACGATCGCTTACGTACACATTACCACCACACAGCGGTCCGAATCGCCGAGAACGCGATTAAAAATCCTTACGTTCACATTTCACACTTTATCATTATGAAGATGGTCATTCCAGGGATTTTTGTGGTCGCAGAATCTGATTCCGAGGTCAAAATTGTTATTACTGTACTGTCTGATTTGATTATGTTATTTGAAGTTAATTATGGTATCAAATTTTGAAAAGTGAACACACATAGCGTTATTATGATAGCAAAAGCTATTGGGCGCGTAGAAACTGAAAAGTCAATCATTTGTATAAATTCACACTTCAGATATTGAAAATGCTTTCATTTATCTATAAGATGAAATTGTGCATTCATTCTATGTTATTGAAATATATAAAAAGTTATAAATAACTGAAATATAAGAAATTATGCGATGGTCGTTTTTAATCGCATGTTACATTTTTCGAAATCATCAGGCATCTTTGAAACTTATATTATTAGATAGTCTATATAATGTATAAGGAATGCATGTGCGAAAGGAGCAGTTGCACTTTTTTGCGACTTCCGAGTAATAACCAATTATGTTGGCAGTAATCAGGCCGCTTGCGCGGAAGAAGTAAGTGCGACCCGCCAACATGCATCTACATATATTTCTGAAAATACCTGTGACTATATGGACAATTTTTTTCGATATAAGTCGTAAATAAAATCGTTTTATAGTAATTTTTTTAAACAGATACAACAATGTATTCCTAAAGCATTTGGTAATAAATTGCATTTTTTCTGGGTCTGAGGGAACACTCGGTATATCTTACGTGCAAGTCTTGAAACATGTGCTGGCTAAATTTTAACTTTATCTTCATTTGCTGTATTGGCTAGGCGAACATGTTATTACTTTATTAGTTGACGATACCAGCGCAGGCCGGGATAATCCTCCGCACGTGCGGAATCTTAGGGGTACTATCTGAACGAAAATTAAACTCCGCGCGGATAGAATGCAAGAAATCATCGGAAAGGCAATCACGGGGTGACACTGAACAGTGTTCACCTATTGTAGAATTAATTGTTTTGCCATTAACTGAAACAGAAACCGACGAGAGTACAGACGAAACACAGTATATCTAATAATATAACTATCTGACTATCTAATAATATAAGTTTCAAAAATGCCTGACGATTTCGAAAAATGTAACATGCGATTAAAAACGACCATCGCATAATTTCTTATATTTCAGTTATTTATAACTTTTTATATATTTCAGTAACATAGAATGAATGCAAAATTTCATCTTATAGATAAACGAAAGCATTTTCAATATCTCAAGTGTGAATTTATACAAATTATTGACTTTCCAGTTTCCGCGCGCTCAATAACTTTTGCTATCATAAAAACGCTATTTGTGTTAATTTTTCAAAATTTGATGCCATAATTAAATTCAAATAACATAATCAAATCAAACAGTAGAGTAATAAACATTTTGACCTCGGAATCAGATTCTGCGGCCCCAAAAATCCCTGGAATGACCATCTTCATAATGATAAAGTATGAAATGAGAACGTAAGGATTTTTAATCGCCTTTTCGGCGATTCGGACCGCTGTGCACCGCGACTCCTGTAGGTGTTCCTCTCCGCTAAATAAGCGGTCCTGCATAATGTTGCTGGCAACCTTATGCAGATACGCAACAATTTTTCAATAACAATAACGGCTCAAGTTTTTTACTTTTAATTTTTTCTGCATAAACATTTTTTCAAATATTCAATGATACAATGTCAATCATTCTTGGCCGAAACCGATATTACATCGTGCAACGTGTACGGGAAAATCTGTGTGAAAATATCTTTCTACGGAATAGAATTCTCTTTTCGCGTAGTAGTATCCACAACTGCAGGGTACTTCAGATGTCGTAAACATTTCCCCGGGCTGGGACAAAGGGTGCCAGTGAGGCCTGGAAAAACTTTCGTTAAAGGTACACATGGACGTATATATTGCGGACAAAATTCCACAAAAGCAAAAGCACAGTGTATTTCGTACTCCACAAGTATGCACTACAAATGCTGTTGCTAATTTTAAACATTATCTTCTACATCACATAAATAAAATCTAAAGTGCATGTTTTATCCATTCAAAACTGCGTACAACGATTGAAATAGTCGCGACTGCATTATAAAGGAAACATACCTAACGAAACGCGTATAGTTTGAACATTTTATACTAATAAAACGCATATAGTTGGAAATAAATTTTCTACCACTTTTCAAATAAGAACAAAATGCTGCATTTGTATTTTCTGAACATATGTAAAGAAGAAAGGGAAAATAAGTGTATAGAAATGTTGTGTATCGTATTATAACGAAATTTAAAATTTCTACATTCTGTCTCATCGGCCCAAAAGTTGCAGGAACTGAGCTGACAGTTTTTACATGAAAATGAGTCCAAACACGGTATAAATCGGTTTATTAATTAATTAAACAATGATGAACGTACAAATGGGAAAATAATGAGTGGGGCAAGAGGGGTAAAGTAATGACATGTGTTGCTGTGCGCATAGTATAGAATATGTGTACGTAAAGTGTCAAACATAGCTGTTCATATATGTATTTGAAGAATATGAATAATACTGTATTATATACGACAAAATACCGTGCTGCTACTACTACATCATAAACTGTAACTTCATATAAATCTATACCATAACACGTAACTTACCTTTCTCGACACTTTCTATTTTATGACAAACGCTTTGCAAATAACTTAGGCTGCTTCGCTTTCGCATCACCCTTCAAATAGCGATTGTTTCTTGCATCTGCGGCTTCCTTCTTTGATTCCATGGCAATGGAATGATTACACACACTTATCAACACTACAGTAACGAACCACGCAGGAATGGAACAATTCACAAATTATGAATATTCCATATGATTAATAAAAACTCGATTGCTTTCTGCGTCTCCACCGTAGTGCAAACGACCAGAAACTGATCAGCTAGCGTTCCCGCTGCATTGGTTACAGATGCTGAGTGGCTAAACAGAAGATAGTGGGAAAGGGACGGATATACGCGTCCTGTTCTTCTCTTTCTCATTAGGATTGCTGGTATGCTGATACATTTACATAGATTGTATGTACTTCCCGGGAATACTGTTTGGTGCACAGAAATGTGCACAGGAAAGAATTTTTGATTATCCTGTGCACATACTTTTGACGCATCACCGACATTATTAGCGAAGAATTCATATTTCGTTCTACCATTATCCTTTCCCACTTGCCTGACAGTGAAGGACCACCCCGCAAGTATGCGCGGGCACGCGCCGCGTTTTCAAACCTTCGCGCATTCGAACTTTTACGCGGGCCGATGACGCCCTGCTCGGTCCTTGGTGCGAGTGAAATACAAAATCTTGAGGGAGTGAGAAAGGCAGTTTGGGCCTTGTCCACCGTTGAGGGTAGCAAAGGCTCGATGGTCAGAAAAAAAGCGACTGTCGAACAGTAAACATCGTAAGTACCTTCACGCTTACTATCCCTGTCTTTTTCACTATATGTGCCGGTTATTATAAAAGTGGTCCAAGTCCAAATTTTTTCGTTTGTTACATTTCACTTATTTTTTTACGTATTATATCAACGTGATACATGATAAACGTAAAGTTCAATTTCTTTTTTTTTTAAATTTCGACCGACGCCACTTTCATAACTGACATACTTCTATATTTTAGTACTTCCAAACCAAGACTGTATTTAGACATATTCCGGGTAAAGTTTCCAATTACCGTCATAGTATTGTTGTAATTTTTTGTGCAAAATCTATCCTGTGAACTGTGATTGTTTGAGTGTCCGCGTGTTTCTCAAGCTTCGTATCGCCATTTCGAGGCTGCCTCGCGTGGCACACCTCGCGGAGTGGAGAGTCTGGAGACTACCTCGACCATGATTACTTTACGAGGCATCAGCCGTCGATTTTTCGACGTGCTGAAAGGTGCTTCGCGGCCCCAAGATAAAAAATCGCATGGCTCGGGCGACGCAAATATCATGCTGGAGGTAGGGCGAGACTGTCGCCCGAGCCTGCCTCGCAAAGTGATCATGATCGAAGTAGTTTCCAGATTCTCCACTCCACGAGGCGTGCCTCGCGTGGCAGCCTCGCAATGTCGATACGCTGCTTCATGCTCAGAGATTCGTGTATTCATTCTCACGTAGAATAAGAAAGTTATGTTATAATTTACCCGCGAATTGTCTAGAAAAGGTATATACATTCGGGTGGAATGTAGGCTTCCTTTAGTTGAAACTGAAACCAAGTGATGAAAATTAAACAGTTTCTAAACATCAGAAGTGGAAAAATCGGAAATTTTAAAATTCAAGGCTCGAATGCAAAAAAGAGACTAGCGCTCGAAAATGCGAAAAAGTATTGTCCAAACGCTAAGAAAAATTGGAAAATTAAATTTTATTAAACTGGATTTTAACAAATATAGTGTTGTAAAGCTCGTCACGGCACACATTTTTTCTTTTTACAGTTTCTTTATCGAATCATTAGTATTCGAGATAAAAATTATAAAAACTTTGCCGCTGCAAGTTATATGTACGTCAAAATTGCCTCGATATTTTTTAACGACGAACGTTGAAAAACATGGGTTACGTCCAGTATTACTTTTTAATTAAATATTATTACATTTTTTAACATAAGGCTTTTGTGCATCCATTTTACGGCTTCGCTAGAGT
Organism: Andrena bucephala; assembly: GCA_947577245.1. NCBI lineage: Eukaryota > Metazoa > Arthropoda > Insecta > Hymenoptera > Andrenidae > Andrena > Andrena bucephala. The sequence continues at coordinate 72,193,996 of OX387716.1, forward strand.
TTTCCGAGTTTTATGTTTCAAGTCTCATAACAATCCGATAATAATTACTCAAGTTATCGCAATTTTTGTTTAAAAAGGTATTGACTTTGGTCGAAGAAATTTGTTCGGTTTATAACTTTTTATCTCGAATACTGATGATTCGATAAAGAAACTGTAAAAAGAAAAATGTGTGCCGTGACGAGCTTTACAACACTATATTTTTTAAAATCCAGTGTAATAAAATTTAATTTTCCAATTTTTCTTAGTGTTTGGGCAATATTTTTTCGCATTTTCGAGCGCTAGTCTAAATAATAAATCCCCTTATTGCATCTGAGCCTTCAATTACAGATATTGTGAAACTTGATAACCTCATAATTACAAATTTTGGAAGTGTTTGAATTTCAACGCTTCCGAACTTGGAAATTTCAGCATTTAAAAATCTGAAGATTCTCCTCCTGCGCTAAATCTTGGCTAAAGGAAGTCTATATTGTACCCAAATGTACCAACTTGATAAACGTGTACTCCTCTCTGAGTTGGGCAAAATGTAATATAATTATAAATTATAAGTTACGAATGTAATTGTGTAATTGACTACACATTATTTTCTGCAATCGTTAATTTAGATAGTTGACAAAATTGTGGTCAACTACCTAAATTAACAATTACAGAAAATATTGTGTAGGTAATTCATTACACAATTACATTTTAATCGTAATATCTAATTTGTAATTAGATTACATTTTAGCTAACTCTGGCTCTTCTACAGCACTTTCAAATCCATTACGTTCAATAGTTTCACTGTTTCTTCGACTTTTTTTTAGATGTCCAAAGGCACAGAAAAGATGGACATTGATAAGCCTCCGTCCCCAGGACGGAGGCGAACGAGCAGCAGGACTCCGTCGCGAAGACGGAGTCGAACGAGTAGCCGGACTCCGTCGCGAGGACGGAGTCCGCGGAGAGAGCCGACCACGTCCTCGCGACGGAGTCCGCGGAGAGACCCAACTCCGTCCTCGCGACGCAGTCCGCGGAGAGACCCAACTCCGTCCTCGCGACGGAGTCCGCGGAGAGACCCAACTCCGTCCTCGCGACGGAGTCCGCGGAGAGACCCAACTCCGTCCTCGCGACGGAGTCCGCGGAGATGGATGGAGATCGCGTTGCGAATTCAGAAGCAGGTATGTAGATACGTAGACAATCTCGCGCAAACATTTTTTACATTCTAATGAAAGTTTTAAGATTTACGTTTATTTTTCATATTGCAGAACAGCGACCTCAAAAAAAAATTGAGAAGCTTAAAGTATGGAGGAGGAAAAGGAGGAAGAGGAGGTAGAAGAAGCAGAGGAGGAAGAGGCGGAAGAGGAGGAAGAGGAGGCAGAGGAGGCAGAGGAGGAAGAGGAGGAAGAGGAGGGAGAGGACCAATTTATAATTTTTATAATTAAAATTTGAATAATATAATTTAAATAAATAATTTTTTATCATATTTGTATATTATATATATATAATTTTCTCGTATTTATTAGTACTTTGAAGTACCATTGAATGTTTGAACCTGTTTTTCTCATAAACGCTAAAAGTGGACATACAATATGTGTGCAAAGCCATCGATGTACAATAGGAAAAATTTATTTGCAGGTTAGCCCGTTGTTGCTCTAACTGCCTCAATTATTATAACATAAATACGACTGCGATTTCAAATGATGTATGTGTTACGGTAAAAGCTTTAGTAAATGTATACATTCCCAACAGTTCCTAGTCAATGTATGCCTAAAATGCATATAACCTAACCTACAATCGTCCGGAAATGCATGCATTGACTGCATCACGCTTTTACTGTCGCTCGTGTATCCAGCTAACGCTTCAGTTTTGCTATGATTCCACGTTGGCAGTCCTCCCGAGTAGGCGCCATCTCATATCCACTAGCTCAACTAAATTTGTCACGTGACTTGCTCTGTATTATCGCCAATATGGCGGAACTCGTATTTGGGAATGCAATCACGGGGATACGTTTTTCGTCCTTATATGAACAGATTTTAGGCTGGGTGAGGTCTCATTCGAAAGAGGAAGGTTCGAGACAGCCCGCTCTGGTCATGGTTCGACAAGATTGTGTTGATATCTAATAATATGAGTGTTCAAAGTAGAGCAAAAGTCGACAAAATACACCCGCAGGAATCCAAGTATTTTTAGGTCACTAAAAGAGTTTTGTGGCTCAAACGATGACCAGAGCGGGCTGTCTCGAACCTTCCTCTTTCGAATGAGACCTCACCCAGCCTAAAATCTGTTCATATAAGGACGAAAAACGTATCCCCGTGATTGCATTCCCAAATACGAGTTCCGCCATATTGGCGATAATACAGAGCAAGTCACGTGACAAATTTAGTTCAGCTAGTGGACACGAGATGGCGCCTACTCGGGAGGACTGCCAACGTGGAATCATAGCAAAACTGAAGCGTTAGCTGGATACACAAGCCACAATAAAAGCGTGATGCAGTCAATGCATGCATTTTCGGACGACTTTAGGTTAGGTTATATGCATTTTAGGTATACATTGACTAGGAACTGCTGGGAATTGTCTACATTTACTAAATTCACGCTTTTACTGTAACACATACATCACCGCTGCCGAATATATGTTATAATTATATGGCCACATTATTTCAAATAAAAAAAGAGATTGGAATTTTTTAATAACACTGGAAGTAGTGATTTACTGATATCATATTTTCACAAAATATAATTATTGCATTTATTATTATTCTTCCGACTATTGTATATAACATATAACAAGGAAAAGTCTCCAAACCGGTCAACAGTTGACTCCTTGATTTTTTTCGTAATTCTTTACGCTCCTATGCAGAGATGGGCATTATTTAATTAAAAGAATATACTTCCGAATGGTCCCAGTGGTCGATCGACACGAGGTTTGGGGGGAGGGTGTGTGTACCCTAAATCTAAAATTCTATTTAGCTTCGGGTATTTATTAGTTTCCTTTGTTTATTCGAAGGCCTTTCATCTTTGGCTTCGAATAATTTTTCATCTTTCATTATATCTTTATCCTAAGGTCGTATTCAAATATATTGGCCGGTCGATTCGTTTTCGCGAACAGCGATCGAGGAGAAATCAGCTATCACCATCTGACGATCGTGGATTTGTCAGTTGGAGTTCCCTAGCCACCGAAGGGTATGGTGGGGTAACGGGAATGCTGCTCGGCCCCGTCTGAACGTAGACGTGTGGCTGTTATTTATTCTTATTGTCAGCGTAGTACATATGTAGTTGTGTGCGTCACGAAGTAATGCGTAGACCAATACGAGATGAAGCTATCGAAAAAGAATCAATGTTCTGACCAATAAAGCTCCTGAATTTTTTCAGAGCTAAGGCCTAAGGCACACCTATTCTGATGCGTGTATTTCTACGCTTCAGCTCGGTTTGGCCTATACATGACAGAAGCTTGGCGCTATCCCCACCACTTCTAGCTCACTCGTGTTCTGCGATGACGAGAGAATACGCGTTACGAATAGGAGTGTGCGGATCGTCCCGCGGCTCGGATTCTCGGCCCTCGGGACGGGTCGGAAAATTTCGGACGGGATCGGGCGGGGTCCCGATACTTTCGTATTGCTCGAGATCCCGACGGTTTCGGGATCCCGAGACTCGATTCGGGCTACAAGCATGACCGCCATGAGCGGGCAATTTGATTTCAGGTCGGTTTGGCAAAACTCGGACACGATCGGCTCGAAAGCCAGCTATTACGAGCGGACCGAGACGGAAAGAATTATGTATATCATTTATATCGATACCAGAGTGATAAGTTTTTACCTTTCTGTCTCCTGTTGAATCATAATTTGTATCTTATTATTTATTTACATATATATGTATATTCATTGCTACCAAATAGTCTGTGAATACTGAATACGTCCATATACGTACTTAAATAAATACCATGTTCAGAACTTGGGAAGAAGACTATTTTTATATCGACAATATTTTAAAATCTGAATAAAATATACTTCATACTTAGTACTTTATGAAAAGGGAATATATAGGGTATTATCTTTTTCCGGATAGGTTCAGATTTAAAATAGAAAACGTACGAACTATAAGCATACAAAAAGGAATATTTCCTGGATGTTTCATAATAACAACAATATACAGGAGGCGAATATTTTATTATTTCAAATTAACGTATAAGAAACATAATTTTTCTATGTTCTCAGGTAATAATTTTAATCTATTACTGGTAACGTTATCGTCCGATCGCGTCCGAGTTTTGCCGAGCCGACCTGAAATCAAATTGTCCGCTCATGGCAGCTATGCTCGTAGCCCGAATCGAGTCTCGGGGTCCCGAAACTGTCGGGATCTCGAGCAATACGAAAGTATCGGGACCCCGCCCGATCCCGCCCGAAAGTTGCCGGCCCGTCCCGAGCCCGAAAAATCGGGTAACCGCACACCCCTAGTTACGAAACTCACCGGCCAATAAATCTGAATACGATCTTAGAAGTTCGAATAACCGACGAGAACCTTTGTGTCCCGAGCCGCGCGAGATCGTCGTGCTCGGCGATGTGTCATCGATTATAAAGAAACAGAATTTGTTTATTTTTCATCGTATCAATATGAAAGTGACACCATTGGATTCTTGGCATTCTCCCGGTTATATTGGCAGAAAATAATTTAAATCGGACTATTTTTAACAAAACGGGCTTTCACTTCTACAAACAAATTTTTCACGTAATTTCCTTAATTTTGGTCCGAATTATATCATTTTTGGGGCCAATTTGATCGAGAAAACATGAGGAATCGACTGACGTCACTTTCGCAAAGATCTGATTAGAAATGCAGAACTGCAGATTTGTCACTGCTTAGCGCGCAACATTGTATGGCCCCGCTGGTTTCGAGCGCCGAAGCCCACGAAACTCAGCAAGTCGCATGATTGCCAGCGAGAAGGCCAAGAGGGGACTTTCCATGGCGAAGGAAAATCAGCCTTCTACAGAACTCAAATCGAGAAAGACTTTGCTAACAAACTTTATATTCACGTCAAATAAATACTTGTAAAATTTAGACGACGAACTATTGTTGAATATCGCCAGTTCTTACATATGCCCCACTGGGTTCGGAATTCCTGATCCCAGAGTTTCATGCATTTTCCTATTGAAATGTTGCTTCAAGTCATCGGGCAATTGCATTGTTTCTTCTCGTACATATGTATATCTGTTCGCGAGTAGGTGTCATGAATGACGCGACTTTTATTTCCCAAATAAATTCACCCCTATCAGGGCCCTCGCTCGAACCGCTTGACAAGGAGACCGCACGATGTGAACCGAGTGCGAGTGAAATAGCGCACCAGCGGTACACCCTCGGTCGACGGCGACTTGAGTCATCCAGTACTGAATACGAAATGTTGAAAATTTCTCATTACACCTTGATGAGAGTGTTACCATTCATGGATTGTTGGTGAGTCAAGACACGAAGCAATTCAGTCTATTTTTTCTTATGAATACATGATTAGAACACACTCTACGTTGAATAAAAATTGATCGAATTGCTCCATGTTTGATATAATTTTCATCGGGAAATCCTAAAAAATTCATCGGTAATACTTTCATCAATACTTATCAAAAACACGAACATTTTATTTTTCTGTACTGGGTATTTTATCTAGCTCGTCGGTTTTATTGTTCTCGGCTGTCAACGGGCGGTCTACTAGGACCCGAAGGTCCACGCTCGCAACGAGAAAGCAAAACAGTGGGGTGGGTAGGTCTTTCCCGATAAACTGAGCCCAAAGGCTTCTCAACAATTGAAACATTGGAAGACTGTACATATTCTTTCTGATGCTTTCGGCGATATGCGCAACCATTTGTATGCCCGGTTTCATGTCTAACAAGTCAGGCGATTTTGTTTGTGAGAGCCATATATAAAGACAGTCCTGTAACGTTCACTACATCTTCAATTATAAAACTGCAAATATGTTATTTTACACATGTGTCTCGCTGAGTTTCGTCGGCTTCGACGCTTGAAACCAGCGGGGCCATACAATGTTGCGCACTAAGCACTGATGAATCTGAAGTTTTCCAATTTCTAATCAGATCTTTGCGATCGTGGCGTCAATCGATTCCTTATACTTTCTCAATCAAATTGGCCCCAAAAATGATACAACTCAAACCATAATTAAGGAAATTACGTGAAAAATTTGTTTGCAGAATTGAAAGCTCGTTTCGTTAAAAATAGTCCGAATTAAATAATTTTTCATAAAAAAAATGCGTAGGCTGGATGCGCGTGATTATTACATGGCCCCCTCCATAGACATATATAGACGGATCAGAAGATGGGACTATCGGCGTGGGGAAGGAAGGCTTGGAGGGGTAAAGGCATAGGTTCAGATACAGGCGCGTCGGTTAGCTTCCATTCGGCATGCATAACCACAGCGTTATCCGATTTACTCGTATCGCTCCCCTTACCGCGAACCTTGCCACCCCCCTCAGCTTACGCTCCACCGTCTATATATGTCTATGGTCCCCTCCTCGAAGTGACAGAAAATATAACCTATGTATACGCTATATGACAATAAATGTTGAGCGGCTATTTCGTTCTTTTGCGCTACATTTGTGAACATTTTATCATCCTTCCGAAACATTATTATTACGTCGCAACAGTATCTTTAGGAAATCGGGTCTAGCATATAGGATATATTTTCTGTCACTTCGAGGACAGAAAATCCGGTCCTCCAAGTGACAGAGAATATAACCTATATGCTATACCCGATTTCCTAAAGATACTGTTGCGGCGTAATAATAATGTTTCGGAAGGATGATGAAAAGTTCACAAATGTAGCGTAATACAACGAAATAGCCGCTAAATATTTATTGTGTTATAGCATATACATAGGTTATATTTTCTGTCACTTCGAGGAGGGACCACATAATAATCACGCGTTGGATTCAACATCAAACACAATTTTATATATGTTTGTTCATAACTGCTTTCTGCATAGGATGTGTATTTCATGTTCTGTTTCAGTGTTTTGCTAATTAAAAAATGTCTATCCTAACAAACTTCACTTTCTGGGGACATGCCCTCATCTATTTTTCCTTTTTACTTATAATTCCTTACTGCCAACGTAGAATATTGTAGCATAAGCACATTTCAAGTAATTAAAATGTACAATGAATTTTCTACGTTTGCAGTACCAGCCGACTTTCCGTTTTAATTTTTATAAGTACAACGCAACAGCTGAGAATTTATTTCCTTATTCAGAATAGAATACGGAAATAGCAAACAGCTCCCTCTCGCGTTTACCGGGCAATCGTCGATCTATCGGTATTACCATTTCTGTGCAGAAAAAACCTGCTGTAATACCGACCTGCCGAATCGGCCAGACCACGTGACGTGTCTACCCCCTTAACTCAGATTGAAGAATGCCTAAAATTTTTAAAGACGACACGACGGTCATGCTTGCCCTTTTGAAATGCTGGCAAACAGATGTTGTCCAAACGTTCTTGGGAAAAATATGAAATTACGGGTCAAAAACAACGAATGAATTCTCGCTGAGCTATGAGCCCCCTATGTTCCAACGCACAATGGGCGTCAATCTCAAGAGTGGAGAAAAAAGTCGACATGCCATTTTTTCCAATCAAAATGCCGAATCATATCAAGCTACTTTATAAAAAAAAAGTTTTTTTGTCTTTTTTTTGGCGAAGATACCTTGTAAACTAATCTACTACAGGATCTCAAGAAGTCGATAAAAGGTTTAAAACTTCTTCGTTTGTATTGCAATGAGACTATTTTGTGCGTAAATACAATCTTTTCTATACTTTTTAAAATCTTCATTTCTGGCGTCTTGGGTCCCTTCTCCCAATTAGCCGATTGGAAGGTTGCCCAAATATTATATAATTTCGTAGGAATGTATTAACACTTTGTGAACAGTACCTATTTATTTAGTATATTGGTACCGGGATAACATGGATACAGGTTTACAATTTTTCTGCACATTCCATAGTATGTATATTTATCAAATTCTTTTAGTTTTATTGGAATTATTAACGTTATTTTTTTAGACAACGTCGAACCTTCGAATGAGTTGTATGTTAACTCTTCCTTTATGAACTTCCTGCATAATGTTCGTCATTTTTAGTGCTAAAAATGGGATGTATTTTTCCCCTAATTATTGGGATTCTGTCCCACTGTGCGACATGGAATACAAGTAATTACTCCATGATTGGCAAATATTGCCAAATCTTGTGTTCGCAGTTTCAAGGACAAGTATATGTTGATTATAAAACAAAAAAGAAATTTGCTTGGAAGTTCCCGGAAGGTAACTAAAAGGCCGACAATTGCTGATATTTTTTCTATGGGTTTCTTATGGAAAAAACTATATGTAACTAATTATTTGCTACTGCTTATCGGAAACGATACTACTCATTTCGATTCCCAAAATATTTTTTAATTTATATCACCGAAATTCAAAAGCCTCGACTTAAATTTTTCCACAAAATAAAAACATACAAACTTTGACACGTGTTTACACACAGATCAGAAGTAGCCGCCATGATATTTTTTCCTTTTTTAGGTGCTCATATTATTAGTTTACAAGAAATATATAAAGAAAACAATCCCATAACTTTTGGATTCCAACTAGTTTCCATATTTCTTGGGATTCTGTCCCACTGTGGAGATGGATCGCGCGGCGGTCTCGGCTAGACTCAGTTTGGAGCAGTCAAGCTTTTGGCCGCCGCGATTAGCCGCCCGCCAGGAGATTCCGCCATAATGGCGGAAAACAGACACTCATCGCATTTTGTTGCGTCTCGAGTAGCCTAGGCAGCTGCCGAGACAGACGCACTGACACAGCGGTTGGAAAACGCGCCTAAGAAAACAGATACACGCTTCTGCATAAGAGCGGTGCTTAGGATTCGGCCGCCGCGATCCGCCGCCGCGGCGAATCGTGTCTAGGAAATCCTACCTTAAGTGCTCTCCCGGCGAGGCCGTTCATGGTATATTGGACGGAGTTACACTTAATTTGACCTATTCGGCCGAGCGCGTTTTGCATAAAAAACTCAACTAGGCGCGGAGACAAGATCACGAATTCTCGACGTTACGTCGGTGTGTCGTTCGCACGAAAACCAAAACTAGACTTTCTAAACTCAACTCCAAAGCTCTACCACCCGAACGCTCGCTCGCGGTTCCGGGCCGAGCCTCGGACGATTCCCGCGAATGCGGGAAACTGCCCCGTCGGCAGTTGTCGCTCGCTTCACGCGTCGGAAATTTCCTGGCCCGGGCCGTCGACGGTCACGTTGTCCCTACGGCTGTCGCTTCACGTTTTGGGACAACGTGACTGCCACGCGCGAGGCGATTCCGCTGAATCGCCGGACGAGAGTAACGCAAGGACAGGAAGCACGGAATGGACCTGAAGGACCCATGTAACAAACCACATAAAATTTTCGATTTCTTGGATCGATTTTACAGTATGGTGATCCTATGGAATCGATTCTCGGGGAACAGAAATTGTGTTTCAATTCTTTATTATTTATAAATAAGTTTCCCGGTTTCGGGAAATTTAAACTAAAACTACTTTTCTGGAACATTAATGATAGAAATTGTATTTATTGAAAATTAGGTTCTAAAATATCACGTAAGACGCTACCTGAGTACCCCGCCTTGTAAGAAAACGTAAGAAATTCGCGACCCCCTCTCCCCCCCCCCCAAAAGGAAAGTCTTACGTAATTTAAGGACGACCCCTTAGACTTCAATGAATTTAAGATACCTAAAAGTCTGTTTACAAGGCGATTATTGCCTGAATTGATTTTTCATCTTGCGATTCGAATCAATCTGAAAAATCGATACATATACGGTAGCCTATACTTTCCGCAGTATTCTAGAGATTAATTGTACACAATTTGGGCAGGTTCGTTTAAAAAAATCGTGATAGAAAGTATCATATATGTTATTCCTGGTTTCAGACTCTACGTGTATACAAAATTTCAGAAAGATCTGTTGCGTAGTTGCGACGTAATTGAGTAAAAAAGATCCAAACACACATTCGCATTTATTATATTAGTAGGATTGTAAAATTTTACAAGTAACTTGTACGAAAATGTGTTTTTTAATCCTTTCAATGTCTCCCAACTGTCCAAACGTGCTCAAACGTAGTTTCTCGATTCTCACAATTTAATAAATTCAAATATTTTCTCGAAAAAAGCAATTTTTATTTTCAAATACTTTGCCATACTAACATCTTTACCATTCCTGGTAATGTATTCTTTACGACTATTTCTTCTAATTTTTCTCATATTTTCAGTATAATTAAGTATATTTCGCGTTTTCTTTCTTCTTTATTTTCTTGAACCATATTTTTAAATTATATACATATATTTATTCCTAAGTGCCATGATTAAATAACACACAATAATGATTAAATAATATTTTTGGTATTATACTTGCAATCGTGTTTGGTTGCGAGACGATTATCGGTGGGACGGAGAAGGGATTAGGTTGCCGACTCAGTCGGTATGTCTGGATTCGGCGAATGAGCAAAGTCGTGGTTATCAAATAACAATGTTTATTCAGTAATTGAATGTTTGATTGAGTTTGTACAAGCGTTTCCGGTCGCGGCGGAGGAGCTACGGACCTCGTGCGGATCGGATCGACGCGTCGGTTTCGCGGCGGCGGCGACTATCGGCGAGCGGTAGGAGACAGGATGCGGCGTGTGTAACACGTTCTACCCTGGCTGGCCGTAGAGGCGCACCCGTCCGGGAGTCGTATAATAGAATTTCAGAGTGCAATAGGGTTCCGGCCTAATGGGCGCGGAGACACCTCTCCGACGTAGGCAGGGCGCAAGATAAATCTCGGCCGATTTCGGACAGAGGCTGGTAATGGTACAGTAGTGGCGATGGCCGACACTGACACACCTCGAGGCTTTAAAAAATTGAGCGTCTTGCTGGTTTGCTTGAAGCATTATAGCGACATGTACAAGAGCTCCTGATTCCGCTCGCCGCGGCCTTTATATCGTGAGGCTGTACATCTTCGCACGCGAGAGCCGTCGCGGGGCCGTGGCCGCCTAGCGGTCGCGGCGCGAACTAGGCCCATTGTCTCGGTTCCGGGCGTTCGCACGTCTCGTGACGTGACTTCGTCATATACTTATTAAAGGCGCTATTGCACGTTACACTGTCTAATAGGTACAAATGACCACATCCATATATTTTTTTTATATTCTATTGTTACGTCCTGAAGGGACCTTTCTGTAGATCAGCCCAAGCGGTTGGAATAATCTACCGGGTTCTTGCTCTTATCAAAGGGCTAAGGCCTACCTTGACTATACTTACCAGGGAAAAGGAAGATGAAACGGGTTTGAATAAGATTTTACACAGGAATTAGAGGAATAACAATAAAGTGCGATATATATTCTGTAAATAGGCAAAGGAATGATTACATACCCTGGAGACGGCGCTCCGTCCCTGGTAACGCAAAGAAGTCGGTGAACCTGTCGTAGGTCGTGTTCGCTCGCGTTGGTCTCGGGTAACGCAGGGAAGTCGGTGAACCTGACGTCTGTCGTGTTCGCTCGCTCACTCGTCTTCGCGGTCGCGGTGGTCCGTATCGGCGCGTAAAAGCACTCTAGGCACGTGTCGTTTCTCGGTGTGTCGGATGGAGATACACTTCGCCTAACCAAATCATCCAAGCGCGATTCGCGGTTCGGCACAACGTGACTGCCACGTGCAAGGCGATTCCTCTGAATCGCCACTACGAAGGAAAGTGACGCGTGGACAGCAAGCACGGGATGGGCCGGAAGGGCCCATGTAACACTATATACATACATGTATCTCTTAATATAAACATTATAATGCAAGTAATACTAGTGGTTTTCAACAAAAATTGGTAATTGAGCTACAGCCGATAACAACACTCATGTAGGTTGAGAACTTTTTTGAGTGCTTTGTTTTAGGTAAGTAATATTGTTATATTTAGGTGCCATATTGAAGCTGTAAAAAACAGTTAAAACAAATTAATAACATTCTTTAATTTTTTTTTGTATAATATAAGAGTTACTTAATAAATACCAAAAAGATTTATTTCATTATACAGGGTGTCCCATCTAAGACGAGACAGCCGGTTTTCTCCTAAACTATAGGAGATAAAAATATAAAAAAAAATAGGGAATTGCATGGATCGAGGGGGCCAAATAATTAGCGCGAAAATTTTTTTTTATCGATTATTATTTTAAAAGATACGATGGTCAAGTTCGGTTTTTCAAATGGAACTATTTTTTTTGAACACCTGAGTTGATAGTGCGTTCCAAGACAAATGCAATAAGCTTTAATGTATACACTTTATTTTCACTGGTTTTTAAGATATTGCGCTTGCAAATTTACTGATTTTCACTGGAAGAAAACTGTCTGGTATTGCACGGACCGGGGACGGTTTTACTGGCTCCACTTGTGGCACTGCCTTTTGAAATAGATACCTACCTGCCAAAGGTCTACGCCAGGCCCAAAGGCTGGACAATTTTTTTCCGTCAGAAATGCTACTTAGGTAGGTACATCTGCGGTATCGAGAAGCGCACCGTTACTTTTATTTCGCACTTGCTTCTACGCTCGGATGGCCGGTTCATTTGGGAGGGATGCAAGTTCGATTGGTTAGGTTAGGAGGAGTGAAAGTTGCTAGACTAAATTTCAATCATAGGGAGCAGATTGTATCAGAACCATTCGGATTTGCATTCCTCACAAACGGCTGCTCTCTAGAAGAGGCCCTCTTCACAGCAATGCCCACCTTCTCTCGCACGGAATACGTTAACGCTTGCTTTTGTTCTGATATTGCAGCTCGTGTTTATACTCGAGAGGACCACGCGTCGACAGCGGGCTACCCCTTTTCTTCCTATGTCTCTCCACGAGCCGTGTTGACGGTGGATTGTAGGAGCGTAGATATCTGGATGCCAGTTATTGAATTCAGGAGACGATAGAAACATTTTATTACAAAACACACATGTACTATAATTAAAGTAAATCGTATTCCTCTCGGGCAGGAGTACTGATAATGATCGAACTTGCGCCCCACTTCGCGCAGACCAATTACACGGAGGGTAGTCGGGTCACACACTGCCCAAATGATACAAGGTAATTCTGGAGCAACGCCCGTCAAGGAGATGCGCTGGTACCCCGTGGCGAGGACAGACCTTCGCATTGCCTCACCCGATTTTTATGGTTTTTTTCCGGAAAAAGGTACGAATCCTAGGCCGAACGTAGCGAATTGAAGTCGACCCTCCGCAGTCGAGGGTGAATTATCCATTACAGCGTATTAAGAAACCCTTTTCTTCGTCGTATCGAAAGGGAAGTGGTGCCAATGGATTCCTTATGTTTTTCTGACGAAAATCATACCAAATGTCATGCAAATCGGACTACTTTGACACAAGCTATTTGTATTCCTATGTAAAAGTTGTCCGATTTACACGACATTTGTAATGATTTTCATCGGAAAACCCCAAGGAATCCATCGGCGACACTTCCATATCCATACGATAAGGAATAACGAATTGTTTTATTTCTTAAAAAGGTAGGTACAGGCTGATTCTGGTGCTGCGCCCGTCACCCCGTGGCGAGGACAACACCCCGCAGTGCCCATCGAATTTTATGGCTTTAGACCCTCGAAGGGTTTGGAATACCATTAAGAAGTGAGAAATGTTCAGGATTTCAAATGTTTGCTTCTTTTCTTCATCGTATCGAAGGGGAAGTGGCGCCAATGGATTCCTGGCGTTCCGTCGATTAAAATCATACCAAATTTCATGTAAATCGGACTATTTTTAACCAAGTCAAGTCAGCTTGAAATGACATAAATCGATATTCTATGGAATTTTTCTTCATTATGGTCCGAATTACGTCGTTCTTAGTGTCAGCTTCTTCGGCGAAACATAAGGAATCGATACATAAGGTGTCGGTACTTGTCGCTTCTTTTATTTTCGTCATAAATGTTTTTGTAAGTTCTTTTGAGCCCAGACCATTTATTTGAGCACTGCAGCCCACTTAAACTATAATTTCGGAATTTGGCATTAATTTGTTGGGCAATTTCGGTCCACAATGCATTGCTCCGCGTATTTGCTTTAGCAAATTCATCCTCTTTTTCGCGATATATTTCTATCAGCAGAAAAACCGCCTTGTCCGGCCATATAAATGATTTGTCTGCTTCTGGACCTACAAGTATTATGTAAATATATTGTAATTGCAGATATCGAATATGTTAAAGAATCATTAAAAAACAAACCTGAATTTCCCACATCCCGATTCTCCTTTTCGGTTTCCCCCGCAGGTACTAGCGTCGATCTTTTTATAAGTTCGCTCAGGAAATTTGGGTCTTAGTAGAACAAATATTCACGCATTAATTTAAAAATACACTTACTGTTTTTATAAAACAGCTTTAAAATTTAAATGTTACCTTCAGATGCTCTTAACGCCTCTTCTTCTTCTACCCACATTTTCCACAATTGCCCGTTGACCTCCACATACAATTCGGTGTTTTTTGCCATTTCTTGTCAGTGAGGCTCGATGTGTACTGTTTTGTGAATACTACTCCAATTATTCGAAGGTAGCACGCGGGTACCCGGGCTCAAAAATATCGCGCCAACTACCCCTAATGAAGGGTGGGGAAGGTACCCCTTCCATGCGGCCTCCCCGCCTAAGGAAAATGCACAGACTGGATGCGCGTGATTATTATGTGATAGGGTTGACGACTTTTTCAGAAAATATCGATGAATACTTTCAATACTCGAATCAAGATGAAAGTATTCGTCGAATGCTTTTGTTCGAGAAAATATTTGAATTTATTAAATTATGAAGATCAAGATATTGCGAATGGCTAATGATAGATAAATTTGACATTAGAAGAGCATATATATGTAGTGAAACATTTTGTTCAATAATGGAGAAATATTTTTTAAATACATGACTAACACCACTTTCATAATCGCCAGCACATAGGTATTATACAGGGTGTCCCAAAAATGTCGGAGTTCCTTGAAGGGGGTGATTCAGGGGGTGATTGCAAACAACTTTTTCCATTGCGAAAATTCTCTCCGACGTTTCGTTAACGAGATAATAACAAAAAGCACCGACCAATCAGAGCGCGCGCCTTCCGCCCGAGCTCCCGCGGTAGCGTTGGCTACGCGATAGGCGGCCGCGCTTGTACTACGGACGTACGAACAAGCAAGTCGACATGCATCGAAGGAAACCGCGTTACACAGTTTTTTTTTAAAAGCAGAATCTTAAATAATAATTATTTGAAGCGAGAGGACAAGAAATACGTACATTTCGTTTTCAAATAACGCATAAACGAAAAGGTAATGTAGCAGAAAATGTACGACATGTGATCGTAATTCGTTATTGAGGTAAAAATCCGTAGTTCAATAACGGCCAACACAACTAAATTTAAACAATAATATTAGGTGTATGAATAAATTCTTTCCGACTGGATTTACATAATCAGTACAAAGCTACTGAATTTCTATCGCAGTGGTATTCATAAGCTGCCAGAAAAATGGCAAAAGGTAATGAACAATAATGGAAATTATGTCGATGAATGAGTTGTTTTCATATTTTTTAAATCGAACTGTTATTGTACCCTAAAATCGGAAAGAATTTATTTCTACACCCAATAATCACCAATAAATTAAATAAAACTCACCCATTCGGACATTCCTTTCCTTCCTTTTCGGAAACCTGTGTCACTGGGTCACTGTACCGATCCTGGTTATCGGTGGCCGAAAAGATTTATGCTAGGGTAGCGCCCAGTGCTCAGCTGATCGCAGGTATTCGCAGGACACCACCCGAAGGTAAGGGTCGCAACGTCAAGTGCGTCCGGGTTAATGTACCGAATATTCACTTCACTGCACTGATACTAACACTGATCACTTAATTTATTTTCTACGGAACCTGTTGTTCCTACGTTATAAAAATTGGTGGCCCCGAAAGGGGCCGATTACTGTTAATTGAACAGTTGCTCAATGTGGGCACCCTCAGCGTCTATGCCCGCCTCCGCACGTACAACCAGCTGATTTTGGACTGCTCGCAATGTTTCTGGCGTAATGTTTGCCACCGCAGCATGAATCCGCACGACTAGGTCTTCCAGTGAATCCACTGGCTGACGGTACACCTCATCCTGAAATGATTGTTGTACAACAAATACAAAACGTAAGTAAAAATAGAATACCTATAAAAAATTAAGAGCACTAATGAAATTACCTTCAGGTAGCCCCAGAAGTAAAAATCCAGCGGGGTCATATCCGGTGACCGTGGGGGCCACGCAACAGGACCGCCGCGGCCGATCCACCTGTCCTGGAAGGTTTCGTTAAGGTAGTCGCGGGCAATTGTGGCGTAGTAAGGTCCAGCCCCGTCTTGCTGATAGACCATGTTCTGTCGGACCTCATCTGGAATATGGGCCATAAGACACGGCAGAACATGCTCTAAAAAGACTTTATACGCTGGACCGTCCATCCTGTCTGGTAGCATGTACGGCCCAACGATAAAATCGCCACAAATGCCCGCCCATACATTAATTTGCCAACGGACTTGTGCTGCGCGTGTCCGAAGCGCTAGCGGATTCTCGTCGCTCCACACATGCCGATTGCGGGAATTGAAGCAGCCTTCCCGCTTGAAGATTGCTTCGTCCATCCACAATATGTATTTGCAGAACGACGGATTCCGCTGCACTTCTCCCAACAGCCACACTGAATATTCAACCCGCTGGTCGGCATCCCCGGGGTGCAAATGTTGCACCCGTACAAAGCGGTACGGGTGCAACATGTTCTCCCTCAGAGTTCGGTGTACCGCCATTCTGCTGGCACTAGAAGAAAATGCAGAAACATCCATTATTAGATAACATTTGTTTCCCTTAATTAATAATTGTTGCAGTTATCTTGTACTGTGACTTACTCTAGGCGGCGGCTCAAGTCGCGCACGCTGACGGTGAGGTCCTCGTCGATGGCGTGCAGGATGTTTTCTTGCACCGCAACGTTCCGCGCGGCTCGGGGTCTACCCACGTCGCTGCCTCGCGGCATCATCGACCCCGTCGAGTATAATCGAGACGCCAAACGTCTGATCGTTCCCTCGCTCGGGGTTTCGATGCGCGGGTACTCCACTGCCAACGTTCGCACGGTAGCACTCGCGTTCCCGTCGTTCCGCGCGTACTCCCAGAACATAGCGTAATACTCTTCGGCGGAGTACATTTCTGGGCCGAGATTGCTAGCTGACTGACAGGATTTTTTCCCAAGTAACTTCCTCTACCCCCAAGTAGTTTCTCTCATTCCATTATGAGTTTACTCCCACCAGGACAATAGGCTTTAGGTAAAAAGAAGCCAGCACATTTTCGGAACACACGTGTTTTGCAGAAGTGCAACGAAAACTTTCACAAAAGCCCGCGCTCCGTCCTTCCACTGCCAATGTACCCATTGCTTCGAGATAGAAAACAGACACCACGTGTATCGGTTCGAAAGGGTCCGAAGGGAAGAGACGCAGAAAGTCTTCGAGTTGCTATAAAGAAGAAAATGCATACCATTCCTGTTTCCCCTTTCTGACACCCTGAGTTCACGTCTGCTACGAGGCGGAACCAATTAAGTCATAAATTATCCGAAACTGTAGGAAACCGTTCTCTACCGCCGACTTGCGTGACAATACGGTCATAAACCGCGACCCTGGCGAAATTCTCTGGCTGATGAGCCTGATTAATTTTGGAGAACTAGAAATTACAGAGTATTATCCAGCATCAATACGTCTCGCGGAGAGACACAGGAAAAGAAGGGTAGTCCGCTGACTGCGCGTAGTCCCGCCTGCTTCGTCCTACCCTCAAATTAAAGACGGATCCCTTATCTCTCGAGTATAAACACGCGCTCGAATTTCAAAACACAAGCACGCGTCGACGTATTCGGTGCGAGAGACTGTGGGCTTGAAGTCCCATTGGCCGCAAACTAACCAATCGGGCCTGCTTATCTCTCGTGTCTAAACACGCGCTCGGATTTCAAAACAAAAGCACGCGTCGACATATTCGGTGCGAGAGACTGTGGGCTTGAGGTCCGATTGGCCCTGCATCCTTCGCAAATGGTCACTGTCCTGAAGAGGCCCTCTTCACAGCAATATCTCCTCCCCAAGGCCCACCTTCTCTCGCACCGAATACGTCGACGCGTGCTTTTGTTTTGAAATTCGAGCGCGTGTTAAGACACGAGAGATAAGCAGGCCCGATAGGTTAGTTTGTGGCCAATCGGACCTCAAGCCCACAACCCTCGGGCCTGCTTTCCGATGTCTTTTTGCATCGGGATATTGCATGTTCCGGGTTGTCCTGCAATTTTGTGTGCGTATGTTAGCATGTTCTATTACATAGAATATGTATCAAATATACCTGTAGGTATCTGGTGTAGCCATGAACCACATGGCAATAAGTAATTGCTTTTCTTCAGGTATCACTTTTGCACCGCTGATAGAATTGTTTATTGCGCGTAATCCTGGACCGATTACTCCAAGCACAATTTGAAACGTTTCAGGAAACATTCTACAAAGAGAAATTGACTTATAAGTAATAAAAACAATTAATTTCCTAATGATTTAAAACTGCCCCTTTTTAGGTTACTATTTCGAGAAAAAAACTTCATCTCATATTTTTTTTCATGCAAATATATAGTTATATAATTATTACTTACCAAAAATGTTCTTTGAATATTGTTCTGGAATATCCAGGAATGACGCGCTCAACATAATCAGTTATTTTCTCCCGAGGCACCACGGCTCCACGAGTTTAATTTATAGTAAATATTGCATGCAATATTTCCAAGTCGGTATAAAGGTCGAGTTTCCTAGCCGCGATCGGCGGCGGCGGCCGGCGGCCAAAATCCTAAGCACCGCTCTTATGGAGAAGCATGCAACCGTTTTCCTAGCCGCGTTTTCGAGCGGCTGCGGCCGCGCGTCTGCTACAGCAGCAACCTAGGTTACTCGAGACGCAACACAATGCGATGAGTGTCTGTTTTCCGCCATGATGGCGGAATCTACTAGCCGCGCGGCTAGCCACGGCGGCAAATCGTTTGACTGCTCCAAACGGGTCATAGCCGTGGCCGCGCTGCGATCCTACGCGACAGTGGGACAGAATCACAAAAAATAAGGAAACAAGGCAGAATTCAAAAGTTATGGGATTATGTTTTTTTTTATATATTTCTTGTAAACTAATAATATGAGCTCCTAAAAAAGGGAAAAATATCGTGGCGGCTACTTCCGATCTGTGTGTAAACACGTGTCAAAGTTTGTATGTTTTTTCTTGTGGAAGATTTTGAATCGAGTCTTTTAAATTTTGATGATATAAATTTTTTGGGAACCGAAATGAGTAGTATCGTTTTTGGTAAGCAATAGCAAATAATTAGTTACATGCAGTTCTTTTCCATAAGAAACCCATTGAAGAAATATCAGCAATTATCGGCTTTTTAGTTGCCCTCCGGGAACTTCCGAGCAAATTTCTTTTTTGTTATATAATCAACATACATTTGACTTTACAACTGCGAAAACAAGATTTGACAATATTTACCAATAATGGAGTAATTACCTGTATTCTATGTCGCACAGCGAGGCTGAATCCCAAGAAATAGGGGAAAATTCAACAACATCGCATTTTTCGCACTGAAACTTCGGAATATAATTAAGGAAGTTCATAAAAAAAAATATTAATATACAACTGGTACGGAGGATTGACGTTATTTAAAAAAAGTAATGTCAATAAATCCAATAAAACTAGAACCATTTGATAAATATACCTACATACTATGGAAAGTGGAGAAATATTTGCAAACCTGTATCTACAGGGTGTCCGCGGGAAAGCTAAACAGCCGGCTTCCTCCTAAACTATTGGATATAAAAATATAAAAAAAATAGGGAATTGCATGGTTCGAGGGGGCCAATTAATTAGCGCGAACGAATTTTTTTATCGATTATTATTTTAAAAGATACGATGGTCAAGTTCGGTTTTTCAAATGGAACTATTTTTTTTGAACACCTGAGTTGATAGTGCGTTCCAAGACAAATTCAATAAGCTTTAATGTATACACTTTATTTTCACTGGTTTTTAAGATATTGCGCTTGCAAATTTACTGATTTTCACTGGAAGAAAACTGTCTGGTATAGCACGGACCGGGGACGGTCTTACTGGATCCACGGGTGGCACTGCCTTTTGAAATAGATACCTACCTGACAAAGGTCTACGCCAGGCCCAAAGGCTGGACAATTTTTTTCCGTCAGAAATGCTACTTAGGTAGGTACATCTGCGGTATATTTATTTCGCACTTGCTTCTACACTCGGATGGCCGGTTCTTTTGGGAGGGATGCAAGTTCGATTGGTTAGGTTAGGAGGAGTGAAAGTTGCTAGACTAAATTTCAATCATAGGGAGCAGATTGTATCAGAACCATTCGGATTTGCATTCCTCACAAACGGCTGCTCTCTTGAAGAGGCCCTCTTTTACAGCAATGCCCACCTTCTCTCGCACGGAATACGTTAATGCTTGCTTTTGTTCTGATATTGAAGCTCGTGTTTATACTCGAGAGGACCACGCGTCGACAGCGGGCTACCCCTTTTCTTCCTGTGTCTCTCCACGAGCCGTGTTGACGGTGGATTGTAGGAGCGTAGCTATCTGGATGCCAGTTATTGAATTCAGGAGACGATAAAAACATTTTATTACAAAACACACATGTACTATAATTAAAGTAAATCGTATTCCTCTCGGGCAGGAGTACTGATAATGATCGAACTTGTGCCCCACTTCGCGCAGACCAATTACACGGAGGGTAGTCGGGTCACACACTGCCCAAATGATACAGGGTAATTCTGGAGCAACGCCCGTCAAGGAGATGCGCTGGCACCCCGTGGCGAGGACAGACCTTCGCTGTGCCTCACCCGATTTTAATGGCTTTTTTTCCGGAAAAAGGTACGAATCCTGGGTCGAACGTAGCGAATTGAAGTCGACCCTCCGCAGTCGAGGGTGAATTATCCATTACAGCGTATTAAGAAACCCTTTTCTTCGTCGTATCGAAAGGGAAGTGGTGCCAATGGATTCCTTATGTTTTTCTGACGAAAACCATACCAAATGTCATGCAAATCGGACTACTTTGACACAAGCTATTTGTATTCCTTATGTAAGAGTTGTCCGATTTCCACGACACTTGGCATGATTTTCATCAGAAATCCCCAAGGAATCCATCTGCGACACTTCCATATCCATACGATAGAAAATAAAGAATTATTTTATTTCCTAACCAGATACAGGGTAATTATGGAGCAACGCCTGTCAAGGAGATGCGGCAGCCTGCTACCCCGTGGCGAGGACAACCCCTCGCAGTGCCTGACCGAATTTTATGTGTTTCCACCCTCGAAGGGGTTCGAGTGCTTAATAAGAAGTGAGAAACCTTCGACTTGCGCATTTCTCATCAGATCTTTGCAAAAACGACACCTACCGATGCCTTATGTTTCGTCGATGATGCTGACACTAAGAACGACGTTATTCGGACCATAATGAAGGAAATTCCATGGAATATCGATTTATATCATTTCAAGCTGACTTGACTTGGTTAAAAATAGTCCGATTTACATGAAAGTTTGTATGATTTTAATCGACGGAACGCCAGGAATCCATTGGCGCCACTTCCCCTTCGATACGATGAAGAAAAGAAGCAAACATTTGAAATCCTGAATATTTCTCACTTCTTAATGGTATTCCAAACCCTTCGAGGGTCGAAAGCCATAAAATTCGATGGGCACTGCGGGGTGTGTCCTTGCCACGGGCTGACGGGCGTACCTCCAGAATTACCCTGATGAAATAGAGGTGGAGGATGCCACATCTGGTTACCAAAAACTAACCGGACTGATCGGCCGCGGTGTCTTGCCAGAGTCGCGGTTTATGAGCGGATTTTCCGCGCGTCGGCGGTAGGCAACGGTACATAGTACGGGTCCGAAGTCATCGTACGCACTACCCACCGACAGAACAATATACGGATTAACTCAGACTGGACAATGTCACCACGTTTTTTATTGGCCTTTACAAATTTGGCAAACAGATATTGTCGAAACGTTCTTGGAGAAATAATAAATTATCGATCGTAAGGAGCGAATGAATTTTCGTCTGGCTCTGAGTTCGCTTTTGTCCCGACGCACGCGAGAAAGATGCCTCAAATATAGGAGTTGAAAAGTATTATCCACCGTCAATACGCCTCGTGGAGAGACACAGTAAGAAAAGGGGTACACCGTTGAGTGCGCGTGGTTTCGCCTGCATCGTCCTCCTTTCAAATTAAAGACGGATTCCTTATCTCTCGAGTATAAATCCTTATCTCTCAAGTATAAACACGCGTTGGAATTTCAAATCTGGTGAGGAAATAAAATAATTCTTTATTTTTTATCGTATGGATATGGAAGTGTCGCAGATGGATTCCTTGGGGATTTCCGATGAAAATCATGCCAAGTGTCGTGGAAATCGGACAACTTTTACATAGGGAATACAAATAGCTTGTGTCAAAATAGTCCGATTTGCATGACATTTGGTATGATTTTCGTCAGAAAAACATAAGGAATCCATTGGCACCACTTCCCTTTCGATACGACGAAGAAAAGAATTTCTTAATACGCTCAAATGGTTATTTCACCCTCGACTGCGGAGGGTCGACTTCAATTCGCTACGTTCGACCCAGGATTCGTACCTTTTTCCGGAAAAAAAGCCATAAAAATCGGGTGAGGCACAGCGAAGGGCTGTCCACGCCACGGGGTACCAAGCCGCCGCATCTCCTTGACGGGCGTTGCTCCATAATTACCCTGTATCTGGTTAGGAAATAAAATAATTCTTTATTCTTTATCGTATGGATATGGAAGTGTCGCTGATGGATTCCTTGGGGTTTTCCGATGAAAATCATGCGAAGTGTCGTGGAAATCGGACAACTCTTACATAAGGAATACAAATAGCTTGTGTCAAAGTAGTCCGATTTGCATGACATTTGGTATGATTTTCGTCAGAAAAACATAAGGAATCCATTGGCGTCACTTCCCTTTCGATACGATGAAGAAAAGAATTTCTTAATACGCTCAAATGGATATTTCACCCTCGACTGCGGAGGGTCGACTTCAATTCGCTACGTTCGACCCAGGATTCGTAACTTTTTCCGGAAAAAAGCCATAAAAATCGGGTGAGGCACAGCGAAGGTCTGTCCTCGCCACGGGGTGCCAGCGCATCTCCTTGACGGACGTTGCTCCAGAATTACCCTGTATCATTTGGGCAGTGTGTGACCCGACTACCCTCCGTGTAATTGGTCTGCGCGAAGTGGGGCGCAAGTTCGATCATTATCAGTACTCCTGCCCGAGAGGAATACGATTTACTTTAATTATAGTACATGTGTGTTTGGTAATAAAATGTTTCTATCGTCTCCTGAATTCAATAACTGGCATCCAGATATCTACGCTCCTACAATCCACCGCCAACACGGCTCGTGGAGAGACACAGGAAGAAAAGGGGTAGCCCGCTGTCGACGCGTGGTCCTCTCGAGTATAAACACGAGCTTCAATATCAGAACAAAAGCAAGCGTTAACGTATTCCGTGCGAGAGAAGGTGGGCATTGCTGTGTAGAGGGCCTCTTCAAGAGAGCAGCCGTTTGTGAGGAATGCAAATCCGAATGGTTCTGATACAATCTGCTTCCTATGATTGAAATTTAGTCTAGCAACTTTCACTCCTCCTACCCTAACCAATCGAACTTGCATCCCTCCCAAAAGAACCGGCCATCCGAGCGTAGAAGCAAGTGCGAAATAAAAGTAACGGTGCGCTTCTCGATACCGCAGATGTACCTACCTAAGTAGCATTTCTGACGGAAAAAAATTGTCCAGCCTTTGGGCCTGGCGTAGACCTTTGGCAGGTAGGTATCTATTTCAAAAGGCAGTGTCACAAGTGGAGCCAGTAAAACCGTCCCCGGTCCGTGCTATACCAGACAGTTTTCTTCCAGTGAAAATCAGTAAATTTGCAAGCGCAATATCTTAAAAACCAGTGAAAATAAAGTGTATACATTAAAGCTTATTGAATTTGTCTTGGAACACACTATCAACTCAGGTGTTCAAAAAAAATAGTTCCATTTGAAAAATCGAACTTGACTATCGTATCTTTTAAAATAATAATCGATAAAAAAATTCGTTCGCGCTAATTAATTGGCCCCCTCGAACCATGCAATTCCCTATTTTTTTTATATTTTTATCTCCAATAGTTTAGGAGGAAGCCGGCTGTTTAGCTTTCCCGCGGACACCCTGTATGTTATCCTATATACCAAATACTATTCACAAAGTGTTAATACATTCCTACGAAATTATACAATATTTGGGCAACTTTCCAATCGGCTAATTGGGTGAAGGGACCCAAGATGGCAGAAATAAAGGTTTTAAAAAATAAAGAAAAGATTGTACGCTCGAAATATTCTCATTGCAATACAAACGAAGATGTTTTAAACTTTTTATCGATTTTTTCAGATGCAGTACTAATGTTTTATAAAGTAGCTTCATAAAATTCGACATTTTGAGTGGAAAAAGTGGCATGTTGAATTTTTTCTATTCTTGGAATTGACACCCACTGTGCGTTGGGACAAAAGCGGGAATTCATTCGTTGTTTTCGACCGATAATTTCGTATTTTCCCAAGAACGTTTCGACATCTGTTTGCCAGCATTTCTAAAGGGCAGTCAAGAAGGTAGTGCCATCTTTAATAATTTTAGGCATTCTTCAGTCTCACAATGAGTTAATCCGTATATTGCTCTGTCGGTGGGTAGTACGTACGATGGGTTTGGACCCGGACGTAGGTACTGCTATTAACCGCCGCGCCGTCTCGTGGGACAATATGGTCATAAACCGTGACTCTGGTCGGACGCTTGGTCGGTCTGCCTGATTAACTTTATGGAATCAGATGTGGCATTTTCCTCCACGAACAAAATAAGATGTTCTTATGTTAGATCGAAAAATGTTTCCCGACAATGGTGTTGGAAACGAAATCACTCTGAAGAAGTTTCAGTATGTCTCGCGGTGAGACACAGGAAGAGACGGGGTAGTCGGCCGACTGCGCGTGTTTCCGTCTGCATCGTCCTCCCTACAAAATTTGAGAGAAAGCACTTATCGAGTATAAACACGCGTTGGAATATCAAAACAGAAGCACGCGCTGACGTATTCGGTACGAGAGAAATAGCCATAGGGAGGAGATATTACTGGGCAGAGGTGAAAAGCTGCTGTTTCAAAGGAATGCAGGACCGATTGGTTATAATATAATCTCCTCCCTATGGCTTACCTCTTCTCGCAACTAATACGTCAGCGCGTGCTTTGGTTTTGATATTCCATCGCGCATTTATACCCGAGAGATAAGAAATCCGTCTTTAATTCGAAAGGAGGACGACGCAGGCGTAACCACGCGCAGTCCGCGGACGGCAACCACTTTTCTTCCTGCGTCTTTCCGCGAGGCGTATTGATGGTAGATTTGGTGAATATTACTAATAATAATAGGGGAAGTCGGGGTATTGTGAGCCACTTTTTTTTATTGCTAACAAACTGCTATAAAATCAAGTGTTTCTTCAAATTTCAAAGCTGGATGTTGTAGTATGAAGATTTACCTTTCTTTTAGTCACAATACTGGAATCGAATATTTGCAAGTTAGATGATTTTCAGACTATCACAAAAAATTAGCATTTTCTTGAATCTGAAAAATCTCGGGGAATCGTGAACCACTTTATAAACTGAATAAAAATGCTTGCACACACACACACACACACACACACACACACACACACACACACACACAAAAGCATTTTTGTACCCCTTTTTTTGACTTTTTAGTGTCAGTGGGTCATGAAACGTCGAGAATTGCAAAAAACCGGGGGGTCATTTTTGACACGATCTACATACTTTCCCTCTGTTATATACATAACAGTCGGGAAAGTAAAATTTATATTGTGCTCAAATATTACATAAACAATCATAAAGAAACATCAAACACGTGAGGTTAGCTCTTTAAATGTCAAGAATCGAGTGGCTCACAATTCCCCGAACCATTATTTTTACAACATGGCCACAAATAAATAACACAATGCTAACTTAATGCCAAATTTCTTTATTATTTCGAAAGCTTGAAGTCACACGAGTATTATAAAAATAGTTACCTGCGTGGATTCACAGAAAAGTGTCACAATAATAGACCACACACGAAGTGAAAATAATACTTCGAGATCAGCCAATTTTTATCTGTTAACAGAGCAAAGTGTTACATGGGCCCTTCAGGTCCATTCCGTGCTCGCTGTCCTCGCGTATTTTTCCTACGGCGATTCAGCGGAATCGCCTCGCGCGTGGCAGTCACGTTGCCTCAAAACGTGAAGGGGCTACCGTTGGCACAACGTGACCGTCGCCGGCCCGGGCCCCAGAATCTTCGGGAACGAGACAATTGCCGACGGGGCAGTTTCCCCCATTCGTGGGGATCGTTCGAGGTTCGGCCCGCGATTGTGAGCCGCGGAATCGGCATTCAATTTCGGGAGCTCGAGATAGGAAGTCACGACGAGCCAGAGAGCCGTCTAGATACCGCGACCGCGTCTCTGCGTCAAGTCCGCGAAATACGAACGGCCGATAGTAATTCGTGAAAGGGTAACTCCATCCGACGCACCGAGAACGGCATAGCCGGGAGAGCCCTTGAGCGTTAATCGTGATCGACGTAGGACCGCGTAGAAACCGACGATTAGAGACCGCGAGCGACGAAGCGACCGACTTCCGAGTGCCATCCGAGAGCACAGAAGCGAGGGACCACGACCTACGTTTGGGTCAGCGACACAGCGAGCGACCGACATACGAGACGCATGGCGTGCCGTGCGATACAGCGAGTGACAGCTGCGACGGAGCGCCGTCTCAAGGTAGGATAATTCAGTAACATTTATGTAACAATATATTTTGGCATTATCGTTTCCCCTTTACATTCCTAGTACTCATAAATTCGACCCCAATCACCTTCCCGATCCTGATAAGTATAGTCAATGCGTGCTTTAGCACCTTAATACAGCAGCGAACCCTGTGAATTATCCCAACCGCTCGGGGTGATTCACAAAAGTCCCTTCAGGACGTAACAAACTGGTGTCAGAAGTGGGATTTGCTATATATTTTTTTGTTTTTTTATTTTTCTTTTAAAGTTTAACTATAATCAACCTTACAACAAACAAGATAAAGTGAACATACAAAGTTTTTAAATTCTATGAGAATGTGTGATACAATGATCCTCTAATCAGCACATATAAGAACAGAGTAAACAGCATTAAATAAAGTGATATAAAACAAGTAGCAATTGTGACCTCTTATCTATTCAGTTATTCTTGGAAATTTAGACTCATCTGTTATCTTATATTTTGAAGAATATTTATGATATGCTAGCTTTTTGAAATGTAATTTGTATAAACTTATTTCATCTACAGTGGCTTCAAATATGGCATGGCATTGGTAACATTCTAATAATCTTAATCTAATATTAACTTCTAAACATAACTTAATCTTCCTCTGAACCAACTTTGATGGAACGCATTTGCAATTATGTTTATATTTAAGATATGGGGTGACTTGTAAATTTGACTTCGGGTATGAAACACGTCTTCTTAACCGGTTAACTGGCACGGTCCATTTCATTATTCGGGCCCAAACTGGTAACATCGAAAAATTAAGTGAATCACACAAAATTTGGTATACAGGGGTTTTTTGAGTCACTGAACCGATTCCGGGGGTAATTTTTTTCATCTGACACCCCCAACCCCTAAAAATAGAATTTAGGGGTGAGTTTGTCAATTCTTTACTAAACCTTTTTTTTATTTAAAAATTTTTTATTTGTGAAGTTTTCTTGTCTAGGTATAATTCGATTGCAGCAGTTACTTTTTTCAATGCCACCCCCAACCCCTGAAAAATAAGGGTTTAGGGATTTAATTTTTTAGTTTTTAAAAAAAAAATATAAAAAATATAAAATAATGCAAAAAAGTAAAAAAAAAAACAAAACAAAAAAGTGGAGTGTAAAATCTTTCCGTAACCTCCTCGTCAGGACGCTCTGGGGTCATGAAATTTTCATCAGGTAACTACGGGAGTAAGAGTTTACTTATGAAATTGAATACAGTACGAATAATTTATACAAATCCCAACAATTCGCTAGTCATTTTGGTTCGGCCATAATGAGTCTGCCATATTGAAATTTAAAATTCCAATGCCAAATTCAGATTCAGTGACCCCAAAATCCCCTATATACAATTTTTCTATATCCCGATAGTATATTAATATTTGGCAGCCATTTTGGTTCGGCCATTTTGAGTCTGCCATATTGAATTTTACAATTCCAATGCCAAATTCAGATTCAGCGACCCCAAAAACCCCTATATACAATTTTTCTAAATCCCGATAGTATTTTAATGTTTGTCAGCCAATTTGGTTCGGTCATTTTGAGTCTGCCATATTGAATTTTACAATTCCGATGCCAAATTCAGATTCAGCGACCCCAAAAACCATTACATACCAAGTTTCATTCAAATCTTTTGAAAATCAAAAAAGTTATTCCATTTGATCATATATGATACATTGACAGAATTGGCCAGATTTTTGTTTGATCATATATGATACATTGACAGTTAACCGGTTAAAAACTGTCTCATGGTTACAATCTCTCTTTTCCTGGGTGTAATGCTAAAACTTTTCAAGACCTTATCTACAATACTAATGTTATCATCATCAGATTCCAAAGTTGGTTCTGCTAAGCTAATACTATTAAGGGGGTAGACACGGGTAATGCAGCGCGCTGTAATACCCACATAATGTGCCCGAAACATGGGTTTGGGGGGATACGTTTTTCGTCCTTATATGAGCAGATTTTGGGCTGGATGAGGTCTCAATCGAAAGAGGAAGGTTCAATGCAGCCCGCTCTGGTCATGGTTCGACGAGATTGTGTTGATATCTAATAATATGAGTGTTCAAAGTAGAGCAAAAGTCGACAAAATACACCCGCAAGAATCCAAGTATTTTTAGGTCACTAAAAGAGTTTTGTGGCTCAAACGATGACCAGAGCGGGCTGTCTCGAACCTTCCTCTTTCGAATGAGAGGTCACCCAGCCTAAAATCTGTTCATATAAGGACGAAAAACGTATCCCTGTGATTGCATTCCCAAGTACGTGCTCCGCCATATTGACGATAATACAGAGCAAGTCACGTGACAAATTTAGTTCAGGTAGTGGATGCGAGATGGTGCCTACTCGGGAGGACTGCCAACGTGGAATTATAGCAAAACTGAAGCGTTAGCTGGATACATGTGCCACAGCAAAAACGTGATACAGTCAATGTATGTATTTTTGGACGATTGTAGGTTAGATTAGATGCATTTTAGGCATACATTGACTTGAAACTGCTGGCAACTGTGTACATTTACTAAATTCACGCTTTTACTGTAACACATACATCACCGCTGCCGAATATATGTTATAATTATATGGCCACATTATTTCAAATAAAAAAGGAGATTGGAATATTTGAATAACACTGGAAGTAGTGATTTACTGATATCATATTTTCAGAATGTGGAAGTTGCAGCAATTATTTGCAATTATTGCTTTTATTATTATTCTTCCGACTATTGTATATAACATATAACAAGGAAAAGTCTCCAAATCGGTCAACAGTTGACTCCTTGATTTTTTTTTGTAATTCTTTACGCTCCTATGCAGAGATGGGCATTATTTAATTAAAAGAATATACTTCCGAATGGCCCCAGTGGCCGATCGACACGAGGTTTGGGGGGAGGGTGTGTGTACCCTAAATCTAAAATTCTATTTAGCTTCGGGTATTTATTAGTTTCCTTTGTTTATTCGAAGGCCTTTCATATTTGTCTTCGAATAATTTTTCATCTTTCATTATATCTTTATCCTAAGGTCGTATTCAAATATATTGGCCGGTCGATTCGTTTTCGCGAACAGCGATCGAGAAGAAATCAACCATCACCATCTGACGATCGTGGATTTGTCAGTTGCAGTGATGCCAGATTCCCCCACCTCGCATGCACGCTACGCCGTAGCTGCGTGTCCGCGAGCTCGGCGCATGCACACACGCAGCTCCGGCCTAGTGTGCATGCGAGGTGGGGGAAATTCTCGAGCGCTCCCGTCCCGAATCTGGCATCACTGGTCAGTTGGAGTTCCCTAGCCACCGAAGGGTATGGTGGGGAAACAGGAATGCTGCTCGGCCCCGGCTGAACGTAGCCGTGTGGCTGTTATTTATTCTTATTGTCAGCGTAGTACATATGTAGTTGTGTGCGTCACGAAGTAATGCGTAGACCAATACGAGATGAAGCTATCGAGAAAGAATCAATGTTCTCACCAATAAAGCTTCTGAATTTTTTCGGAGCTAAGGCCTAAGGCACACCTATTCTGATGCTTGTATTTCTACGCTGCAGCTCGGTTTGGCCTATACATGACAGAAGCTTGGCGCTATCCCCACCACTTCTGGCTCACTCGTGTTCTGCGATGACGAGAGAATACGCGTTACGAATAGGAGTGTGCGGATCGTCCCGCGGCTCGGATTCTCGGCCCTCGGGACGGGTCGGAAAATTTCGGGCGGGATCGGGCGGAACCCCGATACTTTCGTATTGCTCGAGATCCCGACGGTTTCGGGATCCCGAGACTCGATTCGGGCTCCAAGCATGACCGCCATGAGCGGGCAATTTGATTTCAGGTCGGCTTGGCAAAACTCGGACGCGATCGACTCGAGAGCCATTACGAGGGGACCGAGACGGAAAGATTTATGTATATCATTTATATCGATACCAGAGTGATAAGTTTTTACCTTTCTGTCTCCTGTTGAATCATAATTTGTATCTAATTTATTTATTTACATATATATGTATTTTCATTGCTACCAAATAGTCTGTGAATACTGAATACATCCATATACGTACTTAAATAAATACCATGTTCAGAACTTGGGAAGAAGACTATTTTTATATCGACAATATTTTAAAATCTGAATGAAATATACTTCACACTTAGTACTTTATGTAAAGGGAATATATAGGGTATTATCTTTTTCCGGATAGGTTGAGATTTAAAATAGAAAACGTACGAACTATAAGCATACAAAAGGAATAATTCCTGGATGTTTCATAATAACAACAATATACAGGAGGCGAATATTTTATTATTTCAAATTAACGTGTAAGAAACATAATATTTCTATGTTCTCAGGTAATAATTTTAATCTATTACTGGTAACGATATCGTCCGACCGCGTCCGAGTTTTGCCGAACCGACCTGAAATCAAATTGTCCGCTCATGGCGGCTATGCTTGTAGCCCGAATCGAGTCTCGGGGTCCCGAAATTGTCGGGATCTCGAACAATACGAAAGTATCGGGACCCCGCCCGATCCCGCCCGAAAGTTGCCGGCCCGTCCCGAGCCCGAAAAATCGGGTAACCGCACACCCTTAGTTACGAAACTCACCGGCCAATAAATCTGAATACGATCTTAGAAGTTCGAATAACCGACGAGAACCTTTGTGTCCCGAGCCGCGCGAGATCGCCGTGCTCGGCGATGTGTCATCGATTATAAAGAAACAGAATTTGTTTATTTTTCATCGTATCAATATGAAAGTGCCACAAATGGATTCCTGGCATTCTCCCGATTAAATTGACCGAAAATAATTTAAATCGGACTATTTTTAAGGAAACGGGCTTTCATTTCTGCAAACAATTTTTCACGTAATTTCCTTAATTTTGGTCCGAATTATATCATTTTTGGGGCCAATTTGATCGAGAAAACATGGGGAATCGACTGACGTCACTTTCGCAAAGATCTGATTAGAAATGCAGAACTGCAGATTTGTCACTGCTTAGCGCGCAACATTGTATGGCCCCGCTGGTTTCGAGCGTCGATTTCTTGCCAGCGTGCAGGACAAGAGGGGACTTTTCATGGCGAAGGAAAGTCAGCCTTATATAGAACTCAAATCGAGAAAGACTTTGCTGACAAACTTTATATTCATGTCAAACAAATACTTTAATTGTAAAATTTAGACGACAAACTATTGTTGAATATCGCCAGTTCTTTCATATGCATCACTTGGTTGGGAATTCCTGATCCCACCTTTTCATGCATTTACCTATTGAAATGTTGCTTCAAGTCATCGGGAAATTGAATTGCTTTTTCTTGTACATACATATATCTGTTCGCGAGTAGGTGTCACGAATGACGCGACTTTGGTTTCCCAAATAAATTCACATTTATCAGGGCCCTCGTCCGAACCGCTTGACAAGGAGATTGAAAGACGTAAATCGAGTGCGAGTGAAATAGCGCACCAGCGAGTGACCCTCGGTCGACGGTGACTTGAGTCATCCAGTACTGAATATGAAAATGTTCATATTTCTCATTACACCTTGATAAGAGTGTTACCACCGATGGATTGGTGAGTTTATGTCCACGAACATGAGTCGAGACGCAAAGCAATTCGGTCTATTTTTTTTTATGAATACATGATTAGGACACACACTACGTTCACTAAAAATGGACCGAATTCCTCCATATCTGACATCATTTTTATCGAGAAACCCTAAAAACTCCATTGGTAATACTTTTATCACATTTATAACATTTTATCTGACCCGTCGGTTTTATTGCTCTCGGCTGTCAACGGGTGGTCTACTGGGGCCCGAAGGTCCTCGCTCGCAGCGAGAAAGCAAAACGGTGGGATGGGTAGGTCTTTCCCGATAATCCGAGCCCAACCATTTGCGTGCGCAGTTTCATGTTGCACGTCAAAAATTCTTTTAATTACAATTAGTAATTCAGTTTGTAAGGGCAATTAAATTAGGCGTCATTAAAATCATGCACAGTTCATTAATTTTAACTAATTGACCTATTCATTTATTTTTTAATTCATTAATGTAGTGCTCCGGTGAAGAACATCATAATACATAGCTAATATTCTAGGCCCTAGAATCTACGATATTGTCAATGTGCAATTGAAACGCACGCCGCTTCACACTATCGTTTCTTAGCATTCATACGGCGTGATTTTCTAGCTAGAGTCGTCAAACGCGATGCTCGCCAACAATCATGTGTCTCCCTGAATTTCGTGGGCTTCGACGCTCGAAACCAGCGGGACTATATAATGTTGCACGCTAAGCAATGACGAATCTGGAGTTCTGCAATTTCTAATCAGATCTTTGCAAAAGTGACGTCAATCGATTCCGTACAATTTTATATATAATGTTTGTTCATAACTGCTTTCTGCATAGGACGTGTAATAAGTGTATTTCATGTTCTGTTTCGGTGCTTTGCTAGTAAAAAATGTCTAACCTAACAAACTTAATTTTCTGGGGACATCCCCTCATCTATTTTCCCTTTTCACTTATAATTCCTTACTGCTAACGTAGAATATTGTAGCATAAGCACATTTCAAGTAATTAAAATGTACAATGAATTTTCTACGTTTGTAGTACCAGCCGACTTTCCGTTTAAATTTTTATAAGTACAACGCAACAGCTGAGAATTTCTTTCCTTATTCAGAATAGAATACGGAAATAGCAAACAGCTCCCTCTCGCGTTTACCGGGCAATCGTCGATCTATCGGTATTACCATTTCTGTGCAGAAAAAACCTGCTGTAATACCGACCTGCCGAATCGGCCAAGTCACGTGACGTGTCTACCCCCTTAATAGAATCATCCATGGAGTCTGATGCATCATCTCATTTCCTAGATGAGCCACTGGCAGTAGGTATATCTACCACGGCTGTTACAGCACTATCCAACTCCATCCTCTTAAGCTTAATTGTTGCATATTGCTTCTGCTCAGAATTTATCATTTCAGTCAGATTTTCAAAAGATAAATCTGCTGGCACTCCACCTGTTGCATATTTACATATTATTAGAATCCGATCTTTACTGGGTAAGTGTCCCTGGGCCATATACTGCTTTACTATTTTAGTAACTATGCTCTTCTTAAGATTTTCGTCCTTAACATTCTTCGTTGCGGCCACAGATGCACATATAGCAATATCAATATCACTGTTTGCTAGATATTGTCACCACCATGCGTGCTCTGGTTAACAGCTGTTATCATAGCTGCGTTGGAAATTCCCAGTGATGTAGCCAATTTTGGTAAATCTTCTTTGCAGAAGCATGCTCCTGCCAGGGGAGTTAACAAGGTCTTGTTTATTGCTAGCCCTAACACCATTAACCTGGCCAAAGTGTCATATACCAATAATGCAGATTGTTTCAATGATAAAATCATTGTGTTTCTAGAGTTTTCAGGTTTGAACTCTGCACTCTCCTGCTTATATGTAGCTATAAAAACAAAATGATCAACTTTATCAACATCAAAGATGAACTTCCAAACTTTATCCCCTGTCCCTTTCTTTACCTTCCTAGATTCTGGCCCAACTTCGTATATTACCTTTGAGCAGAATTCAACAGCCTTTGATTTTTTGTCTTTCACCAAATCATCCATATAATCATTACAGTGAGTTCTAAAGATTGCTCTCAACTCAGTAAGATCAAATTCCATCCCGGTATATTTATCCATGAATTCTTTGACCGTGATGCCTACTATTGTGTATTCTTTGGCAACCATATGTGCCATCAGCACTGCAGGTTTGCTACCTGCAACACTATAGTTTGCTGTAGTCGCATTGATACTCATATTGCTTGTTGATGTTAAAGAAATTGGTGTAATTAAATAAGGAATATTCAAAAATATGAGTTAATTCAATTGAATTACCTTCAAACTCGCTTAATGCTAAAACTACTTGGCCACTACCATTAACAAACGGAAGATTAAAATTAACAGAATGTTCACCTGAATAATTAGTCTGGTACAACGAACTATAACTAAACTTAGTATCTAAACGATTAATTATGGGTAACTTGAACAAAAATCCGCAAGAACAAATAACTCTATTATTGAGGAATTCTCCTTGATCACCTTTTCTAATTCCAATATTAAGTATGTCTATCTTTTGGTCAATAGTGATATGTATTGGGTAATACATGTATTTTTCACGGTCCCCATAGTCATCCACACGTCTTACTCCGAATTCAAAATGGCAACCCCAAAGTTCGACGACGCAAAGTATACGCGAGCAACCTTGGCCGAGGCGATATTACCGGGACAATTACACGCGCCCTTTGGACGCAGACTGTGCGTGCGGGCAGTAACTTGCCTGGTGGATATTTTAACAACATATTGGATGCGGGGTCCATTTTGACCCATAATTTAATTCGTATACACCTCGGGAAAAGCTCCTAAACAAGGTTTTCATCTTGTTAGCATCTGGTAGTAGTACTAATAAGAAGTAACACGTGTAGTTTGATATTTCGGAGGGTCCCAATGGAGTATGGATATATATTAAAGGTAATTCCTTATGTTTGTTAAAATCCTTTATTTCTGTTCAAACGATAGATTACATTGACCTGCCCGACAAAAGGTCTAGCAGGGTAAGCATGGGAAAACGGTCCCCGCGCCGATTCCTGGAGTTGCTATTTTTTAAACAATGCTCCTTGCCTGGAAAACCATTGTGTAAAGTTTTAGATCGCTACCCCCCCCCCCCCCTCCCCCCCGTTTACGTGTTCGTTACGAAACGTTCGAGACGTTTCCAAGCTAAGACAGCCGCTAAGCAACCGAATCTACAAAATCAGCAATATGCGAACACATCGCCGCGACCGGGCATGGTAAAGCGCGTATCACACTAGCTGCTGCGGCCGTCGCTTGCGGCCCAGGAGGGATATAAAACCAATTCGACACCGCTAATGGACAGATTCTAGACCCGACTCTCGACCTGTTAACACGGCTAAAACTCTTGTACATCTCAGTCTAGTTTAGTTAAAGTTGTGACGGTCATCCGTCCGGAGGTAAGGATGGTGGAGGATGCACTCAGTCGGGATGCCAGGGTATTTAAATCCTCTCCTTACTAATTATAGCCTTTATTCTCCTTGTCACTAACTATGTACACTATTTACAAGTCTGTCCGCGGTGTCGATCGCGTTTCGCTTAGCGGTTGCGTGCG
The DNA here is from genome assembly GCA_947577245.1 of Andrena bucephala. Taxonomy (NCBI): domain Eukaryota; kingdom Metazoa; phylum Arthropoda; class Insecta; order Hymenoptera; family Andrenidae; genus Andrena; species Andrena bucephala. Next base: position 72,229,992 of record OX387716.1, read on the forward strand.
AAACGATGGAGACCTGGAAACGGCCAGTCGTCTCTGTTTCGTAGCGGTAGAGGAAAGAGACCGGGCATCGTCCGGGCGTCTCTGTTAAGGTCCATTTATACATATCCGTTCCGGGTCCGTTCCGTTCCGGCGTGCCAGTGGTAAGAAGAAGAGATCCTCTACACCCCTTTTCTTCTGACCACTGGCACGCCGGAACGGAACGGACCCGGAACGGATATGTATAAATGGACCTTTACGGAGCGGTAGCAGGAAAGAGACCGGGCAGCGTCCGGGCGTCTTTGTTTCGGAACGGTAGCAGGAAAGAGACCGGGCAGCGTCCGGGCGTCTCTGTTTCGGAGCGGGAGCAGGAAAGAGACCGGGCAGCGTCCGGGCGTCTCTGTTTCGGAACGGTAGTAGGAAAGAGACCGGGCAACTTCCAGGCGTCTCTGTACGGTACGGCAGCGGGAAAGAGGATAGTCTACGATCGTATGATCGGCGGATACACGGAGATTCTCTCTAGTACTCTTGCACCGGGCAGCATCCAGGCAGGCGGTCTAGGAGGGGGATCCGTAGCCCCACTCGAACTGTCCTGGCTTCGTGACCCCGGGGCTTATGTCCCAATTCTTGGAAATTCCCAGCAGCGAGAAATCGACGCGATCTAGCGGCGCGGTGGGGAGTGAGCGTCATTTGACGCGTTCGGTGCTTTTCGGCTGCGGTCGCCTGCGCGCTCGGCCTCTCGCTCACTCCCGGTCGCACCGCCGTACGCCCGACTCCTCGCGCTGGGACGCTACGTCACAAAGTTTGAATAAAAACTTAGTCTCTGAGTTTAATCAAACTTGGTGTAGTTCACCCAGTAGATCCTAATCTTTTGTTCACTCCCGAACCTACGATATCGCCAAATCCCGTACCAGCCTTACAACTCATCATGCAGGGCACAACAGTTACTACTTAAGATATTTGAATGAAAAAAAAAACGAAAATATAGCTACTTACTAACTGTACTTCGTATGTTTTTTTCTAAATTTTAAATCTATTATTAAGGGTAGAAAAAACATAATTAATTTTTTGGGGGTGGTTTTTCGAAACAACCCTTTGAGTGACAACCTCCAAAAATCAAGAATAATGCTCTATTATCGAGCTATTATATAAAAAATCCTGAAGATGGTCGAGATGGTGGAACATAGTTAAATAATTTAAAGAAGATCATTATATATTAAATATGAGGGGTTTTGTGACGAGAAAGAGTATTTGTCACGAGCCTAAGCACGTGTCATTTAAATGCGAATAGAAGAAACGATTGCGGTTTGTTTGGGAGATCGAAGTGCGAAGGTGAAGGTAGCTGTGGAACAACGCGCATGCGTTAAATACGAATATTTGCCAGATATTAAATAGGGTCTAGCAGGGTAAGCATGGGCAATGGGCCCCCACGCCGATTCTTGGAGTTGTTATTTTTTAAACAATGTTCCTGGACTGAATCACCATTATGTAATGTTTTAGATCGCTACCCCCCCCCCCCCCGTTTAAGGGTAATACGGGGGTAAACGCCCTTATCGTTATTATTTTTTTCTCGGGTACTACTTAAGATATTTAAATGAAACAAAAGCGACAAAATAGATACATATTAACTGTAATTCGTATTTTTTTCCGAATTGTAAATGAATTAATACGGGTAGAAAAATATAATTTATTTTTTGGGGGCGGTTTTTGCAAACAACCCTATGAGTGACAACCACCAAAAAATCAAGAATGATACTCTATTATCTAAATATCATGTATAAAATTGTGGGATGATCGCGTTGGTGGAACATACTTAATTAACCCCTCAACGACGGCGATTGCGTCCCAATATTTTCCATACGACGACGTATCGAGGTCGCCATTGAGGGGTCAAATAATAATAAACAATAAAACTTTCAATATACGTATAGTGAACAAACATTTATTTTTATAAGTCCATAACAAAAATTTGGTCTAACGAAATAAATGCGTAAGTAAATATATAGTTTAGATTAAGACAATAGTTAATGAAAAAAAACAAATAATATTCTTTAATTATGCTATTATAATATAATGAACACTTATACAAAAATGGATTTAATTTTCGTCACTGTTTTCTTCGATAACTGCGGTTGTTACATCGAATATGTGTGTCAATGTTCCAGACGGTTTAACCATTTTTTATTTATAACGCCCGAGTGACATATAATAAATAATAGCAGCAATGTGTGAACAGCAACCTACTCTTCTAGTGCCATTCGCACAATCACATGTATATCGTTTTATAGATGCGGAGCTGGTAGAATTTGGTCATTCATTCTTATAATATGACTATATTCTTTTAAATATTCGGCATTTAAAGTGTTTCCATTGGTCATTAATTCAGAAAGGTAGCAATAACACAGTACAACAGCCATCTGGACTTGTAACATTCAATAGCCGTTTCTTATAGGCTTTCGTGCCCTGAAAACGAATCCGCAACCCGTTTGTCGCCATCACCCTCAGTTTTTGAGAAAATCGATTTTGAAAAAATCTGCAAATTTTCAACTTTGAACATTTTTTGTGTCGAAATGGTAATAGTTATTCGATTGTTCGTTGCGTCAAATTATTTTATGAACCCTCCCGAATACAACGATATAAGTTATTTTTGCATTATGAACATTTAAATATGTTTAAACAACGATCAAAGGGAAAACGATACCCGAAATGCACTAATTTTTACGGATATCTTTCAATTTATTTCCAAAACTAAGGGTCTGAGACGAAATCTGACCATCCCACGCGATGCAGCAGACATTGTTCCTTCGGAAAGCATCGACAGAAGTGGTAAGTCTCGTTTCGTTTTCAATACAGAAGCGAAATAGTTTAGCAAAACGCGCGGAGCCGACAGTGGTAGTCAACGGCGCGGCGGCACGCGCGGCGGCCAGCGTAGGTAGGTAACCACAGCCACTCACGGTAAGCCTCTCACAGTGCTACAATATTGTATTTGTTATTTATAAACTATTTAATAAAAAATTATTAACTATTGCATAATAAACTATGTAGGGTAAACCAACCAGTAATTGACCGCATACCAGTGAATCACCATTAGGCAAAGAAATGTCAAATATAAATTAAAAATATTTATATGTTTATTAATTGAGTGTAGTTGCACTTTTAATATTCCATATTTTTAGTTACGCGTATTAAACAAACATTAATAAGTACAATTCTTATTAAAAGTATGCGGTCATTTACTGGGCTTCTCATTCAACAATTGGGTCATTCACTGGTTGTTTTTTCCTATTAATTTCAGTCTTCTTACTTTTACTAGAAAATAGGTTATAAATAACAAATATAATACTGGAGAACGGTAATATAATCACGTGCGATATGCACTTCTGTTACACTGTTTAAAAAAATCACCTTCGACAATGAATTTACCCCGTCGTATAGTATGACATTCACACGAACAATTCTCTTGTATTTTTAATACATTGGGAACTGATGTAGGTACCTAACTGTACACACATAGCGCCGACACCTTGCATATTCAAAAAATCAAAGTTTGAAATTACAGAAAATTATTACATAGTTTATTATGCAATAGTTAATAATTTTTTATTAAATAGTTTATAAATAACAAATACAATATTGTAGCACTGTGAGAGGCTTACCGTGAGCGGCTGTGTTTACCTACCTACGCTGGCCGCCGCGCCGTTGACTACCACTGTCGGCTCCGCGCGTTTTGCCAAACTATTTCGCTTCTGTATTGAAAACGAAACGAGACTTACCACTTCTGTCGATGCTTTCCGAAGGAACAATGTCTGCTGCATCGCGTGGGATGGTCAGATTTCGTCGCAGACTCTTAGTTTTGGAAATAAATTGAAAGATATCCGCAAAAATGAGTGCATTTCGGGTGTCCTTTTCCCTTTGATCGTTGTTTAAACATATTTAAATGTTCATAATGCAAAAATAACTTATATCGTTGTATTCGGGAGGGTTCATAGAATAATTTGACGCAACGAACAATCGAATAACTATTACCATTTCGACACAAAAAATGTTCAAATTTTAAAATTTGCAGATTTTTTCAAAATCGATTTTCTCAAAAACTGAGGGTGATGGCGACAAACGGGTTGCGGATTCGTTTTCAGGGCACGAAAACCTATAAGAAACGGCTATTGAATGTTACAAGTCCGAAAAAAAGTCAAAATTTGTTGTACTGTGTAATTGGTACGTACCTGTGAATAGTATTTTTAAATCATTCTCGGTGTGTTCAGGAAAATCCATTAGACAGCTATTAATCATTGTCGTGGTAATTGGTACTTACCGGTGAATAGTATTTGTAATTCATTCATAGTGAGTTCAGGAAAATCTATTATAGATCTGGCGGTCATTGTCGTGAAAGGTTTTTTACGGCGACTTAATCTCTGGTGCTCTACTAATTCCTGTAGCGTATTCTGTTGAATTTAACGTTGTTTCATGTAGTGTTTCATGTTTATGTCTGTTAGTTCCAGATCTGAATTTAATCTTTTGCCAAACATGTTATGTAAAAATGCAGCTATCCGACACAATGATTTAAGGCTTGGCAACAATTTTTTATCCATTTTATGGTGCAATAGACGATACTTTTGCCCAATAGCACCGTGTACAGTTTCGACTACCCAACGTATTTTGGTAATAAATCGTGAGGTATTTGCCTCTTCTGTTGTCAACTGCATCCGCTTCCCTTTAGATGCCGGAATTAAAACATTGTACCCTTGGTTCTGCATATACTTGTAACGTACCGCTACGAACCGCCATAAATTTTTCCTTTTGTTTTCATCCAAATTGTTAATTGCGTTCATATTATACCTAAGATAGTATACCACGCATGCGAGAGCGCGTTCGAACAGCGCGCGAGAGAACCTAGCGACTGTATCACGCATCACGTGTGCACACATTATCACCACTCCTGTAGGTGTTCCCCCACCCAAATAATCTTGTCCATCGAAGAACATTCCCGGTAACGCTGTTGTTGTATGTAGGGGAAGTCGGGGTATTGTGAGCCACTTTTTTTTATTGCTCTAACAAACTGCTATAAAATCAAGTGTTTCTTCAAATTTCAAAGCTGGATGTTGTAGTATGAAGATTTATTATAGAATCGAATATTTGCAAATTAGATGATTTTCAGACTATTACAAAAAATTTGCATTTTCTTGAATCGGAAAAATCTCGGGGAATCGTGAGCCACTTTATAAATTGAATAAAAATGACAATGCTTGTTAGAAAATGTTTATTCACACACCCACACACACACACCCACCCAAGCATTTTTGTACCCCTTTTTTTGACTTTTTAGAGTCAGTGGGTCATGAAACGTCGAGAATTGCAAAAAAACCGGGGGGTCATTTTTGACACGATCTACATACTTTCCCTCTGTTATATACATAACAGTCGGGAAAGTAAAATTCATATTGTGCTCAAATATTACATAAACAATCATAAAGAAACATCAAACACGTGAGGTTAGCTCTTTAAATGTCAAGAATCGAGTGGCTCACAATTCCCCGAACCATTATTTTTACAACATGGCCACAAATAAATAACACAATGCTAACTTAATGCCAAATTTCGTTATTATTTCGAAAGCTTGAAGTCACACGAGTATTATAAAAATAGTTACCTGCGTGGATTCACAGAAAAGTGTCACAATAATAGACCACACACGAAGTGAAAATAATACTTCGAGATCAGCCAAGTTTTATCTGTTAACAGAGCAAAGTAACGATGCGGGTGCGTACGTTCACTGATCGTGGAAATATTAGCTTATCATAAGACAAGTAAATAACAGTTGTTGGCAGCTGTCATTATTCACTAGGGAAAAAAATATGGCGCTGGCTCACGATTCCCCGTGGCTCACAATACCCCGACTTCCCCTACTAATTTAATTGGTAAATAAAAACTGAACAGGCTGACCTATGTCCCTAGCACGACGGAATAGGGTTCGACTAAACGACCACCGTTGTTTGTCGTTTACCTAACTCGTTGAAGGCCGTGACGAGGACAACCTCGAAAGGGTTCGAATACCATTAAAAAGTCAGAAATGTCCAGGATTTCCGCATTTTCCATCGGATCTTTGTGAAAATGACGTCAACGAATTCCCTATGTTTCGCCCATGAAATGACACCACGAATGACACAATTCGGACCATATGAAAGAAATTACATGAAAAATTAGTTTATATCATTTCAAGTTGCCTTCGTTAATAATAGTCCGATTTACATGAAATTTCATATAATTTTCATCGCAAAAACATAAGAAATCCATTGGTGTCACTTCCATATCGAAACGATAAATAATACAAAATTATTTTATTTCTGAAGCAGGTATGAATCCTTAGCCGTAGACCCTTTCAAGTACGCTTGAACCAAAGTGGGACCTTGAACGTTGCGCGGCCGGAGTCTGGCCGCCGCCATGGGCCGCCGCCGCCGAGCCGCCGCCGCCGGATCGCGGCTAGGAAACTCCACCTTTACACGTCCACGCGTTTACGGCGCACTGCAGCCTATCGAGTGATGTTAGAAGATAAAGCGCGTTTGTAGCCAGTAAAGCTTACTCGGAATACTCGGAATAGCGCAAAGCAGCTCAGCGAGTGTACTTTTATTATTTTTTGATTAAGGATAAATTCTACGTAAGTTTAACACCTACGCAAAAAAAAACATGTGCACTGCATTGCCGATCTATATGCATTATATGAATGTACAGTACTTTGTGTGCAGTACATAGTGCGCGAAGCAGCTTATGGCGCTGAAAGCAGCCTTTGGCGCTGAACGTATTTATCATTGAACTGTAATAACAACCACAATTAACATCTTTCGAAGAAAAATATGTATGCATTTCGTGGCCAAGCTTGTTTTTCTACTCGTAAATCATCAACGAATACCCACGTTGTGCCCTTACCCCTTACCATACTCGTGTAATAACCATCGGAAATACTTTTACCGTGGTGGAAAATCGCTGCCTTAAGTTTATAACAGTGATCTACCAATTGTATTTTAGTAGTAGGCATTGCTTTGATGTTGAAATTTTCAACTTTCGTTGTTCCACTACTATCGTGATCGAACAAATATAATTTTGCAATAAGAATTTGTTTGGAAGCAGTTATATCGATTCTCTTCATTGTATTTGAATTTGAATTATTACAATTATTGCAAGGATCTTTCTGATTTTTCCATCCTGTGAAATTGTGCTTTATTATATCTTGAAATTCAAATGTTTTTTTTTTTAACATCTTGGGCAGTGCAGGATGTACCACACAATTTGTACTGATAGTAGTACTTGTGTAATCACACGCTAAACATCTTAATACCGTTGTTATTTCGTGTTGTACTGCATTCTTAATAAGAATCTTATGATCACAAAGAGAGGTAATAAACTCAGCTGCATAATGCAGCTGATTGTAAGCGTATTTTTCTCCTGCGAATTGCCGTAATGATATTATGTTTGGATTTTGATGCGATTTATATTGGTCCATAAAGATTTTTATAATATGATCAGCTTTTTCAGTCGTTAATAAGTTTTCTCTTATGGATGAACAATATAACATGCATTGGATTGTGGCAATCGCATAACAAGACACACCATCAGAATTCGGGAGACCTCTCACGTTGTATTGAGTGGTATCCGCGATGTGATCATTAGTATTCTGACATTCGGAAACATTATAATTAGGTACTGCCCAAACAGCATCACAAACATTGCGAACGCGGTTTTTAGAAATTGAAATAGTCATAAGATCAGGTCTATATTTTTTTCGCAATCTATTGTACTCTATTATAGCCGATTCTTGTGCCTTTACGGAAGATGGATCATAATTTATAAGATGCAGTCCTTGTAATGTGGTCACCGTGAAAGAGCAACGTAAATTTGTCCGCAAGTAAATATTGAATTACCTGCTTCTACGACAGCATTCTGCAAGCTTGGTCCTTGACTTTTGTGAATAGTTATACCATAGCTGAGGCAAATCGGAAATTGTTTTCTAATAACGAACGCTCTATCCATTACTTCAAATTTAACACATACACGTTCTATTATATGTTCTTGCCCAGTGGGTAATATAATTTTCAATTTTTCAACGTCATTATCAACACCTCGTGTAACTGAAACAAGTTTAGCTATGGTACCGTTAACAAGACCTAGCGCAACATCAATATTTCTTCTAATCATGATTTGCACTCCTACTTTAACAATTACGACCCTTGCAAGTCCCGCCGTTCGGGAGCTATCGTCGTCATTATTGTTTAGTACCTTTGACACCTTTTTTTTCAAGTACGGTGCACAATTCATTGTATCATGAGCGATCAAATGGATTTCTTCGGATGGAAATCGACTCAGCATTGCAGCGTTCAAAACATCACACTGAACACATGTGGGAAGTAAACACACCGTATTAGATCCCACATTAAGCATGTAATCAAATAATTCGTTTAATCGGTCATTACAACAATTTGTCGCTTTGAAATTTAATTTCCTCGATTCTAATAGCTTTCTATCCGAATCGGTCACTACTCCGGTGCGAATTCTCGAGAAGATGTCTTTGTAAATATTATCACCCTTGTAACAAACCCCAAAACTGCCCTTTCTTTTTTTTAATAAACTTAATTAATAATCATTTAAATAAAGACGCTACTAAGAATCATTTAAGGCTAATAGCCGATTCCAACATAAATTTAATGCTCCAACTTTGGAGGCCGCCTTGCAGGACACTTGGTCGTGCTGATCGTATTAAACTAAGGCCATAGTCGCCAGGTTTAGCGAGAGGTTTCTGCCTTGGAGGCCGCTTTGTAGGCCACTTAGTTGTCGAAGCTACGTTATTACTATTTATTATTCTCAGGTTAGTAATATTACTCCTGAGCGACGAGGGAAAGAGATTATTCCAGGTGGCAATACCGCCCCTGACGAAACAAAGAAACAATTCAAAAGATTCTCAGCTTAACATATTCAATCTCCTAGATTTATAAGCTAATTCCTACATTGACCGAGAGTCATTATTCACAAACTAATTCCTACATCGACCGAGAGTCATCATCCACAAACTAATTCCTACATCGACCGAGAGTCATTATCCACAAACTAATTCCTTTCATTCGACTAAACGTCACTATTAATTATTTAAGTTATATTATTCCAAATTGATCGTTTAAACGGGCATTTCTTTTGTAACAACCTAGAGTCGCAACCCAAGACGATCAGCTTTACTTTTTGTAACGACCTAGTGTCGCAACCTAATTAATTTCTTTAATTTCTTTAGTATTAAGGCGTTAAGTTACATTTTATGTATCATTTAAAAGTGTTTTTCTTGAATAAACACTATTTAAGTTAAATTCTTGTTCTGGAATTTTAATTCTTTATCGCACGCCACTCAAACCAATCCCGAAATCCTGTAAGGAGTGTTACGCTACGCTCGAAACCGTTACAGGTGTAATTTTTGGTGGCAGCGGTGGGATTATAGATTTGCAAAACCGCGAATTTTGTGGCAAAGGAGTAACCCTCCTATAGCGTAGAACGAGAATTTTTCTTCTTAGATAATTGCGGAGTAAGAGTATCAATCATGGCGCAAAATGATCATCTAAACGATGTGTTAGTCGATATGCAAAACCTGCACTTAGACCAGGAAAATATGCGCCACCCTCAGATTAGAATTAGAGATGCCGCAGATACGGTTCCGACATTTGATGGGCGAAATATTTCCATGTACCAGTATACAAAATGTTGCAGAAACGCAAAGAATATGGTCGCACCAAACGCCGAGTATGGACTAGTACAAATTATAAAAAATAAATTATACGGTCAAGCCTCACGAGTTGTTTTGAATGGTGATTACAACACCATAGATGAACTAATTAAAGTACTTAATTCTCGCTTTGCTCCACTACATTCGTCAATTCAATTATACGGAGATATGTCCAGAATCGCTCAGCTGCCAGATGAAGCAACTGTCGATTACAGTAGCCGTGTGTCGGAAATTCTCCAACAAATAAAAACGTGTCACGAAACGGAAGTTCCCCAGAATGTCGTGCAGTACAATCAAACTGCGGAAATAAATGCTATTCAGACATTTTTGACGGGATTGAGACCGGAGGTTTATGCGAGAATGCAAACAGTTGATTAGCGCCGCGATCAGAGCCGAGGCAGAAAATCAGGAGAATTTAATGAGAAACAGACTTGCTGAGGGCCTCTCATGTTCTGTGCGGTGTACTAATTGTTTTGGTTATGGGCATACAACAACGAATTGTAGTAGCAAACTCCCTGAGAGACAAATACCACAGATATCCTGGCAGTCAAAATTCTGCGATCATTGCCGACGAGTAGGACATACTATTCGGGAATGTAGAATAAAAAATCCACAGAATAATTCAGTATTACAACCAACATCACAAATAGAATGTAGATATTGCAAAATCAAGGGTCATACTATTGACCAATGCCGAAAGAGAATATATAATAATAATAAGAACCGCGAAAGAATTGCAAATGCTAAACCAGACACATCTAAAGCTTCAAATAATACACAACAAACTTCAACACAAAAACAGGGTGCACTTAATTTGCAAATGTTAAGAATTGGAAGATCACCAAACCTTACTTTATCAGGGCCAGAATTTAACAAACCTGAAATCCAAATGATGATAGATACGGGTGCCGACTTAAGTGTAATTAAACAAGAATCTATTTCTCCTGACATTCCAATTTATACAGATGCTGTATATGAATTAAAAGGAATAGCTAATAGTATTCTTCCCACCATAGGATATATTAAAGTCAAATTTCTAAACACTGAAGCAGAGATCCATGTTGTTGAAACATTGCCTATCGCACAAGACGGACTATTAGGTACGACCTTTTCCAAGGAAATTGGAGCAAAAATAGACTATTCCAGGTCAGCTGTGGTAGTAGGAGATCATATTTTACCATTTGAAGATTGCAAGGTAACCATACCGAACCGATCAAGGTGTCAAGTACAAGTTAAAGTTCTCGCCTCAGATCTTAAAACTGGATACGTACCAAAATTAAATTTACATCCTAAAATCCTAATGGGAAATGCTCTGATTACCAATAATAATGGGTTAGCTAATCTTTATGTTATTAATACATCCACTAAGGATATAACATTAGCGATACCACCCATACAAATAGAACCTTATGAGGAAGTAGAGATACCAGAAATTCTTGAAAGTCCGGAACAAGTCGAACAAGTATTAAAATCACTCCGCACTAATCATTTAAATGCTGAAGAGAAAAAAAATATAGAAAAGCTAATTAGACGATACTCTGATAGATTTCACCTCCCTGGAACAGGACTAGAAGCTACAAGTGTAATTAAACACAGAATAATTACAAAAACTGAAATACCAATAAATACTAAACAATATCGATACCCGCAGGTGCATAAGGAAGAAATTAACAAACAAATATGCGAATTATTAAATAATAATATTATTAAGTCTTCATTTTCCCCTTATAACTCTCCAGTATGGATAGTCGAGAAGAAACCAGACAGTAAAGGAAACAAGAGATGGAGAGTAGTAATAGATTTCCGTGAACTAAATGATGAAACAATAGGAGATGCATATCCATTACCAAATATACTAGACATATTGGATCAACTTGGTAGCGCCAAATATTTCTCAGTATTTGATCTAGCTTCCGGATTTCATCAAATCCCAATGCATCCAGACGATAAACACAAAACAGCATTCTCCACTCCTTACGGACATTATGAATTTAACCGAATGCCGTTTGGATTAATGGTTGTCGCCATCGTGATCCTCCTAAAATAAATTCTTCTCGCAGCAGCAGTAGCAGCATCAGACCCATCCTTCCTAAAAAAGGGAAAAACTTGGAATCTAGTGGAACAGAATCAGGACGAGTATCACCATTAACATTAAAAGGAAAAGGAGATGGAAATTATAAAATAATTCCTAAAACCCCTAAAAATAAAAATAAATTTATTAAACCTACTAAGCCAAGAAAAGGGAATATTAAACGAAAAGGAATACCCAGGATAATAAACGATATTCCAATTAAATGTAAGTTTATGGAAATAAATGATCATTTATGGATGAGAAGAGAGACATTAGCGATATTCATTAATACAGAAGGCAATCCGGTAGAAAAGTCAGGAATAGAGTTGAAAGAAAGAAAGATGTTAGAAATAACCTCAGAAACCCCATTCGAAATAGGAGAAATAATAAAAGTTTTAATTAATTCCTAAAATTAATTTTAGGAATGGTAATACAGGATCCTCCGACAATACAGACATATGCCACTGTATTAGAAAACCTATGCCATAACCTCACGGAACGGGGTATTAAGAAAATATCACTATCCAAAGAAAGTAATAATACATTATGGGAAATAATAAGGAATATAATTAAATTAAAGTTTGTACAGGTCAATATTACAATAACTATTTGTAACGGAACTATACAATTACCTATGGAACAAGATAGGGAAACAATAATAAAAGAAAATCATAAATCACCAGTAGGAGGCCATAAAGGAATAACAAAAACGTATGAGCGTATCAGATGTTCATATTATTGGAAAAATATGAAAGCAGATATTAAACACTATATTAAAACCTGTATGAGTTGTCAAAAACAAAAATTAGTTCGAATAAAAACAAAAGAACCAATGGTGATAACAAACACACCATTGGACGCGTTTGATAAGGTATCTATGGATATTGTAGGACCATTACCATATACTCGAGCAGGAAATAGTTACATACTCACAATACAAGACGATTTAACTAAATATTCATTTGCCATACCGTTAGTCTCATTCACGAGCGAAGAAATAGCTGAAGCATTTATGAAAAACTTTATATGTCAGTATGGATGTCCCAAGGCAATTTTGACAGATCAAGGCTCTTCGTTTATCGGATCCGTTATGAAGAAATTTGCCAAGGTCTTTAATATCGAACAATATAAAACATCCGCATTTCATCCCCAATCGAATGGCTCACTAGAAAGAAGTCGCCATGTACTAATCGAATATTTAAAACATTATATAACAAAAGAAAGACAATGGGATCAGTGGTTGCCACAAGCAATGTTTTCTTACAACACTAGTATACACGAAAGCACAAAATTTACTCCATATGAGCTCATTTATGGAAAGAAGGCTAGACAACCATCTAGCATAGCACCGAATGATTCACTAAACACGTATCCAGACTTCCTTGATAACTTGATGAATAAATTGATAAATATTCGCGAAATAATCAGGTGTAATTTAGAAAATTCGAAATTTAGACAAAACATTATTACGATAGAAAAGCATCATCCGTACAATATCAAAGAGGTGAAAAAGTAATGTTATTAAAACCAAGAAGGAACAAATTTAGTAATGGATATGACGGGCCGTACATGATTATGGACGTACTGGAGAATAATAACGTGAAACTGGCAATAAGGCCCCGTCTCACTAGAATCGTACACCAGGATAGAATTAAGAAGGCTTACATTTCACCAAACCATAATAATACTAGGGACCATAATCAGATTGGTAATGATGTAGAACCATGATTTCGAAAAGTGGGGAAATCCGCGAGATTAATTAGGACGAATTCAAGTTCAAAAACTTAGTGCGCACTGATATTTCATAACATCCAGTGAAATAGAAAGTGAAATAGAAAAGTAGCAGAAAAGATAATAATAAAAAGAAAAGTGAGTAAGAGAATCAGTAGAATAAATTAAATTAATAAATAATAGATTAATGAGCGGTATTTTCAATTGTTAAAAGTATGCCGGTTTATCACTCCCGGGCCTTCCGTCCAACCGATATGGACGAAGAATTCTATAGCCCGTGGGATGGGATATTGCCTGAACAGTATCCCACCATTTATTTGAAATTGATGAGTGTGGTATGCCTTCAAGGACTAGGAGTGATCCGTGAGGACCGTTATGACGTGTTCAAGAGGAAGATTTGTGAACGGTGTTACGAGCGGCTCCCTGAGAATCAAAGATTTTTTTATCCCCAGGCCTTCAATCATTTACTCACCCTGATGAATAGTGCTCTCGCGTACAGAGATTGTAAATTCTGTAATGAAACTTTATATACGGTTTACCATGCGAGAAGGTGCCCAGAGTGCATCGAAATGTACTTTAACTTCGATGATGAGGGTGAGGATGAGGGGATGCTCCGTCAAGGCGGAGCAATAAATGTGATCACCGAATGAAGATCACAAAATAATAAAATCATAAATTTTATTTTCCTTCCAAATTGCGCACTGGATCTCCGTCTCAATCCTGTCAACAGGGAAGAAAAAAAGGGGTCGCGAGAGAACACTACCAGAATGATCAATATTGCGCGCAGAATAGTAATCGACAGCAATCGGTACAGATCAGTTCAGCGATCAATTGCAAAGAAATTCACAATTCTTAAAATTCAAAATCATTACAATAATGACACATCGTCGTGCGGGCACAAAAAGAATAAAAACAAAAAGAATAGAAACCCAATGGCGGGAATTAAGTAAAATAGAGATTCCTCAAATCGATTGGTGCGACTATATTAAATCTTTCTCTTCGGTTCTGGACATGCACCACCTCCAACTACTGGAGAAAGATTAAAGATGGTGGACAATGACGTTCAAAAATTCCAATACATGGACGAAGAAATGGACTGCCCAAGCCCTCCCCTTTATCATTTTGAAAAGACCATTCCCCAAAACTCTATCTCTCAAGGACGAGAGATTACCCCGGGTGGCGAGATGTAACAAACCCCCAAACATGCCCTTTTCTTTTTTGTTAATAAACATAATTAATAATTACTTAAATACTTATATTCTTATTATATTCTTATTATTTTACTTTTATAAGGTGTGATAGCGTTAATATTAATATTAGCTCAGGATACTGCGAGAGAGAATTGAGTGCAAAGGAGTGGGAGAAATGAACGCATGCGTGATCCTCAGTCGATCAGCGGATCGACGAGAGCAAGGATCAGGAGGAGCGATGTGTGCATGGCGATGAGAGAGGGAACCGAGCGTTCCACGCGCGCCTGCGCATTAACTAGTCGCTCAGTAGGCCGACTAAGGTCGGTATCAAATATATTGGCCGGTGAATTCGTTTTCGGGAACAGCGATCGAGGAGAAATCAGCCACCACCATCTGACGATCGTGGATTTGTCAGTTGGAGTTGCGTGGTCCTCGCAGGGTATGGTGTTCTAACCAATAAAGCTTCTGAATTTTTGCGTAGCTAACGCACACCTATTCTGGTGTGTGTATTTCACCTTCCTCTAAGGGAATAGGATCGATTTTTTTTTGTCGCTCGCTTGTAAGTGCCATGTGCAGTTTTCACTGTGACTACACGCACTATGCCATCTTCACCCGGATGGACCTCGGTGATGCGACCCAGCGGCCAAACTAAGGGTGGTAGATTGTCCTCCTTGAGGACCACCAGCATTCCTTTCCTGATGTCTGGATTCGGCTGTTGGTGCAATTTTTGTCGTACCGTGAGCTCGTTCAGGTACTCTCGGTGCCAGCGTGTCCAGAAGTGTTGTCTGATTTGCTGCGTTTGTTGCCAATTGGACAGTCGGCCTACCTTGGTTGCTGTAAAATCTCCCTCGGGAATACTTGTTAGCGAATCACCGATTAAAAAATGACCTGGGGTGAGGGCAATCAGATCGGTTGGATCGGCGGATAAAGGCGTGATAGGCGGGAATTCAGGATTGCTTCTATCTCTGCCAAGCAAGTGGTAAAGGCCTCATAAGTAAGGAGGGTGTCTCCGAGCAGGCGAATAGCATGGTGTTTAAAGGACTTTACCGCTGCCTCCCAAAGACCCCCAAAGTGCGGTGCTCTTGGAGGAATAAAATGCCAAGTGATATTGTCATTGGCTAAATGATGTTTTATAATTTCATTATGCGTTTCAGATAATATGATTTTATATACCTCCTTTAACTCGCGGTTCGCTCCAGCAAAATTGGTAGCGTTGTCAGAGTACATATCTTTTGCTTTTCCGCGACGTGCAAAAAATCGACGTAAGGCGGCAATAAAGGCGTCAGCAGTGAGATCGCTCACTAATTCCAGGTGAATGGCTCTGGTGGCGAAGCATACAAAAACGGCCACATAGCATTTGACTCTCTTGGTGTTGCGAAATTTTTTCTCCTTTATCAGGAAAGCCCACAGTGATCGACACCGGTGGCCAAAAACGGGCGCGTATACGTGACTCTGTGCTTGGGTAAATTGCCCATTTCATAGACCGGCAGTGAAGGTCGGGCGCGGAAGCAAATTACACATTTATGAATCAGTGTTTTAATTCGAACCTTGCCGTTTATGGGCCAATATCGTTGGCGTATCGCGTTTAAAGTAGCTTGAGCTCCTGCATGTCCGTGCGACACGTGATAATGTCGAATTATTAAATCTGTGACTGGATGTTTATTCGGTAATACGAATGGGTGCTTATGATCAGGAGTCAAAGCAGCGTGACCCAATCGACCGCCAACTCGAAGAAGACCGGCTGGGTCCAAGAATGGCTTGTGTGCCGAGAGACAACCCTTATAACGATTAACTGAATTTTGACTCAAGAGTTTGAGTTCCCTCTGGAACCCTTCGAACTGCGCTTTCTTAATAATAACCGTGTGCGCCCGGTTCAATTCTTCAGTACTTAGCTGCCCGGCGTACTTAGTTATTTTCCGAGAATTTGTGCTAAACCTATGGCAGTACGCCACAACGCGAATCAAGGTGGTCAATGAAGAAAATCTGCTCAAAATCTCGCAGTGCGGAGGGGTTGCCGCCACGGAGTGTAAGATTGTTACGGCTCGCTGCTCAGGTATTGCTATCGGTGAGAGATCTGTTACTGGCCAATGGGATTCATCTTTCTCCAGCCAGAACGGACCGGTGGTCCAGATCTGCGAACCAAGCAGACCTTCCGGCGTAGACCCTCGCGATAAGATATCAGCTGGATTATGCAGCGATGGGACATGTCGCCATTGATCCGCCTGACTGTTTTGTTGAATATCACTCACCCTATTTGCTATGAATTGTTTCAAACTGTGCGGAGGAGCTCGAATCCAATGCAACGCGATCATCGAATCTGTCCAGAACGTGCTACTCTGTAAGGTGATTTTCAGCGCTTGAGTGAGAGACTGATATAGTTGTATCAGGAGAACCGCCGCGCAAAGTTCAAGCCTGGGCAATGATTGGGTTTTCAACGGAGCGACTCGAG
Source organism: Andrena bucephala (assembly GCA_947577245.1). NCBI lineage: Eukaryota > Metazoa > Arthropoda > Insecta > Hymenoptera > Andrenidae > Andrena > Andrena bucephala. The sequence goes on from OX387716.1 coordinate 72,247,163, forward strand.
ATTTTGAGCATACAAGCTTGATGACCGAGGTGCCGTACGCGTCAGTGGATCGGAGATACAGACATGCTCCGTAGGTTTGTTCACTCGCGTCGCAAAATCCATGCAACTGCACTGATACAGCGTGGCTGCTGATGATTGGACGCGTAACTTTAAATCGCTCTACTAGGGGTAATTGTGTTTGCAATTCGTTCCACATACTGTGAAGAGCGACCGGGACGGACTCGTCCCAATGGATATTTAGCTTCCAAAGCCCCTGCATAATCAGTTTTGCTTCCACTATAACGGGACCCAACAGCCCTAACGGATCGAACAGCTCCGCAATGCGGGAGAGAATGCCTCTTTTCGTGATCTTTAGAAGGGGACCAGGGTGTTTCACGGTGTACCCGATCGTGTCACTTTGTGGATGCCAAAATAAACCTAACGTTTTCTTTTGATCCGTGAAGCTAAGAGTCATGTGCTGATCCTCTGACGTATGTAATGGATCTAATAACCGAGGATCATTGGAAGCCCATTGCCTTAATTGGAGACCACCCCTCGCGGTGAGGGCGACAAGTTGATCGCGAAGAACTTCCGCATCCTTGAAGGTCGTTGCCCCGGTTAACATGTCATCGACATAGAAATCGTTTTGTAGCGCTTGAGCGGCAACCGGATAGGTGTGACCCGCGTCCCTCGCGAGCTGTTGCAAAGTACGAGTGGCCAAGAATGGGGCAGAAGCAACACCGTATGTCACCGTATTTAAAACGAAGGTTTGAAGTGGTTGATTATTGTGTTCTCGCCAAAGAATTTTCTGGAATTTCCGATCGTCCAACGCCACTTTGATTTGGCGATACATTTTTGCAATGTCCGCGGTAAGTACGTACCGATGTACTCTAAATCGAGAAACGAGTGTGAACAAATCGTCTTGGATCGTAGGGCCTACCATCAGCGTGTCATTTAGTGAAACGCCACTGGAGGATTTAGCGGAAGCGTCAAACACCACTCGTATCTTCGTGGTAAGGCTGTCTGCTTTCGTGACGGCATGATGGGGTAAGAAAAAACCGTCACATGACTCGGAGTGGATTGCCGACATGTGGCCCAACTCCTGATATTCTTTAAGAAACGCGGTGTATTGCTCCTTGATTTGAGGATTGCGATTGAGTTGTTTTTCTAGCGACAGAAAGCGTTTCAAAGCAATGGAGTATGACTCCCCTAGTTCCCTTAAATTGTCTTTAAATGGCAATCGAACCGCGTATCGTCCACTGTGTGTAGTGGTTTTCACAATCGCGTTCTTCACGCGAGAAGTGCCCTTTGACCGGTCGTTCTTCCAATTCCCAAAACTTAGAAATCTGCTGTTCCAAATTATTGGTGATGACATTGCAGGTGGCTGCGGCTCGTCGTGTGGTTCTGATGAACTCACCTACTACAATCCAACCTAACTTGGTTTTGCGCAGTTCCGTACTGTCCCCAACCAACCTAATGCATCCCACCGATAGCAAATCCCAAAATACTTGAGCCCCCAATAGACCGTCTGCTTCAGCGGATTCGTGAAACTGGGGGTCGGCTAATGGTAAATTCTGAGGTATTTGCAGAGCCTTTCGATCAATCGGGACTGTTGGAACATTTTGTGATACTCTGTTCGTGATCAAAAAATGTAGCGACCGAGAATAATTATTGTGTCTGGATTTTATTGTGGCTCTAGTTTGACTCACGATTGTCGAGGACATGTCATTAGATCCGGAAAGGGGTATAGAAGCCCTTTCATGGGTTAGATCTAGCTTGTTGAAGAATTTGTAGCTAAGAAAGTGTGCGTGCGAACAGAAATCAAGTAATACCCGACAGGTGTGAGCGCGCCCGGAGTTATCAATAATTTCGATCACAGCGGTAGCTAGAAAGATTTCGGAAGAAAAGAGCGAGTGCAGACACGTGTTTAATGATTGTAGGTTTGCAGAAGGGCTCGCCACTGCCGAAGGGCTTGCCCCCGCCGGAGGGGGTGCCACCGCATCCACATGTAACAGAGTGTGGTGTTTCTTATGGCGGCGTTTACATGTCGTGGATCGACTTTGATTAGCGCTGTGATTGGGGCGAAAACAGTTATAACAAAGATTTTTGGATTTGACAAGGTTCTCGCGATCTTGTACTGAGAGTCGGGTGAAAGTCTCACATTGTTGAGCGTAATGCGCACCCTTGCAAAGACTGCAGGATATTGCTACCTGCGTAGTGAACGCCTGCGTTGCATGCGGACGATTGTCGCGAAGGTTCGAACGCGTAGTCCCCCGTTGAGGGTTCTGACTCCGTGGCTGGCCGCCAGCGGTAGAGGGGGTAGCGGACGATGCATGCGGTTCCAGCATTTGACATCGATCATGCAGGAACTCGAAGAACTTTTCCAATTTGGGGAACATAGTATCGCGCGTGTATTCTCGCCATTTTAACGACGTATCTTTATCCACCTTTGTTAATAGAAGGTGAATGAGTATCGTATCGACTGTAGGTTGTTTTAAAGACTGAAGTGACCGGTAATGAGCTTCAGCATTGCTCGTAAAGGACCTAAGTTCACGCGTCGCCGACCGTGTAATTGGAAGATCGCATAACGAATTTAAGTGATTGGTGACGATGACTGCGGGCTGATTATATCGTTTTTCCAAGAGAGCCCGGGCTACTGCATAATTCGCGGCCGAACTGCTGAGCGATTCTATGCCCTTCAATGCCTCGTCCTTCAAACACGAGCGGAGATACATTAATTTTTTGCAATCGCCAATCCTAGTATTGTCATGCACAGCGGTTCGAAACTGGTCTGCGAAACCAGGCCACTCCTCATAATTCCCAGAGAATGTTGGGAGATTAATTTTAGGTAATTGTATTTCCGAATCTACAGTTTCTGAATGACTGATGGGAGTGTTTTGATGACTTCGCGAGTCGGGGTTAGGTGCCTGAGAGGCAGAAGTCGAGGTGTTAGCCACTGACAATAAATCTAAAGCTCGGGCCTTCAATTGCGTATAAAGTGATTTCAACGCCATTCGATCGCGCAGCAATTGCCCATCCTCATCGAATGCATCTAATTCTGGTTGAATTTTAGCAAATGCTGTATATTCGGTCTGTAACTCCTCTACTCTAAGACTAATCTCACGACTATTACCGCATAAATCGGGATTGTCTAGAATGTTTTTGAGGTCTCCTAACTCAATGCGAAACGCTTCACGTCTCGCCTTAAGGGCTTTGACGCGTTCCTCCTGACTTGGAGGCATCTTCGCTCACGTGCTTGACAATTGATAGTACGTGGGGAAGAGAAGGAGCGGAATCGGTGATTCAAACAAGTATGAGAGTGACTTACAGCAACGCAGCGGTGTGGATGATCCTGCTGGTGTACTGCGATGACGTTGATTCCTCAGCGTCGTGATGATGCGAGCTGCTTCCCTGGTCGGCAGCCGTAATTTCGGTGTGAAGGTGACTGCTGCGCCTTGTTGGAAGCGGAGTTCTTGCAGGCGATGAGAAGTGAGGAGGCTGCGCTTCCGTGGCAGTCGCTTCCTCGATGATGTTGAGAAATGAGGAGGCTGCGCTTCCTTGGCAGTGGATTCCTCGATGATGGTGAGAAGTGAGGAGACTGCGCTTCCTTGGCAGTGGATTCCTCAATGATGCTGCGTCGGTAATTGCGTGTATTTCGCAATTGGTACCGTGCTGATGTTGTGAATCTTGCTGCGCGTTCTCGGCAGCGACGACTTCACTGATGATATGGGGAATCAAGACTCTTCAAGAGTTTGAAATCCGGCTCGAAGGACCACAAATATGTACGGTCACAGACCTCACGAATTCGAAAAAGAATTGCTTTCCTTCGCTCGCGAGATGACCGCCTGTTCTAATCGGCAAATTAATGTCGATAGAACGAATTTAGATGTTGAATGATGATGGTTGAGGAAAAGGTGGTTTAGAATGAATATAATAAATTTATTGGTATACTGATGGTGAGTTGTGCTTGCCGCTATGGCTCGAGATCGAATGTTCCGGCGATCATGCCGCGACCGGCTCGCGCTTGCCGTCAATTTTCCATTGTTTTTGACTCTTGGCCCGGCCGAACGCAAATTGCCTTATATGGTCATGCATGCTATTGTCGATGCCGTGGAGGTTCTCAGCCTTCACCTTGCGTATAAAGGTTCTCATTCGCGAGAAGCGACAGAGACATTCATTCATTCATATTCATATGTCTTATAAAAACACTTTCGAGAATCATTTAAGGCTAATAGCTGATTCCCACATAAATTTAATGCTCCAACTTTGGAGGCCGCCTTGTAGGCCCCTTGGTCGTTCCAATCGTTCCGAACTAAGGCCATAGTCGCCAGGTTTGGCGAGAGGTTTCTGCCGTGGAGGCGGCTTTGTAGGCCACTTAGTTGTTGAAGCTAAACTATTAATTATTATTATTCTCAGATTAGTAGTATTACTCCTGGGCAACGAGGGAATGAGATTATTCCAGGTGGCAATTCCTGCCCCTGATGAAACAAAGAAACAATTACAAACGATTCTCAACTTAAACATATTCAAACTCCTAGATCCATAAGCTAACTCCTAGATCTATAAGCTAATTCCTACATCGACCGAGAGTCATTATCCACGAATCAATTCCTTTCATTCGACTAAACGTCACTATTAGTTATTTAAGTTACATCATTCCAAATCGATCGATCAACTGGCGTTCTTTTGTACCGACCGAGAGTCGCAACCCAAGACGATCAACTTTATCCTTTTGTAACGATTGAAAGTTGCAACCTATTTAATTTATTTAATTTCTTTAGTGTTAAGACGTTAATTTATGTATTATTTAAATAGGTTTTTCTTGAATAAATACTGTTAAGTTAAATTCTTGTTCTGGAATTCTAATTCTTTATCGCACGCCACTCGAACCAATCCCGAAGTCCTGTAAGGAGCGTTACGTCACGCTCAAAACTGTTTCTACTTCGGGCAGCCCTGGGATTGCTGCACAGTTCTTTCCGTCAGTATGGTGATACCTGATCTATTGGAAACACCACTTTGTGACGACAGTCAATCGAAGATATGGCGCGAAAAAATAAAGAAATATTAGCAATACTTGCCATACTTTTAGATGAGGAGGAAGAAAACGTAGAAAGTGTGGAAAGTGTTTCGACAGGAACTGAAAAGAGGCTGTGGGTCCACCAAGCGTGGTTGAAAAGAGATACGGAAGGAGAATTTGCAAACCTCTACAAAGAGTTACTTGACGACGCCACAAAATTTTACGAATATTTTCGGATGACTCCGCACACATTCAATGCTTTGTTAAATAAATTAGAAAGCGCGTTGGAGAAAAAGGGACAGACGGTGGAGAAAAGCAATTACGGCCAGAGAACGGTTGGCAGTTTGTCTGAGGTATGTTACATACAAAGACATTAGTAATTTTATTGTATTATATGATAAGTACTATTTTATTCTCCTGTTATTGGTTTGTTATATGTACATTCTGAATTACATACTAACTAAATACTATTAATACAATATGTACACCGATGATTATTTACAATGGCTTAGGGTAACAAAATCAGATCACTTCAAAAACGTGTAATTATTATGATTTTATTTTTTTAAAAAAGTAAACGTCGTAATGTTAACAAAATTGAAGGTTCTATGTGTACATCATTCAAGATATTAAAAAAATCATATTTTATTTAATACTGCTGTCTCTTAGTGGTTGTGACTGTCCTGATAATACAAAAAAATCCGCGTCTGCGAAATTTATAACACCTTGTAGAATCATCTAAAATCAACAAACCAAGAAAATTGTTAGCGCTGATAAGATTGTTTATGAAATCATCTATGGTCATAGCATACTATTGTAATCTCATGTTTTCGCAAACGTTTAAACCACAAACTTCGAAAAACGGGTAATTTTACGCACGGAAATGTTGATAAAAAGAAGATTGGTCGAAATGTTATGATCGTAGATGATTCCCTGAACAATATTATAAACTTTAACACTTTTCTTGGTTTATTGATTTCAGATAATTCTATAATGCGTTACAAATTCCGCAGGTCCGGCATTCTTTTTTTTTGTATTGTCAGCACAGTCCCACCCATCAACATACAGCCCTGATAACCAGGTCTGCCGGCAGATCCGGCGCCGACTATGTCCGCATTCAACTACGGTTCTGCCGGCAGATCCTGCTGCCCGTCTGACACATCCAATAGCGCCATTTGAAGGCAGGGTCTGCTGCGGATCTGCCGTCCATCTGCCGGCAGACCCTGCCTTGTCAGACCCTGCTGTCCATCTGCTGACAGACTGCAGGTTGTTATCAGGGAGCATTATTAAATAAAATATGAAAGAAAAATGTTAGTATCATGAATGATGTGCAAATACAGCCCAAAATTTTGTTAACATTGTGACGTTTACTTTTTTTAAAAATAAAATCACAACAATTATGAATTTTCTTAGTGATCTGATGGATGAGGGGTACCCTTAAAAAATCTTAACTCTAGTGTATCATATAAGTTATTGGAGTTCCGAATTTACGTTTGCTGTGATGTTTGCGAGGGGGGGGGGGGGGGCTATGGTTTTCTACCAGCACATTGCCTCTATTAAAACTAGTGCTTGGTCCGCTTTGTGGGGAAAAAAAATTGTTCGACTGTGCAAAATATTGCAAATCAAAATGTTGCACCAAATTGAATGTTACGTCCTGATTCGACTTTTGTAAATCACCCCGAGCGGTTGGAATGATTTACCGGGTTCGCTGCTCTATTAAGGTGCTAAAGCACGCCTTGACTATACTTACCAAGGAGAGGGAGGATAACAAGGGATTGAATACATCGGTACAATAGGTTTAAAGGGAAATCCAAGATGTAAAGTATATTGTTACAAAAATCAGATAATCATACCTAGAGACGGCGCTCCGTCTCGGCTGTCGCTCGCTGGTTTTCGCTGACTTCGCACGGCACGCTTGCCGTCGGTGATTCGCACGCTCGAGGTGTCGGTTGACCGAGCGTAGGTCGCGGTCGCTCGCTGTGCTCTATCGTAGCACACGGAAGTCGGTCACGTCGCTGTTCGCGGTCTCTAATCGTCTGTTCTACGCGTTCCTACGTCGATCACGAGTGACGCGCAAGGGCTCTCCCGGCTAGGCCGTTCACGGTGTGTCGGATGGAGTTACCCTTTCACGAATTACTTTCGGCCGTTCGTATTTCGCGGATTTGACGCGGAGACGCGGTCGCGGTATCTGGACGGCTCTCTGGCTCGTCGTGACTTCCTAATTCGAGCTCCCGCAATAGACTGAATTTCCGAAGTACCGCGATCGAGGTTCAAGCCTCGCACTCCCTATCTCGAGGACGGGGGAAATCGCCCCGTCAGGCGCTATCCTTCGCAACTTCCGTTGCTCCATCCTCTGGAATCTAGGGCCCGGACCATCGGTGGTCACGTTGTGCCCACGCCGACGGATTCCGCGTTCGCGACCTACTAACCCGCGTGTTGCGATTCCGCTGAATCGCTGATGGCGAAATGGAAGGCGACGCGGGGACAGCAAGCACGGAATGGACCTGAAGGGCCCATGTAACACCTCCCCACTTAGACATGAAATGGTCTCGAGAGGCCATTTCATGTACACGTGCGTAGCTGTCGTCGCGTACGCCTTACACGATTGCTTAAGACTATGATTTACAATTAGCGCTCCTAAGACTAAGGGGAACGCAAGGGGATACATTAAATGATTCGTAATTAAGCGTAAGGGGGGGAAAAAAAGGATTATGTATTGTTGCATAAGAGCAAAACTAATAATAATAATGATGATAATAATATAGTAAAATAATGATAATGAAACAAAAGAAAGTTAAAAAAAACGGGGCTCCTGGTTCTAGGGCTAACGCGCGGGAGTTTTTGCTGCTATCAGCAAACTAAGGCCTAAAATACTTCGAAGTACGGCTCGGTGCCCGCGAAACTTCTTGATCGTTCCACGTGGGCTCGAATACCTGTCCTCGTGGATGGTATAACGGATACATCGGAAGGAAAAGATGTAATAGCAAGAGGTCGGGGTCTGGAAATTATTTGAGGAGGAGGACGGGGTGGTGCTATTTCTATATCAACCCTTGTCTCTTTCCTTAGTGGCTCGCGATGTTGGATCCGGCGTGCCCTCAAAAAACGGTATCCAATCCAGACAATAATGATGATTATGAAGGTTCCTCCCAATCCTGGCAGTCCAAAGGTGACGTATGTAGATAGATTTTCTGTCCGGTGATGTGTTGCTATTTCTCTTGCTTGTCTCTCTATGTCGTTCAATGCGATTGCATTAGTTTTCGCATGGGCATCTTGAAGGGTTCCTTGAGGTTCCTTTTGTTGATAGTCAGTTAAAATTTTTACATGATGTTCCGTGAGGGTTGGTAGAATTTCCGAAATGTTGATGCCAATAGATGGTTTGTATATCGTTGTTAATGTCTCAGTGTCGACTCCGGATGCCCAAATCTGGTCAGTCCCGAGTTTGGCCTCACAATCCCTCCTCAATTGTAATATTCCTGCCCCCTGGAACACTTCATATCCGGCCGAATGCTTATTGCACCGTACCTGCAGTGCCAGGGTGTTCTTGATAGAATATAACCAGGTGTTGGGTGTGATCATTTTCTTGAGGAAAGTTCGGCTTCCGGGAAGAGCTTGAATGTTGCAGCTAGGCCACTTGATGTTTTGTGGTTTTAGTAAGGCATCCGTCTCGCAGCTTGGGGCTTTTTCCAAGTCCTGGAGTGGTACGCTGAGTTCGCACATATACATCCGATGGTGTTTCCTGCATCCTGTGATGTAGTTTTCGTCTGGCATGAAGTATTGAGAGTTGACTCTGCTGATTGCTAAATATACTGTCCTTGGTTTTATGAAGATAGGGGTAGAGACATTGGTCGATATTGCTTGAAGTGAAGGGCAGGGTTGAAGGTAATAAAGGTCGAAGGGAATTTGATCTAATAAAGGGATGTCGAGTGACAAGATAATTCGGCCCTGTGAATGAACTACGTTTAATTTGGTCACCCCTTGTAGTTGTTCGGAATTCAATTCTTCCGGAGTCAGCGGGAATTCGTAAGGAGTGGTTCCTCGAATTCGTTCGCAAGTCTGCGCTAGCTGACTAGGGGACAGAACGGCCGGATGTAAGATACCAAGTTTCGCGAACGTGAGCGCGTCCGTAATTACAATTAATGCGGTTACATATTCGTCCGCGTGCCTGATCATTAGGAACGTCCATGACGAAAAAGCTGATTCTAATTCTACTTTTGCTTCGCGATCGTCTAATTGACGGACACGTAACGCTATTTCCTTAATTCTATCGCCCATGGTTCGCTCGCTGTGCTCTCAGGTAGCACCCGGAAGTCGGTGACCTGGGGTCCGTCGTGCTTCGCTGTCTCTAATCGTCGTTTCTACGTGTTCCTACGTCGATCACGATTAACGCGCAAGGGTTCTCCCGGCTATGCCGTTCTCGGTGCGTCGGATAGAGTTACCCTTGCACGAATTACTATCGGCCGTACGTATTTCGCGGACTTGACGCGGAGACGTGATCGCGGTATCTAATAATTCGGCGAGATGATTTCGATGATGAGTTACTACCGCACATACGCGTGTCATTGACGAACTCTGAAATCTGAATCGATTGTTCCTTTCCTAGGCGGGATCACGGAGTTACTACCGCACATACGCGTGTCATTGACGAACTCCGAAATCCGAATCGATTGTCCGTTTCTCAGCGATCCGATGAATCCCAATGGTACTGATCGCTTGGTGCAGGGAAGCTGTGGTTTTCCTAGTATATTGAATAGCAGTTCCTCGTATCGTTTGCCGTTGATGAGTTTTCGAGTATTCCCCGTCGATGACCTTGGTAGTGGTACTCGTCCAGAGGAACGTGAACAAAAGCAGGCCATGTCCGTCCATGGTGGTCGTTGGTACACCAGTAGGAGTGCTTCTCAGAAATATCTTTAGCGAGGGTATATCTGAGATATCTTTCGCGAGGGTATTCTTTAGTTTTAAGTAAATGGCTACTGCAAATACGAAAAACAAGTAAGATTACGGAAAAGCGTGGGAATTCTATTGTTTTCATAGTCTTGCTTGAAAACAAGTGAGATTACGGAAAAGGGTGGGAATTCTATTCTAAAGGAACTAAAGGGACTAAAAATAATAACAAAATAAATTAAATTAGATTTACGAAATATGGGACCTTAGTTATGAAAGTGGGCTAAATAAGCTCTCCCGCCGGTCCGTTTTAAACTGAAACCACATTGAATACGCTCTATTAGCGTCAAGGTAGCTTATTTTTAATATAAACATGTTTTAGTTTGTCGAAATGTTTGATGATTTGATGGCCCTCATCCGAAATCACTGCGTTCGTCATCCAGCGAACGCTCGCCTTGTCTCGTCAGCAGGGTCGTTGTACAGCGCGGCGGCGTCGGATCGCGATAATACGGCTCGCGGAGGTACAAATCGCGATAATAATCATCTCGATAGTTAGGGTAACTATAAGCGGAGTACGAGGAATTGGGCTCCTCATAACCGCGGCATGGGGAATATCGGACCCGTAGAAGGGAGAGCAGCTCGGTCACGCTTCGACAACCTTTCCCCTCGACGTAGTATCTAATAGGATCTTTTAATTTGTATATGAGCTCGGTCAGAAATCGTTCTTCCTGACCCGGTGGAATACGCTGTATAGCCAGCTGTATCGAGGCAGCGAAGTCCTCTAATGTTACAAAATCAGGGTCGAAACGGGGAATGCCGTCAAGTGCCCGATATACTCTCTCTTCATCTTCTCGGGAACGCCACACGTCTATTACAGACATTTCTGGGTCGTTCGTCCGAGAACCAAAAGATGGTCGGCCGTTTAGGGCTGGCGGTAAGGTGGAAGGACCAGGGGGCGGAACATTATCTGTGGTATGGGAATTGGAAGAATGTGGCGGGGGTGGTGATCTCAAAATTCCACCCGTCATCGCAATGTAGTAGGAAGTGTAGTCAAGTTACGAGCAGATAAGATTGCGGCTGGTCGCGGTTCGTAGCGACGGCATGCACTTTTATTCTAATAAGAACGGATTTAGAAAAGAAGAAGTGAAATCCCACTTCTGACACCAGTTTGTTACGTCCTGATTCGACTTTTTTAAATCACCCCGAGCGGTTGGAATGATTTACCGGGTTCGCTGCTCTATTAAGGTGCTAAAGCACGCCTTGACTATACTTACCAAGGAGAGGGAGGATAACAAGGGATTGAATACATCGGTACAATAGGTTTAAAGGGAAATCCAAGATGTAAAGTATATTGTTACAAAAATCAGATAATCATACCTAGAGACGGCGCTCCGTCTCGGCTGTCGCTCGCTGGTTTTCGCTGACTTCGCACGGCACGCTTGCCGTCGGTGATTCGCACGCTCGAGGTGTCGGTTGACCGAGCGTAGGTCGCGGTCGCTCGCTGTGCTCTATCGTAGCACACGGAAGTCGGTCACGTCGCTGTTCGCGGTCTCTAATCGTCTGTTCTACGCGTTCCTACGTCGATCACGAGTGACGCGCAAGGGCTCACCCGGCTAGGCCGTTCACGGTGTGTCGGATGGAGTTACCCTTTCACGAATTACTTTCGGCCGTTCGTATTTCGCGGACTTGACGCGGAGACGCGGTCGCGGTATCTGGACGGCTCTCTGGCTCGTCGTGACTTCCTAATTCGAGCTCCCGCAATAGACTGAATTTCCGAAGTACCGCGATCGAGGTTCAAGCCTCGCACTCCCTATCTCGAGGACGGGGGAAATCGCCCCGTCAGGCGCTATCCTTCGCAACTTCCGTTGCTCCATCCTCTGGAATCTAGGGCCCGGACCATCGGTGGTCACGTTGTGCCCACGCCGACGGATTCCGCGTTCGCGACCTACTAACCAGCGTGTTGCGATTCCGCTGAATCGCTGATGGCGAAATGGAAGGCGACGCGGGGACAGCAAGCACGGAATGGACCTGAAGGGCCCATGTAACAAAAATCTCGGTTTTTAAGTAATTTTGTTGAGGGGGTGGGAGGGACTTTATGGTATATGAAATCCCCTTCAGAAACGAATCCACCGCATCAAGTTCTTCGTACTGTTTGTCGACTAAGAAACGCAACACTTGCGAAGCGGCTGTTACGTCCTGAAGGGACTTTTGTAAATCGCCCCGAGCGGTTAGGGTCATTTACAGGGTTCGCTGCTCTATTAAGGTGCTAAAGCACGCCTTGACTATACTTACCAAGATCGGGAAGGTGATTGGGGTTGAATGAAAGAGTACGAGGAATGTAAAGGGAAACGATAACGCAAAAATATATTGTTACATGAATAATACTGAATTATCCTACCTTGAGACGGCGCTCCGTCTCAGCTGTCGCTGGCTGTATCGCGCGGCACGCTTTCCGTCTCGTATGTCGGTCGCTCGCTGTGTTGCTGACCCAAACGTAGGTCGTGGTCGCTCGCTTCTGTGCTCTCGGATGGCACTCGGAAGTCGGTCACTTCGTCGCTCGCGGTCTCTAATCGTCGGTTTCTACGCGGTCCTACGTCGATCACGATTAACGCTCAAGGGCTCTCCCGGCTAGGCCGTTCTCGGTGTGTCGGATGGAGTTACCCTTTCACGAATCGGCCGTTCGTATTTCGCGGACTTGACGCGGAGACGCGGTCGCGGTATCTACAGGGTGTCCGCGGGAAGACTGGACAGCCGGTTTTCTCCTAAACTATTGGAGATAAAAATATAAAAAAATAGGGAATTGCATGGTTCGAGGGGGCCAATTAATTAGCGCGAACGAATTTTTTTATCGATTATTATTTTAAAAGATGCGATGGTCAAGTTCGGTTTTCAAATGGAACTATTTTTTTTGAACACCTGAGTTGATAGTGCGTTCCAAGACAAATTCAATAAGCTTTAATGTATACACTTTATTTTCACTGGTTTTTAAGATATTGCGCTTGCAAATTTACTGATTTTCACTGGAAGAAAACTGTCTGGTATAGCACGGACCGGGAACAGTCTTACTGGATCCACGGGTGGCACTGCCTTTTGAAATAGATACCTACCTGCCAAAGGTCTACGCCAGGCCCAAAGGCTGGACAATTTTTTTCCGTCAGAAATGCTACTTAGGTAGGTACATCTGCGGTATCGAGAAGCGCACCGTTACTTTTATTTCGCACTTGCTTCTACGCTCGGATGGCCGGTTGTTTTGGGAGGGATGCAAGTTCGATTGGTTAGGTTAGGAGGAGTGAAAGTTGCTAGACTAAATTTCAATCATAGGGAGCAGATTGTATCAGAACCATTCGGATTTGCATTCCTCACAAACGGCTGCTCTCTAGAAGAGGCCCTCTTCACAGCAATGCCCACCTTCTCTCGCACGGAATACGTTAACGCTTGCTTTTGTTCTGATATTGAAGCTCGTGTTTATACTCGAGAGGACCACGCGTCGACAGCGGGCTACCCCTTTTCTTCCTGTGTCTCTCCACGAGCCGTGTTGACGGTGGATTGTAGGACCGTAGATATCTGGATGCCAGTTATTGAATTCAGGAGACGATAGAAACATTTTATTACAAAACACACATGTACTATAATTAAAGTAAATCGTATTCCTCTCGGGTAGGAGTACTGATAATGATCGAACTTGCGCCCCACTTCGCGCAAACCAATTACACGGAGGGTAGTCGGGTCACACACTGCCCAAATGATACAGGGTAATTCTGGAGCAACGCCCGTCAAGGAGATGCGCTGGCACCCCGTGGCGTGGACAGACCTTCGCTGTGCCTCACACGATTTTTATGGCTTTTTCCGGAAAAAGGTACGAATCCTGGGCCGGACGTAGCGAATTGAGGTCGAGCCCCCGCAGTCGAGGGTGAAATATCCATTTGAGCGTATTAAGAAATTCTTTTCTTCGTCGTATCGAAAGGGAAGTGGTGCCAATGGATTCCTTATGTTTTTCTGATGAAAATCATACCAAATGTCATGCAAATCGGACTACTTTGACACAAGCAATTTGTATTATATGTAAGAGTTGTCCGATTTCCACGACACTTGGCATGATTTTCATCGGAAAACCCCAAGGAATCCATCGGCGACACTTCCATATCCATACGATAAGGATTAACGAATTGTTTTATTTCATAAAAAGGTAGGTACAGGCTGATTCTGGTGCTGCGCCCGTCACCCCGTGGCGAGGACAACACCCCGCAGTGACCATAGAATTTTATGGCTCTTTTCGGAAAAAGGTACGAATCCTAGGCCGAACGTAACGAATTGAAGTCGACCCTCCGCAGTCGAGGGTGAAATATCCATTTGAGCGTATTAAGAAACTCTTTTCTTCATCGTATCGAAGGGGAAGTGACGCCAATGGATTCCGGGCGTTCTCCCGATTAAAATCATGCCAAACATCATGAAAATCGGACTATTTTTACATAAGGAATACAAATAGCTTGTGTCAAAGTAGTCCGATTTGCATGACATTTGGTATGATTTTCGTCAGAAAAACATCAGGAATCCATTGGCGTCACTTCCCTTTCGATACGATGAAGAAAAGGGTTTCTTAATACGCTCAAATGGATAGTTCACCCTCGACTGCGGAGGGTCGACTTCAATTCGCTACGTTCGACCCAGGATTCGTACCTTTTTCCGGAAAAAAAGCCATAAAAATCGGGTGAGGCACAGCGAAGGGCTGTCCTCGCCACGGGGTACCAGGCCGCCGCATCTCCTTGACGGGCGTTGCTCCATAATTACCCTGTATCATTTGGGCAGTGTGTGACCCGACTACCCTCCGTGTAATTGGTCTGCGCGAAGTGGGGCGCTTTGTTCGATCATTATCAGTACTCCTACCCGAGAGGAATACGATTTACTTTAATTATAGTACATGTGTGTCTTGTAATAAAATGTTTCTATCGTCTCCTGAATTCAATAACTCGCATCCAGATATCTACACGGCTCGTGGAGAGACACAGGAAGAAAAGGGGTAGCCCGCTGTCGACGCGTGGTCCTCTCGAGTATAAACACGAGCTTCAATATCAGAACAAAAGCAAGCGTTAACGTATTCCGTGCGAGAGAAGGTGGGCATTGCTGTGAAGAGGGCCTCTTCAAGAGAGCAGCCGTTTGTGAGGAATGCAAATCCGAATGGTTCTGATACAATCTGCTCCCTATGATTGAAATTTAGTCTAGCAACTTTCACTCCTCCTAACCTAACCAATCGAACTTGCATCCCTCCCAAAAGAACCGACCATCCGAGCGTAGAAGCAAGTGCGAAATATAAGTAACGGTGCGCTTCTCGATACCGCAGATGTACCTACCTAAGTAGCATTTCTGACGGAAACGAATTGTCCAGCCTTTGGGCCTGGCGTAGACATTTGGCAGGTAGGTATCTATTTCAACAGGCAGTGCCACCCGTGGCGCCAGTAAGACCGTCCCCGGTTCTTGCTATTCCAGAGGGTTTCTTCCAGTGAAAATCAGTATATTTGCAAGCGGAATATCTCAAAAACCAGTGGAAATCAAGTGTATATTTTATAGCTTATTGAATTTGTCTTGGAACGCAACTCCGTCTTCAAAAAAATTAGTTCCATTTGAAAAACCGAACTTGACCATCGTATCTTTTAAAATAATAATCGAAAAAGCGAGTGCTAAAACTGCTAAGTAGTGCATTATATACGCGGCTGCTGACTGTTGGTGGCGTGCGAGATTTATATATATCGTCATATCTTCTACAATTATTTATTAATCAGTGTGAAAATTGGTGAAAATCTTCCTTGTATATTAAGGAAAAACTTTGTCGCAGCATGTTATATATACCTCAAAATTCCCTCGATACTTTTTAACGGCGAACGTTGAAAAACATGAGTTATATCCAGTATTACTTTTTAATTAAATATTATTACATTTTTTAACATAAGGGTTTTGTGCATACATTTAACGGCTTCGCTAGAGTTTTCTGAAGTTATGTTTTAAATCTCATAACGATCCGTTAATATTTATTCAAGTTATCGCAATTTATGTTTTAAAGAAATAATGATTTTGGACGATGAAAAATTATTGGTTCATAATTTTTAACTCGAATAGTAATGATTGGATAAATAAACTGTAAATAGAAAAAATGTGTGTCGTGACGAACTTCACAATAATATATTTTTTAAAATTCATTTTAACAACATTTAATTTTCCAATCTTTTTTAGCGTTTGAACACCAATTTTCGCATTTTCGAGCACTAGTCCTCTTATTGCATCCGATCCTTCAATTTACTTTCCCCACAAATTGTTTTGATAAGAAACTAATTTTGTTTCTTTTACAGGTACTAAAGAATGGCAACGTACAATCATGACGGGGCCATCATTGTCTTACGTTAGATGTACTACTCGCATCACAGGAGTATTTTCCGATGTACCACTCTCTTTTCTTAAACAGGTATATCGTATTAAAAATTGAAGAAGTAACGCTTATACAACTGATTCATAAGATGTTAAATAATATTTTCACATGTTATTGTGAGAGATGAAAATTGAAACATTATAATAAATTTTGCTGTTAAATTTGTTATTTATGCTATTGTTAAATATATTTACATTTTATTACATTCCTATCTTCTGTTTTTTCCACACTTGGACATACTTTTAAAATAATCACATGAAGAATTATATTTTCAACCATTTTCTTGTTATTTGTATATTAACAATAATTTATTTATATTAACTACTTCTATTAAAATAATACATAACTAGTGTTTGAAATACAATAATATCTCGGCAGATCGACATAGTTTGGAATGGACAGTGTTACAGTAACAAATAACTGCAAAAGTCTGCTATCAACAAACCCGTCACGAGAGTCACAAACAGTGTGAGCGGCAGGAATAGCATCCATACCCTCCCGGCTTATTCAGCTAGGTTGAACCGATCCGAACAGAATTCGAACCGCTCCGAACCGCTCCGACTCGTAATTTATGGAGAGGAACAGAAATCTCTCCATAAATTAACTCGACCGGTTGCGACCGGTCAGGACCGAAAGTCTGAGAGAAATTCTCTCTCGAGTTTTGGTCGAGAGAAAACTCCTGACCGCTCGTCGCTCTCTAGTCGACAGAACCGTAAATGCCATATTGGTCGGTCTCACTGACCGCGACCGCGACCGAAACCGAATTTGTATCGGTCTCGACTCCCTGCTATTTATAGGTCCGCGCCGAAACACGACAGCTCAGTATTCAAAATGCTTCTGATCCTGTCGGATAATTGCGATTTTCGTGACCTAACCTCTGAGCAGTTGAAATATATACCAAAGATTATTCTACTGCGCGAGTTTGGCAGACACATTGACCAGTTGTGGGACCGACTCCCGGAGCATATAAAAGCCGATTCTGAGGTTCAGCAGCATCGTCGGTGCTTGGAACATTATAACCGCCCTTGGCAGCGAACGCATATCGATGGTCCAGCACCATTGATTAAAAACTGTAGCGAATGTCACCAACGAGAGTAAAGAAAGGTTGTGGTCTGTTAAATCGGGCGATAAACGCGCTACCTATCGAATTACATATTCCGGGATACCAGTTTTGCGGTCCAGGAACTCATCTGATAAAACGATTGGCTAGAGCTGATCGGGGCATCAATCCGTTGGACGCAGCGTGTCGCGAACACGATATTGCGTATTCGCGTAGCAACGACCTCGGTGAAAGGCACGTGGCAGATAAAGTTCTCGCTGACAAAGCGCGATAGCGCATCGTTGCGCGAGACTCGACTCTGGGCGAAAGAGGTGCTGCTACTGCTATTTGGGCAACTATGAAGGCCAAGACGAAAATCGGAATGGGGATCAAAACAAAAACCCGCAAAAGGACTACAAAGAGAGCATCGCAAAAGCGGATTCTTCCGGTGGCAAAACGGGGTGGTATATTACCACTCCTCCCGCTGCTAGGTGTTCTCGGATCGTTAGCTGGCGGAGCGGCGGGGATCGCCAAGGCGGTAAACGATAATAAGGCGGCGCAGCATCAGTTGCAGGAAATGCAACGTCATAATCGCTCCATGGAAGGCCGTGGGCTTTATCTCACACCATACAAGCGTGGACAGGGAATATCGAAACGAAAAAAAAAATGCCGAAAAGAAAATAAATATACCTGCGGGCCTAACTACCGATGCGCAATTGGAGGAGTTGGCAAAACGTATGCGTATTCCATTCTTTAGAGGTGTTTTTATGCGCAATCCACTACCAGCCGGAGGAGTACATCGAAACGAGAGCGGTATCGTAAATTTGGACAATGTCGAGGGGTCGGGGACTCATTGGGTGGCATATGCGAAGAGAGGGTGTCGAGCTATATATTTCGACAGCTTTGGATATCTTCGACCGCCTAAGGAATTGGTACAATATCTGGATAAAGATGCTGTGAAAATCGAATACAATCGAACATCTTATCAGAAGTACAATCAAAGCAATTGTGGACAACTATGTCTACGCTTTCTACAAACGATCGACACCAAATTTAAGGATTGACTTCCCACCACTATGATTCAGTACTAGTCGAGCCGTGCAGCTCTGAATATGTCGCTAACATTCACTCTAACGGGCAAGAGTAGCAACCTCGCGGTGAGCTACTTTCCACCCATAGATTTGAGCGACGATGATTACGAGCTTGGCCTAACAACCTTTGAAACTTATCATACAATACCGAACATCGACTGGAGCAATGATAACTTCTACTTCGTCGTAAACTATGACATCAAAAACAGCAGTGTTGACACCAGCCCTGAAACTATTAGGATTCCACACGGCTCCTACGAACTAGACGCCATTGCCAAGTATTTGAGACAGCGATTACTCGAGCGGTATCCTAAAAATCTCGATGACACCAGCAATGGTGACAACGATGTGTATCCTATAGTGTTGCGTCCCAACAACAACACCATGAAAAGCGAGTTGTACTGCTCGTTCGCCGTAGATTTTACGAAGCGCAATAATATTGGATCGCTACTGGGCTTCTCGACGAATCGGATATTAGAACCAGGGCGGTGGCACGAATCAGACGATCCAATTAATATCATGAACGTGAACATTATCCGCATAGAATGTAGCGTGACCGCTGGCGCGTACAACAATGGCAAACGTGTACATACGATACATGAATTTTCTCCGAGAGTTCCACCAGGATATAAGATATCGGAAACGCCCGCACAGATCATTTACCTTCCAATCACCGCACAGGTCAGTACGGATCTAACGATACGCGTTGTGGATCAAGACGGACGGTTGCTAGATTTTCGAGGCGAAGAGATTACCATCAGACTGCACGTGCGACGACGATGATAATACGTGTGGTGCGAAAGAGATGCTTGTGTTGAACGACTCCAGAAACTCGTTTCTTCCAAGTGAAATTGTTTACAACAACAACAACAACAACTGCAACAGCTCTGATCACGCTAAAAAGAAGAGGCTCAGTGCTGCGAACATTGCATTTTTGAGATCATTGGGATTCATTGTGCGCATATAAGTTGAAAAATGGCTGATATTCTAAGCATTGGAGGGAAGCCGACGTTTGATGATCGTATCGTGAAGCTCGAGACTCACACATACAACCCATATGTCAACACGACGTTTGGATACAGCGATGAGATAAGAATACCGATACAGCAGCAGAATTTATACACATTACCGTGTGAAAGTTTCCTCTACAGTGTGTCCGCGGGAAAGCTAAACAGCCGGCTCTCTCCTAAACTATTGGAGATAAAAATATAAAAAAAATAGGGAATTGCATGGTTCGAGGGGGCCAATTATTTAGCGCGAACGAATTTTTTTATCGATTATTATTTTAAAAGATACGATGGTCAAGTTCGGTTTTTCAAATGGAACCATTTTTTTTTAAACACCTGAGTTGATAGTGAGTTCCAAGACAAATTCAATAAGCTTTAATGTATACACTTTATTTTCACTGGTTTTTAAGATATTGCGCTTGCAAATTTACTGATTTTCACTGGAAGAAAACTGTCTGGTATAGCACGGACCGGGGACGGTCTTACTGGTTCCACGGGTGGCACTGCCTTTTGAAATAGATACCTACCTGCCAAAGGTCTACGCCAGGCCCAAAGGCTGGACAATTTTTTTCCGTCAGAAATGCTACTTAGGTAGGTACATCTGCGGTATATTTATTTCGCACTTGCTTCTACGCTCGGATGGCCGGTTCTTTTGGGAGGGATGCAAGTTCGATTGGTTAGGTTAGGAGGAGTAAAAGTTGCTAGACTAAATTTCAATCATAGGGAGCAGATTGTATCAGAACCATTCGGATTTGCATTCCTCACAAACGGCTGCTCTCTTGAAGAGGCCCTCTTCACAGCAATGCCCACCTTCTCTCGCACGGAATACGTTAACGCTTGCTTTTGTTCTGATATTGAAGCTCGTGTTTATACTCGAGAGGACCACGCGTCGACAGCGGGCTACCCCTTTTCTTCCTGTGTCTCTCCACGAGCCGTGCTGACGGTGGATTGTAGGAGCGTAGATATCTGGATGCCAGTTATTGAATTCAGGAGACGTTAGAAACATTTTATTACAAAACACACAATTAAAGTAAATCGTATTCCTCTCGGGCAGGAGTACTGATAATGATCGAACTTGCGCCCCACTTCGCGCAGACCAATTACACGGAGGGTAGTCGGGTCACACACTGCCCAAATGTGTGATGCGCTGGCACCCCCTGGCGAGGACAGACCTTCGCATTGCCTCACCCGATTTTTATGGCTTTTTCCGGAAAAAGGTACGAATCCTGGGCCGAACGTAGCGAATTGAGGTCGAGCCCCCGCAGTCGAGGGTGAAATATCCATTTGAGCGTATTAAGAAATTCTTTGCTTCGTCGTATCGAAAGGGAAGTGACGCCAATGGATTCCTTATGTTTTTCTGACGAAAATCATACCAAATGTCATGCAAATCGGACTACTTTGACACAAGCAATTTGTATTCCTTATGTAAGAGTTGTCCGATTTCTACGACACTTGGCATGATTTTCATCGGAAATCCCCAAGGAATCTATCTGCGACACTTCCATATCCATACGATAAAAAATAAAGAATTATTTTATTTCCTAACCAGATACAGGGTAATTATGGAGCAACGCCCGTCAAGGAGATGCGGCGGCCTGGTACCCCGTGGCGAGGACAGTCCTTCGCTGTGCCTCACCCGATTTTTATGGCTCTTTTCGGAAAAAGGTACGAATCCTGGGCCGAACGTAACGAATTGAAGTCGACCCTCCGCAGTCGAGGGTGAAATATCCATTTGAGCGTATTAAGAAACTCTTTTCTTCATCGTATCGAAGGGGAAGTGACGCCAATGGATTCCGGGCGTTCTCCCGATTAAAATCATGCCAAACATCATGAAAATCGGACTATTTTTACATAAGGAATACAAATAGCTTGTGTCAAAGTAGTCCGATTTGCATGACATTTGGTATGATTTTCGTCAGAAAAACATAAGGAATCCATTGGCACCACTTCCCTTTCGATACGACGAAGCAAAGAATTTCTGAATACGCTCAAATGGATATTTCACCCTCGACTGCGGGGGCTCGACCTCAATTCGCTACGTTCGGCCCAGGATTCGTACCTTTTTCCGGAAAAAGCCATAAAAATCGGGTGAGGCACAGCGAAGGACTGTCCTCGCCACGGGGTACCAGGCCGCCGCATCTCCTTGACGGGCGTTGCTCCATAATTACCCTGTATCTGGTTAGGAAATAAAATAATTCTTTATTTTTTATCGTATGGATATGGAAGTGTCGCAGATAGATTCCTTGGGGATTTCCGATGAAAATCATGCCAAGTGTCGTGGAAATCGGACAACTCTTACATAAGGAATACAAATTGCTTGTGTCAAAGTAGTCCGATTTGCATGACATTTGGTATGATTTTCGTCAGAAAAACATAAGGAATCCATTGGCGTCACTTCCCTTTCGATACGATGAAGAAAAGGGTTTCTTAATACGCTGTAATGGATAATTCACCCTCGACTGCGGAGGGTCGACTTCAATTCGCTACGTTCGACCCAGGATTCGTACCTTTTTCCGGAAAAAAGCCATAAAAATCGGGTGAGGCACAGCGAAGGTCTGTCCTCGCCACGGGGTGCCAGCGCATCTCCTTGACGGGCGTTGCTCCAGAATTACCCTGTATCATGTGGGCAGTGTGTGACCCGACTACCCTCCGTGTAATTGGTCTGCGCGAAGTGGGGCGCAAGTCCGATCATTATCAGTACTCCTGCCCGAGAGGAATACGATTTACTTTAATTATAGTACATGTGTGTTTTGTAATAAAATGTTTCCATCGTCTCCTGAATTCAATAACTGGCATCCAGATATCTACGCTCCTACAATCCACCGTCAACACGGCTCGTGGAGAGACACAGGAAGAAAAGGGGTAGCCCGCTGTCGACGCGTGGTCCTCTCGAGTATAAACACGAGCTTCAATATCAGAACAAAAGCAAGCGTTAACGTATTCCGTGCGAGAGAAGGTGGGCATTGCTGTGAAGAGGGCCTCTTCAAGAGAGCAGCCGTTTGTGAGGAATGCAAATCCGAATGGTTCTGATACAATCTGCTCCCTATGATTGAAATTTAGTCTAGCAGCTTTCACTCCTCCTAACCTAACCAATCGAACTTGCATCCCTCCCAAAAGAACCGGCCATCCGAGCGTAGAAGCAAGTGCGAAATAAATATACCGCAGATGTACCTACCTAAGTAGCATTTCTGACGGAAAAAAATTGTCCAGCCTTTGGGCCTGGCGTAGACCTTTGGCAGGTAGGTATCTATTTCAAAAGGCAGTGCCACCCGTGGATCCAGTAAGACCGTCCCCGGTCCGTGCTATACCAGACAGTTTTCTTCCAGTGAAAATCAGTAAATTTGCAAGCGCAATATCTTAAAAACCAGTGAAAATAAAGTGTATACATTAAAGCTTATTGAATTTGTCTTGGAACGCACTATCAACTCGGGTATTCAAAAAAAATAGTTCCATTTGAAAAACCGAACTTGACCATCGTATCTTTTAAAATAATAATCGATAAAAAAAATTCGTTCGCGCTAAATAATTGGCCCCCTCGAACCATGCAATTCCCTATTTTTTTAATATTTTTATCTCCAATAGTTTAGGAGGGAGCCGGCTGTTTAGCTTTCCCGCGGACACACTGTATGTGGAGGGGAAATTGAAGATAAATAAGCCAAATGATGTGTTAACGATGATGTTGGGAAATAATTGTGTGGCGTTCTTATTCGACGAGATTCGATACGAGCTGAACGGTGTGGAGATTGATCGCAACAGAAACGTTGGAATAACTAGCACGCTTAAAAACTATGTATCACTGACATCTGATGAAGACAAAAATATGGAGAATGCTGGATGGGGCTTGAAACGACGCGATGGGCTAATAGTGAAAAATCATTTCAATTTTTGCGTCCCACTCAAATATTTGCTGGGATTTTGCGAAAACTACAAACGCATGATTATTAATGCGCGTCACGAATTGATTTTAATACGATCGCGCAACGACAACAATGCTCTGATAGGATCACAGATATTGGAAGCAGAAATTGAATTACTTAAACTACAATGGCGGATGCCTCATGTGACGCTGAACGACGTTAAGGCTGCCGTCTCAAGTTTGTTTTGGTCCGAATCGATCGATGCGTTCCTTGTAAACAGACGGACCCTAATGAAACTACTGCGGTCGATAAAAAGAAGTTGTGCATAGGTGACATCTCCAGGTACTCTATGTAGACGAATTTTTTACGCATAGTTGCCACATATTCTGTTCTCTCTGTCTCTACGGCGCTGTTGCCAAAGCTCTTTCTATCGAGAAGTCTTGAAAGAATACGGCACGAGAGCTGTGTCTAGCGTCAGAGCCTCGCTGAACGTAAAGGAGGATAGCAATAATGAAAGATAGAGAGGTTGGGCAGTGAAGTTAGGAAACATGTCAATGAAACAATACTAATTTGCGTATTAATATTTTTTATTTATACGTATATAGAAGGATGTAATATTTTGTATAATCATCGTGCAATTGAAGGGTCGGGTGCAATAAGGGGATTAGCGCTCGAAAATGGGAAAAATTATTGTCCAAACGCTAAGAAAGATTGGAAAATTAAATGTTATTAAACTGAATTTGAAAAAATATAGTGTTATACAGCTCGTCAGAACACATATTTTTTTCTATTTACAGTTTGTTTATCCAATCATTACTATTCGAGCTAAAAATTCTAAACAAAAAATTTTCATCGTCCAAAGTCAATATTTCTTTAAATATAAATTGCAATAAGTTGAGGAAATATTCACGGATCGTTATGAGACTAAAAATGTAATTTCACAAAACTCTAGCAAAGCCGCAAAGTGTATGTTAAAAAATGTAATAATATTTAATTAAAATGTAATACTGGTTTGTGGTTATATGCTGATTGCATATCGATTGAATGGGGAAGATGACTGCAACTTTTTCCCACCTGTGACGCCACCAGCGCACGTGTCACCAGTTACCGGGTGTTTTATTTGAATTTAAATCTGTTTAAATTATTTTATGCAACGCCATCTTACGAAGCGAAAAGTAATGTAAAGTCGAGGTAAGTAAAGAATAAATTATCTTATTTTACTTCTTAATTTCTATTTCTATAATAAGTGCATGTATCTATAATTATTTTTGTTATTATTGTATTATTAGCTGTTAGTTATGTAGATATAAAAATTAATTTGCATTATTTAGGTTATATAAAATCTTTAATACTGTACTACATGTTATAAAACATTGTTATAAATCTTTAATACTGTATTACATGTTATAAAACACTGTATTTTCTTTGAATAATTCCCAACCATTCTCATTTAGGTATGTCGTGTTACCAAGTTTCAATCCCCATACCCTTGTCAAAAGTATAAGTCTGGCGAAACCAAGTTGATGGCCGTTTATGTACTCTGTTATTTCCTCTTCTTCTTGGACCCCTCTGTTAGTTACTTCTCATTTCACTGTTGCATCTTCATATTACAAAAGTAATATCGTGCTCCTCTTCTTTACAGTTGCATGTTGTTTGACTGTTATTCTGCTTTACATACTGAAAATAATCATTATGGTTCAATGCTCTGCTTCACTTATTCCCTAAAATATTTGTATTAAAAAAACAGTGGGAACTTGCCATGAATCGTAAAAATTTCCAGGCAACTAAGCATTCGAAGGTCTGCTCTGACCACTTCAAACCTACAGACTATTTGAAAGAAGGTTTTTATTCAGGTATCCAGCACACCAAAAAAATATTAAAAAAAGGTGTGGTTCCTTCCGTTTTTATTTGGACAAAAAAATCATGTAGTTGAAGTATTAAAAGAACCAGCAGTAGATCCTAATATTAGACACAGTTTATTGCATGATTTTGAGAAGAATGTAATTCAAGATAATATAAATTCTGTGGATCAAGAGGTAGATGTCCTCAATGAGGTATTAAAAAAACCAGCAGAAGATCCTAATGTTAGACACCGTTTATTGCATGATTTTGAAAATAATGTAACTCAAGATATAAATTCTGTGGGTCAAGAGGAAGATGTCCTTAATGAACATATTGATATTACGACTGATGTGAGCTGTGCTACAAATGATACTCCAACTCCAACTTACTGTTCTATTGGCACTCAAAAAGCATTTCAGTTTTATACATTAGAAACATTTAGAAATGATAAAGCAATACATTTCTATACTGGCTTAGAAACATTTGAAAAATTCATGTTTGTGTTCCATACACTATGTCCAGAGGCCTATTCTTTACGCTATCGTAGAAGCCAGGTACTAAATATAAGTGCTGTAGATCAGTTCCTCATGACTTTGATGAAACTGCGAAGAAATAAACAAGATTATGAATTATCATTATTTTTTAAAATTCATCAAAGTTCAGTCTCTAACATAGTTGTCACCTGGATAAATTTCATGCACCAGATGTAGCAAATGTTAGATACGTGGCCAAGTAGAGAGATGGTAAATTTTTACATGCCAGAAGGATTTGCTAAATTTTACCCATCAACCAGAGTTATTGTGGATTGTACGGAAATTCCCATTCAAAAGCCAACAAACCCAGCTGTTCAGCAAGCTGTTTGGAGTTCTTACAAAAATCGGTCTACTGTAAAGTTTGAAGTTGGAATATCACCAAGTGGCCTATTATCCCATTGTTCAGAAGGATATGGAGGAAGCACAAGTGATCGACAAATGGTTGAACGCAGTTCTCTTCTACAGAAATGTGAGCAAAACGACAGCATCATGGCAGACCGAGGATTAAACGTGCAAGATATGTTTGCTTCAAAAGGTGTTTCTATAAACATATCATTTTTAAAGGGTAGAAATCAATTACCAGGATTAACAGTTTTACAAGATAGGAACTTGTCCTCAAAACGTGTCCACATCGAACGTATGATTGGTTTAACAAAAACCTATAACATACTGCAAGTACCTGTAAATAGATTTTACATTCCGTTACTTTCCAAAATTTACTTTGTTTGTCAAATGCTATGTAATTTTAGAGAAGGCGTCGTTTCACGGAAAGCATGATAAAAATAAAGTTTTTATTAATAATATTACATTAAACACATAACATTAACTATATAACAAATTAATAACATAACATTAACTACCCTGATAACCAGGTCTGCCGGCAGATCCGGCGCCGTCTATGTCCGCATTCAACTACGGTTCTGCCGGCAGACCCTGACAAGGCAGGATCCGCAGCAGATCCTGCTGCCCGTCTGACACATCCAATAGCGCCATCTGAAGGCAGGGTCTGCTGCGGATCTGCCGTCCATCTGCCGGCAGACCCTGCCTTGTCAGACCCGGCTGTCCATCTGCTGACAGACTGCAGGCAGGGTTGTTATCAGGGTATGTAACATTAATTATTATTGTTAAAGGAGTTTGAATAAACCCACGCTCGTTCGAGGCACACCACGGGTGCGTTCCACTTAGGCTCAAATCGCCCGCACGGTTGCGATATGTAATGGAAATCACGGCTGTTGCGGGCGATTTGGGCCCAAGTGGAACGCACCCCACACGAGCCGAACATGTGGCCACGTGTGGCCGATCGGTTCGGGAGCGAAGAACAGTTTAGTCGTTTGACCAGGGGGTGGACAGTAATATAGGTATTACAAATAGTTACTGTAACAACTAATTATGTATTTCTGTATGTTTTTCTATTGGTCTCTTCATTTGATTAAGTTCTTTAATTACGTATCAGCACATTATCTGAATAATATTTCCATCATCTGAACGGCCAACTATTATCTTATCTTGGGGTTCTGAGTATACACTAGATGGCGTCACTGGCGCTTATCCTGTGGGGAGCCGCCGCAAGAGGCGCTCCCGGCGCCTGCGGGGATGGCGTATGGTCGAAGAGAGGATAGCCATTGTGTCCGAGACTCTCGACTAGACAGGACTGAATAAAGAGTTGTTATAGTTACCAAAATCATTAGTCTCACTATCCTATCCGTGCATATAAAGTATTCGGCAGGAGTGGGCCTGCCAGGGCAAAAGAAGACGGACGATCTGTCGTTCGTCCCCACAATCCTTCTGCACTCTTAAAGCATTGAGTGTCCACCCCCTGCGTTTGACGCGCCTTCACAAAATAGCCCCTTCATTAGTTAAAGAAATATTTATCATAATTTTTATATAGATATTTTTTAAGTAATGCTGGTTTAAAATAGTCATTGTAAAATGTCATTAATTTTTCTTCCATCTCTGCTATAAATGATTCGTTACGTATAACATTGTGACGTAGCGTCCCAGCGCGAGGAGTCGAGCGCACGGCGGTGCGACCGGGAGTGAGCGAGAGGCCGAGCGCGCGGGCGACCACAGCCGAACCCGACCGAACCGGCCCGAGGCGCGCCGGTCTCGCGACGCGTCAAATGACGCTCACTCCCCGTTGCGCCGCTAGATCGCGTCGATTTCTCGCTGCTGGGAATTTCCGAGAATCGGGACATAAGCCCCGACGTCACGGAGCCAAGGCAGTTCGAGTGGGGCTACGGATCCCCCCTCCTAGACCGCCTGCCTGGATGCTGCCCGGTGCGAGCGCACTAGCGAGAAATTCCGCATACCCGCTGATCATAGGATCGCCTGTCCTCTTCTTTCCTACTACCGACTCCGACAAGAGACGCCTGGAAGTTGCCCGGTCTCTTTCTCTCTACCGCTCCGATCAGAGACGCCTGGACGCTGCCCGGTCTCTTCCCTACCGTTCCGATAAGGAGACGCCTGGAAGTTGCCCGGTCTCTTTCTCTCCACCGACTCCGACAAGCGACGCCTGGACGCTGCCCGGTCGCTTTCCCTACCGTTCCGATAAAGAGACGCCTGGAAGTTGCCCGGTCTCTTTCTCTCCACCGACTCCGACAAGCGACGCCTGGACGCTGCCCGGTCGCTTTCCCTACCGTTCCGATAAAGAGACGCCTGGAAGTTGCCCGGTCTCTTTCTCTCCACCGACTCCGACAAGCGACGCCTGGACACTGCCCGGTCGCTTTCCCTACCGTTCCGATAAAGAGACGCCTGGACGTTGCCCGGTCTCTTCCTCTCCACCGACTCCGACAAGCGACGCCTGGACGCTGCCCGGTCGCTTTCCCTACCGTTCCGATAAAGAGACGCCTGGACGTTGCCCGGTCTCTCTCTCGCTACCGCTCCGCCAAGAGACGCCTGGACGTTGCCCGGTCTCCTTCCTACCGTTCCGATAAAGAGACGCCTGGACGCTGCCCGGTCTCTTTCTCTCTACCGCTCCGACCAGAGACGCCCGACCGGTGTCCGGTCTCCGGCGCGTCCCCATAGCGAGACGCGCGGCGTACCGTCAGACCGAAACAAACGAGACCGCGTAGCGACTCATGTAAATAGTGTATATAGCCTCATCTGTAGGACAAGTCAATAAACGTCATATTCATCACTACATAAGGATTCTATCACACCCTGGCGTACCGACTGAGTCTATCCCTACGAATCCTTACACCCGGAGGAACAACCGTCACAAATTGGCGCCCGAACAGGGACCCGAAAAGGAAGAATAACAAATGAGCCCCGCGCTCACTCGGTTATACCAGCTGAATAAGGGAGAACTCGTCGAAGCCCTCGCGGCAGCAGGCGAAAGCACCGAAGGCTCGTTCGAACAGCTACGCGCTCGGCTTCGCCAATATCTCATAAACACCGCCGCAATGGGGAAACCGGACGAAACAACGACCACCAGTGCCCAGCCACCGGTAATACGGGTCCACGAGCCCGAAGACACCGACGCACTGCCACACATCACTAACGCAATGGATCGCGTCCGGAAATGGGGATGCCACTTCGACGGCACCAAGGACGCCCGCGACTTCCTGGAGCGAATCGTTGAGCTCCAGGAGGGCTACGGCATCACGGAAGAGCAACTCCTCCGCTGCCTGCCCGAGCTCCTAAGGGGACAGGCCCTCCTGTGGCACCGCAGCAACCGACTCGAGTGGTCCACCTGGGCGGACTTCGAAAGAAGTTTCCGCCTGTATTACGTTCCGACCACCAGTCAGTACGAACTAGAGGAGGAAATCCTTCGCCGAAAACAAAAACCAGGGGAACGAGCCAGCGATTACGTCATCGGCATAAGGACGCTGATGCGACGCCACGGCAACTACCCACCGGACCGTCAACTCGACCTGATTCACCGAAACTTGCTGCCCGAATACCGGCAATATGTTAGACGGAGGGACTGCACCAACATCACGACCTTACTCGAAACGGCCATCGAGTTCGAAGCCATCGAGAAGGAGAAAAAGGCGACCCCCGGAACCGCCCTTGCCACCAAATCGCAGCCCGTTCGCCCAGCCCTCGCGACCGTCGCTACTAACTACAGCCGAGAGGCCTGCTGCTGGCGCTGCGGACAACGGGGCCACCGGCGACAGGACTGTAGGCAACCGGCGCGCCTTTTCTGTTCACGCTGCGGACAGGACGGACGACTCTCGCGCGACTGCCCGTGCCAGCCACCGTCGGGAAACGGTACGGGGCCCGGACTGCAGGGAACAGCCCTACCACCGGCCAGTCCCGCGCCCCAGTAAATTCGCCGGACCAGCCTGCACGACCGTTCGCGACCATCACCTTGCACGGTCGCCGCTACCGAGCCCTCCTGGACACAGGAGCCACACGATCCTACCTGCGACAGGACGTAGCGGATCATTGCCGCCGCCACGGGAGCACCCTCACTCCAACACGCCTCCAAGCCCGCTTAGCAGACGGCTCCATGGCTCCCCTCATCGGGGACCTGCAAACTTCGGCCCGGGTAGAACACCAGCAATTGACGCACCAGTACGCCGTCCTCCCGGCACTCGCACAACCCGTCATCCTAGGCATGGATGCGCTGCGAAAATTAAGGGTCCACATGACCCTCGGTCAGCGAATCTTAATTCCTGACGTTGCCACTATCGAACCGACCAACGGAGCGACCGCCTGCACTCCAACGCAGGCCGAAGCCCTACAAGGACTCCTGGATGAAGAACTACCGAAATTTCAGGCCCTGCAGGGGACCACTCAGCTCACGGAACACATCATCCGTTTAAAACCAACCGCACCATTGAAACAACGCTATACACCCAGGAACCCGGCCATGCAGCAAATTATTAACGACGAAGTAAATAAAATGCTGGCCGAGGGCATCATCGAGCCCTCCCGAAGCCCATGGAGTTCGCCCGTCGTCCTGGTGCGGAAAAAGAACGGAAAGAGACGTTTCTGCATCGACTTCCGGCGTGTGAACCAGGTCACCGAAAAGGACGCCTATCCCCTTCCACAGGTGGAGGCCACCCTCAGCAAGCTTCGAGAGGCCCGGTTCATTTCCACGATCGACCTGGCCAACGGGTACTGGCAGGTACCCCTCGCCCCCGAAAGCAGACCGATAACCGCCTTCACCGTGCCGGGCCGCGGGCTCTACCAGTTCCGGGTCATGCCCTTCGGCTTGCACTCTGCACCCGCCACCTTTCAACGACTACTCGACCAAGTCATCGGACCCGAACTGGAACCGCGAGCCTTCGCGTACCTGGACGACATAATTATACTGGGTCGCACATTCGAGGAGCACCTCGACAACCTCCGCGAGGTCCTGCACCGGCTGCAAGCCGCCAACCTGCGAATTAATCCAGAAAAATGCGACTTCTGCCAAACCGAGCTGAAATACCTCGGCCACATGGTCACCCCACAAGGGATCAAGACTGACCCCGAGAAAGTGCAGGCCATCCTAGGCATCCCGGCCCCCACGAACCTCCGTGAACTCCGCCGGTTTCTGGGAATGGTGTCATGGTATAGGCGGTTTATCACGCATTTTGCCGACACCACCGCACCGCTAACCAAACTCCTCCAGAAAAAGCGAAAGTGGGCATGGGGCCCCGAGGAAGACACAGCGTTCCGCGCCCTACAACACCAACTGGCCGCCGCACCAGTGCTAACCTGCCCCGACTTCACCAAACCGTTCACCCTACAAACCGACGCCAGTGAAGAAGGCCTGGGAGTGGTGCTGACGCAGGAAACGACGGAGGGAGAACAGGTCATCGCCTACGCCAGCCGAACACTAAACCCCGCCGAGCGAAACTATTCCACCACCGAAAAGGAATGCCTGGCCGTGGTGTGGGGAATCCGGAAGATGCGACCATACCTCGAAGGTTACCAGTTTACGGTGCTGACCGACCACCAGGCCCTTAAGTGGCTCCAAAACATCGAAGATCCATCCGGCCGCCTCGCACGCTGGAGCCTGGAGCTCCAGCAATACGATTTCAGCATCAAATATCGCAAGGGAGCCACCAATCTGGTAGCCGACGCCCTCTCCAGGCAACCCGACGACATACACACGGCCGACGAGCCACCAGGGTGCTCGTGGTACACGCGCATCAAGGCACAAATTCGGAGCGAACCCACCAAACATCCGGACTACCGGCTTGCAGAAGACCAGGTGTACCGTCGATTCCCTGACCTTACCGGACGACCGACCAACCCCGAGGCAGAGTGGAAATTGTGCGTGCCCCAACCGATGCGCGCCGCCGTACTCGCCGAAAACCACGACGCCCCGACCGCCGGACACCTGGGAATCACCAAGACCGCGGCCCGGCTCGCCGAACGATACTACTGGCCCGGGATGTTCCGGGAAGCAGCCAAGTATGTTCGGCGATGCCCCACCTGCCAGCAGTACAAAGTCCAGCAGCAAGCACCGGCGGGGCAAATGTACACGACCCCCGTCCTCCAGCCTTGGGAAGTGGTGTCCGCAGATCTCGTCGGCCCCCTTCCCCGTTCCAGCAAGGGGCACACCACGTTATGCGTCTTTCAAGACAAATTCACGAAATGGGTGGAGGTCCAGCCCCTACGACAAGCTACCGCGCCCGCAGTCACCCGGGCCTTGAAGGACCAAATATTGCTCCGGCACGGCTGCCCCCGAGTCATCATCACCGATAACGGCCGGCAGTTCGAGAGCAGAGAGTTTGGGGCCCTCCTAAAAGACGCCGGAAGCGAACACCGAAAAACACCACCGTACTCCCCGCAATGCAATCCCGTGGAACGCGTGAACCGCGTCCTGAAGACCATGATCGCCCAATATACGGCAGAGAATCACCGGCACTGGGACCGATGGATCCACGAGCTAGTCTTTGCATACAATACGGCCAAGCACGAGAGCACCGGATTCACCCCAGCCTTTCTAACATACGGGCGCGAGCTGAGCCCGCCGGCCACCCTGTACCGCCCACCGGACGCCGTTCCACCGGACCACGATAGCGCTGATACCCGGTTCCGTCGGCAACAAATAGAACACCTGCAGGACACCCTCGCAGTGGCCCGCCGGAACCAAGCCCGCGCGTTCGAAACGCAGCGGAAACACTACAATTTACGCCGGCGGGACTGGAGACCAACGATCGGCGCTGAGGTAATGAGGCGGGAGCACCACCTGTCAGACGCCGCGCAAGGTTTCGCAGCCAAACTCGCCCCGAAATTTGCAGGCCCGTACCGGGTTACCAAACTCCGGGGGCCAAACATTGTCGAACTCAAGGACAACCGCAATCGCACCAGCCGGGCCCACGTAAAAGATTTAAAGCCCTGCGAAAATAATGTCAACAGCGAACCACCGGCCAGAGGACAAGTCCACGAACCCGGAAGCGATTTCGACACCAGCCAGGACGAGGGCATCGAAGAGACACAGTCGAACAATGGACGACCTACTAGAATTACACGCGGTCGAGAGCGCGAAACTGAGGCAGCAGTTCCGGGAACTATTCGGGGAGTCGTCGGGCGAGGAGTCACCGCCGCCGAGCAACCGCCACCCTACGGCATTACCGACGACGCCGGGCAAGGACATTCGGCTGCCGGAACAGCGGCCCGCGCCAGAGCACCGAACGCCGCCGCCCCCGCCAAGGCCATCCGCGAGCCGGGGGAAACCACCACCACCCCCGGACCGAGCCCCAGCGAGCGCGCGTCCAATAGCCGATCCACGGAGCACAGCACCGCCGCCACGGGAAACCTCTCGATCCCCCGCGGCACCGAAGCGCCAAGCAAGCGCCCCCGCGGCCGGCCACGCGCCCAAAAGGACCTGCCACCGAGCCAAGCCCGGGCAGACGCCTCGGCGCGAGGGGACGTCGCCTCCAGGCCCGGCCCGGCCACCGTCCACCACGGGACCAACGGCCACCACGACCGAGCCCCCGACGCAGAGGCCCCCCGCCGCTACCGCACCAGGGCCTTCGTGCGCAGCCAGGGAGACGGAGACACCGCCACCAGCCCTGACGCAACGGCCGACGACTCCGCCGACCGGCAGGAACGCCGATGCCCAAACGGAGGACCAAGGGTGGACGGTCGTGAACCTGGAGCGCCTCCAAGAAGGGCAGCGCTTCCGCGTCCGCCAGGCCGGCCGGACAATCCAGCTGCGCCGCATCTCCCAAACCCACATTAAATTTAAGTTAGTATAAGTTAGCCCTACGCCTAGTTTAAGTGTTCCTGGGGTAGTGTAAGGGTGGAGGGTAGCCGACAGGCATAAGTTTAGTTCATAAGGGTGGAGGGTAGCCGCTGGGCATAAGTTAGTCTATAAGGAAATACAGAGTTTTAACAACAAAATACGCGTACCGCGCAGTTATTACGTTTCGCATCTCTCTCCGAAGAAAGAGGGGGATGTGACGTAGCGTCCCAGCGCGAGGAGTCGAGCGCACGGCGGTGCGACCGGGAGTGAGCGAGAGGCCGAGCGCGCGGGCGACCACAGCCGAACCCGACCGAACCGGCCCGAGGCGCGCCGGTCTCGCGACGCGTCAAATGACGCTCACTCCCCGTTGCGCCGCTAGATCGCGTCGATTTCTCGCTGCTGGGAATTTCCGAGAATCGGGACATAAGCCCCGACGTCACGGAGCCAAGGCAGTTCGAGTGGGGCTACGGATCCCCCCTCCTAGACCGCCTGCCTGGATGCTGCCCGGTGCGAGCGCACTAGCGAGAAATTCCGCATACCCGCCGATCATAGGATCGCCTGTCCTCTTCTTTCCTACTACCGACTCCGACAAGAGACGCCTGGAAGTTGCCCGGTCTCTTTCTCTCTACCGCTCCGATCAGAGACGCCTGGACGCTGCCCGGTCTCTTCCCTACCGTTCCGATAAGGAGACGCCTGGAAGTTGCCCGGTCTCTTTCTCTCCACCGACTCCGACAAGCGACGCCTGGACGCTGCCCGGTCGCTTTCCCTACCGTTCCGATAAAGAGACGCCTGGAAGTTGCCCGGTCTCTTTCTCTCCACCGACTCCGACAAGCGACGCCTGGACGCTGCCCGGTCGCTTTCCCTACCGTTCCGATAAAGAGACGCCTGGAAGTTGCCCGGTCTCTTTCTCTCCACCGACTCCGACAAGCGACGCCTGGACGCTGCCCGGTCGCTTTCCCTACCGTTCCGATAAAGAGACGCCTGGACGTTGCCCGGTCTCTTCCTCTCCACCGACTCCGACAAGCGACGCCTGGACGCTGCCCGGTCGCTTTCCCTACCGTTCCGATAAAGAGACGCCTGGACGCTGCCCGGTCTCTTTCTCTCTACCGCTCCGACCAGAGACGCCCGACCGGTGTCCGGTCTCCGGCGCGTCCCCATAGCGAGACGCGCGGCGTACCGTCAGACCGAAACAAACGAGACCGCGTAGCGACTCATGTAAATAGTGTATATAGCCTCATCTGTAGGACAAGTCAATAAACGTCATATTCATCACTACATAAGGATTCTATCACACCCTGGCGTACCGACTGAGTCTATCCCTACGAATCCTTACACCCGGAGGAACAACCGTCACAACATTAATAATTTTAAATTCAATAAAGCTAAAAACTAACAGATTCGCAAACTTGCGATTTGTCACCATCATTTGGCCTTGAATTTGGAAGTAATATGGATGTAGTGGATCAAGACTTAGATTTCCACTTCCATCTATTTGTAAATATGGTACAGTTTCGTTATTAATCAACGAAAACCTTTGGTTCCATGGACATTTAATTTCCAAAATTGTTTCATTTCCAATGAAATCATCTGGTGATGCACCTAAAAATGGATTTTTCTTCATAATAATTAAACCACATCTATCAATTTTAATACCAAATGATTCATATTGCTTAATAGCTATTAATTCACAGTCCTTGCCATGTTGTGTCTGTTTGGTTTTAAACGTTGTTGGATTTAGAATTCTTTCAACAAGATTAATTTTTGCTGCATTAGAAACGGTATTACAACAACTGTAAAAATTGCTTGTTGTAATATGATTTCTCCGTAAATCATGCCATTTTGGACAATCAGATTGGTCTCTTGTTGACATTTCAATCTCGTGAATATCAGAATCATTAACGTTTGAGACTTTAAGTGATCTTAAAAGTTCTTCTGCTGGGTCTAATACATAATTATGATCTAAAGCAACAGCGTATGTATTTGCAGGCATTATTGTATGTTTGAAAGGCATAGTACTTCTTGAATTCGCAATAAAATTTACACACATGTTCCGCATGCATGTATGCTATACTTGTATCGCGAGCTGCCTATGATTTCATTCACACGGCGATACACGTACGATACGTGTATGGTGGACATGTACTTGGCGTCGAGACGCTACCGCGTCTCTAGATACCGATTATACATTGTTTATAGAAGCGTTCACAGAACAACTCTCGTATCGTGATATTGATTTCGTGTATCCCGCAACGTCGGCCGCATGATACCTTCGTATGAAGTCGGCAAACGAAATGTTGTAACGGGTGAACTTTCACACGGCACGCGGCGAGGTGGCAGACATTCTAATTCATTTAGATTTTAGAAGTTCATGAAATACCTAATACATGAAAAGTTCCCTTTAAATATTTAATGCGGTTTATGGGATGAATCCAATGCTTCCTCTTCGCTCGTTTATTACTACATCTTTTCTGTGAAATCCAAATAAATAACGCTTCAATCTCATTCATTTCTTCAGAGAAATATTTTGTCCAAAAATGTGTGGAGCACGAGAAAATATTTTTACCCCCCCCCCCCTCCATAAACATGACTCATGTATGAAAGAAGCTAATTCCCTTTAATTCACGAAAAAAGTTCACATGCAAAGATTGTGAAATCAACTTTGCTAATTCCAAATGAGTAGGTAGGCTATGCCGATTCTGGATCAATGGCGAGTGGGTGAGGCGGGGCGGGGGGTACCGCGCTCTTGCACGAGATGGGCGAGGGGGTGAGGCGGGGAGGGGGTACCGAGTTCGTGGGTGAGGGGGTGGGGAGGGGAGGGGTACCGAGTTCGTAGGTGAGGGGATGACGTCACAGGGGAAGGGGTGGGATTTCAAAATTTTCAAAATGGCATCGCGCGCGCAGGTCGAGTTCGTGGACGAGGGGGCTGACGTCACAGGTGAAGGGGAGGATTTTCAAAATTTCAAAATGGCGTTGCGCGCATTTCGTATTGGCGCCACCTATTGGATGTTTAAGGTACTTTGGGTCCGCGTCGGTATTTGGGCCCGCCTTGGTAAATTTTCCAGGTTTTTTCACACATTTCGTATTGGCGCCACCTGTCGGACGTTTAAGGTGCCTTGGGCGCGCGTCGCCGCCGCGCAATCTCCGTACGCGTGCGGGGATCGGTGCGCAGGCGCGACCGCGACCGATTCATGGAAATTCAAATCGCGTCTTCGATGATGATTTCTGAGAAAGAGGGTGGTGCATTATTTCTGAGAAAGATAAGGAATCGTGGCGCGCGACAGGATAGAACACGTTTTTGGCACCTACGTGCACGCGCTTCATGCTGCGTGTTTATATTTGAATCGTGGGACCGATACAGCGCACGTGCAATGATATAAACATAGAGCGATAATTATCGTAAATCGATCATCGCGATAGCCCATGGAATAAACATTGCACCGCGTTATGCCGTGTGTGTTTATATCTGAGTAGGATTGAACGCGTTTTGATATTTGAATCGTGGGACCGATAGGTACAGCGCGCTTGCAATGATGTATACATATAACGATAATTATTATAAATCAATCGTCGCGATAGCCCATGGAGTAAACACGACATTGCATTCCATGGTGATTTCTGAGAAAGAGGGTGAAATCTGACCATTGACTTTTCCCACGACCAGGCCTCTAAGAAGTATCCTTGAGAAAACGCAATGTCCCTGAAGCAATAAATTAGACGTTGCGTTCACGCGAGCAACTAAGCGATAATTATTCGGGGTAGAGTTCCGAGTATTTCCACGATCGAGAACAGGGCGACGCCTCAAGTACCCTTCTCGAGGGTCTGCGAGTCAAGCGTGTAGGGTGAAAAGATTTTGTTTATTTCACAGGGAAGGTGGAAGATCGGTGAGTAATTCTGACATATTAAAATTTTATTTTAAGATTTAGTAATTTATTCAGCTTAATTATCCCACTCGACTACATCGTCAGCGAATAGGGCACTATCGTAGTCGGTAAAAATTGCATTGTCGACGATTTCGTTAAATAGATCCTCATCAGTGTAAAATGAATCATTATCAACTTGCTCGGGGGCAGTCTGAATTGCAATATCGCGAGCCTGAAGCCCCGATACTGCATTTGCAAAATATCATTATAATCATTATACTCATATTCATCATCATCCTCAACATGACTAGATTTAAAAAGAATGGTTTTTGCCGCGCATGCCTATTCAACCAATATCGCTCGCTCCCGTAGTTGTCAGGAGGCAATTCGCCATACATATTGAAAGCATTGAAAAACACTTTCAAAAAGATGTCGCCATCGTGAACAACTTCCGCCTCTTGAAGTTCTTCACCACGAATTTCTTCGGTTTGAACCGTAACATTCCGACACGCAACATATATCTTGGGGTTGGTATCATGTACAGGCAGCACAGAGGAGTCGGAGATTGCACCGACAGTTGGATGATTCAATTGCATGGGCAATGACATAATCTGAAACCAATTTTTCCTTATAATTCTCAAAGTTGCTGACATAACGATTCATTAAAATATGGTAATGGAAACATACGGTATTAATCGATTGTATTTTCTTGCGTTGAATGGCGGACGATATCCTTCAAAGCGATCTCGCTTGCAACAACAATTACAACAGCAACAACACTTCGATAATCGTCTCAGACACAATACATTTTTTACAACGTTTCTTGTAGTAACGTATGACTTGACTGATGTAGTAGCATGAGAGAGAACTGATTTAACGTGGTTACATTCGTGGTTACAGCGATAATTATTCGGTGGGGGTAGTGTTCCGAGTATTTCATATCGAGGAGGCTGTAAGTCAATCGGCGCGATAGCCCATGGAGTAAACACGACATTGCACCGGACGATACCGCGTGTTTATATCTGAATCGTGGGAGTAGTACAGCGAGCGTGCGAGGGTGGGAAAAATTTGGAAATACGTTCGAACTGCATCTAACGTAAACATAGTGCGATGACGCCATAAGGATCGTCGATAGGGTAGAGGGTAGGCGGCTAGTATATATATAAAATCATTCAGTCGCTCGGTGAATATCGTCAAATACGTTACGCGTGCATAACATGGACTTTTTCGAGAATTCGTACAAGTTGTTGCGGGATGTGATCACACAGTTGCATACCGAAGAAGAGTTCAGCGAGTGGTTTATATCATGTAACGAGTGCATGCACCTTATCAATGCATATCTTAAGACTCAAGGAGTATCGGGATCTGAACACCGACGTTTGAAATTACTTAAGATAAAAATTGAAAAAGCGCGAGCATGGGTTCGAATCAGGATAGCGTGCATACTCAATGAACTGGACGCGCGAGATGCATTGCTAGCGTCTTCCGACGACGATGATGATTGGGTGAGCCCTTTATCGATGATACCGCAGTTGGATGACGAAGAATTGACGATCGAGAGGTATCAGATTCACGACGCGTTAAGCACACCATCATTATTCGAGACATCCTGGATCAGCATCTTCCGACAGGGATTTATGAAATTACCGCGTGAACATCGTCAACTGCTACGTCATATCGCGCGATATAGTGTTGTGAGCAAATGCACATTGTATTGCATCGTTGCTGATAAGGATGTATGCAGCAAACGATCGAAGTATACTACCGCGATCGCATGTACGCCGCTGACACTTCTACATGACATCGAAAACGGCTCGATCGAAGTACGAGAAGTATTGAGTCCTGAAACATTGAAACTCACAGTGCATGAGTTTTTGTCTCGGGAATTATCAAAATTTTTAGACAATTGTATGAGTCTTCCGCGAAACTCGAGTCGTGCACTTGTACCGCTGAGTTTTCGATGGCCTGCTGAGGACTACGATCATATCACCTGGAAGAGGCGCATCACGAAATCAGGTGAAATTGTGCGTCTCTGGGAGGTGAACTATTTGTGAAGAAGCGAACATGGAGGCGTTCATGGACACGTACAGGGTTTTGTACCGGATGTCCAAGCTTTTACACAGTGTTGCGGAATTCAGAGACTGGGTGGATCATTGCGACACGTGCCTACAGCTAATCGTCGAATACCAGAGCAGCGGAGGAGTGTCCGTGGCCGTGAAACAACGTCTAGTGTCGCTGATCACGCGAATAAAGACATTGCGCGCGATCGGGCGAGAAAAGTTTTCGCGAGTCGGATATGGGGTTTCGACTCGATCGACGGCACCCAAAGTCGTATGGGAGGATGTGGAATCTGCGTTTATAAGCCGTATTTCAACCGGTGCGGTCATCAACGTGGGACACGTCGATCCGCGTAGATTTTTAGAGGATGCTCGACAAATAGTGATCTCGCGCGTCACGGACGCTATCACGACACATAAGAGCGTGTCCGTGAACACGAACTTTAACGCTGAGTTTATGTTGGGGGAGAATACGGATACGAAGAGTTTCGGAACGCGAAATCGCGTACTGTTAATGACTTCGAACGTGCGCGAGTGGTATTCGAAGCACGTGGTCACTCCCACGTTAGTGGCGATCGAGGAATTTCAGGATCGTGACAGTGGATGGACCCTAAGGGCTGTGCTAAATATTCTAGTGAATATTAATAAGCATAATCCACTTCGAGCCGGCTGCGACGTACCGCTTCCGTGCGCCGTCGTCCTGAAAAAAGCGGTGGTGAATGTAAAGAGCGGGGACAATGCGTGTTTCTTGTGGTCCGTTGTCGCAAGTTTGTACCCTGCTGCTACGAACGTGTGTAGGGTCTCATCGTACCCACACTACTCGACGGTGCTTCGCACGGACCATATTACTCTTCCCGTGACGTTGGATCAGCTGGCGAAGTTCGAGAGGTTCAACGATGTCTCCGTGAATGTGTATGCGTGGTCTGACGGAAGCTGCGCGCCTCTACGTCTAACCGAGGATAAGCGGAAGAGGCACGCGAACCTGCTTCTGATACAGGACATCAAGGACCCTCGACGATACCATTTCGCGTGCATTCGCAGCATGTCGAGACTGATATCGAAACAACTCGGCAATCATGGACATCAAGTATTCGTTTGCGAAAGGTGAGTAAAATATGGTATATTTCGATCGATGTATTATTGATTGTTATGTTTCATTATTGATGTTGTTATCGTTGCAGATGTCTAAGCTTCTTTCACTCGTCTAACCAATTGACGAAGCACAACGTGGACTGCCAGCGTCTGAACGAGTGTGCCGTCGAATTGCCGTCCGCAGAGGATAAATGGTTGCAGTTCAAGAATTTCAAGAACAAGGAACGAGCGCCATTCATCATCTACGCGGACTTCGAATGCATGCTGGAGGACGTCCAGCCTGCGGAGCGGATTCAGACGTACGCGTACCAGCAGCACAGAGCGTACAGCGTGGGATACTACATCCATTGTTCCACCGACGCGTCTCTGTGCCGTTATCGCGCGTATCGTCACGAAACCGAGTGCGTGAAATGGTTCGTGCAAGAACTGCGTGACTTTGCGAACATTGCGTATTCGTGGTTGCGGAACGCGAAACCAATGAACTCGTTGACGAGTGAACAATGGCGTAGTTTGGGCGCGTGTGGACAACCCGTCGTCGAGGGGGACAAAAAAGTGTGCGACCATTGCCACTCGACGGGCGAGTACCGAGGCGCGGCCCACGTGTCGTGTAACTTACAATTCCAAAGATCGTACACGATACCGGTAGTGTTTCACAATCTATCAGGCTACGACGCGCATTTTATAATTAAAGAGTTGGCGTCCGCGTTCGAGGGGCAGATCGACCTGCTACCGGTGACGAAGGAGCGATACATATCGTTCACGAAACAGGGTCAAGGGAATCGACGCCGAGAACAATGATTGGAAGAGGGGATTGAAGTTTCGTTTCATAGATTCGTTGAAGTTCTTGGCCGCTAGTCTGGAGAAACTCGCTTCGGACCTCGGCAAAGAACGACTCGCGATTCTACGACGTGAGTTTCAATCCCTGTCGAACGATCAGTTCGACCTCCTGACCAGGAAGGGCGTCTTCCCGTATGACTATGTATCGTCATACGCCAAACTGAACGATACGCGTTTACCGTCCCGCGAAGCGTTTTATAATCAGCTGAACGATCGCGCCGCGTCGGAGCCTGATTACGCGCACGCCGTGAACGTGTGGAACTCTTTTCGCGTGCAGACTTTGGGCGAGTACAGTGATTTGTATTTGAAAACAGATGTGCTGTTACTCGCCGACGTATTCGAGAGTTTCCGCACCGACTGTATCGCGAGTTACGACTTGGATCCCGCGCATTATTTCACACTACCAAGTTTCACGTGGGACGCGATGCTCAAGTACACCGGTGTACGATTGGAGCTTTTGACGGACGTGGACATGTTACTGTTCGTGGAGCGTGGCATACGCGGCGGTCTGAGCCAGTGCTCGCACAGGTACGCGCAAGCCAACAACAAGCACCTGCCTGCAGGGATGTACGACGAGTCGAAGCCGTCGACGTATCTAATGTACTTCGACGTCAACAACTTGTACGGCTGGGCGATGTCGCAGGCTATGCCGAAAGGAGGATTTCGATGGCTGGACGATGCAACAGTGGCCGCGCTCGACGTATCATCCCTACCCGACGGCGAGGACTCCGAGGAATCTGAGGGATACCTGCTGGAGGTAGACATCGAATATCCCAAGGAGATCCACGACGCCCACGCCGACCTTCCATTCTGCCCGGTGCGCGAGCACGCGCCAGGAGGAAAACAGACCAAGCTGCTTGCCACGCTCGACGATAAGGAGCGATACGTCATCCATTATCGCTACCTGAAACAGTGCGTCCGACACAGTTTACGCGTGACACGAATTCATCGAGTGTTACGATTCGATCAGTCGCATTGGTTGCGCGACTATATCCAATTGAACACCGGTTTGAGGACGCGAGCCACGAGTGAATTTCAAAAGACTCTATTTAAATTAATGAATAACGCGGTGTACGGGAAGACAATGGAAAATGTGCGGAATCGCGTAGACGTGCGACTGGTGACGCGGTGGGACGGTCGTTACGGTGCGGAAGCGCTGATCGCGAAACCGAACTTTCAC
Organism: Andrena bucephala; assembly: GCA_947577245.1. Taxonomy (NCBI): domain Eukaryota; kingdom Metazoa; phylum Arthropoda; class Insecta; order Hymenoptera; family Andrenidae; genus Andrena; species Andrena bucephala. The sequence goes on from OX387716.1 coordinate 72,289,984, forward strand.
AGTCGTACGATTTTCTCCGAGGAGTTGGTGGCCATCGAAATGCGCAAACTAAAAGTGAAGTTCGACAAACCTATATACGTGGGTATGAGTGTGCTCGACGTATCGAAGGAATGTTTGTATGAATTTCACTACGCATATATGCACGCGAAGTTCGGTGATCGGTGTAAGGTCCTGTACACCGACACCGACAGTTTAATGTATAGTGTGGAATGCGAGGATTTGTATGAAAGGATGAAGCGTGACATCGACCGATTCGACACCAGTGATTACGCGGTGGACAATCCGTACAGTATGCCCCGCGTAAACAAAAAGGTTCCGGGACTCATGAAAGATGAGAACAACGGCGCCTTGATGACCGAGTTCGTCGGACTACGGTCTAAGATGTACGCGACTAGAACATTTAACGCTACAGTGGGGTCTACGAGTGAGACTAAGAAGGTGAAGGGTGTGCGGAGACACGTGGTCGCGAATGATATACAATTCGACGATTACATTCGTTGTCTCGGCGATCTCACGGAGAAAGTGATTCGACAGAACAATATACGCTCCAAAGAGCATAATGTGTATTCCGTGAGTGGGGAAAAGAACGCTCTCAGTCCGTTCGACGACAAGCGGTGTATTTTAGTCGATCGGGTCAGCACCCTTCCGTGGGGGCATTATCGAATCCCCGAGCTCGAGACCCACGAGCGCCTCGAACTTGAGCCTGACGAGTCCCTCGACAACCCCATTGTATAGTATGTTTGCATGTTTGTATGTTTGTATGTTGTATGTTGTATGTTGTATGTTTGTATGTTTGTATGTCAAAATTATATGTATATATTTTTTCTTACTTTATTATGATTAATTGTACACATATACGAGATGAAGTAGGAGAATACTTGAATAAACGGACAATGTATATATATATTTAAATAAAATATCCATTTTATTACGTCTTCATCATTGTTACCGGTTTTTGTGGTTCTCCGTGCATCTTGCTCAGTTTGAAATGTCTGCTGGTCCAAAGAAATGCAAGGGTTGTGCGGCCCAAGTTGCCAACCCAGTCACCTGTCCTGGTTGTGGGGTGAACTGTCATCCAGGATCCTCCTGTCTTGGTCGTTCGGGACATCCCTGGTCTGGCAGAAGTCTCATTAATTGCCGTTCAGGATCTCCGAGGACTCAACCCGCCGTTAGCCAGTCCATCGCATCGCCGGTACAGCCGCTATCTGCTATACCATCAGCAACGCTTCAATCGATCGCAACATTACCTACAGCCGATACAATCAGGAGCATAGTGAGCGATATAATCGATGCGAAGATGGCTGTACTACGGGATGACATCTTAGCGGGTTTTAGAGCAGAAATGAGTGATATGAGGATGGATATTAATTCACTCTCAGATCGTGTCAAAGAGCTAGAGGAAAAGTCTACCATCTCTCCGGAGCAGCTACCCTCGTCCTCGTCCATGACGGATGACGTCATCGAAGAATGGAAGGACAGAGAGATGAGGTCCAAAAATATTATCATTTTTGGTGTCCCGGAGCCTCGTGAATCTTCCCCGGAGCTAGTAAGATCAGCCGACGTAGAGGCTGCACGTGGGGTCCTGAGTGAGATTTGCCCCCTAAACATCCAGGCTCCCGATGTGCATCGTCTCGGGAAACCGGGCAAATCACCGTGTAGGCCTCTCTGCGTCCGCCTCGACTCTGCTGCCGACGTTAAAAGGATTCTTCAGGGCAAGCAGCGGTACAAAGGCCCGTACAAAATTTTCGGACGACAAGACCAAGAAACAGCGAGAGACCATCGTGCAGCTCAGGGAAAAGCTCCGGGATCTTCATGAACAAGGGGAAACCCAAATGACTATCCGTTACATTCGAGGTGTTCCGAAGATCGTTTCGGGTAAACCGCGTAAGGTCTCCTCCCAAAAAAACTAAATCAGAACCCTTTAGTGTATGTCCAAAATGTCCGTGGTCTGCGCACGAAGTTGGATACACTTGTAAATTCCATAACCACATCAGCTGTGTCGTATGATGTAATCATTTTCGCTGAGACCTGGCTCACCCCCGAGATATTTTCAACCGAACTAGGGTTGAGTAATTATACAGTGTATAGGTGTGATAGAACCCAAAGAACTAGCTGTTCCAAAAGAGGCGGCGGTGTTCTCATAGCCGTCAAAAGTTCTATGTCGTCTTGCCCCGTTACAGTCAGCTGTGCCGAGGTTGAACAATTGTTTGTCAGGGTCCACCTCTACAATAATAAATACTTACTGCTGGGGGCCGTTTATATACCGTCTGCATCCCGAACATCACTCTATGCTAGTCACGTAGACTCGGTCTTGGAGTTATTTCATAAGTATAGTGAAGATATGTTTTGCCTGTATGGAGATTATAATCTCCCTCACGCTGTATGGTTCAGTGACTCGGGTCAATCGTGCTTTAGAAGAGCGGGTGTTTCGTCTAGTGAATCAGCAGCCATCGATCTCCTCCTTGGTTGTGCTGGGTACTGCAACCTTACCCAAGTGAACACAGTCTTTAATGATTTTGACGTTATGCTAGATCTCATCTTTGTTAGCTGTCCTAACGTTACTGTTGAACGAGTCATTGAAGCCCTTATTGAACCGGACGTCTATCATCCGCCCCTGTACGTAATGTTCAAAGGACTGACCATGGGCCGAAACCTCACAGGCGAAAACATTAAATTTAGGGACTTTAAGCGTGGTGATTACCTCCGCGTGCTGGAATATCTTAACGGAGTGGATTGGGATAAAGAGACTGGCGACTCTGACCCTGGAATTGCCCTTGATCGTTTATACGGACATATCAACCTTGCAATCGAAGCCTATATTCCGGTCCGGGACGTGGTCCGTTCCACGTTTCCATGTTGGTTTTCTCCGGGCTTGAAGTCCCTGATCCGGCAGAAGAAAAGGGCTCAAAAAATTTTCAAGCGTTCTGGCGATTTCTGCGATTATATCATATTTTCTAATCTCCGCTCGAATTGTAAGCTCGCCTTAGGGCGCGAGCATCGTATTTATATTGACAGCGTTGAGAGTGATGTGTGTGATAATGTATCAAGCTTCTGGAAATTTGTAAACACCAAGCGAGTGATGCATGGAATTCCTAGTAAGGTGCATCTCGATTGTATTTCTGCCTCTTCGCATGCGACAGTTGCTAATCTCTTTGCGGAGTTTTTTGGATCCGTTTATAGTCCTCATGCTGGAGCGGCGCCTGCTCTGTTTCCTGGTCTGTCCTCTAACAGTGATGTAAACATACATTCGATTTCCATATCTATTAGCCAAATCTATTCTAAGCTCAAGTCACTTGATACGACAAAGGGCCCTGGATATGATGGGATTCCGCCTTTGTTTTTAAAGGAGTGTAGTTTTATTCTTGCTAGGCCCCTCTGGCATATTTTTAACTCCTCATTGGCGATGGGGATTTTCCCGGTAGTGTGGAAGTCTACCTTAGTTACCCCGGTATTCAAGGCGGGCGACCGCTCCGATGTCAGAAATTATCGACCTATATGCAAGTTATCGATCATGCCAAAGATCTTTGAGGAACTAATAACGGAACACTTAACGCCCTGTCTTACTAATCTCATTTGCGATGAACAGCACGGATTTGTTCCTGGCCGATCGACGTCAACTAATCTGGCGGTCTATCACTGCTTCGTTTCTGCTGCACTTGATGCGGGTCTTCAAGTAGACACTGTGTATACCGACTTCCGGAAAGCCTTCGATTCGGTGGATCATTGTATCCTTCGTCAAAAATTGGCTTCATTCGGGATAAACGGTTCGCTCCTAGTTTGGATAGTTAGCTACCTCGAAGGACGTGTGCAGGTTAGTAGGGTGCAGGATCAGCTATCTGATCCGATCAATGTGACATCTGGTGTCCCTCAGGGATCGCACCTTGGTCCTCTCCTGTTTATCCTCTTTATTAACGACCTTAGGGAGGTGTTCCTGCATAGTAGATTCCTTATGTATGCGGATGATTTAAAAAATTTTCGCACTATTAGTTGTGCTTCCGATGTGAATCTATTGCAGGCTGATCTTGAGAGGTTTGAGCAGTGGTGCACCGTAAATAGAATGCGGCTAAACACAGTGAAATGTGTGCTACTAAGAACATACAGGGCAGTCATTGGTATTCCCTCAAATTACACATTATGTGATTCCACATTGTCTGAGGTTGCGGAAGTCTTGGACCTTGGTGTTACGTTTACTAAAGGTCTAGATTTTCGTAACCATTACCGCAAGATCACGTGTAAGGCGATGAAAACCCTTGGGTTTATCGCCCGTTTTGGGAAACACTTTAAGCAGATAGGGACATTTAAGTTGCTTTATGTCGCACTGGTAAGACCACAGGTCGAATATGCGTCGCAGATTTGGAACCCTAGGCACAAGCAATATACCTGCTTAATTGAATCGATCCAGCACAAGTTTCTTAGGCTTGCTATGAGGGCATCAGGTAGTCCTATGCGTTTCAGTGACCATGATTATGGCCCTGCCCTATTAAAAATGAGGCTATCTACTTTAAGCGACCGCCGTGTAATTCCGGATTTATTATTCCTATATAAAATCTTCCATGGTCTGATCAACAGCCAGGAGCTGGTTGCACAAATTTGTTTTCATGCTCCGCAACGGTCTCTGCGTCGGAGACCCCTTTTTGTAGAATGTGTCCCGGAGTATCATTACTACTCCAACGATCCCATAAATCGTGCTATGTCCCGAGGACATCGATTTATTCGTATCCTCCCTTGCTTCGTTTAGAACTCAGCTACTTGCGAGACTGCCACCTCCTTAAATTACGCACCTCTGTAAATGTGTATTGATGAATGTCGACTATTATGTTATTATTTTTTTTGTTATCATTTATTTTTATTTTACTTATTATTTTTATTTTTATTTATTTATATTTATATTATATTCTATTTTTATTTTTATTTTTATTTTTACTTTTATGTATTTTTATTTTTATTTTTTATTTTTATTTTATTTTATTCTTATTTTTATTTTATTTTTAGTTATCTTTATTTTATTTTATTTTATTTTTTGTTATTTCGTTATAGAATTTATTTATCTTTATGTTTATTTTAGTTTTAAGCTATTCTTACGCTGTACTTCTCTTTCGTACTTAAAAGTACGAATCTATGTATTCTAAAGGGTTCTCCCGTCAATTAATAATAATAATAATAATAATAATAATAATAATAATAATATTTCAGTAACATATAATGCGTTTATAATCGGGAATCATAGAATATCCTTGCTGCTTATCCACGAGTTCCGCGACGAATCGAATCCGAGCCACTTAACGTATACCTGGTTTCCCTTGCGACGAATAATCTTCTCGACCAGATAGACGTCCGGATTCGCGACCGAATATAGTTCGTACACGTAGAATCCACCCGAGATCGGCTCTCCCGCGGAATCGCGCAGAATGTACGTCGCCGGGCATGTTCGTTGTACGGTTACAATTTCGAACACTTCGGTCGACCAGTTCGGAGTGTATCCCTTCTCGAAGAGGGTCTTGAACTTACTCACGCGTACCTTGTCACCGACTTTGAATTTCGCGCGTCGTCGAACACCTTTCGTTGCGGAGGGTGAGGGGGGTTCATTCGCGGCGAACGACAAACGCGTCGTGGGGGTCACGTCAACGGGTCGGGCGTTGATCGTTCGGTGCTTGCGATGATTGTAGGTGTGTACGAGCGCAGGTAACAGGTCAACCCAACGATAGGACGCGTTCAAGGAGAATTGTTTCCACATGAGGTTTTTCAGCGTGCGATTGAAACGTTCAACGATCGACGCTTTCATCACGCTGTACGTGGAGTAGTGGTTGATCCCGCGGGTCTTCACACATCTTGGAAACCCCGCGTTGTAAAACTCCTTACCCATGTCAGTTTGTAAATTTCGCGGACATCTATCGCTCTGCCTCAACACGATCGCAAACGCCGCGGTCACATCGCGTCCACTTTTCGTTTTCACGGGTATGGCCCAAGCATACTTGCTGAACGCATCGATGATCGTTAGTATGTAGTGATAACCTCGATTTTGCTTCGCGTACGGACGCATCTCCACCAAATCGGCCTGCCATAAATCATCGTAGCCGCGAATCACGACGCGTCGCCGCGGGAAATTTCGTCTCGCGGGAGCGTGTAATTCATTCACTAATTGTACTCGCTCCTTGCTCATGCTTCGCGGGTGGGCGGGGGATGGTTGCGACGTTCCAAGGACATTAGAATTAGTATGAGTTCCTCTAGTGCTCGCAAAACGCAATCGATGCACGGTATTCGCGATCGTTCGTTATTAGGCGTTTCGGATTCGTAGCCGCTAATGTCACCGTCAGTGATCATCGTCGTCGTCGTAGACCCTCGTTCGCTTTTCGCGGCTCCTTTCGTTTGTACAGATCCGTGGTTGTTATCGCAGTCGGCGTCGTTGCCGATGTCGTGAACTCTTCGAGTCTATCATTCAAGTGATCCAAGCGTCGTTCCATCGGGTTATTTAAATCATCCTCTAGCCGAGACAATTGCGCGTTAACGATATCCGTCATCGTTCGTTGTACTCGCGTCTCGAGTTGAGATCGTTGATACTCGGCGTCCAGTCGCGCGCTCGCGATAGCCGTTTCGATTTTTTGGGTAAAGCGTTCGTCCACCGAGGACAATAATCTCGTCATTATCATTCTCGCTTCGTCGCTGTTGTTGTTGTTATTGTTGTTGTTGCCTAACGCGGTGCCAAACTTGTCCATTATCGCGAAGTTCCTCCACGATGGATGCGATTTCGTTATCGTGACCCGTGTGACCTGCCGCGCGTGATGCCATGAGTAATCTCAGTCTATCGACTAATTCGTTCGGATCGTCCCAGTACACGTAATCGATCGCGTTATCGGTGACCGCCATCGATTCGTCGATGGGCAATCCTGGACCTTGTCGCGTGTCCGCACCGTCCGCGCCGCTACCCCTGCCCCTAACGCGTCTGATACCCGATGTTCGCACCCCACCGATTATCGTGGATATGATTTTCTTATATTTGTACCCCTTGTTACCCATCGTGCGCTTACTCAGCGAATGGTTTTGCTTCTGCGCATTCGTCGATAACAAGATGCGTCGGTACGAGTGAATATCCGCGTCCGTGTACGTGCGAACGTTGGGTATTCGCGTTGGGTGTTCGTACAAACCTCGAGTTCCCGCGTATCGCATTCCATTCACGCGAACGTCGCCGCCGTCCGTATCAATGGTGAGCACGGAATCACCGATCATTAGGTCTTTGTCAGACCCCAAGTATACGCCGTAAACGTTGTCGATTCGTTTCTTCGTATCGGTGAATAACAGTCGTAGATATTCTCGTGACAAGGGTCCCTTGGCGTTCCGTACATACACTTCGATATCATCGAAGGGGCTGCGCAGCGTATCCAAATCGTGAACCTTTGCTGACGACTCATCATCTTGAATTTTTTCGCCGTCTTCGTCGTCGACATCATCAACAGCATCATCTTCATCATCAACATCGTTGTTGTTGTCGTTGTCGTTGTCGTTGTCGGTGTCATTGTCAATGTCATTGTCGGTGTCGTTGTCGTCATCGTCGTCGTCGCTAGAATCTGGGAGATTATTCGGACGTTCCTTGATTGTCGACGGAGTAATGGGTCGAAGTCTCTTCGATGATTGTTGTTGATCGTATTCGTGTTTTCTCTTCACTGGTCTCGATATAGGCGTTGAGTGCGTTTTCAACGCGGACGAGTTCTCGATCAATCGTTTCAGCGGTTCGACGATAGGACGCGTGCTCGCCTCCACAGCCGCTTCCGTAGCCATTTTTCCAATTTTCAAGGCCAAGCACTTTTTACGTATAACGTCACTGACTTTGGCGATTTCCACCTTTGCATTCTCACCTCGACGTTTCGTCCCTTTTTGATGTTTCGTTCCTTTTTTATGTTTCGTTTCTTTCTGTCGATGACGTCGGTGATATTTTCGCGTATGATTCGCGTTGACATTGCTCGAGGTTATCGTAGTTGTAACCGTCGGTTCGTTGGACATTTCGTGTTGCTCGATGAATGACTCGCGGTTTACTGATGTCAGCGAGCTACGACGAACTCGTTAAATCCTCTTCGAAATCGACCTTCGTACATGGAACTATCCTTATCGATCACCACGAAATCGTATCGTCGACGCCAGCATTTCGCGCACAAGTCGTTGAACGACTCGAACGTCATGTCTGTGTTCACGTGATCGTTGTACACGCGACGCAAGTTCGTGCCGTCTTGTTTGAATAGCATGAGAAAATTTGCGTTGTCCCTGATCAAATGTTTAGGTATTCTAGCGTATGACTGACATAAATAAAAACAATCCACGTTCGCGTGACGACCCATGGAGAAGTATTCACGTATCGCGTTCTGTTCGTCGCACGCCACGTCGTCGAACAAGAAGATCGAATCGGGTCGAGCGTCTCTCGGTGGGACGATCTCAGCATTGTCCGAGTAGGGAAAGTATTCGATTCCATCGACGAGCGACAATACCTGCTCGAGATATCGATACTTTGGCTGATGCAACGATTTCGAGTACACGTACACGTTCTCGAAACGCAAACCGTTCGGACTCTCTAGCATACTTAGAAGCACGTTCGTTTTTCCACATCCTGACGGTCCGCAAATCACGCCTCGCACGCTGTTCGGCAACAACGGGCCGTGTCTGTTCGATCGACTCGCATCCCTATCATCCTCGAGCATTCTGTTCGCGGTCACGCGAATAACGTCCGACTGTTTCGAGAATCGCATGTTTGCGGTGTTTCTCAGGTACTCGCGCGCGCGTGTGACGAAGGATGACTATTTATGTTCGTGGCATGCGTCGCGCAGGTCACAATCACTGTGATCGGCTAAGCGTGCGTACGCGTTTATTATTGTAGTAGCTATCGTGGTTATTCTAACGTAGGAATATGGTCGCATCAACGACCGCGACGTCTCGTGAAGTAGGGAAGCAGAAGAAGAAGAAGTGTATCGGATCGGGTCTCGTGAACGGTATCATAAACCGCTTACCATTCGAACTACACGTTCCGGGTTATCAGTTCTGCAGGCCGGGAACGCGTTTGCTAAAGCGATTGGCTCGTGGCGACGAAGGTGTGAATCCCCTGGACGCAGCGTGCCGAAACCACGATATCGCGTACTCTCATCGAAAGGATTTGGAGGGACGACACGAGGCGGATCGTGCGTTAGCCGAACGAGCGCGAGAACGAATATTCGCGAATGACGCGACCTTTGGTGAAAAAGCAGCCGCGACTGGAGTGTGGGCAACGATGAAGGCTAAGACTAAACTCGGCATGGGTATGAGAAGGACGAAACGTAAACAGAGAAAGTCTGGAAGGAAACATCCTGAACGGCGGCGACGACATCGTAATCTACGAGTGGCGAAGCGCGGTGGCTTTCTTCAATTTCTTCCGTTCGTGCTACCTGCTTTATCGGCTATCGGGGCATTGGCCGGTGGAGCGGCTGGTATAACCAAAGCGGTCAACAATTCGAAGGCCTCTCGAAAACAGCTGGAAGAGACGTTGCGTCATAATCGGGCGATGGAAGGGCGAGGGATGCATCTGACGCCATACAAGCGAGGTTTGAATCCTAGACACCGAAGCCAACGACGACTGCGATCAAAGAAAAAAAAAACGCCGATCGAGTAGGCGCGTGGCGACGGTGGCGGCGATAACGCAACAACCTATGACGAACCTGCAATTAGAACGCGAATGCGCCAGCATCCCCTTCTTTCGAGGGGTGTTTATGCGCGACACACTTGCCACGAGCGTACGAAGCAACGAATGCGGTATCGTGAATCTGGACGAGAATCGAGGAACCGGTACACACTGGGTCGCGTACGCGAAACGTGGACCACGAGTACAGTACTTTGATAGTTTTGGGAATCTGCGACCTCCCGCGGAATTGATTTACTATTTCGGACGCGGTACAACGATCACGTACAATCACAACCGTTTTCAACGTTTCGACGAGATGAATTGCGGTCGCTTGTGCATGCAATTTTTACAGCAAAAGTCTATGGAATTATGGCCTATATACTAATAATAACGGTGTGTGTACTAAGATTATGTTACAATGTATCCATGCGTAATGGCGATCCACACCTTCTATAATAAAGACTCATAATATCGATAAATTGCCGATAAATTCGTACGCGCGTGTCACTTCCCCTCTCTCCGTCTTGCGAGTGTAATCTATGATATGTCGTTCACGCTCACGTTAACGGGTCGCAGTAGCGTGCTCACGGTAAACTATTTTCCTCCGATAGATTTGAGTGATGGTCAATACGAATTAGGGCTCGCGGACTTGGAGACGTTTCACACGATACCGAACATCGACTCGAGCAACGATAAATTCTATTTCGTCGTGAACTATGGCACCGAAAACAACACCATCGCTGACACCACTCATGAATGCATTACGATCCCCCACGGCTCCTACGAATTAGATGCTACCGCCGAGTACCTGAAGCAACGATTACTCGATCGATATCCTCGAATACGCGGTAACAACGAGAACAACGATGAAGACAAGTACCCTCTAATGCTACGAACTAACAATAACACCATGAAAAGCGAGCTGTACTGCTCGTTCTTTGTAGACTTTACGCAACCGAACAATGTGGGCTCGTTGCTAGGATTTTCCTCGAATCGCGTCTTATTACCGACAATCTGGCACGAGTCCGACGTACCCGTGAATATTATAAACGTTAACGTGATCAGAGTAACGTGCAACGTCACTACTGGCGCGTACAGCAACGATAAACCGGTACACACGATCCATGAATTTTCACCACGCGTGCCGCCGGGATATAAGATATCGGAAACCCCGCGACACGTCATTTACCTGCCAATCGTCGCACGAGCAATACACGATCTAACATTGGGCATCGTCGATCAACACGATCGTCCTATAGATTTCCGCGGAAAAGAAATAACTATTCGTTTGCACGTTCAACGACGTCCACGCGACAGTCTAACGTGAGCGCACGTGTATTTGCGCGTGTGTAGTATGTTAGTGTTAGATCACACGTACGAATCATCATTCGTCGCTACCGCTGCTACTCCTGCCGTCTCTGTCTCGAGTCATCGGCGCAATCCTTTATCGGAAGGTGAAAGTAGAAGAATAAAGACGGGAGGAGCGATAAGAAGAGGACCTATAAGGAGAAGAAAGTCATTGACTCGTCGAAACGTACGTTTCCTACGATCGTTAGGTTTCATCGCCCCCTATTAAACACGCAACCACGATGTCAGTTATTCTGGACGTGGCGAATACGCCAACCTTCGACAATCGTATCACGAAGATCGAGTTACACACGTACAATCCGTACGCCAACACGACGTTCGATAATAACGACGAGATAAGAATCCCCATACAGCAGCAAGATCTGTATACGCTTCCGTGCGAAAGTTTTCTCTACATCGAAGGTCGTGGCACGTTGACGGCGCAGGACACGAATGGCCCGGCAACGTCCGCGACCGCTGTTCTCGACAATAATTGCGTTGCGTTCATGTTCGATGAGATTTGATACGAATTGAACGGTGTCGAGATCGATCGTTGCCGAAATCCAGGAATCACTACCACATTGAAAAATTACGTTTCGTTGTCCGTCGAGAGAAGCAAAGTGCTTGCGAATGCCGGTTGGGATTATACCATCGATTACGATAAAGATATTTTTCATTCGGGCGCTTTCAATTTCTGCGTACCCCTGAACATGTTATTAGGATTCTGCGAGGATTACAAACACATCGTGATGAACGCGCGGCACGAGCTGATCCTTATACGATCGCGAGTAGATTCGAACGCGATTCACTGCAACTCCGCCACTGCGATACTGAGACTAGAGATACGCAAGGTGCACTGGCGTATGCCCCACGTCGTTTTGGAGGAAGTGAATAAATTATCGATACTGCGTATCCTGGAAAGCGGCCGGCCGATCGCGATGAGTTTCCGATCGTGGAGCCTGCAAGAGTACCCGTTACTACAAGCGACAACGAAACACACGTGGACCGTGAAAGCTAAGTCGCAAATTGAGAAACCTCGATTCGTGATATTCGCCACGCAAACCAATCGAAAGAATCGTCCCGATAAATGCGCTGGTGGATTCGATCCGAATCATCTCACGAACGTTCGACTGTATCTGAATTCCGAGACGTATCCATACGACGACTTGAACTTAGATTTCGATAAGTATAAATACGCGCTCCTGTACGATATGTACGCGAAATTCGGCCGATCGTACTACGGTCACGGAGAACCGTTGCTGAACGCGATCGAATTCTTGCAATACGCACCTATCGCAGTCATAGATTGTTCTAGGCAAAACGAGTCGTTGAAGAGCGCTACGGTGGACGTGCGAATAGATTTCGAATTCAAAGAAAATGTTCCCGCTAATACTTCTGCCGTCTGTTTGATCATACACGATCGTATAGTCGAATACAGCCCTTTAACCAACGTGGTACGCAAACTAATATACCGTGCGTACGTGAACGATTACTACTACTAATGCTACTACTCCTACTGCTGATACTGCTACTGTAAACATGTCACTGTCGAAGACTTCAGTTACTGTTCCGACACCGCCGCCGACGGTACTACCCAAACGAATAATAATGTTCGCTATTGTCGATCTGCTAGGTTTCAATATCGAGCGCGAGTTCGTAGCCAAAGAGATCGCGATTCGTGCACACAACAACAACGATAAAACGCCGACGATCAGCCATTGGATCTTCGAACCACCGTACTTTTGGGAACATCTGAATTCGTGGGAGAATCGTCAAGCATCCTGGCTCGCGAAGCATCATCATGGGCTCCGCTGGTCCGATGGCTGCGTTCCATACTCCAAACTTCCGGGACTCCTCACCAGCGTACTCGCGAACATTGACTTCGTCATCGTGAAAGGTGCGGAAAAGAAAACGTGGATGCTGCAACTACTACCTGACATAATCGTCGAGGATGTATGCAATTTGTACGAACTGAAGGAGCGCAAGATAAGCAACAACAGCAACAACAGCAACAACAACAATGCTCGAACTGTCGAAGACGATGGTGGTTACGACGTTGACAACGATTATTGCGGGATCACGCCTGACACCGTGGGCCCTGACGTTCCTAACTTGAAGTCCATGCCTTCGACGAATGCAATTCGATGTGCATTTCACAAGAACTGCGGTGTTTGCGCGTTGGAAAATGTCCATAAAGTATGGAATTATATACGTAGCGTCACCTAATGTAAGTCATACACACGCATTGCATCTACTTTGCGCGTTATATGTAGAGAAACGAATATGTAACAATTTTTTTTGTTTTCTATAGCAATGAGAACTGCAGCGAAGACGAGCACAACGACAGCGGCGGCTGCTCCCTTTACCCGCGAGCAAGAATACCCACCCCATACGAACGTTATTTTTTACGCAAATATTGATTTTATAATTTAAGTATGCATGCAGGGATGTACACGAATAAACATACACTATTTGAAATAAAAATGTTATTTTATTTATTTATTTATTTTACTTATTTATTTATAAAATTTATTTTTAAAATGAAATTTCGATGTTACGTCCTGCAACACACAGAGAAAACGCCAAATTATTATTATATAAAAACGTTGGTGTTATCACGCGACGCATAAAAAAATTAAAAATTACATGTACTCACTCATTAAACAGTTGTGGAAGGTCCCAAAACTTCACATCTGTGGAGGCTTCCCGCCATTTACGCCGGGCTGCTTGAATTTTTTGCCGCAGCTCGCGACAGATTCGCCCGTCCCTCCTCGTCGGGTATTGACGATGCTGAAACAAACGCACGACTTGATTAAAACATCATCGAACAGCGTACGCGCACCAATATAATTTTAACGAAACATCACTTACCAGCAGTTGAATGATTACATCGCGATCTCCATCGCGCGCCCGGGTCTCGATGTCCTCCCGACGCTGAAACAAACGCGTGAGATGATTAAAACATAGTCGAATGGTGTACACACATTAGAATTATTTTTTGAAACATCACTTACAAGGCGTCCGACCGTCCCCAGATACTCCTCACTCCATTCGGCCATCTGGTTCTCTCGTTCGGTCTATAACAAACATATGATTCGATTAAAACACAGTTGAATTGTGTACGCACACCAATAGATTTTTTAAACATCACTCACAAGATATCGAATTGCATGGCGCCGCTCCACACGCCACACCCTCGTCAGATTATCGAGCAAATACTGAAACAAACACATAACTTTATTAGAAGACTGCCCAATTAAATGAACACGCCAATTTAATTTATACAAAAACTATACTTACGATTTTTCGCGTCAACTCGTCCCGCTCGTCGTGCCATGCACGTTCGATTTCCCCATGTCGTTGCTATAACAAACGCACAAATTCATTAGAATACCGTCGAATGGAATACGCGCACAAATTCAATTTTCACAAAACTATACTTACGATGCATCGCTGCATCTCAAACGCGTTCATATTTTTATTTTTTTGCACTGGCCCGTGCGGCGGTGGTCGACATCCTTATATGCATTTTGGTTCTCTAGGCTAGAGGGCTACCCCTGCACGTTGCAGGGTAGGGGTAGTCGTGGAGTAGGTATGGTGGGGGCGTTCGTTCCACAGTTTCTTCCTCAATGATTCGATACTAATTATTCCAGATAATAGTGAAGTTTTTATCATTTGCACTTTTATGGTTCGTATCGGGAATCGTCTCTGACTCTTCTGCGATACGTATGTACCTTGAATTTAACGCGTACGCTATTTGAATCTGCCGCGCACATCATTTGAATTTACCACGTATTCTCTAACCCTTGTGTGATATACATATACGCCATCACTATTACTGATGTGATATACTTCCATACATTGACATGTACGTGTGCGTGAATTGGTATAAAATGACGTGGGTCAGTCATACGGACTTCATTAAACCACGTACACTCGAGTGCTAACAAGTATCGCTCGCGTCATTTTTTCGCCGATGAGAATCATACGTAGTGCGTATCAAAATGTACAAACGCAGCTTAAACGATTCATCCTACGCATCCGACAACGATGGTGGTCTTCCAAATAAACACCAACGAAAACAATCCAATATGAGGTATGTATACGTTACTATACACTTTACACTTACTTTATTCACTGTAAACGTAAATGAACGAAGCATTTTTACACTTACTTTATTCACTGTAAACGCAAATGAATGAAGCATTAATTCCGTGTACATATTTCTTACAGTTCTGGATCCGCAACGCCAAAAACGTTGAAAACACCAAAACCAACAATCGTACGGATCCTAGGGCGTGATTACCCACTGACCTCAACAGCTTATAAACGTCTAATTATTGGAATTCGCATTGGCATGGATTCGTGCCACGTCGAGATTGCCATAGCCGACAATAAAGGCTGCGAGGTGTGTTTTTCAATGTCAACGTGGAAGCTCCTACTGCAAAACGAGACGGACATACTCCAACGATTACGCAGCAACGCAACATCGCCCCAAACCCACATCGTAATTGATCATTTACGACTAGACTTCACGCGTATGCATGACGATCAACTTATTAAAATCACCGATAATCGCGCTCTCATATATATGACGGAAGTTACGATGCGTAAACTGTTCGCGTATGAACATTGCATCGATCATATGTTCACTTGGTTGACTGAAAATATGTACTCTGTAAGTAGTAAATATGCAACCTTCGTGGAAGTTCTACTTACCGCTTCCGTACCTACGAATTATGTGAAATTAATTTCCGAAAGCGAGCATTTCGAAAAGCATTCATTGATCGATTGTGAATTGTTAGCGTTAGGATTACAATCCATGCTGCGTGATGTAAACCATGTACCACTGTAGTATGTTTTTAATAATAAATGTATGAGTTTCACATCAATACCTGTAACGTGTCAATATTAATATCCTTTCATACATATCCATATATTAATTGTTAGAGGCGTGGTCTTAGCGAATGTCGATCGCGTTTCCGGATAGGCAATAGGGGGTGGGGGTTCGGACACATTCCCACGACGCTTGACTCGCAGACCCTCGAGAAGGGTACTTGAGGCGTCGCCCTGTTCTCGATCGTGGAAATACTCGGAACTCTACCCCGAATAATTATCGCTTAGTTGCTCGCGTGAACGCAACGTCTAATTTATTGCTTCAGGGACATTGCGTTTTCTCAAGGATACTTCTTAGAGGCCTGGTCGTGGGAAAAGTCAATGGTCAGATTTCACCCTCTTTCTCAGAAATCACCATGGAATGCAATGTCGTGTTTACTCCATGGGCTATCGCGACGATTGATTTATAATAATTATCGTTATATGTATACATCATTGCAAGCGCGCTGTACCTATCGGTCCCACGATTCAAATATCAAAACGCGTTCAATCCTACTCAGATATAAACACACACGGCATAACGCGGTGCAATGTTTATTCCATGGGCTATCGCGATGATCGATTTACGATAATTATCGCTCTATGTTTATATCATTGCACGTGCGCTGTATCGGTCCCACGATTCAAATATAAACACGCAGCATGAAGCGCGTGCACGTAGGTGCCAAAAACGTGTTCTATCCTGTCGCGCGCCACGATTCCTTATCTTTCTCAGAAATAATGCACCACCCTCTTTCTCAGAAATCATCATCGAAGACGCGATTTGAATTTCCATGAATCGGTCGCGGTCGCGCCTGCGCACCGATCCCCGCACGCGTACGGAGATTGCGCGGCGGCGACGCGCGCCCAAGGCACCTTAAACGTCCGACAGGTGGCGCCAATACGAAATGTGTGAAAAAACCTGGAAAATTTACCAAGGCGGGCCCAAATACCGACGCGGACCCAAAGTACCTTAAACATCCAATAGGTGGCGCCAATACGAAATGCGCGCAACGCCATTTTGAAATTTTGAAAATCCTCCCCCTCCCCTGTGACGTCAGCCCCCTCGTCCACGAACTCGACCTGCGCGCGCGACGCCATTTTGAAAATTTTGAAATCCCCCCCCCCCCCTTCCCCTGTGACGTCATCCCCTCACCCACGAACTCGGTACCCCCCCTCGCCCATCTCGTGCAAGAGCGCGGTACCCCCCGCCCCGCCACACCCCCTCGCCGCAGATCCAGAATCGGCATAGCCTACCTACTCAAATGTATTCTTGTTCTCCGCTCAAACACTAATTCCTCTGTGACTGTTTATACTTGACGTTCCTTTATTGGCCACAAATCAATTCAGTGCTCAGTGCGGGCGAGAAGCCTGTAGTTGATACAAAAACTTTTGCAAGAGGGACATCTTCTGTTAAAAACGTCGTATGAAGATCATTTTACGATGGAAGATAATAGAAACTTGATAGAGACTAATTTAAACGAATCAAAGTCGGTAATAGATTAATAGCACATTCGGCAACTTGCTCTAGTGCGCACTGAATGCGTTCTTTTTCGCTTCCAATTGGCGAAAATTCGCACCCAGTGCGACCGTCCGAATACGCTCTAAGAGAGATGCGGAAAATATAAAACATTCTGTTTTACGTCGACTCCATATTTTTTTGCTAAAACAACGCCCGCTAATTCCTTAAAACCGAAGCTGAAAATCTGAGCACTGAATTGATTTGTGGCGAATAAAGGATCGTCAAGTATAAACAGTCACAGAGGAATCAGTGTTTGCGCGGGGAACAAGGATACATTTGGAATTAGCAAAGTTGATTTCACAATCTTTGCATGTGAACTTTTTTCGTGAATTAAAGGAAATTAGCTTCTTTCATACATGAGTCATGTTTATGGGGGGGGGGGGGGATTTCATCACTTTTTTCATAATTTGTTACAAATTTCTAAGTGCTGTATTTCATAACGGTCTTCATCCTCAAAGTGGTTTATATTCATGCATGATACGTGATGGTATGCCAGCATAGTAATGTATTGACAATGACCAAATTAATCAAACGAAATGGCCCAAGAACTCTAAAAATGTGTATATACTTTTTTTGCCACGTCAAGAATGAGAATAAATCATATTTTTTAAACGATTTTATTCAGCTTCGATCCTCTGTTTGCTCCTTGTACGTCTGCTACATATTTGAAAACTCAAATTTAAACCAATTCCACTAATCCAATTGTCTTGATGCAGTGTGATCTATATCAGACTATCTACGCACAAAGCAGGTATCCAATTGTCTTGAAACATTGCAGGCGTGTGTAGTTCGGATGACAATACAACATTTTAAAAACGAAATAACCCCGAGGGGGTGAAAATTGTACCCAGTCAGCAATAATCAATAAATATAACCCATAATCACAAAGCCAACGACATGATATCAGTCCCTCGCGGTTTTACGAAAAAGACCAAAAGTCGCTGCGTTCGGGTCACTAGTCGCATCACGAGTTCTGTAAATACACAATTTATATGAAGAAATGAATCGTTATGAACGAATAGAAAAATAAAATAGAACATTGAAGGTGTTCTCAAACAGGAAAGGATGAGTTTTGGCAACATTAAAGATTGCAATGGAAAAATGTTTAATTTGGAGGTGAAAAAAAATAATTGGGACATAGTATTATATTATTATAAATTAAACGGGTTTAAATTAGGTGGGGAATAATATATATTATTTATTATAATTTTTCTTGAACTATTTAATATAAGTTAATCCCCATAAAAAACTTCAAAAAAGTAAAAAAATACGCCAAATACATGAAATCAAATAAATCTCAAAAAATAGAAGATAATATAATCATTACAAAATTAAAAAAAGATGTGAAATCAAAATGAGCTGCAAATACATAAAGGTAAAGATAAATACAAATAAATATTTTAATACGAATAAATATTTTATTCAAAATACTTGGCGCTGCGTCCCGAATTGGTGTTGCTAAACTGAATAAATATGTATAAATTGCATTAATCTTTTTCTTTCTTTCGTGTGCGTGCGTTCGTGAATGTGTGTATGTGTGCGTGTGCATATGCTATGTATGACATTAGAATTAAATATATTTAGAATAAAAATCTGATTCCATTTATAATATGTATATGTATATGTTTATGTATTTTAGATTGTAAGAGAGGTATTAATTGTAAATTATTAATTAATACTAAGACAATTAATATTTTTTCGGTTTCGCAGCGCCAAGTATTTTGAATAAAATATTTATTCGTATTAAAATATTTATTTGTATTTATGAAGGATGGTTAGTTACGAAGAGATAAGAGCGCTTTGGATTGAGTGAGGCGTGCGAGAGGCCTGAACGCGAAAGGAACAAAAGAAGTCCGTAACGGCGACAGCGGGCGATCGGCGTCGAAGGAGACGTGAGGCAGTAGTCAGGGGGTGGACAGTAATATAGGCGCCGTGCAGAAACATACTTCATCCCGTTTTGAGTATACACTAGATGGCGTTGTTTCGCCCCTCCTCGCCCCTCACTCTTCGTTGCACTCAAATCAGTTGCACGTGGCCGCCATTCACTGTCATTGTATCTGATTGTCAGCAATCATTAACCTATTTTGTTGTGTTTTGTGCCACTAGAGAATGTAATTTAAGAAATACGCTTTTATGGAAACAGTGTGATATAAGTAATTAATATAATTATGTACTTAGCACTATAGGGTTTAAGCACACTGTAAAACTGTCTGCAGCAATAAAAGATATTTGTAAAGAAGTTCTGAGCATAGAGAAGTTTCGTGATATGGACGTACAAGATGTAACAGATGGACTGTAATCTTGATATATAATAAAAAAATTCTTTAAAACAATTTCATTACCTTTTTCTTATTCATAAAAGTGTGTTTTATGAATAAGAACTTAATAAAATGAAGAGACCAATAGAAAAACATACAGAAATACATAATTAGTTATTACAAATAGTTACTGTAACAACTAATTATGTATTTCTGTATGTTTTTCTATTGGTCTCTTCATTTTATTAAGGTCTTTAATTACGTATCAACACATTATCTGAATAATATATCCATCATCTGAACGGCCATCTATTATCTTATCTTGGGGTTCTGAGTATACACTAGATGGCGTCACTGGCGCCTATCCTTCTGCACTCTTAAAGCATTCAGTGTCCACCCCCTGGCAGTAGTCGACAGGGGGGCCAAGCTTCCCTCTTACGAAAGTTGAAGCAGAGTTTGTAGCGCCTCCTACCTATAAGGTGCGTACTAAACTGTGAATGTGTGAATCGGGTCGTATGTGTATGTGTATACGTGTAATGCACCGCTTACTTTAAAACCTGTCCACGGATCGTCGCGCCAACGACACGTATGCAGCAGATAGAAGGATAAACATTGAAATATATTCAATTTCTTTGTATATCCTTCTATCTGCTGCATACGCGTCACTGACGCGACGATCCATGGTCAGACGGCCTTAGAAAAGGTAAACCAGGGAAAGTGAGGACGCCATTTGAAGGATTTCTGGTCATTCCAAAATTTAATCTTTTAAATTTTATTTTAGAAATGACAGGGGTCCTTTGAATCGCGTCCGTACTTCCTCCGATTTACCTTCTGAAAATATAAATATAATTAAAAGTATAAGTATAATTAGATACATAAATATATGTTAAATGATATACAAATTCTTTATTAATTTTAAATAATATTAGTAATTACAATTATTACAATAACAATGATCATATTAAATTCAACAATAATATTACAAAATTTATACAACTCCTAAAATATTTTACTTTATTTCCCAAATTGCTTCAATTCGTTGACATCAATGGAATCTGCAAAATAATTCAATTGTTTACAAAATTTTTTTTTTCTTTTTGTTGTTTTTACGAGGGAAAACAGCGGGAATCTTCAAAAGACGCCTAGTAGGATCCGCACTGCTAGGCAGTGTCGGATTTATACCGACTAAAACCGCTAACCCCATGCGCATACAAAACACTCATTTCCACTCCTACATGCAATATAAAAAGTCAAACATTCATGCAATATAAAAAGTCAAACACTCATGCAATATAAAAAATTAAACGCACAGGCAATATAACAAATGAAACGCACAGGCAATATAAAAAGTCAAACACTCATGCAATATAAAAAATTAAACACACATGCAATATAAAAAATGAAACGCACAGGCAATATAAAAAGTCAAACACTCATGCAATATAAAAAATTAAACACACATGCAACAGTCCGACAGCCAAACATATATACATAATAAAAAACGCATTACACACTCATACTGCAATCGCATACATGCAAAAAGACTTAAAAGTAGATTCGGATAGGGTGAAGGCACCAGTAGTCGTCCATGTATCAGTAGTCGACCACTTTCAGAAAAACATGAAAAATAAGGTTGTTAGATGTGACAATCTTTTGACCAGAGTGTAGATAGAGTGCAGTTAGAGAACTGCTCTTTGTTCAAAAGATCGTCACTTCTGAAAACCTTATTTTTCATGTTTTTCTGAAAGTGGTCGACTACTGATACATGGTCGACTACTGGTGCCTTCACCCTATACAAAAGCACAATTAGAACCTTTGCTTTCAATGTGATCTGCCATACGTCAAAGCACATAATGACAAACCAGACATTGGAATCATAGGTTCTTCGGAACAATTTAGTAGCCTATTGGTGGAAGAAATACATTTCTTTAATACATGATCGACATAGTTGTCGGTCAAATACACTTTGAGATGCCCTAAAGGGCAATCGCTCAGGTTGACATCAACTGAAAGGCTTATACAAGTTTGAATTAAAATTTTGAAATTACAATGTTCCGCGAAGTTATCAAAACAGTATTTAGTTAAAACATAAACCTCTCGCATAAATTGTACTATTACATTTTTTTGTGTTAAAAAAGCTTGGCAACACGTAGCACAAGCTTGAATAAGCGGTTCTAAGTAATCTAAATTGACAGTAGTAGCATCATAATTTTGCAAAATTGACTCTATTGATTCTACAGCTACTACTGGAATTGCATTATTCGAAAGTTGAGAATTTTGATTGCGAGAGGAAAATTCGAAAATTTCTTTAACATTTAACAAATTTTCACTACAATCTGCCTCGCAGTTTTGTCTTCCTGAGTTGGAAAACAATGAATTTATGAGCAATGACTTGTAGTATCCGGTAAATACTGAACAAGTCGGATTTGTATTTCTTCCACCATGTTGTCTTACCAACGAGAAAAAATTTTCCAAAGGATCTTGGTTAAAATCTCTGGTTCTGAATCCTGCAAACCCAAGATCCAGCAAATACGATTTAAGAATTTTGAACCCTTTCAGGGTATGTATCCAATTCTGCAACGCCGGAGGATACTCTTTATCTCCCGCTTTGCGTTTGATAAATCGCATACTTTGGAATAAGTTTATACACTTATTCCAAATATCTGCGGCGTTACTTTCGTTATCCAAAATGGCCATACTATTGACACTGTCGAAAAGTGAATTTAAATTTAGAAATAATATCGCCGTATCTATTCCCGAAGCTGACATCTTTCTGGATTTACAAGCACTTTCCGCCTCAGTAGTGCTCATAAGTTCCATAAGAGATGCTACTTTACGCGAGAAGACTTGTGTACAATATTTGACACGCATCTTCTTAATTCTACTTGGAACGACATGCTGTTCCGTAATATTCACTAAAGTTCTAAAATCACCTCTACACCGATCAATGAAATACGTATCCTCGAAGTGGGACCATTTTGCTGTTCTTTCTACACCGTCCAGAGTATAACGAAGATCCTTCGTTAACAAATTATTTCTAACACATTTTAATAAATGAGGCGGATCAAACAGTGGTACTATCTTTTGTTCATCTACCATGATGAACCCCTCTTCAGCCGACGTGCAATTTCTTTTCGTGTCGAAAAGTAATTGCTTAATCGCGCGTACATTTGTTGACCCTTGATCGCAAACCGAAGCAACAACTCTTAAGGGGGTAGACACGTCACGTGGTCTGGCCGATTCGGCAGGTCGGTATTACAGCAGGTTTTTTCTGCACTGAAATGGTATTACCCATAGATACGCGGCTGCCTGTGCACGCGAGAGGGAGCTGTTTGCTATTTCCATATGTTATTTTGAATGTAGAAAGAAATTCTCAGCTGTTGCGTTGTACTTTAAAAAGTCTACTGGTACTGCAAACGTAGAAAATTCATTGTACATTTACTTGAAATGTGCTTATGCTACAATATTCTACGTTGGCAGCAAGGAATTATAAGTGAAAAGGAAAAATAGATGAGGGCATGTCCCCAGAAAATGAAGTTTGTTAGGATAGACATTTTTTAATTAGCAAAACACTGAAACAGAACATGAAATACACATCCTATGCAGAAAGCAGTTATGAACAAACATATATAAAATTGTGTTTGATGATCAATCCAACGCGTGATTATTATGTGGTCCCTCCTCGAAGTGACAGAAAATATAACCTATGTATATGCTATAAGACAATAAATATTTAGCGGCTATTTCGTTGTATTACGCTACATTTGTGAACTTTTCATCATCCTTCCGAAACATTATTATTACGCCGCAACAGTATCTTTAGGAAATCGGGTATAGCATATAGGTTATATTCTCTGTCACTTGGAGGACCGGATTTTCTGTCCTCGAAGTGAGAAGTGACAGAAAATATAACCTATATGCTAGACCCGATTTCCTAAAGATACTGTTGCGACGTAATACTAATGTTTCGGAAGGATGATAAAAAGTTCACAAATGTAGCGCAAAAGATAGCGTATACATAGGTTATATTTTCTGTCACTTCGAGGAGGGGACCATAGACATATATAGACGGCGGAGCGTAAGCTGAGGGGGGTGGCAAGGTTCGCGGTAAGGGGAGCGATACGAGTAAATCGGATAACGCTGTGGTTATGCATGCCGAATGCATCCGAAGCTAACCGACGCGCCTGTATCTGAACCTATGCCTTTACCCCTCCAAGCCTTCCTTCCCCACGCCGATAGTCCCATCTTCTGATCCGTCTATATATGTCTATGGAGGGGGCCACGTAATAATCACGCGCATCCAGCCTGCGCATTTTTTTTATGAAAAAATTATTTAAATCGGACTATTTTTAACGAAACGGGCTTTCAATTCTGCAAACAAATTTTTCACGTAATTTCCTTAATTATGGTTTGAGTTGTATCATTTTTGGGGCCAATTTGATTCAGAAAGTATAAGGAATCGATTGACGCCACGATCGCAAAGATCTGATTAGAAATTGCAAAACTTCAGATTCATCAGTGCTTAGTGCGCAACATTGTATGGCCCCGCTGGTTTCAAGCGTCGAAGCCGACGAAACTCAGCGAGACACATGTGTAAAATAACATATTTGCAGTTTTATAATTGAAGATGTAGTGAACGTTACAGGACTGTCTTTATATATGGCTCTCACAAACAAAATCGCCTGACTTGTTAGACATGAAACCGGGCATACAAATGGTTGCGCATATCGCCGAAAGCATCAGAAAGAATATGTACAGTCTTCCAATGTTTCAATTGTTGAGTAGCCTTTGGGCTCAGTTTATCGGGAAAGACCTACCCACCCCACTGTTTTGCTTTCTCGTTGCGAGCGTGGACTTTCGGGTCCTAGTAGACCGCCCGTTGACAGCCGAGAAAGATAAAACCGACGAGCTAGATAAAATACCCAGTACAGAAAAATAAAATGTTCGTGTTTTTGATAAGTATTGATGAAAGTATTACCGATGAATTTTTTAGGATTTCCCGATGAAAATTATATCAAACATGGAGCAATTCGATAAATTTTTATTGAACGTAGAGTGTGTTCTAATCATGTATTCATAAGAAAAAATAGACTGAATTGCTTCGTGTCTTGACTCACCAACAATCCATGAATGGTAACACTCTCATCAAGGTGTAATGAGAAATTTTGAACATTTCGTATTCAGTACTGGATGACTCAAGTCGCCGTCGACCGAGGGTGTACCGCTGGTGCGCTATTTCACTCGCACTCGGTTCACATCGTTCGGTCTCCTTGTCAAGCGGTTCGAGCGAGGGCCCTGATAGGGGTGAATTTATTTGGGAAACAAAAGTCGCGTCATTCATGACACCTACTCGCGAACAGATATACATATGTACGAGAAGAAACAATGCAATTGCCCGATGACTTGAAGCAACATTTCAATAGGTAAATGCATGAAACTCTGGGATCAGGAATTCCGAACCCAGTGGGGCATATGTAAGAACTGGCGAAATTCAATAATAGTTCGTCGTCTAAATTTTACAAGTATTTATTTGACGTGAATATAAAGTTTGTTAGCAAAGTATTTCTCGATTTGAGTTCTGTAGAAGGCTGATTTTCCTTCGCCATGGAAAGTCCTCTCTTGTCCTTCTCGCTGGCAATCATGCGACTCGCTGAGTTTCGTGGGCTTCGGCGCTCGAAACCAGCGGGGCCATACAATGTTGCGCGCTAAGCAGTGACAAATCTGCAGTTCTGCATTTCTAATCAGATCTTTGCGAAAGTGACGTCAGTCGATTCCTCATGTTTTCTCGATCAAATTGGCCCCAAAAATGATATAATTCGGACCAAAATTAAGGAAATTACGTGAAAAATTTGTTTGTAGAAGTGAAAGCCCGTTTTGTTAAAAATAGTCCGATTTAAATTATTTTCTGCCAATATAATTCATATTGATACGATGAAAAATAAAAAAATTCTGTTTCTTTATAATCGATGACACATCGCCGAGCACGGCGATCTCGCGCGGCTCGGGACACAAAGGTTCTCGTCGGTTATTCGAACTTCTAAGATCGTATTCAGATTTATTGGCCGGTGAGTTTCGTAACTAGGGGTGTGCGGTTACCCGATTTTTCGGGCTCGGGACGGGCCGGCAACTTTCGGGCGGGATCGGGCGGGGTCCCGATACTTTCGTATTGCTCGAGATCCCGACAGTTTCGGGACCCCAAGACTCGATTCGGGCTACAAGCATAGCCGCCATGAGCGGACAATTTGATTTCAGGTCGGCTCGGCAAAACTCGGACGCGATCGGACGATATCGTTACCAGTAATAGATTAAAATTATTACCTGAGAACATAGAAAAATTATGTTTCTTACACGTTAATTTGAAATAATAAAATATTCGCCTCCTGTATATTGTTGTTATTATGAAACATCCAGGAAATATTCCTTTTTGTATGCTTATAGTTCGTACGTTTTCTATTTTAAATCTGAACCTATCCAGAAAAAGATAATACCCTATATATTCCCTTTACATAAAGTACTAAGTATGAAGTATATTTTATTCAGATTTTAAAATATTGTCGATATAAAAATAGTCTTCTTCCCAAGTTCTGAACATGGTGTTTATTTAAGTACGTATATGGATGTATTCAGTATTCACAGACTATTTGGTAGCAATGAAAATACATATATATGTAAATAAATAATAAGATACAAATTATGATTCAACAGGAGACAGAAAGGTAAAAACTTATCACTCTGGTATCGATATAAATGATATACATAATTCTTTCCGTCTCGGTCCGCTCGTAATAGCTGGCTTTCGAGCCAATCGCGTCCGAGTTTTGCCAAGCCGACCTGAAATCAAATTGCCCGCTCATGGCGATCATGCTTGTAGCCCGAATCGAGTCTCGGGATCCCGAAACCGTCGGGATCTCGAGCAATACGAAAGTATCGGGACCCCGCCCGATCCCGCCCGAAATTTTCCGACCCGTCCCGAGGGCCGAGAATCCGAGCCGCGGGACGATCCGCACACTCCTATTCGTAACGCGTATTCTCTCGTCATCGCAGAACACGAGTGAGCCAGAAGTGGTGGGGATAGCGCCAAGCTTCTGTCATGTATAGGCCAAACCGAGCTGCAGCGTAGAAATACACGCATCAGAATAGGTGTGCCTTAGGCCTTAGCTCCGAAAAAATTCAGGAGCTTTATTGGTCAGAACATTGATTCTTTCTCGATAGCTTCATCTCATATTGGTCTACGCATTACTTCGTGACGCACACAACTACATATGTACTACGCTGACAATAAGAATAACAGCCACACGTCTACGTTCAGACGGGGCCGAGCAGCATTCCCGTTACCCCACCATACCCTTCGGTGGCTAGGGAACTCCAACTGACAAATCCACGATCGTCAGATGGTGATGGCTGATTTCTCCTCGATCGCTGTTCGCGAAAACGAATCGACCGGCCAATATATTTGAATAGGACCTTAGGATAAAGATATAATGAAAGATGAAAAATTATTCGAAGCCAAAGATGAAAGGCCTTCGAATAAACAAAGGAAACTAATAAATACCCGAAGCTAAATAGAATTTTAGATTTAGGGTACACACACCCTCCCCCAAACCTCGTGTCGATCGGCCACTGGGACCATTCGGAAGTATATTCTTTTAATTAAATAATGCCCATCTCTGCATAGAAGCGTAAAGAATTACGAAAAAAATCAAGGAGTCAAGTGTTGACCGATTTGGAGACTTTTCCTTGTTATATGTTATATACAATAGTCGGAAGAATAATAATAAAAGCAATAATTGCAAATAATTGCTGTAACTTCCACATTCTGAAAATATGATATCAGTAAATTACTACTTCCAGTGTTATTAAAAAATCCAATCTCTTTTTTTATTTGAAATAATGTGGCCATATAATTATAACATATTCGGCAGCGGTGATGTATGTGTTACAGTAAAAGCGTGAATTTAGTAAATGTACACAGTTTCCAGCAGTTTCTAGTCAATGTATGCCTAAAATGCATATAATCTAACCTAAAGTCGTCCGAAAATGCATGCATTGACTGCATCACGCTTTTACTGTGGCTTGTGTATCCAGCTAACGCTTCAGTTTTGCTATGATTCCACGTTGGCAGTCCTCCCGAGTAGGCGCCATCTCGTGTCCACTAGCTCAACTAAATTTGTCACGTGACTTGCTCTGCATTATCGCCAATATGGCGGAACTCGTATTTGGGAATGCAATCACGGGGATACGTTTTTCGTCCTTATATGAACAGATTTTAGGCTGGGTGAGGTCTCATTCGAAAGAGGAAGGTTCGAGACAGCGCGCTCTGGTCATCGTTTGAGCCACAAAACTCTTTTAGTGACCTAAAAATACTTGGATTCCTGCGGGTGTATTTTGTCGACTTTTGCTCTACTTTGAACACTCATATTATTAGATATCAACACAATCTCGTCGAACCATGACCAGAGCGGGCTGCATCGAACCTTCCTCTTTCGATTGAGACCTCACCCAGCCCAAAATCTGCTCATATAAGGACGAAAAACGTATCCCCCCAAACCCATGTTTCGGGCACATTATGTGGGTATTACAGCGCGCTGCATTACCCGTGTCTACCCCCTTAAGCGTATAAGAGTGCATTCCCGTACTATGGCCTTAAATGTACGCGCTATCGACTCCCATGAAGCGGTGCCCCTACAAAAGGAGTACGACACCTCTTAACATAAAGACCTGAACATGGTCTGCAATGTCTCTATTACGCGAAAACCCGAAATCTACTAGTCCCTCTACAGTATCGGATTTGACATTAGAATGAAGCCGGGGACTAAGCTTCATTTCGTCAAATAATAACATGCAATATCTGTACCGCGAATCCTCGAAATTGTCGAGTATATTTTCGATGCTGTTGAAGACAGACTTTCTAATACCGGGAGATACAATGATTTTAGTGACCAGTTTTCTTAAGGTCTCTGTACTTGGTAAGAGGAAAATATTGGAAAGGTATCGATAAACCTTTGGACTTTGCTTCAGCAATGAAAGCGCAAAAATTTTATCATCTAAACTGTAATTTCTCTTGAACTTAGGTTGTCCCATGTTACGGACTTGTAATGCAAAAAAATCTCGCACAGTTGATGGCAGACTTTCAATGTGTTCCGCAAAGCCACGGTTTAGCAACATTTGCGCATGTTGCAAACGTTCGCTATGGCGTTTACGCATTTGTCTCCTTGCTTTCATCAAGGAGACAATTACGTTATACTGCCGCACCTCTTCTGGAGAAAGGCTGGACCTCCTACTTGTCCTGAACAATTTCAGCACAGATGCTAAATAGTAAAAAGTAAAACAATTTATGCATGCAAAAAAAAACACAGCACAAATAGCAGAAGTTTAAGGGAGTTTTTAGAGGAACTGGATATTGGATAAAACAACCTTAAGGGGTAACACCACTCTAGAGGCAGAAAAAGAAGACCTAAATTTGACAATTTATTTTGTGAGTATGACAAACGGAATAGAATTTCTTTTCAGAGGGTTTATTTAACACATATTGAAGTATGAAAATTTTTTTTTTTTATTGCCATTTTCATGCAAAATGGCGGCAACAGAGCCCGTCGTCGAAAAAAGCTTTTTTGAAAACGCCGCCACGGAGGACGGCATGTATGATTTCTGGAACCAAAAATAAAAAAAAATTATAATCTATATACAATTGGCTTTGGAAGTACGTAGCCGTTTTTTGATTGAATGTAAACTTTTTTTTTTATAAACAATTTAATGCTCATTTTTAGGGCAAAGAATCGATTCATTTCTTAAAAAGTGCACCACTTCCACAAAAATTGATTAAAAAAAATAACCCTACGTACTTCCAAAGCCAATTGTATATAGATTATAATTTTTTTTTATTTTTGGTTCCAGGACTCATACATGCCGAGAAATCCGTCCTCCCGTGGCGGCGTTTTCAAAAAAGCTTTTTTCGAAGACGGGCTCTGTTGCCGCCATTTTGCATGAAAATGGCAATAAAAAAAATTGTTTTTCGTACTTCAATATGTGTTAAATAAACCCTCTGACAAGAAATTCTATTCCGTTTGTCATACTCACAAAATAAATTGTCAAATTTAGGTCTTCTTAAGAATAGTTTCTAATATAAAACGTCACAGTACCTTTCCTTGTCCGCAATGATTGTCCAGAGGTACCAGCAACAGCATATCCAGTATCTGTAAAATTTATTGCAAATGATTAATTCGTTAACTCGAATCTGAAGGGAAGAAATCGGCCATTACAGAGGCTTCGTACGAAAATTAATAATTTGCTGATCGGAATGGCATAAAGATAGAAAAATTCAATTTGTACTACTACGCTACTATTCATTATTATTGAAAAATATCTGTTATTCTAACAGTTGAAACAAGGGAGACAGTATCGAATGTTTGTATTTTCTTACCAGTATGGACCTCCATACGTTCAGCTGCTTGCTGAACCTCCAGGCGGCCAATCAATCCCTCCACAGGGTCCATTATTATCTGTAACACAAATTACAAATATTCATATTGTATAAACTAGTTAAATTCTAAGTTTAAAAAAAACAAACACATGCATTCTAAATTTTATAATAAGTATATATTTGTATTTCCTTACCAATATGTACATCCAACGGTTCCCTTACTTCCGGTACCTCCTGATGGTCAACTGCATGCTGTGGCAAGCAGCTTACATCAATTGGTGCTACAAAATATTAAAATAGTTTTTAGTAAAGTAAATTATATGTAAACCATGCAAATGATTCTAGAGGTGAAAATAAGACGAAAATCAAGAATAACGATTTCGCGTTTGAGCCTCCATTTTGCAGTAATAATGGATTAAATTTAAATTTCTGTCTCCTAAACTAGTAGTCGGAGGACTCTGGGCTTTTGTAGTTACATTGTCGACTAGCAATAGAACAAAAAAGTATTCATACATTTTTCTGTATCTCTTAGGGTTTAACATTTATAAAGCTTTTAAAATCCGAGATGTCAGTAAGGAAGGAATCTCGAATATTATAAACTTTATAAATGTTAAACCCTAAGAGATACAGAAAAATGTATGAATACTTTTTTGTTCTATTGCTAATCGATAATGTAACTATAAAAGCGCAGTGTCCTCCGACTATTAGTTCAGGAGATAGAAATTAAACTTTAAACCATTATTACTGCAAAATGAAGGCCCAAACGCGAAATCGTTATTCTTGATTTTCGTCTTATTTTCACCTCTAGAATCACCCCTTACAATATTTTCAGCACGTTTTAAGAAACGTACACCCTATATATTAAACATACCTGGAAGTTGAAGTGTTGGAACAGCAGTCTTACAAAGCTTCCTTTGTAATTTGTAGATGCCTAAGAAGTGCGCATCGCAGATCTTCCTGTTGCGAAGAGATTGGTGCATTAACAATGGATTGCCGCAAGCAGCAATCCATTTTAAGCACCTCTCTCGGTTTTTAACGATATCGGGAAATGCCCTCAGTAGGTTATTTCCCGATTCGCAACCTTCCACTTCGCACTTCTTAGGCCCGGACATAATCTGAAACTTAAATTGAAGCAATTAATAAAAAAACTTACAGTATCTCAAAGACGCTATATTACAAAAATTACTTAGCTTATGTGATGCCTGATCCACGTGGGTTATATTTCCTCGTGTCTGCGCCAAATGGCGCCAAACAATTGAAAATGACGACGGTCGTCATGGTAACATTTCACCAACGTCGAAAGGTTGTGTGTCGTGCTCACTGATACACCTAGGTATGTGTGTGTGATGTACCTAGCGCCTCCTACCTATTTGGTGCTAACTAAACGGGGACTTCAGCCAAACAATGACGGCTTGGCCCCCCTGGTAGTCGATCAGAGGCCTCCGAAGCGTGACCCACGAACTCTTGTACCTATTTTATTATTCATCATATCAATTAATAAACATATTCTTTATCTTGCGATCCTGTGAGTTAGCTTTAATAACAAAACGAATCCTACATTTATCTTTACCTTTATGTACTTGCAGATCATTTTGATTTCACACCTTTATTTAATTTTGTAATTATTATATTATCTTCTATCTTTTGTTATTTATTTGATTTCATGTACTTGGCGTAATTATTTTACTTTTTTGAAGTTTTTTTATGTGGTCTTCTTTACCAACGTGACATTTCAAAAATGTTAACAACTAACACTTGGCAGGTTATGATTGAGTGACAACAAAGTGACATTTATTGAATAAATTCTGCTTTCGAATGGCGACACCTACTGGCGTCAAGTGGAGGAGGAAAATGTGACGTCACGAAAACTATTAATTCCAAAAGTATCATTTTGATAACTATTAATTCAGAATAATTCTTTTATCTTTTAGACAAGCAGCTTGATACATTAAGTAAAACGACAAATGGGTTCGAAAAAAAAAAAATTATTCGCTTAATCATGTTAAAACACCGGGACTATGTCATAAAATAAGATAATAAGGCCAAAATAGCTGCGAGGACCTGTAAATTTCGCTATCGTCCGTGTATAGAGACATGGTCGGTCAGTGTGCCTATGGGTAGAGGGGGAAGGGGAATTAGCTTCCAGACGCAACCGCGTCTGTTGATTGAAGAACAAATGATCGACACGTATCGCGATACGTGTTTCGCCCCGCGCCGTGTGAAAGAGTCCGCTCGTTTCCACGTTTCATCTGTCGACTTCAGGCAAAAAGTATCGTGCGGCCGACGTTTGCGGGGTACACAAAATCAGTATCGCGATACGAGAATCGTCGTGTGGACGGTTCCTATGGAAGCTATAATGATCAATTGAAAATCGGTACGCATCATACACGTATCGCGATGCATGTATCGCCGTGTGAAAAAGCTCTAAAGTTTGCACGCCCTGTTGAAACGCACATTCAGCTCCATTTCCCTAACACCCAGCATGCATGCATCCGATCATACCCTCTACCTTACCACGCAAAATTCAAGTACAAAACTCTTTTCATTACAATCATTAATAATGATAAGAATTATATCATGTTTGGTATCATTTTCATTGCAAAAACTCCAGCAATCCACGGTGGTATTTGTATGGAGATCTAATATTAATTATAGAAATTCCGATTTTCATTACTGAGTGGCCTATTGCTGTCTTTGTCTTTATGACTCTAGAGCAGGCCTGCCCCATCGGGTGCAAATACCTCCTGAATTTCTGGGACCCGGGCAACAGCCGAGCGCGGGACTGGTTACGTTGCTAACCACAGCATGGGTTGCGGGAGAACTGCATGAGTGTGCGGCTGTCCACGTAGGCTCGTACCACGAGTCTATTGCTTGGATTCGAAGACCTCTTCTACATGGACGCCCACTCATGCAGTTCTCTCACAAATTTCGCAACGGGTAGCAATGGAACAGTCCTGCGCTCGGCTGTTACCCGGGTCCCAGAAATTCAGGAGGTATTTGCACCCGATGGGGCAGGCCTGCTCTAGAGTCTAGGAGCCCCGAAGCGCGTGGTGCAGGAGCTTCGACCCGAGAATCTTTCACGGTCATAAAAAAAGGTCGTCCCTTTCACCTTTCCGTGATTACAGGACTCCGTCAGTCCAAATGCACAAATATCGTTGGCAACCAAATCTAGAGACGCGGTAGCGTCTCGACGCCAAGTACATGAAAGAAAAGACACCTTGTATATGCCTGTCGCTACCGCTATCATTTACTCGTCGCCCGGCTAATCCAACCTAACCTGAAACTTATTTCATTAATATCTCATCACGCATGCAATATTTTCTAAATTTAAAGGCATTTTTCTTATGTAAACCGCATATAAGCTTTCGAATAAGACCAAATTTCAATAAAATCTGTCCACGCATGACAGAGATATCATAATATCGTCTCATGTATCAGTCGGAAACGGTAATTTTTTCTTCTGATTCTGATTCTGATTCTTCTTCTCCAACCAAATTTCGTCAAACATAATACGTATATACGCGTTACACGCACACCTTCAGCCAACAGAAACTAATACATGTTTCGTTCGTCATACGCGTTACATGCACACCTTCGGCCAACAGAAATTAACACATGTTTCGTTCGTCATACGCGTTACACGCACACCTTCAGCCAACAGAAACTAACACATGTTTCGTTCGTCAAACGCTATTACGTTACCTTCACTATGCAATCTACTCCAAATTTTGACAGCTTACAGTCAGGTTATAAACCTGGTGAGTGTTAAGGATGTATTGGACCTATTTTCAAAATAGTGCCAAATTGATGAAAATTTGTGAGATTGTCCTTTCTGATCTTCCTGATGTGCTCTAAAAATTTTTAACGAATTCACTAAACGGTTACTGAGTTATAACGTTTTTAATTTTCACTGATTTTGCACGGACTCTTATGGAAAGAGACGATCTTGACGAATAAACCATCTGAAAAAATGTTGAAGAAATAGTGCCAATATTTTCAAATGTTTTGTACATGCAGTATATGGGTAGATGAAAATATTTGCCGAGTTTCAATTGTTTTCACTACACCGTTTTAAAGAAATAAATTATAACTTGAGAAAATTGTGAATTCTGGGCATTTTCACTGGCAAAAGTTTAGCAAATAATGCTTGAGAAAGCATTTGTAAAGTGAGAAATACCTTCCTAGGATTAAAAATAAGACTCCAACTGTCGTTCGAATTCCTTACATCTAGATTTACTATGCGTAAGACGTAGATATTCAAGTATTTCAAATTTCATATACTTTTGTCTGGTATTGTACGTCCGATACATCGTTAAATAAGGTAAGTTGTAATTGCAACGAAAATGCAGTCTCAAACACAAGGTAAGTTGCCGAAATTTGAATTGCGACATGTTTGTATATCATCAAACTGTTTTTTATTTGTAACGAAACTGAGGATTTTATGTATATGTAGACCATAAAAAACTTCAAAAAAGTAAAAAAATTACGCCAAGTACATGAATTATCTTTGTAAAAAGAAGTGAGATTCCCATAAAAAACTTTAAAAAAGTAAAAAACAACGCCGAGTACATGAAAAAGTCGAGGACGAAAAAAAGTATTATCAAATAAATATCAAATAAATCACAAAAAAAAGAAAATAATATAATTACAAAATAAAAAAAAGATGTGAAATCAAAATGAGCTGCAAGTACATATAGGTGCTTTCCAACTGCGCTTAAGGGGGTAGACACGGGTAATGCAGCGCGCTGTAATACCCACATAATGTGCCCGAAACATGGGTTTGGGGGGATACGTTTTTCGTCCTTATATGAGCAGATTTTGGGCTGGGTGAGGTCTCAATCGAAAGAGGAAGGTTCGATGCAGCCCGCTCTGGTCATGGTTCGACGAGATTGTGTTGATATTTAATAATATCAGTGTTCAAAGTAGAGCAAAAGTCGACAAAATACACCCGCAGGAATCCGAGTATTTTTAGGTCACTAAAAGAGTTTTGTGGCTCAAACGATGACCAGAGCGGGCTGTCTCGAACCTTCCTCTTTCGAATGAGACCTCACCCAGCCTAAAATCTGTTCATATAAGGACGAAAAACGTATCCCCGTGATTGCATTCCCAAATACGAGTTCCGCCATATTGGCGATAATACAGAGCAAGTCACGTGACAAATTTAGTTGAGCTAGTGGACACGAGATGGCGCCTACTCGGGAGGACTGCCAACGTGGAATCATAGCAAAACTGAAGCGTTAGCTGGATACACAAGCCACAGTAAAAGCGTGATGCAGTCAATGCATGCATTTTCGGACGACTGTAGGTTAGATTATATGCATTTTAGGCATACATTGACTAGAAACTGCTGGAAACTGTGTACATTTACTAAATTCACGCTTTTACTGTAACACATACATCACCGCTGCCGAATATATGTTATAATTATATGGCCACATTATTTCAAATAAAAAAAGAGATTGGAATTTTTTAATAACACTGGAAGTAGTGATTTACTGATATCATATTTTCAGAATGTGGAAGTTACAGCAATTATTTGCAATTATTGCATTTATTATTATTCTTCCGACTATTGTATATAACATATAACAAGGAAAAGTCTCCAAACCGGTCAACAGTTGACTCCTTGATTTTTTTTCGTAATTCTTTACGCTCCTATGCAGAGATGGGCATTATTTAATTAAAAGAATATACTTCCGAATGGTCCCAGTGGCCGATCGACACGAGGTTTGGGGGAGGATGTGTGTACCCTAAATCTAAAATTCTATTTAGCTTCGGGTATTTATTAGTTTCCTTTGTTTATTCGAAGGCCTTTCATCTTTGGCTTCGAATAATTTTTCATCTTTCATTATATCTTTATCCTAAGGTCGTATTCAAATATATTGGCCGGTCGATTCGTTTTCGCGAACAGCGATCGAGGAGAAATCAGCCATCACCATCTGACGATCGTGGATTTGTCAGTTGGAGTTCCCTAGCCACCGAAGGGTATGATGGGGTAACGGGAATGCTGCTCGGCCCCGTCTGAACGTAGACGTGTGGCTGTTATTTATTCTTATTGTCAGCGTAGTACATATGTAGTTGTGTGCGTCACGAAGTAATGCATAGACCAATACGAGATGAAGCTATCGAGAAAGAATCAATGTTCTGACCAATAAAGCTCCTGAATTTTTTCGGAGCTAAGGCCTAAGGCACACCTATTCTGATGCGTGTATTTCTACGCTGCAGCTCGGTTTGGCCTATACATGACAGAAGCTTGGCGCTATCCCCACCACTTCTGGCTCACTCGTGTTCTGCGATGACGAGAGAATACGCGTTACGAATAGGAGTGTGCGGATCGTCCCGCGGCTCGGATTCTCGGCCCTCGGGACGGGTCGGAAAATTTCGGGCGGGATCGGGCGGGGTCCTGATACTTTCGTATTGCTCGAGATCCCGACGGTTTCGGGATCCCGAGACTCGATTCGGGCTACAAGCATGACCGCCATGAGCGGGCAATTTGATTTCAGGTCGGTTTGGCAAAACTCGGACGCGATCGGCTCGAAAGCCAGCTATTACGAGTGGACCGAGACGGAAAGAATAATGTATATCATTTATATCGATACCAGAGTGATAAGTTTTTACCTTTCTGTCTCCTGTTGAATCATAATTTGTATCTTATTATTTATTTACATATATATGTATTTTCATTGCTACCAAATAGTCTGTGAATACTGAATATGTCCATATACGTACTTAAATAAATACCATGTTCAGAACTTGGGAAGAAGACTATTTTTATATCGACAATATTTTAAAATCTGAATGAAATATACTTCACACTTAGTACTTTATGTAAAGGGAATATATAGGGTATTATCTTTTTCCGGATAGGTTGAGATTTAAAATAGAAAACGTACGAACTATAAGCATACAAAAAGGAATATTTCCTCGATGTTTCATAATAACAACAATATACAGGAGGCGAATATTTTATTATTTCAAATTAACGTGTAAGAAACAATTTTTCTATGTTCTCAGGTAATAATTTTAATCTATTACTGGTAACGATATCGTCCGATCGCGTCCGAGTTTTGCCGAGCCGACCTGAAATCAAATTGTCCGCTCATGGCGGCTATGCTTGTAGCCCGAATCGAGTTTGGGGTCCCGAAACTGCCGGGATCTCGAGCAATACGAAAGTATCGGGACCCCGCCCGATCCCGCCCGATAGTTGCCGGCCCGTCCCGAGCCCGAAAAATTGGGTAACCGCACACCCCTAGTTACGAAACTCACCGGCCAATAAATCTGAATACGATCTTAGAAGTTCGAATAACCGACGAGAACCTTTGTGTCCCGAGCCGCGCGAGATCGTCGTGCTCGGCGATGTGTCATCGATTATAAAGAAACAGAATTTGTTTATTTTTCATCGTATCAATATGAAAGTGTTACGTCCTGAAGGGACTTTTGTAAATCACCCCGAGCGGTTGGAATGATTTACCGGGTTCGCTGCTCTATCAAGGTGCTAAAGCACGCCTTGACTATACTTACCGGGAATTTGGAGGGTGATAAGAGGTTAAATCAAAGAGTACAAGGGATATAAGGGAAAACCAATGATGCAAAATATATTGTTACAAGAATAATACGGAATTATCCTACCTTGAGACGGCGCTCCGTCTCAGCTGTCGCTCGCCGTATCGCACGCACGCTCTCCGACTCCTATGTCGCTCGCGCGCTGTGTCGCTGACCCATACGTAGGTCGTGGTCGCTCGCTTCTGTGCTCTCGGATGGCACTCGGAAGTCGGTCACCTCGTCGGCGTTCGCGGTCTCTAATCGTCTGTTCTCAACGCGTTCCTACGTCGATCACGAGTGACGCGCAAGGGCTCTCCCGGCTGGGCCGTTCACGGTATGTCGGATGGAGGTACCCCTTGCACGAATTACTTTCGGCCGTTCGTAATTCGCGGACTTGACGCGGAGACGCGGTCGCGGTATCTGGACGGCCCTCTGGCTCGTCGTGACTTCCTACTTCGAGCTCCCGAGATTGAATGAATTCCCAATCGATTCTCGTTATGGGCCGTGCCCCGATCAATCCGCGCGAATGGGGAAAACCGCCCCGTCGGCAGTTGTCGCTCGCCGCACGCGTCGGAAATTTCCGGGCCCGGGCCGGCGGCGGTCACGTTATCCCTACGGCTGTTGCCACGCGGCTCAGCGTAACGTGACTGCCACGCGCGAGGCGATTCCGCTGAATCGCCGATTCGACAGGGAGCGACGCGAGGACAGCAAGCACGGGATGAACCGATAGGGGCATGTAACACTTCCCCACTTAGACATGAAATGGTCTCGAGAGGCCATTTCATGTACACGTGCGAAGCTGTCGTCGCGTACGCTTTCCTAACGGCTTAAAACTACGATTAACGCTATTACAAGTAAGGGGTGCATGGGCGATATAATAAATGAATCGGAATTAGGTAAAAGTGAAACCCATATATTGTTACAAGAAAAGAAAATAATAATTATAATACTAATAATGATGATATGGGAAAAAAGGAAAAAAAAACAGAAGTGACATTAGCGATGGGGGGGGGGGGGGGGGTTGGTATACGCTTCTGTCTCGGGCGGCGCTCTGCTGCGAATGTAATGAAACACGAAAATTACAACTTGGTCCCGTCACTTTTAAGTGATTACAATTTCCTGTTTAATTACCTGGTGCCGAGTGGTTGTGCCCCTCACTCTGCTCCGGCTGGGACTATCCAGGGCGCGTCCCGCTCCAGGGGTTGCTCCAAGGGCCTGGGCGCTTCAATAATTGGTAGTGCTGGTAGGTGTCTTGGCTGGGCGTCCAGAATGGCGCGTATGCATCCAGTGCAGTTAGAATTGAGAGACCATTGCAAATGCCGGCCCCGACAGCACACGCACCTTGTGACGTCGATGGCCCGTTTCTCCTCCACGAGCCAATGGATCAGGGTTTTCCGGTATACATGGAAGTCCGCGGGAGGCCGCAACCACGCACACGCGTCGCAAAGGGTTTGGAACTTGGTGACCGGGTGTGTCCACACGCGTCCTTTGAGATCAATGCTTCGTATTGGTCTCACGCAGACTCGCCTCCAGAATGGTGCATGTAGGTGCCGGGGCAGCACTACTTCGGCGAGGGTGGTTCGGCCGTACTTTTTGTCATTGAAACGCAGGGCGTACATGTTGCTGTTGCTTGATTTTAAGTTAAATTTTATGGTGACTGTGTCCCGCTTTGCTTAATCTCTACCTTATATGCTATTTTCCCTACCATCTAATTTTCACAGCAGAGCGCCTCTTGGGGACAACGCGCGGGGGTTTTTGCTGCGATCAGCAACTAAGATCTAAAATACTTCGAAGTATGGCTCGGAACCCGCGAAACTTCTCGCTCGTTCTACGAGGGCTCTCTCTCTTGTCCTTGTGGATGGTATAACGGGTAGGTCGGAAGGAAAAGATGTGATAGCAAGAGGTCGGGGTCTGGAAATTATTTGAGGAGGAGGACGGGGTGGTGCCATTTCTATATCAACCCTTGCCTCTTTCCTTAGTGGCTCGCGATGTTGGATCCGGCGTGCCTTCAGAAAACGGTATCCAATCCAGACAGTAATGATGATTATGAAGGTTCCTCCCAATCCTGGCAGTCCAAAGGTGACGTATGTAGATAGATTTTCTGTCCGGTGATGTGTTGCTATTTCTCTTGCTTGTCTCTCTATATCGTCCAATGCGATTGCATTAGCTTTCGCATGGGCATCCTGAAGGGTTCCCTGTGGTTCCTTTTCTTGATGGTCAGCCAATATTTTCACGTGATGTTCCGTAAGGGTAGGTAAGATTTCGGAAATATTTATGCCTATGGATGGCTTGTATATCGTTGTGAACGTCTCAGTGTCGACTCCGGATGCCCAAATCTGGTCAGTCCCGAGTTTGGCCTCACAATCTCTCCTCAATTGTAATATTCCTGCCCCCTGGAGCACTTCATATCCGGCCGAATGCTTATTGCACCGTACCTGCAGTGCCAGGGTGTTCTTGACAGAATATAACCAGGTGTTGGGTGTGATCATTCTCTTGAGGAAAGTTCGGCTTCCGGGGAGGGCTTGAATGTTGCAGCTAGGCCACTTGATGTTTTGTGGTTTTAGTAAGGCATCTGTCTCGCAGCTTGGGGCTTTTTCCAAGTCCTGGAGTGGTACGCTGAGTTCGCACATATACATCCGATGGTGTTTCCTGCATCCTGTGATGTAGTTTTCGTCTGGCATGAAGTATTGAGAGTTGACTCTGCTGATTGCTAAATATGCTGTCCTTGGTTTTATGAATATTGGGGTAGAGACGTTGGTCGATATAGCTTGGAATGAAGGGCAGGGTTGAATGTAATAAAGATCGAAAGGAATTTGGTCTAATAAAGGGATGTCGAGTGACAAGATGATCCGTCCCTGTGAATAAACTACGTTTAATTTGGTCACCCCTTGTAGCTGTTCGGAATTCAATTCTTCCGGAGTCAGCGGAAATTCATATGGCGTGGTTTCGCGAATTCTTTCGCAGGTCTGCGCTAGCTGACTTGGGGACAGAACGGCCGGATGTAGGATACCAAGTTTCGCAAACGTGAGCGCGTCGGTTATTACGATCAGAGCGGTCACGTATTCGTCCACGTGCCTGATCATTAGGAACGTCCATGACGAAAAAGCTGATTCTAATTCTACTCTTGTTTCGCGTTCGTCTAATTGACGGGTGGCCGCCGCTCTTTCCCTAATCCTATCGTCCATGTTTCGTATGGCGCCCGACACCGATTTTATCGAGTTATGTATATCCTGAAATTCCGATTTTATAATGTGCGTTTGGTTCCCTAACAATTCGGCGAGATGATTTTGGTCTATGTAAAGTTTATCTATTTCCTTATTATAGTATTGCGCGTCGTCGTTGTCCAGTGTTCCGAAGAGGGCCTTACTCAGCGATCCGATGAATCCCAGAGGTACCGATCGTTTGGTACGTTGGAGCTGTGGTTTCCCCAATATGCTTAATAGCAGTTCCTCGTATCTTTTACCGTCGAGGAGTTTTCGTTGCAGGGCCGCGTTGAGGTCGTCGGCCGGGCAAGACGTCCAGTTATAAGTTGTACATAAGGCTTTCATCCTGTGGATTTGTGGTTGGGTTTGTGGTCGCGAGGTTAATACTTCCGCGACTTCGATGCCGGTCACCAATCTCCATTGGGTGTGGAAAACTCGGAGAGGTCGGATTTGCTCGTAGTACAATCCCGGGTTGGGGCTTAACGGAGTTAGTTGGTAGTCCCCGTCTATGACCTTAGTGGTGGCACTCGTCCATAAGAACGTGAATAATAGCAGGCCACGTCTATCCATGACTTTCGCGAGGAATTCTATTATTCTAAGTAAATGTCTACTGCAATACGAAAAACAAGTGAGATTAAGGAATAGAGTAATTATATATATGGGATGTGGGACCTTGGTTATGAGGGTCGGCTAAATGAGCCCTTCCGCTGGTCCGTTGTAAGCTGAAACCATTTGGATACGCTTTATTAGCGTCAAGGTGGATTTTCCTTAGTATAAGCATGTTTCAGTTTATCGAAATGTTTAATTACCTGTCGCCCCTCATCCGAAATCAATATTGCATTATTTTGGTCAGTAATTGCTTTTATTTTATAAGGGCCTATGTAATGGGGGTCGAATTTATGGAGCCGAGGTTCCTTTAGAACGTAGACAAGGTCGCCTTCGGCAAATATAACTTGGTTACTCTTTCGGTCATAAATATTTTTCGAACGCGATTTGCTCGTGCCCAAGTTTGATCGCGTAGTGTTTCGAATTTCTTCCAATCGTTCTACCAAATTTTGTACGTATGTCGGATAAGTGAGTAGTTCTTCACGGGCCATAGGCGTAAATGGATCCCGAGCTAATTGTCCGAAAACCACCTCGTATGGAGTGAACTTTGTTGCCTCATGCACCGAGGTGTTGTATGAGTACATAGCGAATGGGAGTAGCAAGTCCCAGTCTTCGTATCTTTCCAGGTAGTGTTTCAAATATTCGGTTAAGACGATATGACTTCTTTCCAGGGAACCGTTAGTCTGTGGTCGATATCCCGACGTCGTTACATGTTTAATTTTAAAAGTTTGGGCTATTCCCTGTATTGTGTTATTAATAAAACTCGTTCCGCGGTCTGTTAGTATTGCACGCGGTGCGCCGAAGATCGCGATAAAGTAACGTGATAACGCGTCGGCCACGGTGACGGCTCGGATGTCGGGTAATGGCACCGCCATACAGAATTTAGATAATTGACATTGCATTGTAAGTACGTGACGGTTTCCGCTAGGGGTAGGGGGTAGCGGTCCTACGGTGTCCAAGGCTACTTTATCAAAGGGCCGTGCAGGCGTATCCGTGATTAGCATTGGTTCCCGTGTTTTAATGCGTACGAGCTTTTGTTCTTGGCAGCTCTGGCAGCTCCGCACGAAATCCTCTACGTCTCGACGTAAATGGGGCCAGTCGAATAGACTGCGAATGCGTCGGTATGTTTTAGTTACGCCCTTATGCCCTCCTATCAAACTTTCGTGATAGTGGCGGATAATATTTTCCCGTTCGGTTTCCGGCGGTAATTGGATTTCTCCTGTACAAATTGTAATTGACATCGGCGTATGTTTGAAAATAATTTTGAAATATTTTTCGAGCGTTTCGGCATCGAACCGGTGTAAGGTTTCGCCATGCGCCGCTATCCGAAACGAGCGGACGCGATCACATTCCACGGCGCTTCTAAGCGCTGTTAATGCCGGTGCCAACTCATTTTCCTCCATTTCGTGATAAAAGCTGTTCGTTCCAACGACGCTAAAAACCTTTCCTTCTTCATTACGGGTGACTATCACGCGATTCTTGATTAATTCCTCGGATAATAATTTTGTTTCGTCGAGTAGTCCTATAGCCTTCAGAGTTTTACAAATTGGGCTAGTTAATATTCTGTCCGACGATATAAAATGAGCATAATTGTCGCGAGAGGATGTAAGTGTGGTCCTTGCGATTTTCACTTCGCACTGCATTGTCTGCAATTCATCCTCAGGGGTGTTCGTTCTAGGAAAATTTTGTGGGACGGTGAATGGCCCGATGTTCGCTTCGTATCGTTCTGTCGAGTCAGGCATTTCGATTACATCGGGCCTTGGACTCATGCTGGAATTTTCTATAGGGGGC
Source organism: Andrena bucephala (assembly GCA_947577245.1). Taxonomy (NCBI): domain Eukaryota; kingdom Metazoa; phylum Arthropoda; class Insecta; order Hymenoptera; family Andrenidae; genus Andrena; species Andrena bucephala. Next base: position 72,333,182 of record OX387716.1, read on the forward strand.
CGTTGATCCTTCAGTTCCTACAATGTTTCACCCTCCGGACAAATCATGGTTGATTGTGGGATGTCCAGGGCTTCTTCATGTAGGGGTATACCCCATGATACTCGTTTCTTCGGGCCCGATTTTGGTTTTGTCCCCTGCGGACTGACCTTTCCCTGGGGATCCGATGTTTCTCCCTTTTCCTCTAGGGGGAATTCCTCGTCAAGACTCTTCAAGATGGTGATTTCCTCCTGGGAGAATGGGCCTATCCTGGAATCGTTACTTCCAAAAGTGGAGTCCATGTTGTCTCCCTCGATGTGCTGGTAGCGGGGTGGTTCGTCCAGACTCCTCAAGAAGGTGAGTTGGTCCGGCGTTAGCCCTGTATACTTGCCTTCTGTTATCATGGTGGAGCCTTCGTCTCCTGTCTCTAGGAATTCGGGCATTCCCGTCCTTCCTTCACTTGTATCCAGGACAGTCGAGTTCGCCCTACTCTCCAGATCGTCGGTGTTATCCCCTTGTGTTGCTGGCAGCTCCTGACCAAGTTCCTGTCCCTCCAGTGTGGAATCCTCTCTGAAGTCGAATGACGGTGGTTCTTCATAATTTGGTCTTGGCCTACCTTGGTGACGCGCCCCTGCACGCGTTGCTATCCCCTCATTTCCACGTGTGGGCCATGCTTCCTTTGTGGTAGTCGGAAAAGCGTGCGAGACCGGATTTCGAGATAGCGCGTCTGCGTTTGCGTTTACCCGACCAGGCTTATAAACGATTTCATAATCGTAATCCGCGAGGGTAATCTTCCACCGGGCGAGTCGCGACACCGGATCTTTTACTGAGAATAGCCATTGAAGGGGCCGGTGATCGGTTACCAGGGAAAATTTTCGCCCGTAAATGTATGTTCGAAATTGTTTTACGGCGTAGATTATCGCAAAGCATTCCTTTTCCGTGGTGGAGTAGTTTTCTTGTGCGGAGTTGAGTACCTGCGAGGCGTACGCTATGGGCGGGTCCTCGCCTATTTTCCCTTGACTTAAAATCGCGCCGACGGCTATGTCGGAAGCGTCCGTTGTAATAATAAATGGTTCGTCAAAATTTGGATAACGTAGAACCGGCTCTTTACAGAGTACCTCGCGTAAATCTTCGAAACTTTCCTGGTGTTTTTCAGTCCAAAAGAATGGGATTCTCAGGCTAGTCAAATTTGTAAGAGGTCTAGCGCGTTTTGCCATATCTGGGATAAAACGGCGATAGTAATTTACGAGGCCTAGGAATTGCTTCAAATTTTTCCGAGTGTTTGGCACGGGGAACTCGGCGACAGCCTTGATCTTTTCCGGATTAGGTCGTACTCCGTCAGCTGCTATTATATGGCCCAGATATATGACCTTGTCCTTCAAGAACTTGGCCTTTTCCGTCTGTAGAGTCAAGTTATGTTCGCGTAGGCGTTCGAAGAATCTCTCTAGCCGGTGTTTGTGCTCCGCGAGTGTATTCGAATATACTACCACGTCGTCTAAATACACGAATAACTCTTTCCCGATGAGCCCTCTCAAAACGTGGTTCATTAAACGCTGGAAAGTAGCCGGAGCGTTCTTTAATCCGAAAGGCATGCGGAGGTATTCGTAGTGTCCGTCGGGGGTAGTAAACGCGGTTTTTGCACGGTCCTCCGGAGCCATAGAGATTTGATGGAAACCGTTTGCCAAGTCGAAAACTGAGAAATATTGGGCTCCACCTAATCGATTGAGAATGTCCGTAATTCGCGGCAAGGGGAAACGGTCGTCAATCGTTATCGCGTTCAAATTTCTAAAGTCGGCCACCACCCTCCATCGTTTGTTTCCTTCTTCGTCCTCCTTTTTCGGGACTATGTGCAGGGGTGAGTTATGTGGCGAAGACGAAGGAGCGATTATTCCCAACTCTTCCAGATTGTGCATTTGTCTGGCGATTTCCTCGTCCATTAACGGCGAATGCGGGTATTGGCGAGTGAACACGGGCTTTGAATCGGTTAACGGGATGGTGTGCTCTATAGACGTTGTTTCGCCCAGCGGGTCTCCAGGTACGAAAAATCGGTCCGAATACCTTATAACCAAGTCTTCGATTGTCTGACGTGGTTCCGGGTCTAATTCCTCTAACTTCAGCGTTCCGACTATGTGTTGTATTCGCTCCTCGGGAGGTTTTTGTTCAACGCGGTAATTCCCCAAATCCTGATCTTCGCTAACGTCGAGCTCTTCTTCAGGAAAGAGGGAGGGGCAATCCCGCTCGTGGTCTTCAGGGCAGCAGAGGTTTATTTGTTCGCCGTTTGACTCTAATGCCAATGGTTCACTTAAACGTGTTAGAAAGTCCTCCTGACTCTGTTTGCATGCCGTCAACGTATCTTCTAATTCTTCCGAATTGGAGAAAACTACGGGGCGGATTGGGTGTTTCGCTGTTACCATCGTGCGTAGGTGATACGAGACGATGGCTTCCTCCTGAAGCAGATACGGACTCCCGACTAGACCGGCGATCCCTTCGGGTAAATTAGGCATGCTCAATACATGGAATAACGCCCAGCTGCCGTTTACCTTTAACGCAGTCGTTCCTAATGTCATGACCTTTCCGTTCAATCCGTTAATTTCAAGGGGCGTCATGCTTATAACCATGGCCTTTGAGCTGGCAGACCCGATTTCTAACAGGTTCAATGCTGAACCCGTGTCTCCTATGAATTCTCCCTCACCGTTCTCCAATTGTTCGGCCTTGATCCGGATGCGGGGGGACTCCGCGCGTATGAGTCCCGTGGTTGGCTCTGATTTCGAGGTGATCTTGGCGGAGGCGATCTTTGGGCCTGCGAAGAGGACCCGCCCGCCTCGTTTCGGTCGAACGGGCGGGCGCGCTGGGAGTTTAAATGATTGCGATTTTCTGGGTACGATTCGTATTCCGCCTTTCTTGGCGACTCTTGGGATTCATTTCTTCTAGGTTCCGGCGATCCGCGAGATTGGTATCTTCCAGGTTCGCGTGAATTATATCTTTCGGGTTCACGCGGCTCGTATCTCCGGGAGTCATATCTTGGCGACTCGCGGGGTTCATACCTTCCTTGTTCGCGGGGCCCATATCTGGGTGGTTCGCGAGGTGGATATGATCTAGCCCCGCGTGGTCGCGACTGCCTATTATTCCTAAATCCCCCGCGTGAGAATCTTTCACCGGGCTCGTACAGTCTATGTTCATAATCCGACGGGCGTTCGCCTTGCCTCGTCAGCAAGGCCGTCGGACGGCGCTCCGGTGTCGGATCGCGATAATACGGCTCCCGATAATATTCGTACCGATAGCGAGGGGAGCTATAAGCGGAGTACGGGGCAGGGGGTTCGCGATACGAGTCCTCCTCTCGCGGTTGTCTCCATTCGGTCCAACTACGTTGAGGGTCGTACGGCGACGGGGGTCGCGCGCTTCCGGTGTACCCATACGTCTCCTCGCGTGGCAAACCGGACGATTCTTGTTCTCGCCTTTGGGCGTGTAACGCCAAATCGAACGCATCGTCCAAAGATTCGGGATTTGACAAGGCTACTTTAGTCGCAATTCTTTGAGGTAATGCCGTGATAAACGAGGTCCGAGCCAATCGCTCCACGTCCCTAATGGTCCTTTCGACGTTTTCTCCGATTAATTCTTTCGCTCTTACGATCACCTGTCGGTACAGGCGGCTTACGCGGTGAATAAAATCTATTAGGCGCTCCCGGGGAAACATGCTTATACGTTCTAGTTCCAATCTGAGCTCCTCATAACCGCGGCATGGGGAATATCGGACCCGTAGAAGGGAGAGCAGATCGGTCACGCTTTGACAACCTTTCCCCTCGACGTAGTATCTAATAGGATCTTTTAATTTGTATATGAGCTCGGTCAGAAATCGTTCTTCCTGACCGGGTGGAATTCGCTGTATGGCCCGCTGTATCGAGGCAGCGAAGTCCTCTAATGTTACAAAATCAGGGTCGAAACGGGGAATGCCGTCAAGTGCCCGATATACTCTCTCTTCATCTTCTCGGGAACGCCACACGTCTATTACAGACATTTCTGGGTCGTTCGTCCGAGAACCAAAAGATGGTCGGCTGTTTAGGGCTGGTGGTAAGGTGGGAGGAGCAGGGGGTGGAACATTATCTGTGGTATGGGAATTGGAAGAATGTGGCGGGGGTGGTGATCTCAAAATTCCACCCGTCATTGCAATGTAGTAGGAAGTGTAGTCAAGTTACGAGCAGATAAGATTGCGGCTGGTCGCGGTTCGTAGCGACGGCACGCACTTTTATTCTAATAAGAACGGATTTAGAAAAGAAGAAGTGGAATCCCACTTCTGACACCAGTTTGTTACGTCCTGAAGGGACTTTTGTAAATCACCCCGAGCGGTTGGAATGATTTACCGGGTTCGCTGCTCTATCAAGGTGCTAAAGCACGCCTTGACTATACTTACCGGGAATTTGGAGGGTGATAAGAGGTTAAATCAAAGAGTACAAGGGATATAAGGGAAAACCAATGATGCAAAATATATTGTTACAAGAATAATACGGAATTATCCTACCTTGAGACGGCGCTCCGTCTCAGCTGTCGCTCGCCGTATCGCACGCACGCTCTCCGACTCCTATGTCGCTCGCGCGCTGTGTCGCTGACCCATACGTAGGTCGTGGTCGCTCGCTTCTGTGCTCTCGGATGGCACTCGGAAGTCGGTCACCTCGTCGGCGTTCGCGGTCTCTAATCGTCTGTTCTCAACGCGTTCCTACGTCGATCACGAGTGACGCGCAAGGGCTCTCCCGGCTGGGCCGTTCACGGTATGTCGGATGGAGGTACCCCTTGCACGAATTACTTTCGGCCGTTCGTAATTCGCGGACTTGACGCGGAGACGCGGTCGCGGTATCTGGACGGCCCTCTGGCTCGTCGTGACTTCCTACTTCGAGCTCCCGAGATTGAATGAATTCCCAATCGATTCTCGTTATGGGCCGTGCCCCGATCAATCCGCGCGAATGGGGAAAACCGCCCCGTCGGCAGTTGTCGCTCGCCGCACGCGTCGGAAATTTCCGGGCCCGGGCCGGCGGCGGTCACGTTATCCCTACGGCTGTTGCCACGCGGCTCAGCGTAACGTGACTGCCACGCGCGAGGCGATTCCGCTGAATCGCCGATTCGACAGGGAGCGACGCGAGGACAGCAAGCACGGGATGAACCGATAGGGGCATGTAACAAAAGTGACACCATTGGATTCTTGGCATTCTCCCGGTTATATTGGCAGAAAATAATTTAAATCGGACTATTTTTAACAAAACGGGCTTTCACTTCTACAAACAAATTTTTCACGTAATTTCCTTAATTTTGGTCCGAATTATATCATTTTTGGGGCCAATTTGATCGAGAAAACATGAGGAATCGACTGACGTCACTTTCGCAAAGATCTGATTAGAAATGCAGAACTGCAGATTTGTCACTGCTTAGCGCGCAACATTGTATGGCCCCGCTGGTTTCGAGCGCCGAAGCCCACGAAACTCAGCGAGTCGCATGATTGCCAGCGAGAAGGCCAAGAGGGGACTTTCCATGGCGAAGGAAAATCAGCCTTCTACAGAACTCAAATCGAGAAAGACTTTGCTAACAAACTTTATATTCACGTCAAATAAATACTTGTAAAATTTAGACGACGAACTATTGTTGAATTTCGCCAGTTCTTACATATGCCCCACTGGGTTCGGAATTCCTGATCCCAGAGTTTCATGCATTTACCTATTGAAATGTTGCTTCAAGTCATCGGGCAATTGCATTGTTTCTTCTCGTACATATGTATATCTGTTCGCGAGTAGGTGTCATGAATGACGCGACTTTTGTTTCCCAAATAAATTCACCCCTATCAGGGCCCTCGCTCGAACCGCTTGACAAGGAGACCGCACGATGTGAACCGAGTGCGAGTGAAATAGCGCACCAGCGGTACACCCTCGGTCGACGGCGACTTGAGTCATGCAGTACTGAATACGAAATGTTCAAAATTTCTCATTACACCTTGATGAGAGTGTTACCATTCATGGATTGTTGGTGAGTCAAGACACGAAGCAATTCAGTCTATTTTTTCTTATGAATACATGATTAGAACACACTCTACGTTCAATAAAAAGTGATCGAATTGCTCCATGTTTGATATAATTTTCATCGGGAAATCCTAAAAAATTCATCGGTAATACTTTCATCAATATTTATCAAAAACACGAACATTTTATTTTTCTGTACTGGGTATTTTATCTAGCTCGTCAGTTTTATTGTTCTCGGCTGTCAACGGGCGGTCTACTAGGACCAGAAGGTCCACGCTCGCAACGAGAAAGCAAAACAGTGGGGTGGGTAGGTCTTTCCCGATAAACTGAGCCCAAAGGCTTCTCAACAATTGAAACATTGGAAGACTGTACATATTCTTTCTGATGCTTTCGGCGATATGCGAAACCATTTGTATGCCCGGTTTCATGTCTAACAAGTCAGGCGATTTTGTTTGTGAGAGCCATATATAAAGACAGTCCTGTAACGTTCACTACATCTTCAATTATAAAACTGCAAATATGTTATTTTACACATGTGTCTCGCTGAGTTTCGTCGGTTTCGACGCTTGAAACCAGCGGAGCCATACAATGTTGCGCACTAAGCACTGATGAATCTGAAGTTTTGCAATTTCTAATCAGATCTTTGCGATCGTGGCGTCAATCGATTCCTTATACTTTCTCAATCAAATTGGCCCCAAAAATGATACAACTCAAACCATAATTAAGGAAATTACGTGAAAAATTTGTTTGCAGAATTGGAAGCCCGCTTCGTTAAAAATAGTCCGATTTAAATAATTTTTTCATAAAAAAAATGCGCAGGCTGGATGCGCGTGATTATTACGTGGCCCCCTCCATAGACATATATAGACGGATCAGAAGATGAGACTATCGACGTGGGGAAGGAAGGCTTGGAGGGGTAAAGGCATAGGTTCAGATACAGGCACGTCGGTTAGCTTCGGATGCATTCGGCATTCATAACCACAGCGTTATCCGATTTACTCGTATCGCTCCCCTTACCGCGAACCTTGCCACCCCCCTCAGCTTACGATCCGCCGTCTATATATGTCTATGGTCCCCTCCTCGAAGTGACAGAAAATATAACCTATGTATACGCTATATGATAATAAATGTTGAGCGGCTATTTCGTTCTTTTGCGCTACATTTGTGAACTTTTTATCATCCTTCCGAAACATTATTATTACGTCGCAACAGTATCTTTAGGAAATCGGGTCTAGCATATAGGTTATATTTTCTGTCACTTCTCACTTCGAGGACAGAAAATCCGATCCTCCAAGTGACAGAGAATATAACCTATATGCTATACCCGATTTCCTAAAGATACTGTTGCGGCGTAATAATAATGTTTCGGAAGGATGATGAAAAGTTCACAAATGTAGCGTAATACAACGAAATAGCCGCTAAATATTTATTGTCTTATAGCATATACATAGGTTATATTTTCTGTCACTTCGAGGAGGGACCACATAATAATCACGCGTTGGATTCAACATCAAACACAATTTTATATATGTTTGTTCATAACTGCTTTCTGCATAGGATGTGTATTTCATGTTCTGTTTCAGTGTTTTGCTAATTAAAAAATGTCTATCCTAACAAACTTCATTTTCTGGGGGCATGCCCTCATCTATTTTTCCTTTTCACTTATAATTCCTTACTGCCAACGTAGAATATTGTAGCATAAGCACATTTCAAGTAATTAAAATGTACAATGAATTTTCTACGTTTGCAGTACCAGGCGACTTTCCGTTTAAATTTTTATAAGTACAACGCAACAGCTGAGAATCTATTTCCTTATTCAGAATAGAATACGGAAATAGCAAACAGCTCCCTCTCGCGTTTACAGGGCAATCGTCGATCTGTCGGTATTACCATTTCTGTGCAGAAAAAACCTGCTGTAATACCGACCTGCCGAATCGGCCAGACCACGTGACGTGTCTACCCCCTTAAGACGACACAACTACATATACACAGCTAATATGCTGTGTTATTCCATTACCCATATCGCGGACATTATAATTAACCCATCAAAAAGAATCCCATTTAAAAACATTGTCGTAAATTAATAGCTTTACAAAATTAATGATATACAAAAATTGCGCCAATCATAACAATGGCTATTTATACAAAGAAAAAAATGTATTAAATAATATTAAGCAGATATATTTTTATACAAATAAATACTTTAATACGAATAAATATTTTATTCAAAATACTTGGCGCTGCGCCCCGAATTGGTGTTGCTAAACAGAAAAAATATGTATAAATTGCATTAATCTTTTTTTCTTTCTTTCTTTCTTGTGCGTGCGTTCGTGAATGTGCGTATGTGTGCGTGTGCATATGCTACGTATGATATTAGAGTTAAATATATGTACAATAAATCTGACTGTGTTTCTAATATGTATATGTATAATATGTATATGTTTATGCATTTTAGATTGTAAGGGAGTTATTGTTAATTATTAAGACTAAGTCAATTAACATTTTTTCGGTTGCGCAGCGCCAAGTATTTTGAATAAAATATTTATTCGTATTAAAATATTTATTTGTATAAAAATATATCTGCTTAACCAGTTAACTGGCACGGTCCTTTTCATTATTCGGGCCCAAACTGGTAACATCGAAAAATTAAGTGAATCACACAAAGTTTGGTATACTGGGGTTTTTTGAGTCGCTGAACCGATTCCGGGTGTAATTTTTTTCATCTGACACCCCCAACCCCTAAAAAATAGAATTTAGGGGTGAGTTTGTCAATTCTTTTCTCGTCGGTACACTCTGGGGTCGTGAAATTTTCACCAGCTAACTACGGGAGTAAGAGTTTACTTATGAAATTGAATACAGTACGAATAATTTATACAAATCCCAACAATTCGCTAATCATTTTGGTTCGGCCATATTGAGTCTGCCATATTGAAATTTAAAATTCCCATGCCAAATTCAGATTCAGCGACCCCAAAAACCCCTATATACAATTTTTCTATATCCCGATAGTATTTTAATATTTGGCAGCCATTTTGGTTCGGCCATTTTGAGTCTGCCATATTGAATTTTACAATTCCAATGCCAAATTCAGATTCAGCGACCCCAAAAACCCCTATATACAATTTTTCTATATTCCGATAGTATTTTAATATTTGGCAGCCATTTTTGTTCGGCCATTTTGAGTCTGCCATATTAAATTTTACAATTCCAATGCCAAATTCAGATTCAGCGACCCCAAAAACCCTTATACAATTTTTCTATATCCCGATAGTATTTTAATGTTTGTCAGCCAATTTGGTTCGGCCATTTTGAGTCTGCCATATTGAATTTTACAATTCCGATGCCAAATTCAGATTCAGCGACCCCAAAAACCATTACATACCAAGTTTCATTCAAATATTTTGAAAATCAAAAAAGTTATTCCATTTGATCATATATGATACATTGACAGAATTGGCCAGATTTTTGTTTGATCATATATGATACATTGACAGTTAACCGGTTAATATTATTTAATACATTTTTTTCTTTGTATAAATAGCCATTGTTATGATTGGCGCAATTTTTGTATATAATTAATTTTGTAAAGCTATTAATTTACGACAATGTTTTTAAATGGGATTCTTTTTGATGGGTTAATTAAAATGTCCGCGATATGGGTAATGGAATAACACAGCATTTTAGCTGTGTATATGTAGTTGTGTCATCTTAAGCGCAGTTGGAAAGCACCTATATGTACTTGCAGCTCATTTTGATTTCACATCTTTTTTTATTTTGTAATTATATTATTTTCTTTTTTTTTGTGATTTATTTGATATTTATTTGATAATACTTTTTTTCGTCCTCGATTTTAGTTTTACTGAACGGATAGGGGTTCTACACTGACATCTGCTGACAGCCCTGACACGGACAAGTGTGCGCTGCTCTATTGTAAAGCATGCCAACGATACTTTTTAACACTGATCCTCACAGTCTGGAACTGACGGGTACGAAGAGATCGTCGAATTTCACGGAACTGACAAGTGTGCGCTGCTCCATTCCAAAACAAGCAACCGATACCTTTTACGACGACGGAACTGACACAGAATGGACACGGAACGGATATGTGTGCGCGGACCTTTACTGTGGCACATGTATCTAGCTAACGCTTCAGTTTTGTTATAATGCCACGTTGGTAGTCCTGTAGGGAGCGGGGTACCCTCTCCACAGGGATTGTCCTGGGAGTGGGGAATCGGCCACGGGCTAGCAACCTGCTATTCGAAACGACTGCGGCTACGGAGATATATACGTTCTCTCTCACCTCACTACCTTAGTATAGCGTTGAAAGCTTGGCTAGCGATCTTGATATCGCGTGATAAGACCGAGAATATAGTATAGTCTAAAGTGTATTTGATAGTCTCTGATTAACACTACGACTGTTTATCCTGGCAGTTGGTGTCTCACATTAAAACCTTAACTAACTAAAGAGGCCACGATCTTTATTCAATCCTTCAATATATATACGCCGAGGGCAACGAAGGGGGATCATATGGTACAACATCGTTCATCAGGATCCCCAAAGTCCTCCTGAGTAGGCACCATCTCGTATCCACTACCTGAACTAAATTTGTCTCGTGACTTGCTCTGTATTATCGTCAATATGGCGGAACTCGTATTTGGGAATGCAGTTACAAAATTACGTCTTTCGTCCTTATATGAACAGATTTTGGGCTGGGTGAGGTCTCATTCGAAAGAGGAAGGTTCAATGCAGCCCGCTCTCGTCATCGTTTGAGTCACAAAACTACTTTATCTATTTCCATCACTTGATTTTCTTCTTACTTTGGCATGTAGAAACCCCCCTTAAACTTTGTTACACCTGCTGCCTAATACCTTGTCCATTGTAAGTATAAAATGAATGTACATACTACAGTGACTTATTATTTATTGATTACACGAATTTCATAATAAATTGAGTTGTCACCATAAAATCTCTTAACTTTTTACTTTCTTAATTCTAAATTACTACTCAAGTCATACATTCTTTTTTCTTAGCTTAGACTTTCCAAGTTTTTTATATCGTATTTGATTCATGCGGATCATTAACATGTATATAAGAGGTAAACAAAATATAAGCAAGTATATTTTTAAGAAGGATGGTAAATGGAATGCAAAATTCCAAGAATTTGGTAAAGAATAAGTAAATTTTTGGGTCTCCTCAAAATATGGAATATTTCTTAATATTATGATTCCTTCACAGAGAAATCCTAAAGGATATAGGGGCATCCATATTGTATACCTTAACCATGTTAAGATTGAAACTTCCACTTTCAGTAATTGTGTTAGATAATATGGATATCTAACTATTGCCACTATACTCCAAACAAGAAAAAGATAAAAAATAACAGGTTTAGTTTGCATACGTGGTTCAGCTTCAATCATCCCAAATAAAATAAATGCTCTGCCTCCAACTTGTAAAAGTGATACTAGTGTACTACTCCTAGTATAACCAAATAATGAATGCATAACTTCTAAAAACTGCAAAAGTTGTATAAATTTCATGGGATTTCCAACAGCCATATAGGTTTCTTTCATGGAAGCTAAAATTAAAATATTAGTATTTAAGTATGTTATTTTAGTTTTCATTGCAGATAATTATTTTTAAATAATTTAAATATTTACTAACCTGGCCCATCTCGCGAGTACATTATTCCCATTACGATAAGAATATAAATAAAACCAACGAATTGCCAAAGGTTATAAATAATTAAGTAGACGTTCTTGAAATCCTCTGTGTAACAAATATGAATAAATTAATATTTCAAAAAGGTTTAAGTATAATGTGAATAATAATATATTTTGATGGAATATACCTTTTTTATAACCAAATTCTTCTTTATGCAGTTTATCGTACATGCCAGGATAATCACTACATATATCACGTTTTTCATCTTCATTGTCTTCTAAATCCTCACTTGTCCACTTATCAAAGTCAATCTTCAACCATGATGGCTTTTGTGGTTGACTGATTAATCTTGGCCACCAAGCAACGCATTTTTTCTTCAGTATAAACTCAACCTGACGATCTATTACTTTATAATTACTTTGCTGTAACATTAAAATAGATTACATTTATTAATAATATTCTTAAAGAATTCGAGAATCTTAATCTTTTACGACTTGTGCCAAAGGGTATAGCCGGATAAGATGGTCAAATGTGCCCCTGAACCGAATTCAAATCACGACGGGTCATTCGAAAGCTTATAAAAAAAGAATGATTTCTGTCAAGTTTCAACTTTGTATCTCGACCCGGGGGGTAGTAAAGGGTAAAAATAGAAAATCAGGTTTTTGCCGAATTTCTCGTATATCAGCGGATGAAAAATTTTGAAAAAATTCAGAGGCATGTCTGTTATCGGCACATATTAGGGAATCGTGTCAGATTTTTAAATTGAAAAACCAAGCTGTGAAAAATTAAAAACGCCAAAAAATACTGAAAAATGCCGGTTTTGTATCGAAGCAGTCTTGAGATACTATAATTATATTTTTACTGTAAGTCCGCAACATTGTTACTATTGTCTTGAATTTTTTTCAGATTTTTCAATTTGGTCCGCCGCAGTTAAAAAAATTAAAAACCGATTTTTTCGCAGTTTTTTCCGTGTCAGGGTAGCTTATACGTCGAACTGCTTCATGAAATAAGTGTTTTATGTGATCTTCAATGTTTCTACATACCGCAAAACAACATATGAATTAGAGAAATTGGAAAAATCGAATCATTTGAAACTACGCTATGCTCCTTACATTGAAAAGTATCAACCATATTTTTCAACGGTGTCAGCGGTGCAGTGTTAAAGTGTCAAGCTGATAAACCAATGCAAACTTTTTGAACGTAGTTCGAGCCTCGAACTTACAAGTACCCCTTAGGTTAAGTTTTTTTTTTTTTTCATTAACTATATATATTTTCTAATTATATGACAAAATAATCAATATTTATTTTCAAATGTTTTAAGACTATTTTAAAAACATATTAACCTGAAATATACGTAATAATGAGTTTGGATTGCTTTTTATGCCACCGTTTGTCTAGTCAAGTATCCTATCAATTACGGTATTGTTTAACATTTCCTACACTATAATAATATGTGAAGGTGGTTTTTAAATCTCTTACCTTTAACAATTATGGATGGATAACAACAAAAATCGCGTGTGGTGTATTCAATCTTCATCGCTGTCTTCGTTAATTACAGGTGTCACGTGTTCATTGTTGAATATTTTACTGAGAATTTCTACAAGCCTTACAATTTTTTATAGGTATCGAGCATGTGACAAATAATAAATTATTGCAGCTATATGTGAACAGCACCCGACGGTACGGTTACGATTTGCACATTCACAACAATAGCGTTTAATTCCGGAATAGCCTATTGAGTTTGGTGCATAATCAATATAACACCTGTAGGTTTTACTGTTAATATGTCGCGATCTTACTTCGAATTTAATAATATTATTTCTCTCTTTAAGACAACGAAGATTAATATTGTTCTCTTCATCCATCAATTCTGCTAAATATGAGATTGCTTGAGACAATTGATAGGAGCCAGTAAACAGAATTTTGAGATCTTTCTCTGCCATTTCCGGAAAATCAAGAAGCTCGGTAGATGATAGTTGATTAAATGGAATCTTTCGTCTATTCCAATGTTGATTTTCCACTTCCACAGACAAAGAATTCTCAGTGCTTTTTTGAAATGACATTCTTTCTACTATTTCATCACAAAGTTCTACGTCCGAATTTAAGCGTTTCCCGAATGTATTATTTAAAAAACACGCTATTCTACAATATAAACTGACTTTTGGAAGACACTTATTGTCCATTTGATGGTGGAGAAGTTTGTATTTTTGTCCTATGATGCCGTGAATTGCCTCGACTACCCAGCGAACTTATTACGTATATTTCAGGTTAATATGTTTTTAAAATAGTCTTAAAACATTTGAAAATAAATATTGATTATTTTGTCATACATATAATTAGGAAATATATATAGTTAATGAAAAAAAAAAACTTAACTTAAGGGGGTAGACACGTCACGTGACCTGGCCGATTTGGCAGGTCGGTATTACAGCAGGTTTTTTCTGCACAGAAATGGTAATACCGATAGATCGCCGATTGCCCGGTAAACGCGAGAGGGAGCTGTTTGCTATTTCCGTATTTTATTCTGAATAAGGAAAGAAATTCTCAGCTGTTGCGTTGTACTTATAAAAATTTAAACGGAAGTCGGCTGGTACTGCAAACATAGAAAATTCATTGTACATTTTAATTACTTGAAATGTGCTTATGCTACAATATTCTACGTTAGCAGTAAGGAATTATAAGTGAAAAGGGAAAATAGATGAGGGGATGTCCCCAGAAAATGAAGTTTGTTAGGTTAGACATTTTTTTACTTGCAAAGCACCGAAACAGAACATGAAATACACTTATTACACGTCCTATGCAGAAAGAAGCAGTTATGAACAAACATTATATATAAAATTGTAAGGAATCGATTGACGTCACTGTTGCAAAGATCTGATTAGAAATTGCAGAACATCAGATTCGTCACTGCTTAGCGTGCAACATTGTATAGTCCCGCTGGTTTCGAGCGTCGAAGCCCACGAAACTCAGCGAGACACATGATTGTTGGCGAGCATCGCGTTTGACGATTCTAGCTACAGAATCACCCCGTATAAATGCTAAGAAACGATAGTGTGAAGCGGCGTGCGTTTCAACTGCACATTGACAATATCGTAGATTCTAGGGCCTAGAATATTAGCTCCGTATTACGATGTTCTTCACCAGAGCACTGCATTACTGATGAAAATGATGCCAAACATGGAGCAATTCGGTCTATTTTTAGTGAACGTAGTGTGTGTGTCCTAATCATGTATTCATAAGAAAAAATAGACCGAATTGCTTCGCGTCTCGACTCATTTTCGTGGACATAAACTCACGAATCCATCGGTGGTAACACTCTTATCAAGGTGTAGTGAGAAATATGAACAATTTCATATTCAGTACTGGATGACTCAAGTCGCCGTCGACCGAGGGCCCTAATAAATGTGCATTTATTTGAGAAACCAAAGCCGTGTCACTCGTGACACCTACTCGCGAACAGATACATATACATATGTATGTACGAGAAGAAGTAATGCAATTTCCCGATGACTTGAAGCAACATTTCAATAGGTAAATGCATGAAACTCTGGGATCAGGAATTCCCAACCAAGTGATGCATATGTAAGAACTGGCGAAATTCAACAATAGTTTGTCGTCTAAATTTTACAATTAAAGTATTTATTTGACGCGAATATACATATGTAAAGTTTGTCAGCAAAGTCTTTCTCGATTTGAGTTCTATAGAAGGCTGACTTTCCTTCGCCATGCAAAGTCCTCTCTTGTCCTTCACACTAGCAATCATGCAACTCGCTGAGTTTCGTGGGTTTCGACGCTCGAATCCAGCGGGGCCATACAATGTTACGCACTAAGCAGTGACAAATCTTCAGTTCTGCATTTCTAATCAGATCTTTGCGAAAGTGACGTGAATCGATTCGTCGTGTTTTCTCGATCAAATTGGCCCCAAAAATGATATTAATCGGACCATAATTAAGGAAATTACGTGAAATTTGTTTGCAGAATTGGAAGCCCGTTTCGTTAAAAATAGTCTGATTTAAATTATTTTCTGTCAATTTAATCGGGAGAATGCCAGGAATCCATTTGTGTCACTTTCATATTGATACGATGAAAAAAAAAACAAATTCTGTTTCTATATAATCGATGACACATCGCTGAGCAACGGCGATCTCGTGCGGCTCGGGCCACAAAGGTTCTCGTCAGTTATTCGAGCATCTAAGATCGTTACGGGCTCTGTTTGGTGTACACGGTACGGACTTTTCGCTATCCCCACCACTTCTGTCTCACTCTTGTCCGGCGAAGGCGAGAGCGAGATGGAAAGAGAGCGAGCGAAGGCACTGAAAGCGAGCGAGGACAGTACGAGACAGACGACGCGTTGATATTTTGTTTCCCTCCGTCTTTCGGACGCCTGACACTCCGTCCTTTGTATGCGCGACGGGCGTGCACGATGGTCGCAAGTGCTTACGGTGAGCACGGGAACCGCTTCGCAAAAACTTGACGCAGGCCCGGCATAAGTCTTTTTTGCGCCCTAAGCGAACTTGTCAAATTGCGCCCTTTATTATATTACATTTATTTGAGATTATTTATGACTTTACTCTGCAAAATTAGGCAACTGCTAGGGCGTAAGGTTGACAAGAAATGCAAAATGGCCTTTTCATTGTTGGCATTGTTGAAAATAAATTTTTAAATGAAATACTACAAATTATACTACAACGGTTTTAAACTACGAGTAGAGTAAGGTCATGAAGAAGCTCAATTAATGTATTATAATAAATGGCGGAATTTGTCAAGCTCGCTTATGGCGCAAAAAAGACTCGTGCCGTGCCTGGCTATCTGACCGTGGCGCGGATGCATCGAACAGTCACGATTCCATCTGAGCACTCGCGCCCGTCGCGTATACTCCCACCATAGGTACCGCTTAGCTGCCTCGGTGCTCCTGTTTGCAACGTTTTCTGACTCGCTCTCGTTCCATCTCACTCTCGCCTTCGCAGAACAAGAGTGAGCCAGAAGTGGAGGGGATAGCGCCAAGCTTCTGTTGTGTATAGGCCAAACCGAGCTGCAGCGTAGAAATACACACATCAGAATAGGTGTGCCTTAGCTCCGAAAAAATTCAGGAGCTTTATTGGTCAGAACATTGATTCTTTCTCGATAGCTTCATCTCGTATTAGTCATGACAGCCACACGGCTACGTTCAGACGGAGCCGCGCAGCATTCCCGTTACCCCACCATACCCTTGGGTGGCCGCGTAACTCCAACAGACAAATCCACGATCGTCAGATAGTGGTCGCTGATTTCTCCTCGATCGCTGTTCGCGAAAACGAATCGACCGACCAATATATCTGAATACGACCTTAGGATAAAGATATAATGAAAGATGAAAAATTATTCGAAGCTCAAGATGAAACGCTTTCGAATAAACAAAGGAAACTAATAAATACCCGGAGCTAAATAAAATTTTAGATTTAGGGTACACACACCCTACCCCAAACATCGTGTCGATTGGCCACTGGGGCCATTCGGAAGTATATTCTTTTATTTAAATAATGCCCATCTCTGCATAGGACCGTAAAGAATTACAAAAAAAATCAGGGAGTCAACTGTTGACTGATTTAGAGACTTTTCCTTGTTGTATGTTATATGCAATAGTCGGAAGAATAATAATAAGAGCAATAATTGCATATAATTGGTGTAACTTCCACATTCTGAAAATATGATATCAGTAAATCAATATTTCCAGTATTAGTAAAAAAGTTCCAATCTCTTTTTTTATTTTAAATAATGTGGCCATATAATTATAACATAAATTCGACAGCGGTTTCAAGTGATGTATGTGTTACAATAAAAGCGTTAATTTACTAAATGTACACAGTTCCCAGCAGTTATATGCCTAAAATGCATATAACCTAACCTACAATCGTCCGAAAATTCATACATTGACTGCATCACGCTTTTACTGTGGCTTGTGTATCCAGCTAACGCTTCAGTTTTGCTATGACTCCACGTTGGCAGTCCTCCCGAGTAGGCGCCATCTCGTGTCTACTAGCTCAACTAAATTTGTCACGTGACTTGCTCTGTATTATCGCCAATATGGCGGAACTCGTAATTGAGAATGCAATTACGGGAATACGCTTTTCGTCCTTATATG
The DNA here is from genome assembly GCA_947577245.1 of Andrena bucephala. Lineage (NCBI taxonomy): Eukaryota > Metazoa > Arthropoda > Insecta > Hymenoptera > Andrenidae > Andrena > Andrena bucephala. The sequence goes on from OX387716.1 coordinate 72,350,940, forward strand.
AGCAGATTTTGAGCTGGGTGAGGTCTCATTCGAAAGAGGAAAGTTCAGTGCAGCGCGCTCTGGTCATCGTTTGAGTCACAAGACTCTTTTAGTGACCTAAAAATACGTTGGTTCATGCGGGTGTATTTTGTCGATTTTTGCTGTACTTTGAACACTCATATTATTAGATATCAACACAATCTCGTCGAACCATGACCAGAGCGCGCTGCACTGAACCTTTCTCTTTCGAATGAGACCTCGCCCAGCCCAAAATTCGCTCATATAAGGACGAAAAGCGTATTCTACTAAACCCATGTTTCGGGCCAGATTGTGTCGGTATACAGCGCGCTGCATTACCCGTGTCTACCCCCTTAAGGGGTACTTGTAAGTTCGAGGCTCGAACCTACGTTCAAAAAGTTTGCATTGGTTTACCAGCTTGACACTTTAACACTGCGCCGCTGACACCGTTGAAAAATATGGTTGATACTTTTCAATGTAAGGAACATAGCGTAGTTTCAAATGATTCGATTTTTCCAATTTCTCTAATTCATATGTTGCTTTGCGGTATGTAGAAACATTGAAGATCACATAAAACACTTATTTCATGAAGCAGTTCGACGTATAAGTTACACTGACACGGAAAAAACTGCGAAAAAATCGGTTTTTAATTTTTTTAACTGCGGCGCACCAAATTGAAAAATCTGAAAAAAATTCAAGACAATAGTAACAATGATGCGGACTTACAGTAAAAATAAAATTATAGTATCAAGACTGCTTCGATACAAAACCGGCATTTTTCAGCATTTTTTGGCGTTTTTTATTTTTCACAGCTTGGTTTTTTCAATTTAAAAATCTGATACGATTCCCTAATATGTGCACCGATAACAGACATGCCTCTGAATTTTTTCAAAATTTTTCATCCGCTGGTATAGGAGAAATTCGGCAAAAACCTGATTTTCTATATTTACCCTTTACTACCCCCCGGGTCGAGATACAAAGTTGAAACTTGACAGAAATCATTCTTTTTTTATAAGCTTTCAAATGACCCATCGTGATTTGAATTCGGTTCAGGGGCACATTTGACCATCTTATCCGGCTATACCCTTTGACTCGGCATTACATTTCGGTCAAGGTATACCGAATCCAGTTTGACATAAGAATATACAGGGTGTCACAAAAATGTTTCCGTTCCTTAAAAGGGTTGATTTGTGCGGTGATTGCAAACAACTTTTTCCTTAGCGAAAATATTGTCCGAAGCTTCGTTAACGAAATATTAACAAAAAATTCCGACCAAACAGAGCGCAAGTTTTCCGCTCGAGCTCCCGCCGCACAGTGGGAGAAAATGACATAGTCAGGGACAAAAATCGATTTCCACGCCAAATCGAGATGAATATCAACAAAACATGGTATACTGGGGTATTAGGTATCGCTGATTACGAATCCGTTACACGAATTTTGAAAAAGAAAGTGGCGGATCCAGTATGGCCGCCCAAACTCGGCAAAAACTAGTAAAATAGGGATCATACGAACGCAAAATGTTGTTTATTGAAATCCTCAAGCTATAACTTTATATTTTATGAGTCTAGAAAGTTGCATTATACTGTATAGAATGCTATACTAAAGAATAGTTGTTAAAAAATGGTAGATAACAATAGAAAAACCAACATTATTTACTAATTTTATCATTTCCGCGGCAAATACTGCAAATACATGATTAATCTAACCATTGAATATCTATCGGAGACGAAAATAAAAATTATTGACATAAAAAAATGTTAGTAGAATTGTTTATTAATAATTTGTTTAAATAATTTTTTAACAAAGAGACAGTGAAATCCATTTCATATAATCAAATTGATCATATTTTGTTGTAACATTACTATAAACAATTAATTGTTATTAAACAATTTGTTACCATAATAGATTTCAGAAATATTCAATACCGATAAGCGCAATTTGGAAGTTACATTGTTTTTATGACGTAGGTACCCAACGGGGTGAAAAGGGGTAAAATGTATTTTCTCGGACTCCTTAATATCTCTCATGTCCGATTAGATATCACCATGGTTTTCACTTACAACGGTTGGCCACACAAATGCCTAAAACTCAATTTTAGGATTTTGCCCTAACCAACCCCTAAGGGGGTGAAATGTGTATTCACGTATTCTTCAAAATCTCTTGGGCCCGATTAAATATCGATACTTGGTTATAGCCTAGCAATACAAATACCTAAAAACCTATTTTCAAATTTTAGTCTAATCAACCCTTAAAGGGGCAACTCCGGATATGGTGTGCTAAGGGTGCACTGAATTGGAGCGTCTTAAGTTTTGAATAGTAAGTGTATACGAACATATACCTAAATATATAAATGTTCGTCATACAGAGGTTACTTTACCGAAATTACATAAAAAATTGTTACAAAAAACGGATACAAAAGTAATTCTTTTTGATTATTCTACCGTAGCGAAGTACACGTATTTTGCTAGACATAAATAAATAACCCTAAACCCAGTATTTGAACTTTTTAAACTTTTTTTACATTTTTGATTTTTCAGTTTTATATTTTTTTTCCGTGTTCTTTTTAATTGTTTGTTTACTTACTGACTCATGGTCTTTAATAACTAAAATTCGTCGACTGACTCGTCCATAACTCTATTTTCATCGTCCGACTCCTGTTCGCTATCATTTTCAGAAATTAATAAGTTTTTAGCTTGGTCACACAAGCCTTTAATTTTTTTTTTGTTTTATGGACTCTCAAAGCACTTATAATTGGGTCTGATGAAACCAGCATAAAGAGATTTTGAAGAATACGTGGAAAAACATTTCACCCCCTTAGGGGTTGGTTAGGGCAAAATCTTGAAATTGAGTTTTAGGCATTTGTGTGGGCAACCGTTGTAAGTGAAAACCAAGCTGATATTTAATCGGGCCTAAGAGTGTTAAGTAGTCTGAGAAATACATTTTACCCCTGGTCACCTCCTTGGGGATGAAATTTCCACGAATCCTTACTTAGTGGGTACCTACGTCATAAAAACAATGTACCTTCCAAATTGCACATATCGTTATTGAATATTACTGGAATCTATTATGTTAACAAATTGTTTAATAACAATTAATTGTTTATAGTAATGTTACAACAAAATATGATCAATTTGATTGTATGAAATGAATTTCACTGTGACTTTGATAAAAAATTGTTTAAATAAATTATTAATAAACAATTCTACTAACATTTTTTTATGTCAATAATCTTTATTTTCGTCTCCGATAGATATTCAATGATTAGATTAATCATGTATTTGTAGTATTTGCAGTATTTGCTGCAGAAATGATAAAAATAGTAAATAATGTTGGTTTTTCTATTGTTAGCCACCATTTTGTGACAACTATTCTTTAGTATAGCATTCTATACAGTATAATGCAACTTTCGAGACTCATAAAATATAATGTTATAGCTTTAGGATTTCAATTAACAACGTTTTTCGTTCGTATGATCCCTATTTTACTAGTTTTTGCCGAATTTGGGTGGCCATATTGGATCAGTCATCTCCTTTTTCGAAAATCGTGCAACGGATTCGTAGTTAGCGATACCTAATACCCCAATATACCAAGTTTCGTTGATATTCATTTCGATTTGGCGTGGAAATGAATTTTTGTCCCTGAGTATGTCATTTTCTCCCACTGTGAGCTGTAGCGTTGGCTACGTGGTAGGCGGCTGCGCTTGTACTACAAACAAGCAAATAGGCACGAATCGAAGGAAACCGCGTAAAATAACAAATGAAAAAGACGTAACATACAAAATCGAACTTGTGGTCATCTTTTGGTTGTCATTTAAAGTGAATAACGAATTAAACATAAATCCAGGAAAATCATGTCAAACGTAAAAAGACGAATACACAGTATTTTTTTAAAGCAGAATCGTAAACTACTTTCCATACCAAATAATCGTTATAGTCGAGCTTTTCGCAATCTATTGTGAGCATGTTTGCGAGTAATTACCAAAAAACAAAATAGTCGAAATGTATAAAATTGTTGAAGTTATAAATCGTTGAAGATAGCCGTGTACGGCGTGCCGCTACCGGCAGTGTACATCAATTCAGGTAAGCCAATCATCTGAAACAAAATGCTTTGAGGACCACTTTATACACCAAAATCTACAGAGTAGAACTTTGCTGAGGAATTTGAACAAAAACTGTCGAAGTTACACACGAATCAATTTTTCCCCACATTTTTACGGGAAAATATCGTCTTTAATCATTTAGAAAATGTTTTAGCAACAGCCAATGTTGATACGGGAATTCCACTCTGTAGAGGAAGGAATTCTACACGTCCAGTACAAATTTCAAGTGAAAATATTCATTGGTTCAAGAGTTATGATGTACACCAGGGGTGCACAGGGAGCCGTTTTTAGTGCCTAGCTGCGAGCAACCCGCTTGTCCCGTTGATAAGGTTAGAATCGGTGAGGGGAACTGCAGTAGTGTACGTCCGTGCTCGTAGGCTCGTAGCGTAAGTATATATGGCTGGGTTCCTTGTGGGGCCCCAGTGCAGAACAGGTTCCGTAATAAAATTCAAGGGGTCATGAAATTTCCAAAACATTTGGTACTGCATAACGCTAAGTGCAATGGCGGGTACCACATGCGTGTACATATGTGTATATTTATTCATATATAACTTTCTAACACTTATAAATATATATATATCGTTAATTAAAATTTGGTTTTCTTTGTGTCCGAGTTATTTATTTGTATAGTATGTTACGTCCTGAAGGGACTTTTGTAAATCACCCCAAGCGGTTGGAATGATTTACCGGGTTCGCTGCTCTATCAAGGTGCTAAAGCACGCCTTGACTATACTTACCAAGGAAAGGGAGGATAACAAGGGATTGAATATATCGGTACAATAGGTTTAAAGGGAAATCCGAGATGCAAAGTATATTGTTACATAAATCAGTTAATCATACCTAGAGACGGCGCTCCGTCTCGGCTGTCGCTCGCCGGTTTTCGCTGACTTCACACGACACGCTTGCCGTCGGTTATTCGCACGCTCGAGGTGTCGGTTGACCGAGCGTAGGTCGCGGTCGCTCGCTGTGCTCTATCGTAGCACACGGAAGTCGGTCACGTCGCTGTTCGCGGTCTCTAATCGTCGGTTCTACGCGTTCCTACGTCGATCACAATTAACGCGCAAGGGCTCTCCCGGCTAGGCCGTTCTCGGTGCGTCGGATGGAGTTACCCTTTCACGAATTACTATCGGCCGTTCGTATTTCGCGGACTTGACGCGGAGACGCGGTCGCGGTATCTAGACGGCTCTCTGGCTCGTCGTGACTCCCTATCTCGTGCTCCCGAATTAGACTGCCTTCCCAAAGTACCGCGATCGAGGTTCAAGCCTCGCACTCCCTATCTCGAGAACGGGGGAAATCGCCCCGTCAGGCGCTATCCTTCGCAACTTCCATTGCTCCATCCTCTGGAATCTAGGGCCCGGACCATCGGTGGTCACGTTGTGCCCACGCCGACGGATTCCGCGTTCGCCGACCTACTAACTAACCCGCGTGTTGCGATTCCGCTGAATGGAAGGCGACGCGGGGACAGCAAGCACGGAATGGACCTGAAGGGCCCATGTAACAAGTATTAACTTTCTAAATATTTTATGTGTCGGTGAAAAGATAAGTATTATTACCAATAAATGTTTCATTATCAGTAAAATCGAACCGTCTAGTCATACCAAATGCCGGCAGTACCAAATGTTTTGGAAATTTCATGACCCCCTTGAATTTTATTACGGAACCTGTTCTGCAGTGGGGCCCCACAAGGAACCCAGCCATATATACTTACGCTACGAGCCTACGAGCACGGACGTACACTACTGCAGTTCCCCTCACCGATTCTAACCTTAGCAACGGGACAAGCAGGTTGCTCGCAGCTAGGCACTAAAAACGGCTCCCTGTGCACCCCTGATGTACACCGTGCCTGAAAATGGTGTTTCGAGAAAAATGGCTTCAAAGTTAAGTCCCCTTTGCTAATACCGCTCTGCGAGGCCGTTACTCGACGGGACAGTAAATTACGTTCGCTACTGTAACTTCTACAATTCTTTGAATTTTTTCATGAAATTTTGTATAAAATTGTAGGAATAGGTGACGTAATTCCTACGGAGCCACGGAAAAGAGAGTCAGGACGTCGGGGATCGAACCCGAGCCGCCCGCGTGCTGATCAGTCGCATTTGCCACCACGGCTACGCCGACTCTCCATGGTCTTTCTAGTCCGGGCTCCCTTTTGTTCTATGGGGATTCCTGATTCCACAAAATGTTCATAAAAGACTTTCAGAATCAGTAAAAAAAAAAATCGATTTTTTGAACCTGAAATAGTCCACTACCCCCTTAATAACGGCCAAAACTGTTTCTGATAATAAATAAGTCTCTTTAAATAGCCCGAAGAAAAATTTACGTACTAGAAACTTCGAGAAATGTCACCGAAAATATATAATAGCCTGCGTTAAATTTAAAACATAATATTAGATGTATGAATAAATTCCTTCCGTCTGGATTTAAATAATCAGTATAAATCTACTGAATTTTTATCACGGTGGTATTCGTAAGCTGACAGAAAAATGGCGAAGGTAATTAACAATAATAGAAATTATTTCGATGATTGAGTTGTTTTCATATATTTATAATCATCAATAAATTAAATAAAACTCACCCTTTCGGACATTCCTTTCTTTCCCTTTCGGAAACCTGTGTCACTAGGTCACCGTACCGATCCTGGTCATCGGTGGACGAAAAGATTAATGTTAGTGTAGCGCCCAGTGCTCAACTGATCGCAGGTACATACGACACCACCCAAAGTAAAGAGTCGCAACATCAAGTGCGTTCGGGTTAATGTACCCAATATTAACTTCACTGCACGGCTACTAACACTCATCACTTTATTTAAATGAAATTCAATTGCACCACTCGGTAGACAAAGGATCAAAGAATTTGTTGCGCTAAGTGAGGACCGTGGCGCATCGCATGAGGCGGAGGGGGGTGCGCCACCATTTTGGGTTCGTTTTGCCGCGTCCTAAACCTCCGCGCAGTATAACTTCTGACACGGTGAAACTACAACACTCGTTTTGGTTTCAATCAACGGCTATCGTCGAGATCTATCAATTCCTTATATAAAAAATTAGCGACGAGTAGTTATGGTGAACTTGTATAGAGTTCAAGTTAAAAATTAACAAAAGTCAATACAATGCCGGACTATACTCGACAAAAAGCCAAAGTCGAAATATAGAAATCGTATACGGTTGGAAAGATCGTCTCGCCAGCAATCCAGTGAAACCCATGAAACACCATATGAGCGAATTAAGCGGTGTCAGGAACGCAAGAATATCGTAAGACCGCACGTTCTGCGGCTTTGTGCTCGGCGAGTTCAACCACTCTTATACCGAAACTCCTCCAACGACTCTAGGCAGTACCTGTACTGATTTAACGTTCATCAGAAATCTCGATGTATCGTGTATGCCATTTGTAGCCTACTTTTCATATCACAGACCATATCAATAAAATTATAACACTGTAATTATTTGTTTGTTTAATTTTCTTCCTGATCCCGACGACAATAAAACATTCTGTTGGTGGACAATGTAGACGTATTCACATGACCCGTCCGTACTCCCGACACAGACGCACCCGAATTTTCCATGTACCCATTGCTTTGAGATAGACAGCAAACACCACGTGTTTCGGTTCGAAAGGGTCCGAAGAGAAAGAAACAGAAGGTCTTCGAGTTGCTATAAAGAAGAAAATGCATACCATTCATATTTCCCTTGTTCGATACCCTGAGTTCACGTCTGCTACGAGGTGGAACCAATTAAGCCATAAATTTCTTAAAACTGTTGGAAACCGTTCTCTACCGCTGACTCGCGGTACAATACGGTTATAAACCGCGACCCTGGTGAAATGCTCTGGCTGATCAGCTAGATAAAGTTTTAGGAACTAGCAATTAAAAAGTATCATCCAATATCAATACGCCCCGCAGAGAAACACAGGAAGAAAAGGGGTAGTCCGCTGACTGCGCGTGGTTCCGCCTGCGACGTCCTCCCTACAAATTCGAAAAAGCTCCCTTTTCTCTCGAGTATAAACACGTGCTCGAATTTCAACATAAAAGCACGCGTTGATGTATTCTGTGCGTGAGAATTACGATTGGTCCTAACCTAACCAATCGGACCTGCATCCCTCCCAAACGGCCACGTTAGGATAAACATGCGCTCGAATTTCAAAACAAAAGCACGCATTAACGTATTCCGTGCGAGAAAAGGTGGGCCTTGGGGAGGAGACATTGCTGCGAACAGGGCTTCTTTAAGCGGAAGTTCTGGCTTATGCCGAGAACCACGAAGATGCAACTACTGCTGCACGAGAATTTGCGCGGTTGTAACCACGGCTCCGAACCCTAAGTGAAAATTCATTTCCACCTATTTTTATAACGTAGAAAAAACACGTTCCATGAAAAATAAATGAAGTGATCAGTGTTAGCAGCCGTGCAGTGAAGTAAATATACGGTACATTAACCCGAACGCACTTCACGTTGCGACTCTTAATTTTACGTGGTGTCGTACGTACCTGCGATCAGCTGAACACTGGGCACGTCCTTCGATGACCAGGATCGGTTCAGTGACTTGTGACACAGGTTTTCAAGCTGCAGGTGAATTTCCGAAAGGGTGAGTTTTTGTTACTTTATTGGTGATTATTATTTTTTAAATTTAACGCAAGATATGCCTTATTTCCGGCGATAATTCTCCAAATTTCCGTACGCAAATTTTTGTTCGGGGTTTTTAAACAGATTTATACATTATCAGCAACAGTATTGACCGTTATTGAATTACGGATTTTTATCACAATATCGAACTACGATTACTTTTTGTTCATTTTCTGTTACATTACCTTTTCGTGTGTATATTATTAACAAAAGGAAATTTGCGTATTCCTTATCCTCTCACTTCAAATAATTATTATTGTCGATTCTTTTAAAAAGAAACTGTGTATTCGTCTTTTTACGTTACACATTAGTGTGGGATAATGTAATGACTGCTGAGACATAGTTTGACGAGTTAAATAAGTATAAATATATTTAGATGAATTAAGTAGCGTAAATAATATTAAAGGAAAACTAAACTAAGCTAAACGTAATTTTCTCTCAGAGAACTCTCTCTTGACCGCCTCTTGCAGGATAAAATTTCCTCACGCCCGACTGCAACGACACTCAGCGCATCACTCCTCGGTGGCCCCTTAGCCTGGGTCGCTCCGGCCCAAGTTTATGACACTACATTAGTTGCATCCATTTATCCTTTATTCATTATTCACTTTAAATGACAAACAAACCATGACAAAATGTACGATAATTTTCATTTGCAATTCTACGCAATTTCCTTCGATGCATGCCGACTTCTGCTAATAAACTCGTCTATAAGGCATATCTAGCAAACCCGACCTTAGGGTACGTTTATGTTGGAGCTGCGATAAACGATCAGAGCGGCGATAAGAGCGAAGCATCGAAATACATTGTATTGTTTTATTATGGAACTGTTTACATTGGAGCAGCGAGATGACCAACGATAAAAGCGTCGAGAACCAAATATTTCTTTTTCTTCGCTATTATCGCTGATGTCATTGAAGAGTAATAACCTAATTAGATGTCGCACAGCGACAAAATCATTGTCGTCCAACCGACCGATTTCAGTCGGTCGTACGACAATGCGACAGTGTCCATATACGGCCGGCTGTAGAGTACTGTCAGCTACCAGAAAACAACAATTTATTTTATCAGTATACTCGAATGACAGAATCCCTGCTCCGGGGCGCTTACAGCCTAGTTTCGTCCCTGATCAAACAAACGACCGACGCAACGCTTACTAGATGACCAACGATAAAAGCGTCGAGAAACAAATATTTCTTTTTCTTCGCTATTATCGCTGATGTCATCGAAGAGTAATAACCTTATTAACGATGGATATTGAAAAATTAATTGCAGAAGTATTTATCAGATCTCCGTTATGGGATCAAAAAGATAAAAATCATCACAATCGATTTATATTAGATCAGTTATGGGATGAAGTAGGCGTTAAATTGAAAACGAAACGTAAGCATAAATATTCACTTATTGTATTAAACATAATTATTCATAACATGTACAGATTTTAAGTAGTATTTACAATAGGATTGTGACATAAGTAAGTTTTAAATAAATCGCGTACATTTTAGGTAGCACGAGCTGGCCTACCAAAATCAGGCCTCATATTTAATTCTCTGGAAATTTCTTGCAAATCTACTAAATGATGCTGAATACCTTCCATGTCAATAATTGTGTTATGCAGGACACAAATAGCTTTAACAATATCGTCCGCTACATGTACAGAAGTTTCTATGGCTTTGCTTAAAATTCTCCATTTAGAGAAAATAATTCCGAAAGCACACTCAACAGTTCTGCGTGCTCTTGATAATCTGGCATTAAAGTATTCTTTGTCTGCATTTAACTCTCGAGCACTGTAAGGTTTCAGTAAATTTCTAAGAAGCGGATAAGCTTCATCTCCTATTAATACATATGGTACAGTAATTTCGGAATTTGGCAAGGCAGTTTCATTAGGAATATCGAGACGTCCGTCTGATAAATATAAAAATAGAGCGGAAGATCTGAATGTTCCGCCATCGCTCTGTTTTCCGTAACCACCAACATCAATGTTTATAAACTTATAATTTGCATCTACTAACGCTTGAAGAACAATCGAAAAATATTGTTTATAATTATAAAACATAGAACCGGAATGTCGAGGACATTTAACTCTAATGTGCTTTCCATCAATAGAGCCTAAACAATTGGGAAAGTTCCAAATATTATAATAATCATTAGCAATTTCCTTGAAATCCTGTTCTGTTGGCACTTTCATGTGAATTGGTTGAAGTATTGTCCATATTATCTTCACCATTTCACTTACAATTTTTTAAACTGTTGTGACTCCCACACGGAAAGAAAACGCCAAGCTTCTATATGATTGTCCAGTTGACAAGTACCTACAGAAAGCATATTACATAGTCATAAATTTCTGAAGTTTACTTTAACTTAACTTAATCTTATTAATTTTAATGGTGGCCCTAGGTTTCTTCGATTCTCTCAGCCGTTTCTACGTAAATATTAGCAGAATACCACCTTTGACTGCGATTTCGTATTTAACTTCTAGGAGATCTAGCAAGAAATAAATGGAAATCGTTGAGGGATAAATTTAGGGTTGTCTTCGCATCTATCCCAAAAACAAAATCAGGAGATGCTGCAAATATTCCCGTTAAAAACCAATGGGCATATTTTGAATCCCTTTTATTTCTGAAAGATCAGTTTACACCAAGATGTTCAGGAGGAAATTTTATTTGTCAAGAAGAGGAATCACTTCCGGAACATAATTTAGAACCGAACGAGGATAGATCGGTGTCACCCCAAGAGGATGTTGAAATAATATCTTACCCTTCAACATCAGCCGAAAAGTTAGATGTAGAAAATAAAAAACCAAAATACTTAGAAAATAAAAAAGTGCAAAACGTAGAGAATGAAGATATGAATTTTTTTAAAAGTTTGTTACCAAACATTACTTTATCACCATATGATAAAATGTCATACAGAATGCAAATATTAAAAGTCACCCAAGAATTTATGATACAGAGTACAAATGCATGTACAAATACAAATAACCAAAATACTCTCTAACTTTTGCATTTTATTTATTAATAAGTTTATTATTTAAGGAATATGTTTTATGTTTGAGAAAATAAGTATTTCTAACATGTTTTTTGACTAACCTTATTGTAATCATTAACCTTTCTTCATAAAGAATTGGCCAAGAATGGCAATTGCACCAGTTTATGTTAATCTTATCTGATATCTTGGACAAAATGTAATCGAAGGTTTCAATATTCATTCGCATATATTCAAAAAATTTCTGAGGATATTTTCTTAAGTCCTTATATAAATGACGAAACTCTCCAAATTCATATCTGTTAGTATTAATAGGATGCGTAGAATATTTATGTTTACTGCGTAGACTTCCTATGTACCATTTTACGGCACTTGAAGACAATAATAATTCTTCTTCAGAATCGCTAATTTCTGAATTCATCTGGTTCATCTTCCCGAAACCTTAAACGACCGAAGCAGTACTATTATGACAGCTCCACTATGAACACATCAAAGAAAGATATTTTCGCGCAGTCCTTATCGGCGCTCTGATCGTTTATCGCAGCTCCAACATAAACGTACCCTTAGACGCTGAAGAGTGTTTGATGGAAGAACGAAACTTGTATACAGGGTGTTTCATTTGTAGTTTCGCACGCAATTATCTCCTAAACTATTTGTTATTGAAAAGAATATTTCTAAGGCCGGTATCAGATATATATATATTGGCCGGTGAATTTCGTGAGGAGTATTTTCCCACCATACCGCTTGCCTGCCTCGGTGCTCCTTTTCTCAACGTTTTCTGACTCGTTCTCAATCCATCTCGCTCTCGCTTTCGCAGAACAAGAGTGAGTCAGAAGTGGTGGGGATAGTGCGAAGCTCCTGACGTGTAGGCCAAACCGAGTTCTTAGCGTAGAAATACATAGGGTAATTCCCGGTGAGATGACCTTGCCGGTGAGATGGCTCGATGACATTTATGTTCTCGAACGATGCGATTTTCAGTCGTTTTTACTGGTATATTGCGCGTCATTCGCACGCCACATTAAAGTCGTCGCCCACTAGGCCGAAGCGCCGCGAAGCGAAGCGTGGCGATCACGCATCGCTCATATGACAGAACAGCGCCGACGAACATTTCGCTTTGGTCGCCGCGCTTCGCTACAGCGAAATGGGCGACGGCCTTTAACCGTGTTTTCTGTTTGCTTTCAACAATGAAATCAGGTAAGTTATTTGTAATGTAAAAATTAACTATTCTCGAGAATGTTCTATGTGTCGTTTAAATTATAATTTACTGACATTTTACGAAAAAGTAATTACTTTTTCTGAATGCAGTGCGTTAATATAGTGTTTGGAGGTTATATTTACGTTCTTGTGATGAGATGTTATTGTAGCATTATTGGAGAAGCAAGCGAGTCAGCGTTCCTTAACTCTCGGGTTAGTTGACACGATTTGTTCGGGGATAGTTGGCCCATTATAAAATCATGCATAAGAGCTAGTAAATGTTTTTGTAGAACATGCCAACAGAATATAAACGAAGATATAATCAGCGTAGGAAGATAGTTATGGACAAACGAGGCATTGTTAAAAATCGTAGAAGCAGTCCAAAGTGGCAAAATGGGTGGGTTGTGGGGAGTAGTACAGCTGTACATCGAAAACCCGATGACGGGTTCACTGTATGACCTGTAAAAAATGGTTTTACGAAAGATACTCAAAATTTTTGAACTTATGCAATGAGTGTGGAAAAGTTTTGTGCAAGAAAAATAAATAATTTTACGTCTTATTAAGGCTACCGTCTCATTTTTGTTATGGTCCGAATCGATCCAAGCGTCCCCAGTAAACAAACGGACCCTAATGAAACTACTGCGTTCGATAAAAAGAACTTATACAGAGGTGACATCTCCAGGTACTCTATGTAGACGAATTTTTTATGCATAGTTGCCACATTTTCTGTTCTCTATGTCTCTGCCGCGTTCCCTACTGACGGTTACGAAACCCGTTCCACTGTACTTTTCGCTCGCGACGCTCACAACAGCTTATAAGCAAGTGGAAGGGAAAATTCCTGCGGTCGTGGGCGCGGGCGATTTGGGCTTAAGGGGGTAGACACGTCACGTGGTCTGGCCGATTTGGCCGGTCGGTATTACAGCAGGTTTTTTCTGCACTGAAATGGTATTACCCATAGATACGCGGCTGCCTGTGCACGCGAGAGGGAGCTGTTTGCTATTTCCGTATTCTAATCTGAATAAGGAAAGAAATTCTCAGCTGTTGCGTTGTACTTATACAAATTTAAACGGAAAGTCGGGTGGTACTGCAAACGTAGAAAATTCATTGTACATTTTAATTACTTGAAATGTGCTTATGCTACAATATTCTACGTTAGCAGTAAGGAATTATAAGTGAAAAGGGAAAATAGATGAGGGGATGTCTCCAGAAAATGAAGTTTGTTAGGTTAGACATTTTTTTACTAGCAAAGCACCGAAACAGAACATGAAATACACTTATTACACGTCCTATGCAGAAAGCAGTTATGAACAAACATTGTATATCAAATTGTGATGGATGTTGAATTGGACTAGTGAAAATGCGCAGGCTGGATGCGCGTGATTATTATATGGTCGGCTCCTCGAAGTGACAGAAAATATAACCTAAGTATATGCTATATGACAACAAATGTTTAGTGGCTATTTCGTTCTTTTACGAAACATTTGTGAACTTTTTAGCATCTTTCCAAAACATTATTATTACGCCGCAACAGCGTCTTTAGGAAATCCAGTATAGCAATTAGGTGTTATTTTCTGTCACTTCGAGGAGCCGACCACATAATAATCATGCGCATCCAGCCTGCGCATTTTCAGTAGCGGATTTCATGAACGGATTCTGAACTGGATGTATTATGAAACACAATGTTTACGGGGTTTATTACTATTTTATTTGTAAAAGATGCTTCAATTCTTTTAATGTTCCTGTCCATATAACCGTTGGCTAAACAAATAATATAAAAAAAAGTATTAAAAAATATTGGGAAACACCGAAGTTATAAGATTTTTTCCGCGAATCCTATGTTACGTGCCCCACTGTTGGGCGTTACCATCGCAGGCCACCCCGACGCAAAGGATAGAATAATGATTACACGGGAGTACATACGACTGAACTATATTGTTACATAGAGCAATATCGGTTACAAAAGTACGACCCGCACGTCCGAACGCTATGGCGTTCGGTACAAGACAGTCTTCTGGTCGTCGTCCAGATCGTCCTCTCGAAGGTGGCCGACCTTCTTCTATCTTCAGTTACGAGCACCAGCAGATTATGCACGGGCCAATACCCGGTGCTCGCAACACTGCTCTCCCCTCTGGAAGAGCGGACGTCTCGGCCGCACTGAATCCTCTTCGGAATCTTCGTACCCCTGCCTGAAGAAGTGGTCGTGCAGCCCCGTGGCTTCTTCAGACATCCGCCTCGGCATTTGCCTTCTCGCTCAGGGGAAAACCACGGAAAAACCCTGAGCAAGGCGTGGGTACAACGGGACTTCTCGATCTGCCACGACGAAACGCTCCAACTTCTGGTCCCGCGACGTCTCTGGAACTCTGCAGCTTCCTGTCACGCGACGTCCCTGGAACTCCTCTCTGGAACGTCCCACGTCGACTCCAACGCTCCGACGCTGCATCCTCCTTCGTGCAGCCTCCGGAACCCCGTGCAGACTCCAGGGCTGCCTCGTTTGCAGGCAGCCTCCTCCAGAAGGACGTCCGACGACGTCTCCACTGCTTCGGCGACGTTCCGTCCTCCTCGTCGAATCTTTGGTCGCGGTCGACCCTCTCCCCCAGGGACTCGTCCTCGATGTCCTTCCGGTGGCCGTACGAGTTTGAGACTTCAATCCCTTCACGGCTCCGGATGCCATGCAAAAGAGACGGAGAAGCATTAACATTTACTTTCATTTGAGAGAATTCGTTGGAGCTGAAAGAACCGGGAAGACGGAAAGGCGGGACGGAACCGATAACAGGGGATCACAGCTCATGAGCATGTTATCGGCCCGTTCTCCGATCAATCTGCCCAGCACCCCAGCTCGTCTGCATTTTCTTTCTTCTGGGCTTCTTGTCCTCTTCTCCCTCTCTCAGGCCTTGGCTTTCAGATGGCCCCATTCCTCTTCGTGGCTTCTGGTGCTGACCCCGGGGACCGTCCTGTGCGTCCTGTTAACGCTCCCGTCTCCGCGACATCTCCTCCAGCCGATCCAAGCAGTCGCACCGCTTGTCCGACTGGTGGTTGGAGATGCCATTTCCCGGTTGCTGTCCACCCTGTCGACGCGGACCTCTTGGTTTGCACAAACCGGGGAGGAGCCAAGATCCACGCCAACAGGGCTAGAGAAGCGGTTCCACGTATGTCCGCGCTCCACTGCGGACTGCTACTCTGTCGTAGCACAGACGGGGAATTCAGGAACGCGTATCCAGGCCGCGGTGGCAGTCCCCCGACACCTTGTCCCTCGTCGTGGGGTTTCGTGCTTTCTGAAACACTTTAAAGAAACAGAGGGCTGGGCTACGAAGGTAGCCTCCGCAGCCCAGTCCAGTAGATTAGCTTACCCCGTGTCTCCACCAAGGCGAACACGAACAAAAACAGTGTTCGCGAACGTTTTCGTCTGTTCTAGTCGTGTCCACTCTGGCGCAAACATGAACAAAACTCAGCGTATGAATCGTATGTGAATTCGACAGCTCTTCATATGCGCTGGATGCACTCGCCGGTGCAATAGTCACTTTGGATCGCAATTGCTTATTCGACAGCTCTTCATATGCGCTGGATGCACTCGCCGGTGCAATAGTCACTTTGGATCGCAATTGCTTATTCGACAGCTCTTCATATGCGCTGGATGCACTCGCCGGTGCAATAGTGACCTTGAATAGCAATTGATTGTTCGACAGCTCTTCATATGCGCTGGATGCACTCGCCGGTGCAATAGTGACCTTGAATAGCAATTGATTGTTTGACAGCTCTTCATATGCGCTGGATGCACTCGCCGGTGCAATAGTGACCTTGAATAGCAATTGATTGTTCGACAGCTCTTCATTTGCGCTGAATGCACTCACCGGTGCTATCGCGATGTTGTCATCTATCGTTTTATGTAGTTTCTTGTGTACTCGTACCTGCCCCTCCTTTTTGTATGTACGGAGGTTCTCTAATCGGCTGTTGTCGATTATATCTACTATCTATAATTTCTGGCAACATGCAGTCCTTATAGAACTTGCTCAGTTTTTCTTCCATCTCTGTTGCCCAGAATCGATCATCTCTCGATACTGTTGTAACCTTCATTCCTTTTGGCTTCCATAAACAAAAATAGGCCCGTTGCCTTTTCGTTATGTGCAATTGTCCTTGCACTTGATAATAGTAATAATGATTTTTATTCATTTCATTACCCTTGAAAATACGCCTTATATTACCAAGTTGCTGTATTGCTTCAGCAGGTGATAAATCCTTGGCCGATTCAGGACACTTTACTTCGACGATTTTATCACTGTCCACGAGGCCGTCAGGAGTTGCACCTAAGTGAGGCACAGTGTCGTCGATGAAGAGGCCACACGGTAGAATATGGATCCCTAATTCTTCTTCCATTTGTCTCAAGGCGGTTGCCTCATTTTCCCTTCCGTATTCGAGAGAACGTAAATTTTGGAGTTGCGGGTACATTATACTCTTCACAGTATTTGCCCGTGGTGTAGTCTTTCGTAATCGGCATACCTTGCCGAAATTGGATGCAGTTAATAATTTTTTTCTATAACTAATCCACTTTTCGCTATTCGCCTGATTACGAGTGTCCTCTTCGATCTCGCATCGCATCCTTTGCCAGTCATGGAGTATAGCCGCGTGCCTTTCACACTCGGAAGAGTATACTGTCTCTTCCATGTCTGGTTTTTCTGCGCTGGGACCGTAATCCTGGTCGCACGATTGTTTTTTATTTCGGAAGGAGGATGCTTTCGCTTCTTTTTTATATTCCCTTGCTTTTTCTGCTGCACGCTTCCGACGTCCTTCCAGCTTTCTTACCATGGTTGGCGGCTCTTTATCCATTGCCGTACTCAATCTGCTAAACGCCTCTTTTGTATTATATTGGACGACTGCAGCGGAGACTCTGCCCTGATACGAGCCCCCTCGTCCAAAGTTTATCCTTTTGCCTCCGATGAATTTGGCAATGATATTATTAAAACTTTCAACAGCATTGTTATTTAGACCGTGCAGCAAACTGTCAACTTTAGGGAAAAGTGGCTGCATCGCTTCTTCGATACTCTAATAAATACCAGCTTCTCTCATCCGTGGTACGTAGTCCTCTCTGTTAGGATCAGAGTATTTCTTACAGAAGTATGCTAACTTCTGACACTCCTTGTGTTCACCGAAAACGTGACTCGGTACATTCGTCAAATCTTCCTTCAAATTTCTTATTCGTTCCTCGAGTGTTATTTCTTCTTGCAACCGGTATTCTGCAGCTTTCTTTATACCAGTACGCAGGCGGAGAGCATTATTCTTTACGACAGCTCTTAGGTCTTTATCGCGGCCTTTTGTTGCGATTTCGTTTATTTTTTTACTGAAATTGCGTAGCAGGTGATTGGTGCATTCTATTTTTCGTACCTGCACCATGTAGTTTTTATATGGATCACTGTCCAATATCTTCTTGTACACACTGCTATCGCCATCGGCAACTAATATAGAGTACACTAGGCCGTGCATATCTATGCTGCAATTGAAACCTTCGACAATAGCAACACTCTCCATGCCGGTTGAACTTTGATTACGACCCCAGTTCTTGAAGCAACGATGCTCGCGCGGTTCTTTCTTCTTCGTACCTGCTATTTGGCAAGTCATGCAGAATTTATTCTTCACGCTAATGTACAGCACTTTCTTCGTGTGATATCCCACGATGGCTCCTACGCCAGAAAGAGAATTGTAATCTCCTCCGCGGTACGACCTTTTCATCCAGCTACCATCTGCGACAACTGGGATAAAGGGTACACCGGATTCTGGATATACGTCGCCTCTTGCTATAGCTAATGCTTTTTCCTCTTTTCGAGCATCTTCCATTTCGCGTTGTGCGGCCATTTCGAGGGCATCGATTAGGTCGTTTTGACAGTTCTCGTAGATCCTTTTAGTCATACAGGACACGTTCACGGCAGTCATTATGTCCTCCAGTTGATTATATCCGCCGCCCGTCATCATTGTTGCGGCAACAGCGGCGCGGTTGATATCCATAGTGGCATCACTCTTCCGAAGACAGAATATGCGCTCTGTGTATTCGCACATTTTGCACTGTACATAATAGACATTTTCCAGTCCATTCCGTTGACATGTAATTATTTCGAAATGTTCGATGCCACAGCCTATAGTCGAATGTTTTCCAAGATTTTTTATCTGTTCGAAAACATACGGAAAATCAACGAAGTCTATTCCTTCTGAAATTGAATTTTCCGGCTGTTCTGGTTCTGGATTTTCAACCACCCAGTAATCGGCATCACTTCCAACATCTTGATTCGTTTCTTCGTTGATGTCTCTTACGGAATGTATCTCATCCCTGTCTGTGTCCAAATCTATTTCTTGTGCAATTTCTTCTTCGTTCGACTCGAAATGCACTTGTTCCACAATTTCCTCTTCGTCCGCGTTGAAATGTATTTCTTCTAAAATATCTTCCGCGTCCGTATCGAAATGTACTTGCTCTACAATTCCTTCGATAATTGGGAAGTCTTGAAAATTTCCTACGTCTTCTTCGTGTATTCTGTCCGTAGGAAACTCATACGCAGCGGATGTGCTTGGAAGTGTTTCGCCGTACGAGGTACCTGCACGCGTACCTGCTTCCGCCACGGTGCCCTGACCTACCGTGAGGCACGCTGCTATTTTCAATCGTTGCCTGCACGTAAAGAATCACTAATCAGTGACACGTTGTACATACATAGAAATAATAAAAACATATATTAGAAAAGAAAAGCAGGCACAGTAAAATAAGATATAGTACAGTAAAGTCTCGATGTAAGCGAAAGCCTCGGCACGAAGTAAGTTTAACCCTTCGTTGACTCTCTGGGTGTGAACCACCCATAAGCTGATTTTGACGCTCTGAACCTTTTATATGCAAAATGAATACCTTTTTCCAATGCCGACTTACAAACAATTTTTTCTCGGAAAATATTATATCCGAACATCAACTCTGTAGATTTTTAGCTTCTAATATTGAAATTTGTAAAAGTTACAATTTTTTAAAGATTTTCTTCGTTTTTTCTCGACATGTGGTAATCTAGAATTATTTTACAAAAGCTGTGATAAAATTTAAATAAAAAAATTATTGGAATATATTCTAGAGACCTTGAAATTGACCCATGATTTTTTTCATAATGATTGGATTCTTTGGATGAGAATGGCAGTCGTTCAAATATTGCTCTGTGTGTGAGCCACCCAGGTATGTCAAAGTTGATCGAAAAAAAAGGTGTGTCAACGAAGGGTTAAAAATACCCGTGTGCGTGTGAGACAATACTAACGCAATCAAAATTTAAAATTAAAACTTGTAGAGTGTGTTTGTATGAGTGCCGCGAAAATAGAGGGAGAGAGAGAGAGAGAGAGAGAGAGAGAGAGAGAGAGAGAGAGAGAGAGAGAGAGAGAGAGAGAGAGAGAGAATGGAGAGCAAATGATAAGGCGTGGTAGAGAAAGAGAGGGAGCAGAAGGATCGTACGAACGAGAGATACACAAAGCAGTCGAACAATAGAGGTGTACCTGACAATTTATATACTCGTTATGTGCAGTCTAATAAAGTTATATATTTGTTCCCAAAAAGACACAGCAAACTTTTTTATTTTTGGTTCCATTTTCATGAAACTTTTACCAACATGTTTGTTAGAATGTCCTGATTAAAAAATGATACCAAACACGACGTAATTCAGACAACTTTTATTTATCATGGATACGAATCATTTATATTTATATAATTGTCCAAACCATATCGTGTTTGGTGCCATTTTAATTCGAAAAATCGTCACAAATACGTTGAGAAAAACTTTATAAAAAAAGAACTGTTACGAGCCGAGGCTGAGGGCAATGTGAATGGCGGCTGTGAGGCCGAGGATTGAGTTTGTTTTTTGGAGTTTGTTAGTAGCGGACGAACCGGGGTCTGGTATCCCCGGGAGCCGCTATAAGGAGGTTGGTTGTCGTGGACGAACCGGGGTCTGGTATTCCCGGGAGCCACTAGGAAGGTAAGCTTTCACGAACGAACCGGGGTCTGGTATCCCCGGGAGCCGCTAGGAAGGTGGAAGTCGTGGACGAACCGGGGTCTGGTATCCCCGGGAGCCACTAGGAGGTTGGTTGTCGTGGACGAACCGGGGTCTGGTATCCCCAGGAGCCACTAGGAAATGTTAGTTTAGCCTCGTAACTTTATAAAGTGATACACCTTGAGCGGTAAAGGAGTATCTATGTGGGTTTATCTCGAAGAGGAAATTCAGATAATGGTTAATTTAAATAAAAGAACTCTGGGTTAGAAATAACTAATTATATTCTATAAGTTCAGTCTTTTACAAATGTTTTTAGTGTTTAATTGTCGCGGTACCTAAGTCCACTTCTCGGTTTTGACGCACTGAGAAATGCGGGGGTCTCAAAGAGTTTAATAGTAACAACACCTATCAGCAACTCTACGTACTGTCTGGTTTAAGTTGAAGTAAATAAGCCTCTTTCGTCTATGCGTACTAGATTTGAAATGAGCCCCCGAGTGTGAATTCGTGGCCCTTTTTATACGGTGAAATTCGGCTTAGAAAGTAGTGGGGACATGAGTGCCTCCATTGAATATAAGGTTTTCGGGGAAAACTTGGTTGCATCACACCACCGCAGGAAATGGTGACCCGTCGGGTCACGCGCATTCCGGACACCCGAAAGGGTTAGAAAGTCAAAGATAAATCTGCGTACGTAACATCTCCCCCCTTAGATAAAACATCGTTTATTACGATGCTTTTCCACCCTTCGGTGTCGGAAATGCACGCGACTAAACAGAATACTACTCACTCATGCAAAGGTGTGTGAAACCAAACCTTCCGCGGCCTATTGCGGTGTGTGTGTGTGTGATAATTGTAGTGTACTGTGGGGCGATGTCGTAGGTGATGGGTGGCCTCAGTCTTCGCTCCTCTGGAAGGGGTCCTCTCTGCAATACCTTGTGTTGAACCGCACCTTCAGCACGTCACCGGGAGTCCAGTCCTTAATGTTTTCGTCTATCGAGTGGGCCAGCATCAGGTCGTTTTCCCAATAATATGAGATTATGGCCCGACTGCTTTTATTGGTTGGCTTCGCCATCCTCTTTCGGTGAAGACTGCTTACTCGTGTCGTTGCAACTTTCCCCAGGAATTTTCGCAAATTCGGTGAGCCTCGTCTACATAAATGTGCACAATCCATGGTTGTACGCAGTCCAACGTCGAGAGCTTCCTGCATGCTTCTGGATAATCTGCAGGTCTAACTCCATCCCAGGGTCCATAATCTTCTTTTCCCCTGTCTTCTTCGGATCGAAAAAGATTGTGTGGCACTGGCATAACGATTAGAAAGGACTACGATGATTTTCATTCTGATTCCGAAGAATCGTCGGGAAGAAATGCGTGCTTTAATTTATCCTGATGTTTAGTGATTAATTTGTGATTACCAGTACTCAGAACTACGTTATGTAAATCTGATATGTCAATTATTTTATATGGTCCAATATAATGAGGATCGAATTTGCTTAATCGAGGTTCCTTTATAACATAGGCGTATTCTCCTTTTTTGAATTGTTGCGGGCGTGCTCGTCTGTCGTAGCACTGTTTTGATCGTTCCTTTTCTTTGTTGAGGTGGTCCGCTGCGGTGTTGCGGATATTTGCCATCCGAGTGATTAGTTCTGTAAGATAACTCCCGTAGGTGTCTTTATTTTGGTCCACATCAAAAGTGCTGGGAAAACGAGCCATTTTTCCAAATACCAACTCGTGTGGTGTGAAGTTAGTGGCTTCATGCACAGATGTGTTATAGGAAAACATGGCAAATGGAATGAAGAGATCCCATTCTTCATGCGATTCTATGTAATGTTTTAAATATTCTGTAAGGACGATATGGCTTCTCTCCAAAGATCCGTTTGTTTGAGGCCTGTATCCAGAAGTAGTTATTTGTTTTATCTTGAAGATATCAGCGAGGTGTGTCATTATCTGCCCCACAAAGCTGGTTCCTTTATCTGTTAATATTGAACGAGGTGTCCCAAAGATTGAAATAAAATGTCGTGCAAAAGCATCTGCGATTGTAGTGGCTCGAATATTCGGTATTGCAACTGCGATGCAATATTTCGTCAGGCTGTCTTGCATTGTTAGAATGTAGCGGTTCCCAGCAGGAGTTTCCGGAAGGGGTCCAACGGTGTCCAAAGCGAGTTTATCGAAGGGCTTCAAAGGCGTATCGGTGATGATCATAGGTTGCCGTGTTTTTGCTCTAACTAATTTTTGTTCCTGACAACTCTTACATTTCCTTATGAATTCCTGTACGTCTCTTCGCATACCCGACCAGTGGTATTTTGTTTGTAGTCGATTGAACGTTTTGGTAACACCTTTGTGTCCTCCAATGAGGCTGCTATGTGCTTCCTCCATCAGTTGTTTCCTGGTGTCTTCTGGCGGATTTTGAAGATTACTGCTTGATATGGTTGACTGTTGTATGGTTGGGATGTTGGATGGTTCCTCTTGATCCGAACTGCTATCTTCAGGTGGTGAAGATTCATAATCTATCAGAACGGTATCTATCGTCCTGGGGGTATTTGTTCTGAGGGATAAATTTTGTAAAGGGATGGATATATTTTGTAAAGGGGTCGTTATGTTTCTTAGAGGAGTAGGTGTGGATGTGATAATTGGATTACTGAAAGTGGTTGATACTGGTGATATAGGGAGATTGGAACCGTTTGGTCCTTTCATGATTAGCTGTGAAAATAATTGACTTTGATCTGTGGGTATTAATGTAGCGTCCAAAGGATTTGAGTCATAGAAAGGATTTGAATCTGCAGTTAAAGTCCTGTCCTCTTCAATGGGTTCCTCTTCTTCTTGATTTACTGGTGCAGGTTGTATGGTTGGTAATGAAGGAGGTAGTATTTTCCCTTTTATCACGGTTTTTGGTAGTTTAGTTTTTCGATGCGTTGGGCGAGCAACCGGTGTAGCGGCTTTATCAGAATCTTCAGAACTAGGTTCCTTGTAGTTTGGCTTCGCCTCTTGGTTTCGGCATAATGTCCTGATGCGATGTCCTATAGTGTTGGTGTCAGGATTCGTCCTCCCCTTAGAGGTGAGAGGTAAGCAAACTGCTGTAGAGTTTCGTGCCTCCATTTCTGGGAAATTAGTAAATCTGATACGCCTAATCGGTTGACTGTGAATGACGAGTGTTTTGTGGTGGTAGGAAATCTCTGCTTGCTCTTGTAGCAAAAAAGGGCTTCCTATGAGACCATCTGCTGACACGGGGAGATCTTTAATAACATAGAAATACGCTGGAATGCCATTGATATGCAACGTAGTGGTTCCCAAAGTGTGAATGGGCGAAGGAGACAAACTCGTTATCTCTATCTTTTCTCTGGAAGTGATCTGGGCCTTATCTCCCAATATGTTAAGGGCGACCAGGTTAACGGAGGCTCCTCCGTCTATGAGGAACTCCCCTTGTCCGCTTTCCAGTTCCGGGACGTCGATTTTGACCCTCGGTATTGGCGCCTCTTTCAATAATCTTCGTTCTTCTTGTCGGTGAACCTGATTGTTTTTTGGGCGATCCTTTTTCCAAACACTCACCGGATCGCCGTTGCGATGAGCGTCCTTGTAGTTTAATGATTTACTTGGTCCGGCGGACGAAGTTATCGGTGATCTGGTTCTACGCTGAAATCTGTTTCTTTCCCTACAAGTCTTCCCGTCGTGTCCATTCACGCCGCAATTCCAGCAGTATAATTCTTGCCTATCACTACTTTTTCCAGCGTATCTCCTAGCGCGGTGATTACCCCCTTCTGACGCGTCAGAATTATAGGATGGGGAACGTGAATCGCTCCTACGTAAGGTCATAGCCATCACGTGTTTTGGTCGGTCTTCGTATTCATTGTCCGAACCAGATGCGTTACTGTCCCTAAAGTATGGCCTGCGATAACGCGAAGGAGAGGGTGACTGAGGGTACAGAGGTCGCACCCCGTGATCCCGTTCTCGGCTTCGTCTTCTTCCGCGATATTCGTCGTTGTAATCTGTCGATCGGTTGTCGTAGGTTTCACGGCGATTCCTGAGGCGACGATCTATTAGGAGGACGGCCTCAATCGCGTCGTCCAAATCCTTGTGTTTTTCGCCCAATGCCGCCATTCGCCACGCAACGCCTTCTGGTAATCCCTCGATGAAGTTCTCCAGTATGTCTTTCTCCATTTCCTTTGTTATTTCATCGGCGTTCGCACCGTACCGATCCCGAATTGCCGCACGAGAGCAATGAGCAAGGTGACTAACCCGGTTGATATATCTTCTTAAGGATTCGTCACTACGAATTTTGAGTCGAGCGATTTCCCCTTGGAAATGTGCCAGATTACGTCCCGGTGCGTATCGTTTTTTAAGATATTTTAATAACTCCGACGTATCAGAAAATGTCTTATCCCGAATACTAATTCTCGCAGGACCCGTGAGTTTTGTTAATACGATTGTCAGATATTCAGTCTCCGTATTTGGCGGTATCAATGCCAGCCCGTTTTCTACATTCTGCGCGAAAACCGAGAGGGCTGGAGTCTCACCGTCGAAAACCGGAATTGAAGCTGCGGCGTACTGTATGCAGTTACGCTGTGTAAGTAATGCCATTGAATTGGCCATTGACAAAGTCAGATTAGCTATATCCTCCGGAGAGGCCGAGGCTTGGCTTCCGGGCATGATTAATTAATAAAGTAACGACCCGAACAGGCGTTAAAAATAAAAGCGAAAGATTTTCTTTCCTTTTACAGATAATTTGATTGCTTCAAATTATCCGAACCGTTCACAGACTGTGCGTGGGGTAATTTAGTGTGCAACGAGGGCAATACAAAATTGGTTGAGTCTCGTACAAGAACTCGTTACAAGATTCGCAAAGAACTACAGGCGGATTACGCTGAAACCGATGTTCTAATGCGGTACTTGATATTTCTTTAGGCGTGGTTAAAGCACACTGTGAACAGATTTTGCTACCATCGACCAAGGTTGTAGTCCAACCTTTAATACAAATATTCTCGCGATATTCCGGCCTAACTCTAATAGGCCTTCTCGGACGCGGGGCCGTAAGATTTGGCTTGTGCCGAAAGCACATCAAAATCTGAATAACCAGCTAAGAGAATAAATCCCACCGCTGTCACCAATTTGTTACGAGCCGAGGCTGAGGGCAATGTGAATGGCGGCTGTGAGGCCGAGGATTGAGTTTGTTTTTTGGAGTTTGTTAGTAGCGGACGAACCGGGGTCTGGTATCCCCGGGAGCCGCTATAAGGAGGTTGGTTGTCGTGGACGAACCGGGGTCTGGTATTCCCGGGAGCCACTAGGAAGGTAAGCTTTCACGAACGAACCGGGGTCTGGTATCCCCGGGAGCCGCTAGGAAGGTGGAAGTCGTGGACGAACCGGGGTCTGGTATCCCCGGGAGCCACTAGGAGGTTGGTTGTCGTGGACGAACCGGGGTCTGGTATCCCCGGGAGCCACTAGGAAATGTTAGTTTAGCCTCGTAACTTTATAAAGTGATACACCTTGAGCGGTAAAGGAGTATCTATGTGGGTTTATCTCGAAGAGGAAATTCAGATAATGGTTAATTTAAATAAAAGAACTCTGGGTTAGAAATAACTAATTATATTCTATAAGTTCAGTCTTTTACAAATGTTTTTAGTGTTTAATTGTCGCGGTACCTAAGTCCACTTCTCGGTTTTGACGCACTGAGAAATGCGGGGGTCTCAAAGAGTTTAATAGTAACAACACCTATCAGCAACTCTACGTACTGTCTGGTTTAAGTTGAAGTAAATAAGCCTCTTTCGTCTATGCGTACTAGATTTGAAATGAGCCCCCGAGTGTGAATTCGTGGCCCTTTTTATACGGTGAAATTCGGCTTAGAAAGTAGTGGGGACATGAGTGCCTCCATTGAATATAAGGTTTTCGGGGAAAACTTGGTTGCATCACACCACCGCAGGAAATGGTGACCCGTCGGGTCACGCGCATTCCGGACACCCGAAAGGGTTAGAAAGTCAAAGATAAATCTGCGTACGTAACAGAACCAAAAATAAAAAAAAAATTATCGCGAACCTCGTTTGCATCGGTGTTGTCTCTCACCGATTTTCTATTTCGGATCGGGTATGGCACGATCGGCGCTCGTGCCATATTACACGCTGCACTGGTTCCAAGGGAGACCACTCTAACTAGGGGTGATAGAAATTAACACTAACGATACATAGTCACAATTTTGAACCCTAATCGAGATTTTACCGCAGTTTCTATATTTTTAGAAGTTTGTCGACAGCCTCGAACGTAGGAGAAGAGAGGGAGTGGAAGAAAGGACTGCCGATTGTCCCCATCTCTTTCATTCGCTGTCCTCCTCTGCGGCCGACGCGTATTACCACTAAATAGGTATTATCCAAATTATATCGTGTTTGGTGTCATTTATCATTAGGGAAACATCACAAATGTTAGGACGCTTTATTTATGAAAATATTATTATTATCGCATTACTGTGAATATCATTCTAATTTATCCTCGCGATACGAAGAGGGACGTAGCGTGATACAAATGTTCCTCTTAGACAACGTGATTCCCTCGCTACGCAAACCGAGGGACATGCACTTTTGGCACGTTTTCTTTTCACACGCACACATCTGCACAACCGTCTCCGCTACTCGCAAGCGAAGGCAGCCACAAGCAGACGAAATTCTGCGCTGCGATACGCGGCTGTGTGTATATCCAGGCACGCGTGCCCTTGACCGCGGGTGAAAAGAATACTTTTCGCATTTCAATCCTGGGTCATTCAACGCGAAATCAGACACTTTTCGGAGTATCATTTACGATTTTTGTGAAACTTGCATATGTTGTAGTCTTTACTGATATATAAACGTATTTCAAAGGATTTTTCAAAATTTTCAAGATTGTGGAATTTTACTTTTTTTCATTCATTTATAACTGTTGAACTAAGAGAAAGGTAAGAATGAGCTTTTGGGTGCTTACACTGGGTAAGTAAGAGTACCTAATAAAAATTATGTCACTTAAAAAAAAACAAATTTGAGACCATTTATTCTGTAATTGTTTTAAACAAATGCAATTTTATACTAGCAGGGCGCTATTTAAAATTTTTAAAAAATTGAGGATACAGCCCTACTTGTGCTCTTTACGGTCACGTTTTCAGAAACGCGGACAATTTAAAATTAGTCCCATGAAAATGAATTGAATGTGACGCTGCGTCGCCCAATACCGGCTGGACTATACTGCGTTCCATATAAGAGCATACCGACGCCCCTACCGATTTGCGACCGATCTGCGCAGCTCCCACGGATCTGACACACGCGATTGGTCGTAGCACTTTCGCGATTGGTCGTAGCACTTTCCCCGCCGGTTTATTACCAATCAACAGTGTATACCTGCGCGAAACCAGTATGCTCTAATGTGGAACGCAGTGTAGCTAAGCCGCGCGCGGTATTAGCAGCGGCCAAGTGGCTATACCTGATATTGTTATATAGGGTTCCACGAATGGTAAGTATTTGACAAAAACTGAAAGAGGAAAACTTTTAATATTTTTTATACCCAACATAATATCTGTATGTCATCTTTTGGTGTTCGCGATATTATCCGTGAACCGAAGGTGACCTTCAGTTTTTTAAATGGAATGCTACATATTTCATTACCCACTACGAAAGTGTACAACTGTCAAGACAAATTCAACCATATGGTGTACTATGACTTTCAAGGCCACGCAAGGTTAGGAATGAAAGAAATAGATAATTGTATATTGTAGCACGCACGGCTCAGTCGGTCGAGCCTGTGCTGGACGCCGCAGCGTCACATTCAATTAATTTTCATGTGACTAATTTTAGTGTCCGCTTTTGTGCAAACGTACCCTAAAGAGCACAAGTAGGGCTGTATCCTCAATATTTTTAAAATGTTGTAATAGTGCCCTGCTAGTATAAAATTGCATTTGTTTAAAACAATTTCAGAATAAAAGGTCTAAATTTTTTTTTTTTTTTAAGAGAACTAATTTTTATTGGGTACCCTCACTTCCCCAGTGTAAGTACTCAAAAGCTCATTCTTACATGTCTCTTTGCTCAACAGTTATAATTGAAAAAAGTAAATTTCCACAATCTTGAAAATTTTGAAATTGGCGTGGAATGACCCTCCTTGAAAGTTTAGAATATTGTAGAGAGAGAGAGAGAGAGAGAGAGAGAGAGAGAGAGAGAGAGAGTTGGTAATAATATAATTGAAATTGTACAACATTGTATATGACACACAGGACCATATTTCTAATAAATTATAACCTGCAGAAATAAAAATATTTCCAAACAAACATTTTGTCAGAAAGGATAGACCGGCAATCCCAATCATTGTCATATTTTTAACGTTGTACCTCCTAAAATTCAACGAGGGGCTGCAGGGTGGTATTTGGTTTTATGGAACGTTGTAAAATAACGAAGAAACGAAGGGTCCGAGAAACACGTGTCGTTTGCCTTTCGCGAAGTAAACCCTACTTGACCGCGCCGGTGTTGGAGATCCGTCTGGTTCTCGTCAACGAGCACGCTTTCACGCGCATCACCCTGTCTCTTTAGATAGCTTTTCGAAAGCGTGGGACTGACCTCGACTTTCGTTACCCCGCACAAGGCGAGTCGATGGGGGCGCGAAGCGTTGTTTTCGGTTTTTCGGCAAGGCTGCTTGCCTGTAGCCCAGATGGGCAAAATTTTTGCCTGTATGGCCATTGGGGTCAGTTGGATTTTAGCTTGAGTCAAGAAAAATATAATTACTTTTCTTACGTCCGGACAGATGTTTGTGGTACTCAGGAATGCATGAAAAATTTCGCGATCGATATTTCCAGGAAACGGGACCGAACGTTCTACGAGGCTGGAGTTTGTTTGTTTATTTTAGATAAAGTCAACCCTACCCATCGATGGGGATACCGATTACGTATTACCCGGACGAAATCCCCGAATAGATACATAGCGAGAAATCGAAATTCCATCCTGTGACAACTCAATAAAAGAATATACCGTTCTATTACAAAAAACTAATTTGACCTTGACATCGCTTCCAGTACCTCATTCATAAAAAAAACGTTTGTACCATTATGACCGATGGAACAGATGCCAAACAGGAATATGTATAAGTTTCACTTATTGGAGTAGTTGGTAGGAGTGTGCGGATCGTCCCGAGGCTCGGGTACCCGGCCCTCGGGACGGTTCGGAAAATTTCGGGCGGGATCGGGCGGGGTCCCGATACTTTCGTATTGCTCGAGATCCTGAAGTTTTCGTGATCCCGAGACTCGTTTCGGACTACAAGCCTGAGTGCCATGAGCGGGCAATTTGATTTCAGGTCGGCTCGGCAAAACTCGGACGCGATCGGCTCGAAAGCCAGCTACTACGCGAGAGGACCGAGACGGAAAGAATTATGTATATCAATTTATATCAATACCAGAGTGATAAGTTTTTACCTTTCTGTCTCCTGTTGAATCATAATTTGTATCTTATTATTTATTTACATATATATGTATTTTCATTGCTACCAAATAGTCTGTGAATACTGAATACGTCCATATACGTACTTAAATAAATACCATGTTCAGAACTTGGGAAGAAGATTTGGTTCCTGGTTCAGATTTAAAATAGAAAACGTACGAACTATAAGCATACAAAAAGGAATATTTCCTGGATGTTTCATAATAACAACAATATACAGGAGGCGAATATTTTATTATTTCAAATTAACGTGTAAGAAACATAATTTTTCTATGTTCTCAGGTAATAATTTTAATCTACTACTGGTAACGATATCGTCCGATCGCGTCCGAGTTTTGCCGAGCCGACCTGAAATCAAATTGTCCGCTCATGGCGGCTATGCTTGTAGCCCGAATCGAGTCTCGGGATCCCGAATCCGTCGGGATCTCGCCCGATCCCGCCCGAAAGTTTCCAGGCCGTCCCGAGCCCGAAAAGGCGTCCGTCGGTTCGAATTTGAATTTATACGATATAGGTATAGGTATTCAGCGAACAGTATTCTCCGATGCTCGCGGTTACTTTGTCGCTGTCAATGGGTCGTAAAAGAGGAGGATAGAACGGGCGTCGTAGCAGCCGAGAAATAAAGCCAGTGCCTTGGTCTACTAATCCCTAGAGAGACACAGCGTTATTTAGCGGAGGGGGAACACCTACAGGAGCGGTGGTAACCTGTGCGTGATGACGATCGCTTACGTACACATTACCACCACACAGCGGTCCGAATCGCCGAGAACGCGATTAAAAATCCTTACGTTCACATTTCACACTTTATCATTATGAAGATGGTCATTCCAGGGATTTTTGTGGTCGCAGAATCTGATTCCGAGGTCAAAATTGTTATTACTGTACTGTCTGATTTGATTATGTTATTTGAAGTTAATTATGGTATCAAATTTTGAAAAGTTAACACACATAGCGTTTTTATGATAGCAAAAGCTATTGGGCGCGTAGAAACTGAAAAGTCAATCATTTGTATAAATTCACACTTCAGATATTGAAAATGCTTTCATTTATCTATAAGATGAAATTGTGCATTCATTCTATGTTATTGAAATATATAAAAAGTTATAAATAACTGAAATATAAGAAATTATGCGATGGTCGTTTTTAATCGCATGTTACATTTTTCGAAATCATCAGGCATCTTTGAAACTTATATTATTAGATAGTCTATAATATAAGGAATGCATGTGCGAAAGGAGCAGTTGCACTTTTTTGCGACTTCCGAGTAATAACCAATTATGTTGGCAGTAATCAGGCCGGTTGCGCGGAAGAAGTAAGTGCGACCCGCCAACATGCATCTACATATATTTCTGAAAATACCTGTGACTATATGGACAATTTTTTTCGATATAAGTCGTAAATAAAATCGTTTTATAGTAATTTTTTTAAACAGATACAACAACGTATTCCTAAAGCATTTGGTAATAAATTGCATTTTTTCTGTGTCTGGCGGGACACGGTATATCTTACGTGCAAGTCTTGAAACATGTGCTGGCTAAATTTTAACTTTATCTTCATTTGCTGTATTGGCTAGGCGAACATTTTATTACTTTATTAGTTGACGATACCAGCGCAGGCCGGGATAATCCTCCGCACGTGCGGAATCTTAGGGGTACTACCTGAACGAAAATTAAACTCCGCGCGGATAGAATGCAAGAAATCATCGGAAAGGCAATCACGGGGTGACACTGAACCTATTGTAGAATTAATTGTTTTGCCATTAACTGAAACAGAAACCGACGAGAGTACAGACGAAACACAGTATATCTAATAATATAACTATCTGACTATCTAATAATATAAGTTTCAAAGATGCCTGACGATTTCGAAAAATGTAACATGCGATTAAAAACGACCATCGCATAATTTCTTATATTTCAGTTATTTATAACTTTTTATATATTTCAGTAACATAGAATGAATGCACAATTTGATCTTATAGATAAACGAAAGCATTTTCAATATCTCAAGTGTGAATTTATACAAATTATTGACTTTCCAGTTTCCGCGCGCTCAATAACTTTTGCTATCATAAAAACGCTATTTGTGTTAATTTTCCAAAATTTGATGCCATAATTAAATTCAAATAACATAATCAAATCAAACAGTAGAGTAATAACAATTTTCACCTCGGAAGCAGATTCTGCGACCCCAAAAATCCGTGGAATGACCATCTTCATAATGATAAAGTGTAAAATGTGAACGTAAGGATTTTTATTAATCGCGTTCTCGGCGATTCGGGCCGCGGTGCACCATTCCTGTAGGTGTTCCTCTCCGCTAAATAAGCGGTCCTGCATAATGTTGCTGACAACCTTATGCAGATACGCAACAATTTTTCAATAACAATAACGGCTCGACTTTTTTACTTTTAATTTTTTCCTGCATAAACATTTTTTCAAATATTCATAACATTTTCCTGATTAGGATGAGAGCAAACATGATACAATGTGGACCATTTTTGGTCGATACCGATATTATTACATCGTGTAACGTGTACGAGAAAATATGTGTGAAAACATCTTTCTACGGAATAGAATTCTCTTTTCGCGTAGTAGTATCCACAACTGCAGGGTACTTGAGATGTCGTAAACATTTCCCAGGGCTGGGAGAAAGGGTGTCAGTGAGGCATGGAGAATGTTTCGAAGACTGCGCTTTTCGATGAAGAACTTTCGCTGAAGCTACACATGGACGTATATATTGTGGGCAAAATTCCACAAAAGAAAAAACACTTTGTATTTCGTATTCCACAAGTATGCACTACATATTATACTGAACATCGAATCGCAAATCATCGAAGACTGTTGCTAATTTTAAACATTATCTTTCTACATCACATAAATAAAATCTAAAGTGCATGTTTTATGCACTCAAAATTACGTACAACGATTGAAATAGTCGCAACAGCATTGTAAAGGAAACATACCTAACGAAACGCGTATAGTTTCAACGTTTTATGGTAATAAAACGCATATAATTTGTATAACATATATAACGAAATTTAAAATTTCTACATTGCGTCTCATCGGCATGAAAGTTGCAGGAACGCCCTGCTGACGATTTTCACATGAAAATGAGTCCAAACACGGTATAAATCGAATTATTAATTAATTAAATAATGATGAATATACGAATTGGAATAGAATGAGTGGGGCAAGAGGGGTAAAGTAACGACATGCGTTGCGGTGCGCATAGCATAGAATATGTGTACGTGAAGCGTGAAAGATAGCTGTTGATATTCATATTTGAAGAATATATAACACATAACTTACCTTTCTCGACGCTTCGTATTTTTGGACAAACGCTTTGCAGCTAACGTAGGCTGTTTCACTTTTCCATCACCCTTCAAATAGCGTTTATTCCTTGCATTTGCGGCTTCCATGACAATAATGAATGTGAATGATCACACACGCACACGCTCTCTCTCTCTCTCTCTCTCTCTCTCTCTCTCTCTCTCTCTCTCTCTCTCTCTCTCTCTCTCTCTCTCTCTCTCTCTCTCTCTCTCTCTCTCTCTCTCTCTCTCTCTCTCTCTCTCTCTCTCTCTCTCTCTCTCTCTCTCTCTCTCTCTCTCTCTCTCTCTCTCTCTCTCTCTCTCTCTCACTCTCACTCTCTCTCTCTCTCTCTCTCTCTCTCTCACTGACGAACCACGCGGAAATGCAACAATTCACAAATTATGAATATTCCATATATCAATATCCGCGCAGCAAATAGAAGCCCGATTGCTTTCTGCGTCTCCACCGTAGTGCAAACGACCAGAAACTGATCAGCTACCGTTCCCGCTGCATTGATTACAGATCCTGAGTGGCTAAACAGAAGATAGTGGGAAAGGGACGGATATACGCGTCCTGTTCTTCTCTTTCTCATTAGGATTGCCGGTATACTGATACATTTACGTACATTGTATGTACTTCCGGGAATACTGTTTGGTGCACAGAAATGTGCACAGGAAAGAATTTTTGATTATCCTGTGCACATACTTTTGACGTATCACCGACATTATTAGCGAAGAATTCATATTTCGTTCTACCATTATCCTTTCCCACTTGCCTGACGGTGAACGACCACCCCGCAAGTATGCGCGGGCACGCGCACGTTTTCAAACCTTCGCGCATTCGAACTTTTACGCGGGCCGATGACGCCCCGCTCGGTCCTTGGTGCGAGTGAAATACAAAATCTTGAGGGAGTGAGAAAGGCAGTTTGGGCCTTGTCCACCCTTGAGGGTAGTAAAGGCTCGCTGGTCAGAAAAAAAGCGACTGTCCAGCAGTAAACATCGTAAGTACCTTCACGCTTACTATCCCTGTCTTTTTCACTATATGTGCCGGTTATAATGAAAGTGGTCCAAGTACAAATTTTTCGTTTGTTACATTTCACTTATTTTTTTACGTATTATATCAACGTGATACATGATAAACGTAAAGTTCAATTTTTTTTTTTTTTATTTCGACCGACGCCACTTTCATAACAACTGACATACTTCTATATTTTAGTACTTTCAAACCAAGACTCTATTTAGACATATTCCGGGTAAACTTTCCAATTACCGTCATAGTATTGTAATTTTTTGTGCAAAATCTATCGTGTGAACTGTGATTGTTTGAGTGTCCGCGTGTTTCTCAAGCTTCGTATCGCCATTGCGAGGCTGCCTTGCGTGGCACCCCTCGCGGAGTGGAGAGTCTGGAGACTACCTCGACCATGATTACTTTACGAGGTATCAGCCGTTGATTTTCATCAGCCAAGATAAAAAATCGCATGGCTCGGGCGACGCAAATAACATGCTGGAGGTAGGGCGAGACTGTCGCCCGAGCCTGCCTCGCAAAGTGATCATGATCGAGGTAGTTTCCAGATTCTCCACTCCACGAGGCGTGCCTCGCGTGGCAGCCTCGCAATGTCGATACTCTGCTTCATGCTCAGAGATTCGTGTATTCATTCTCACGTAGAATAAGAAAGTTATGTTATAATTTACCCGCGAATTGTCTAGAAAAGGTATATACATTCGGGTGGAATGTAGGCTTCCTTTAGTTGAAACTGAAACCAAGTGATGAAAATTAAACAGTTTCTAAACATCAGAAGTGGAAAAATCGGAAATTTTAAAATTCAAGGCTCGAATGCAAAAAAGAGACTAGCGCTCGAAAATGCGAAAAAGTATTGTCCAAACGCTAAGAAAAATTGGAAAATTAAATTTTATTAAACTGGATTTTAACAAATATAGTGTTGTAAAGCTCGTCACGGCACACATTTTTTCTTTTTACCGTTTCTTTATCGAATCATTAGTATTCGAGATAAAAATTATAAAAACTTTGCCGCTGCAAGTTATATGTGCGTCAAAATTGCCTCGATACTTTTTAACGACGAACGTTGAAAAACATGGGTTACGTCCAGTATTACTTTTTAATTAAATATTATTACATTTTTTAACATAAGGCTTTTGTGCATACATTTTACGGCTTCGCTAGAGTTTTCCGAGTTTTATGTTTCAAGTCTCATAACAATCCGATAATAATTACTCAAGTTATCGCAATTTTTGTTTAAAAAGGTATTGACTTTGGTCGAAGAAATTTGTTTGGTTTATCATTTTTATCTCGAATACTGATGATTCGATAAAGAAACTGTAAAAAGAAAAATGTATGCCGTGACGAGCTTTACAACACTATATTTTTTAAAATTCAGTGTAATAAAATTTAATTTTCCAATTTTTCTTAGCGTTTGGACAATACTTTTTCGCATTTTCGAGCGCTAGTCTAAATAATAAATCCCCTTATTGCATCTGAGCCTTCAATTACAAATATTGTGAAACTTGATAACCTCATAATTACAAATTTTGGAAATGTTTGAATTTCAACGCTTTCGAACTTGGAAATTTCAGCATTTAGAAATCTGAAGATTCTCCTCCTGCGCAAATCTTGGCTAAAGGAAGTCTATATTGTACCCAAATGTACCAACTTGATAAACGTGTACTCCTCTCTGAGTTGGGCAAAATGTTATATGATTATAAATTATAAGTTACGAATGTAATTGTGTAATTGACTACACATTCTTTTCTGCAATCGTTAATTTAGATAGTTGACAAAATTGTGGTCAACTACTTAAATTCAATTACAGAAAATATTGTGTAGGTAATTCATTACACAATTACATTTTAATCGTAATTTCTAATTTGTAATTAGATTACATTTTACCTAACTATGGCTCTTCTACAGTACTTTCAAATCCATTACGTTCAATAGTTTCACTGTTTCTTCGACTTTTTTTTAGATGTCAAAAGACACAGAGAAAATGGAAGTTGACAAGCCTCCATCCCCAGGACGGAGGCGAAGAAACAGCAGGACTCCGTCGCGAAGACGGAGTCGAACGAGTAGCCGGACTCCGTCGCGAGGACGGAGTCCGCGAAGAGACGCGACTACGTCCTTGCGACGGAGTCCACGGAGAGAACAGACTCCGGCCTCGCGGAGAGAACGGACTCCACGCCCCAGGTGGATGGAGATCGCGTTGCGAATTCAGAAGCAGGTATGTACATACGTAGACAATCTCGCGCAAACATTTTTTACATTCTAATGAAAGTTTATTTTTCATATTACAGAACAGCGAGCTCAAAAAACAATTGAGAGCGTGTAAATATGGAGCAGGAAAAAGAGGAAGAGGAGGTAGAGGAGGTAGAGGAGGCAGAGGAGGTAGAGGAGGAAGAGGAGGAAGAGGAGGCAGACGAGGAAGAGGAGGAAGAGGAGGGGGAGGAGCTGTATAAAATTTTTATAATTAAAATAAATAATTTTTTATCATATTACTACAAGGCATTTATCAATAGCATACCGTCAGCAAAATCACAACGTGATGTAATTTCAATTCCCATGGACATTGACAAAAATGAAAACTACGATAATGACAACTGCGAAAATGAAAACGAATTACTTTTTTATTCCTGTTTCAAAATAAATACAATATTGAAGTGAGATTATTTCCAGTATTATTCCTTTCATTCATTTCTATATAATATCATTCAGTATAGTATGTACTCCTCTGTACTTGGCTACATATAGCATGTCCATCTTCCAAGTATTATTATCGAATTATTATTATGATTTTGCAGATTCTAACTTATACTACTAATTACATAGTTTCAGTGATACCTATATTACATATATATGATAATACAATAATGCAAAATGTATTTATTTATAAAGTACCATTGAATGTTTGAACCTGTTTTACTCATAAACGCTAAAAGTGGACATACAATATGTCTGCAAAGCCATCGATGTACAATAGGAAAAATTTATTTGCAGGTTAGCCCGTTGTTGCTCTAACTGCCTCAATTATTATAACATAAATACGACTGCGATTTCAACTGATGTATGTGTTACGGTAAAAGCTTTAGTAAATGTATACATTCCCAACAGTTCCTAGTCAATGTATGCCTAAAATGTATATAACCTAACCTACAATCGTCCGGAAATGCATGCATTGACTGCATCACGCTTTTACTGTCGCTCGTGTATCCAGCTAACGCTTCAGTTTTGCTATGATTCCACGTTGGCAGTCCTCCCGAGTAGGCGCCATCTCGTATCCACTAGCTCAACTAAATTTGTCACGTGACTTGCTCTGTATTATCGCCAATATGGCGGAACTCGTATTTGGGAATGCAATCACGGGCTGACGTTGTTTGTCCTTACATGAGCAAATTTTGGGCTGGGTGAGGTCTCATTCGAAAGAGGAAGGTTCAATGCAGCCCTCTTAGAGACCTACAAATACATGGAATCTGCGAGTACATTTTGCCGATTTTTTCTCTACTTTGGACACTCGTATTATTACATATCAACACAATCTCTTTGAACCATGAGCAGAGCGGGCTGCATTGAACCTTCCTCTTTCGAATGAGACCTCACCCAGCCTAAAATCTGTTCATATAAGGACGAAAAACGTATCCCCGTGATTGCATTCCCAAATACGAGTTCCGCCATATTGGCGATAATACAGAGCAAGTCACGTGACAAATTTAGTTGAGCTAGTGGACATGAGATGGCGCCTACTCGGGAGGACTGCCAACGTGGAATCATAGCAAAACTGAAGCGTTAGCTGGATACACAAGCCACAGTAAAAGCGTGATGCAGTCAATGCATGCATTTTCGGACGACTTTAGGTTAGGTTATATGCATTTTAGGCATACATTGACTAGGAACTGCTGGGAATTGTCTACATTTACTAAATTCACGCTTTTACTGTAACACATACATCACCGCTGCCGAATATATGTTATAATTATATGGCCACATTATTTCAAATAAAAAAAGAGATTGGAATTTTTTAATAACACTGGAAGTAGTGATTTACTGATATCATATTTTCAGAATGTGTAAGTTACAGCAATTATTTGCAATTATTGCTTTTATTATTATTCTTCCGACTATTGTATATAACATATAACAAGGAAAGGTCTCCAAACCGGTCAACAGTTGACTCCTTGATTTTTTTTGTAATTCTTGACGCTCCTATGCAGAGATGGGCATTATTTAATTAAAATAATATACTTCCGAATGGCCCCAGTGGCCGATCGACACGAGGTTTGGGGGGAGGGTGTGTGTACCCTAAATCTAAAATTCTATTTAGCTTCGGGTATTTATTAGTTTCCTTTGTTTATTCGAAGGCCTTTCATCTTTGGCTTCGAATAATTTTTCATCTTTCATTATATCTTTATCCTAAGGTCGTATTCAAATATATTGGCCGGTCGATTCGTTTTCGCGAACAGCGATCGAGGAGAAATCAGCCATCACCATCTGACGATCGTGGATTTGTCAGTTGGAGTTCCCTAGCCACCGAAGGGTATGGTGGGGTAACGGGAATGCTGCTCGGCCCCGTCTGAACGTAGCCGTGTGGCTGTTATTTATTCTTATTGTCAGCGTAGTACATATGTAGTTGTGTGCGTCACGAAGTTATGCGTAGACCAATACAAGATGAAGCTATCGAGAGAGAATCAATGTTCTGACCAATAAAGCTTCTGAATTTTTTCGGAGCTAAGGCCTAAGGCACACCTATTCTGATGCGTGTATTTCTACGCTGCAGCTCGGTTTGGCCTATACATGACAGAAGCTTGGCGCTATCCCCACCACTTCTGGCTCACTCGTGTTCTGCGATGACGAGAGAATACGCGTTACGAATAGGAGTGTGCGGATCGTCCCGCGGCTCGGATTCTCGGCCCTCGGGACGGGTCGGAAAATTTCGGGCGGGATCGGGCGGGGTCCCGATACTTTCGTATTGCTCGAGATCCCGACGGATTCGGGATCCCGAGACTCGATTCGGGCTACAAGCATGACCGCCATGAGCGGGCACTTTGATTTCAGGTCGGCTTGGCAAAACTCAGACGCGATCGGCTCGAAAGCCAGCTATTACGAGCGGACCGAGACGGAAAGAATTATGTATATCATTTATATCGATACCAGAGTGATAAGTTTTTACCTTTCTGTCTCCTGTTGAATCATAATTTGTATCTTATTATTTATTTACATATATATGTATTTTCATTGCTACCAAATAGTCTGTGAATACTGAATACGTCCATATACGTACTTAAATAAATACCATGTTCAGAACTTGGGAAGAAGATTTGGTTTCTGGTTCAGATTTAAAATAGAAAACGTACGAACTATAAGCATACAAAAAGGAATATTTCCTGGATGTTTCATAATAACAACAATATACAGGAGGCGAATATTTTATTATTTCAAATTAACGTGTAAGAAACATAATTTTTCTATGTTCTCAGGTAATAATTTTAATCTACTACTGGTAACGATATCGTCCGATCGCGTCCGAGTTTTGCCGAGCCGACCTGAAATCAAATTGTCCGCTCATGGCGGCTATGCTTGTAGCCCGAATCGAGTCTTGGGGTCCCGAAACTGTCGGGATCTCGAGCAATACGAAAGTATCGGGACCCCGCCCGATCCCGCCCGAAAGTTGCCGGCCCGTCCCGAGCCCGACAAATCGGGTAACCGCACACCCCTAGTTACGAAACTCACCGGCCAATAAATCTGAATACGATCTTAGAAGTTCGAATAACCGACGAGAACCTTTGTGTCCCGAGCCGCGCGAGATCGCCGTGCTCGGCGATGTGTCATCGATTATAGAAAAACAGAATTTGTTTATTTTTCATCGTATCAATATGAAAGTGACACCATTGGATTCTTGGCATTCTCCCGGTTATATTGGCAGAAAATAATTTAAATCGGACTATTTTTAACAAAACGGGCTTTCACTTCTACAAACAAATTTTTCACGTAATTTCCTTAATTTTGGTCCGAATTATATCATTTTTGGGGCCAATTTGATCGAGAAAACATGAGGAATCGACTGACGTCACTTTCGCAAAGATCTGATTAGAAATGTAGAACTGCAGATTTGTCACTGCTTAGCGCGCAACATTGTATGGCCCCGCTGGTTTCGAGCGCCGAAGCCCACGAAACTCAGCGAGTCGCATGATTGCCAGCGAGAAGGCCAAGAGGGGACTTTCCATGGCGAAGGAAAATCATCCTTCCACAGAACTCAAATCGAGAAAGACTTTGCTAACAAACTTTATTTTCACGTCAAATAAATACTTTAATTGTAAAATTTAGACGACGAACTATTGTTGAATTTCGCCAATTCTTACATATGCCCCACTGGGTTCGGAATTCCTGATCCCAGAGTTTCATGCATTTACCTATTGAAATGTTGCTTCAAGTCATCGGGCAATTGCATTGTTTCTTCTCGTACATATGTATATCTGTTCGCGAGTAGGTGTCATGAATGACGCGACTTTTGTTTCCCAAATAAATTCACCCCTATCAGGGCCCTCGCTCGAACCGCTTGACAAGGAGACCGAACGATGTGAACCGTGTGCGAGTGAAATAGCGCACCAGCGGTACACCCTCGGTCGACGGCGACTTGAGTCATCCAGTACTGAATACGAAATGTTCAAAATTTCTCATTACACCTTGATGAGAGTGTTACCATTCAT
This sequence comes from Andrena bucephala, assembly GCA_947577245.1. Classification (NCBI taxonomy): domain Eukaryota; kingdom Metazoa; phylum Arthropoda; class Insecta; order Hymenoptera; family Andrenidae; genus Andrena; species Andrena bucephala. The sequence continues at coordinate 72,392,245 of OX387716.1, forward strand.
GGATTGTTGGTGAGTCAAGACACGAAGCAATTCGGTCTATTTTTTCTTATGAATACATGATTAGAACACACTCTACGTTCAATAAAAATTGATCGAATTGCTCCATGTTTGATATAATTTTCATCGGGAAATCCTAAAAAATTCATCGGTAATACTTTCATCAATATTTATCAAAAACACGAACATTTTATTTTTCTGTACTGGGTATTTTATCTAGCTCGTCGGTTTTATTGTTCTCGGCTGTCAACGGGCGGTCTACTAGGACCCGAAGGTCCACGCTCGCAACGAGAAAGCAAAACAGTGGGGTGGGTAGGTCTTTCCCGATAAACTGAGCCCAAAGACTTCTCAACAATTGAAACATTGGAAGACTGTACATATTCTTTCTGATGCTTTCGGCGATATGCGCAACCATTTGTATCCCCGGTTTCATGTCTAACAAGTCAGGCGATTTTGTTTGTGAGAGCCATATATAAAGACAGTCCTGTAACGTTCACTACATCTTCAATTATAAAACTGCAACTATGTTATTTTACACATGTGTCTCGCTGAGTTTCGTCGGCTTCGACGCTTGAAACCAGCGGGGCCATACAATGTTGCGTACTAAGCACTGATGAATCTGAAGTTTTGCAATTTCTAATCAGATCTTTGCGATCGTGGCGTCAATCGATTCCTTATACTTTCTCAATCAAATTGGCCCCAAAAATGATACAACTCAAACCATAATTAAGGAAATTACGTGAAAAATTTGTTTGTAGAATTGAAAGCCCGTTTCGTTAAAAATAGTCCGATTTAAATAATTTTTTCATAAAAAAAATGCGCAGGCTGGATGCGCATGATTATTACGTGGCCCCCTCCATAGACATATATAGACGGATCAGAAGATGGGACTATCGGCGTGGGGAAGGAAGGCTTGGAGGGGTAAAGGCATAGGTTCAGATACAGTCACGTCGGATAGCTTCGGATGCATTCGGCATGCATAACCACAGCGTTATCCGATTTACTCGTATCGCTCCCCTTACCGCGAACCTTGCCACCCCCCTCAGCTTACGCTCCGCCGTCTATATATGTCTATGGTCCCCTCCTCGAAGTGACAGAAAATATAACCTATGTATACGCTATATGATAATAAATGTTGAGCGGCTATTTCGTTCTTTTGCGCTACATTTGTGAACTTTTTATCATCCTTCCGAAACATTATTATTACGTCGCAACAGTATCTTTAGGAAATCGGGTCTAGCATATAGGTTATATTTTCTGTCACTTCGAGGACAGAAAATCCGATCCTCCAAGTGACAGAGAATATAACCTATATGCTATACCCGATTTCCTAAAGATACTGTTGCGGCGTAATAATAATGTTTCGGAAGGATGATGAAAAGTTCACAAATGTAGCGTAATACAACGAAATAGCCGCTAAATATTTATTGTCTTTATAGCATATACATAGGTTATATTTTCTGTCACTTCGAGGAGGGACCACATAATAATCACGCGTTGGATTCAACATCAAACACAATTTTATATATGTTTGTTCATAACTGCTTTCTGCATAAGATGTGTATTTCATGTTCTGTTTCAGTGTTTTGCTAATTAAAAAATGTCTATCCTAACAAACTTCATTTTCTGGGGACATGCCCTCATCTATTTTTCCTTTTCACTTATAATTCCTTACTGCCAACGTAGAATATTGTAGCATAAGCACATTTCAAGTAAATGTACAATGAATTTTCTACGTTTGCAGTACCAGCAGACTTTCTGTTTAAAAAGTACAACGCAACAGCTGAGAATTTCTTTCCACATTCAAAATAACATATGGAAATAGCAAACAGCTCCTTCTCGCGTGCACAGGCAGCCGCGTATCTATGGGTAATACCATTTCAGTGCAGAAAAAACCTGCTGTAATACCGACCTGCCGAATCGGCCAGACCACGTGACGTGTCTACCTCCTTAAGTGGAACCAGAGATGGGCAAAAAATTAATTCAAATAAAAAATTGATTTCGAATAAAAGACAAAAATTTAATTCGAGACTCATCAAATAAAAATAACCCAGATTTATTTTTATTTCAACTAAAAATAAGCTAGAGTTACTTTTATTTGAAACGTCACAAATAATTTTTTTGTTCGAGGTGAATTTATCCGACGGCCACAAATAATTTTTTTGTTTGACTGGAATTCATTTTAACCTTCAAATAATTTTGTCGTCTTTTCGTTCATTTGTATTTGAAAATTATTTGAAGCTCAAATAACTCTGGGAGTAGAGAGCTAGAGAGAGGGGGAGCGTGTGCTCGAGAGCGGTAAGCAGGGGAGCATGATATAAGGATATAGTTGTTAGAGCGAGAGGGAACGGGGATTAGAAAGAGAAAGGAATATTAAGAACGGGCCTCTCGCTCCCTCCCGTTCCCTCTCACTCTAACAACTACCTCCTCGCATCATGCTCTCCTACTTACCGCTCTCTAGCACACGCTCCCCCTCTCTCTCTAGCTCTCTACTCCCAGAGTTATTTGAGCTTCAAATAATTTTCAAATACAAATGAATTAAAAGACGACAAAATTATTTGAAGGTTTTTCAAATAAAAAAAAATTTGTGGCCGTCGGTTAAATTCCCGTCAATCAAAAAAATTATTTGCGGCAGTCGGATAAATTCCCGTCAAATAAAAAAAATGATTTGTGGCCGTCGAATAAATTCACGTCAAACAAAAAAAATTATTTGGTGACAAATAAAGATAAAGTCTCTTTTATTTGATACGTTATTTTAATAATTTTTTATTTACATAATGCCCATCTCTGAGTGGAACGCACACTTAGCTGTTGTAAGATCCCAATAAAAAAACTTCAAAAAAGTAAAAAAATTACGCCAAGTACATGAAAAAGTCGAGGACGAAAAAGAGTATTATTTGTACATCTACGCTAGATTTAGCTGTATGTAAGATCCGGACCGAATAAATAAGGCTGAAAGCGTATTCAAAAGGCGATGGTAAAGAAGATTTCGCCTGACACACAGTGTTTCGCGTAATACTAAAAAGTCAAGAATCTAAAGTGTTCGATCTACAAATTCTTGTATCTTAAAATGTTAATAAAGGAACGTAGGTTTTAATGTTATCCACAATTTTTGCTGAATTTACCAATTTGTTGTCAAAAAAGATGCTTGAAATTTATTCGAATTTTTGGTGCGTTTCTTTAAACACGTGGTATTTGCCGAATGTTTATCTCATTAATTTGGTTTTTATAAGTTATGTTTAGTATTATATGACCTTCCCAGCTGCCGAAAAACTTTTATGCAATATCCACAATTTGTCCCAATTTTTTATGTTAAATGTTTATTATCTTTGACTTGAGTTTTAAACAAAGTACCAAAAAGTACCTCCGCGATTATTTGTATATTAATTGAGAGAACATTAAACCTTATATTAACGTCAATTTCAACTGCCCGAATTTGCCCGAAACGGAAAAAATAGCCGAAATCATTAAGACGTTCACCGCTCAGGCGCGTGCTACGCCCGGCCCGGCGGGTAGCGTAGGGTCTACTCGTGAGGTTTCGTCAAGCGATAAGACGGTTAATCTAAACATTCAGCTGTTCTCAAATTTTGTTTATACAATGCATCGGCATTCGTTCATCGTGGATGCTGTCTTCAGTTCTGGAAGAGCAGTCACAGACAATACACAGCTGAATAGATTCACGAGTTTTCTAAGTTAATATACAGTATTGTCTCCTTATGGGCTCGGTTTGGTGCACACGATTGCAGGGAGTCGAGACCGATAGAATTTCGGTTTCGGTCGCGGTCGCGGTCACTGAGACCGACCAATATGGCATTTACGGTTCTCTCGACCGAACTTGAGAGCGACGAGCGGTCAGGAGTTTTCTCTCGACCAAAACTCGAGAGAGAATTTCTCTCAGACTTTTGGTTGACCAAAAGTTTCTACCGGTCGCAATAGGTCGCGTTAATTTATGGAGAGGTTTCCGTTCCTCTCCATAAATTACGAGTCGGAGCGGTTCGGAGCGGTTCGGTTCTGTTCGGATCGGTTCAACCTAGCTGAATAAGCCGGGAAGGTATGGATGCTGTTCCTGTCGCTCACACTGTTTGTAACTCTCGTCAGGGGTTTGTTGATAGCAGACTTTTGCAGTTATTTGTTACTGTAACGCTGTCCATTCCAAACTATGTCGATCTGGCGAGATATTATTGTATTTCAAACACTAGTTATGTATTATTTTAATAGAAGTAGTTAATATAAATAAATTATTGTTAATATACAAATAACAAGAAAATGATTGAAAATATAATTCTTCATGTGGTTATTTTAAAAGTATGCCCAAGTGTGGAAAAATATATAAAAAAAATTTTATGTTAAACAATTTTATTAAAAATGCACTCAAAAGTAAAAAATAGTTATTTTTTTATACTACAATTTCGATGGTATTTTTTCACTTTAAATAAAATCGTGGAGCAGGATATGTCACAACAAATTCATTTCGACACTTCATTCTGTATTAATTTGATTCATATTTTGTTATAACATATCCTGCTCCACGACTTTATTTAAAGTGAAAAAATACCATCGAAATTGTAGTATAAAAAAATAATTTTTTTTTACTTTTGAGTGCATTTTTAATAAAATTGTTTAACATAAAATTTTTTTTATATATTTTTCCACACTTGGGCATACTTTTAAAATAACCACATGAAGAATTATATTTTCAATCATTTTCTTATTATTTGTATATTAACAATAATTTATTTATATTAACTACTTCTATTAAAATAATACATAACTAGTGTTTGAAATATAATAATATCTCGGCAGATCGACATAGTTTGGAATGGACAGTGTTACAGTAACAAATAACTGCAAAAGTCTGCTATCAACAAACCCGTGACGAGAGTGACAAACAGTGTGAGCGATAGGAACAGCATCCATACATTCCCGGCTTATTCAGCTAGGTTGAACCGATCCGAACAGAATCGAACCGCTCCGAACCGTTCCGACTCGTAATTTATGGAGAGGAACAGAAACCTCTCCATAAATTAACTCGACCGGTCAACCGAACACTCCGACCAGTTGGCACAGCGGTCAGGCCTTCGGTCTGAGATTCCCGATCGAGAGGCAATCGGTCTGGAGTTTCGGTTCCCTTTCAAAACCTCTCACTGTTAAGGCTCGTATAGACAGGGCGATAATCGCCGGCAACTTTGTCGCTGGAGTCGCTGGCGAGTCGGTGGGATAACCGACTTGTCTCCAGCGACTTGTAGTCGGCGACATTTATCCGGTGACTTGTGTCGGGCAACTTGTGTCTGGCGACTCGTCCTTTACAGGTTAAGAGATACGAATAGACCTGGCGCAGTCGCCGGATAAAAGTCGCCGGCGACTTGCAACAATCTCTGTGGGATACAGCAACTCGACCCTTGCCTCAAACGGCCTTCTAGAAATTACTGTTGGCCACATGTTCCCGAAAAACTGTATTCAAGTGGTCGGTGAGCAACATCGCCCGAGTGTCTAGTGCCTGTATTCTGTTTCCCGTTCCGAATGGGAAACATCGCCGACTCTGTGGCAACACACCACACACATATATATGTATATGTTTATTTTATATGTTAATTTTTAACGTATACATCTACTATATGATGTATATACACATATATACATACATATACAGTGTGTCCGCGGGAAAGCTAAACAGCCGGCTTCCTCCTAAACTATTGGAGATAAAAATATAAAAAAAATAGGGAATTGCATGGTTCGAGGGGGCAAATTAATTAGCGCGAACGAATTTTCTTATCGATTATTATTTTAAAAGATACGATGGTCAAGTTCGGTTTTTCAAATGGAACTATTTTTTTTGAACACCTGAGTTGATAGTGCGTTCCAAGACAAATTCAATAAGCTTTAATGTATACACTTTATTTTCACTGGTTTTTAAGATATTGCGCTTGCAAATTTACTGATTTTCACTGGAAGAAAACTGTCTGGTATAGCACGGACCGGGGACGGTCTTACTGGTTCCACGGGTGACACTGCCTTTTGAAATAGATACCTACCTGCCAAAGGTCTACGCCAGGCCCAAAGGCTGGACAATTTTTTTCCGTCAGAAATGCTACTTAGGTAGGTACATCTGCGGTATATTTATTTCACACTTGCTTCTACGCTCGGATGGCCGGTTCTTTTGGGAGGGATGCAAGTTCGATTGGTTAGGTTAGGAGGAGTGAAAGTTGCTAGACTAAATTTCAATCATAGGGAGCAGATTGTATCAGAACCATTCGGATTTGCATTCCTCACAAACGGCTGCTCTCTTGAAGAGGCCCTCTTCACAGCAATGCCCACCTTCTCTCGCACGGAATACGTTAACGCCTGCTTTTCTTCTGATATTGAAGCTCGTGTTTATACTCGAGAGGACCACGCGTCGACAGCGGGCTACCCCTTTTCTTCCTGTGTCTCTCCACGAGCCGTGCTGACGGTGGATTGTAGGAGCGTAGATATCTGGATGCCAGTTATTGAATTCAGGAGACGTTAGAAACATTTTATTACAAAACACACATGTACTATAATTAAAGTAAATCGTATTCCTCTCGGGCAGGAGTACTGATAATGATCGAACTTGCGCCCCACTTCGCGCAGACCAATTACACGGAGAGTAGTCGGGTCACACACTGCCCAAATGATACAGGGTAATTCTGGAGCAACGCCCGTCAAGGAGATGCGCTGGCACCCCGTGGCGAGGACAGACCTTCGCTGTGCCTCACCCGATTTTTATGGCTTTTTTTCCGGAAAAAGGTACGAATCCTGGGTCGAACATAGCGAATTGAAGTCGACCCTCCGCAGTCGAGGGTGAATTATCCATTACAGCGTATTAAGAAACCCTTTTCTTCATCGTATCGAAAGGGAAGTGACGCCAATGGATTCCTTATGTTTTTCTGATGAAAATCATACCAAATGTCATGCAAATCGGACTACTTTGACACAAGCTATTTGTATTCCCTATGTAAAAGTTGTCCGATTTACACGACATTTGTAATGATTTTCATCGGAAAACCCCAAGGAATCCATCGGCGACACTTCCATATCCATACCATAAGGAATAACGAATTGTTTTATTTCATAAAAAGGTAGGTACAGGCCGATTCTGGTGCTGCGCCCGTCACCCCGTGGCGAGGACAACACCCCGCAGTGCCCATAGAATTTTATGGCTCTTTTCGGAAAAAGGTACGAATCCTGGGCCGAACGTAACGAATTGAAGTCGACCCTCCGCAGTCGAGGGTGAATTATCCATTTGAGCGTATTAAGAAACCCCTTTCTTCATCGTATCGAAAGGGAAGTGACGCCAATGGATTCCTTATGTTTTTCTGACGAAAATCATACCAAATGTCATGCAAATCGGACTACTTTGACACAAGCTATTTGTATTCCTTATGTAAGAGTTGTCCGATTTCCACGACACTTGGCATGATTTTCATCGGAAATCCCCAAGGAATCTATCTGCGACACTTCCATATCCATACGATAAAAAATAAAGAATTATTTTATTTCCTAACCAGATACAGGGTAATTATGGAGCAACGCCCGTCAAGGAGATGCGGCGGCCTGGTACCCCGTGGCGAGGACAGTCCTTCGCTGTGCCTCACCCGATTTTTATGGCTTTTTCCGGAAAAAGGTACGAATCCTGGGCCGAACGTAACGAATTGAAGTCGACCCTCCGCTATCGAGGGTGAAATATCCATTTGAGCGTATTAAGAAACTCTTTTCTTCATCGTATCGAAGGGGAAGTGAGGCCAATGGATTCCGGGCGTTCTCCCGATTAAAATCATGCCAAACATCATGAAAATCGGACTATTTTTACATAAGGAATACAAATAGCTTGTGTCAAAGTAGTCCGATTTGCATGACATTTGGTATGATTTTCGTCAGAAAAACATAAGGAATCCATTGGCGTCACTTCCCTTTCGATACGATGAAGAAAGGGGTTTCTTAATACGCTCAAATGGATAATTCACCCTCGACTGCGGAGGGTCGACTTCAATTCGTTACGTTCGGCCCAGGATTCGTACCTTTTTCCGAAAAGAGCCATAAAATTCTATGGGCACTGCGGGGTGTTGTCCTCGCCACGGGGTGACGGGCGCAGCACCAGAATCGGCCTGTACCTACCTTTTTATGAAATAAAACAATTCGTTATTCCTTATCGTATGGATATGGAAGTGTCGCCGATGGATTCCTTGGGGTTTTCCGATGAAAATCATTACAAATGTCGTGTAAATCGGACAACTTTTACATAGGGAATACAAATAGCTTGTGTCAAAGTAGTCCGATTTGCATGACATTTGGTATGATTTTCATCAGAAAAACATAAGGAATCCATTGGCGTCACTTCCCTTTCGATACGATGAAGAAAAGGGTTTCTTAATACGCTGTAATGGATAATTCACCCTCGACTGCGGAGGGTCGACTTCAATTCGCTACGTTCGACCCAGGATTCGTACCTTTTTCCGGAAAAAAAGCCATAAAAATCGGGTGAGGCACAGCGAAGGTCTGTCCTCGCCACGGGGTGCCAGCGCATCTCCTTGACGGGCGTTGCTCCAGAATTACCCTGTATCATTTGGGCAGTGTGTAACCCGACTACTCTCCGTGTAATTGGTCTGCGCGAAGTGGGGCGCAAGTTCGATCATTATCAGTACTCCTGCCCGAGAGGAATACGATTTACTTTAATTAGTTTCTAACGTCTCCTGAATTCAATAACTGGCATCCAGATATCTACGCTCCTACAATCCACCGTCAGCACGGCTCGTGGAGAGACACAGGAAGAAAAGGGGTAGCCCGCTGTCGACGCGTGGTCCTCTCGAGTATAAACACGAGCTTCAATATCAGAAGAAAAGCAGGCGTTAACGTATTCCGTGCGAGAGAAGGTGGGCATTGCTGTGAAGAGGGCCTCTTCAAGAGAGCAGCCGTTTGTGAGGAATGCAAATCCGAATGGTTCTGATACAATCTGCTCCCTATGATTGAAATTTAGTCTAGCAACTTTCACTCCTCCTAACCTAACCAATCGAACTTGCATCCCTCCCAAAAGAACCGGCCATCCGAGCGTAGAAGCAAGTGCGAAATAAATATACCGCAGATGTACCTACCTAAGTAGCATTTCTGACGGAAAAAAATTGTCCAGCCTTTGGGCCTGGCGTAGACCTTTGGCAGGTAGGTATCTATTTCAAAAGGCAGTGTCACCCGTGGAACCAGTAAGACCGTCCCCGGTCCGTGCTATACCAGACAGTTTTCTTCCAGTGAAAATCAGTAAATTTGCAAGCGCAATATCTTAAAAACCAGTGAAAATAAAGTGTATACATTAAAGCTTATTGAATTTGTCTTGGAACGCACTATCAACTCAGGTGTTCAAAAAAAATAGTTCCATTTGAAAAACCGAACTTGACCATCGTATCTTTTAAAATAATAATCGATAAGAAAATTCGTTCGCGCTAATTAATTTGCCCCCTCGAACCATGCAATTCCCTATTTTTTTTATATTTTTATCTCCAATAGTTTAGGAGGAAGCCGGCTGTTTAGCTTTCCCGCGGACACACTGTATATATATATATATATATATGTTAAAAATAAATATATATATATATTTTAATATATATAAATAAGCATGTGTGTGTATATACATCATATAGTAGATGTATACGTTAAAAATTGACTATAGGATGTACTTCAATACTTTGCAGTTAATTATCAATTTCTTCTTTTTTTTTCTTCAACACGCCCTGTATTGTTCTTAATCTGTACAATCTCACTAACTTTTTTCACGATGTAATGCATCACAACTACGCATCGATGTTTTCTTTAACATCGAATACTTCTGCGTTTTGAATTAATTAACAGGACATAACTAGTGAAAAAAATAAAAAACCGAAAAGAACAATTCAGAATCATGCCCATTTATTATCATTACAATAACAGTATTTTATTTAAATGTCCCAGGGTTTCTTCTGTAGGCATAGTAAAAGTAATAGTTTGCTCAATCGTTTAACCTCCAGCAAAGAAATGGATTGAACGGTAAATGATTCAACAAACTATTACTTTTACTACGCCTACAAAAGGAACACTGGGACATTTAAATAAAATACTGTTATAGTAATGATAATAAATAGATTTGATTCTGTATTGTTCTTTCCATATTATTTTTGCTACAATATCAAACACTGTATTGACCATAGGCAAGGAGGATCAAATGAACAATTTTTTCCCAAAGTCGAGAAAAATCACGACATGATCAACCAGCAGCCTGGGTCATTGGTTTGATCAGCCTCTTCTGATGCATCGAATGAAATACACCGATGTATCGAATAAAGAGTGACCCAAAAATGAGGCCTTTTTTACCCTTTTTTAGTTTGGAACTGAATTTTGTGCCAAATGATAGCTTATGATGAGACATCAATCACAACAAATTTTCAAGTTGAGGTAACAATTAGTTTGTGAGATATGGGAGTTGAAAGAAGTGAAAATTCATTAACGCGTCAGCCCATACGCTTCAATGTATGGACTTTTATGTCATTCCGATAATTTAGATAATTATTTCCAGGGGTTTTGCTGACTGCTAATAACGAATTTGAACTTAGTGAGTCAGTGGTTGACAACGCTACCTGCGCGTCCGAAGTCACCATGTATATCTACCACCCATTATCGACATCTGGTAGACAAATGTTTCCCAACGAACACTTCGAGAACAAGCTATTGCCTAGTCGTAAAGAAATGAAGAAATTTCGCTTAAAAAATACTAAATTGCCAGCTGTAAAAGATAACTGAATTCGGATGCGCAGGTAGCGTTGTCAACCGCTGACTCACGGGACAATACGGTCATAAACCGGGACCCTGTCGAAACACTCTGGCCGATCAGCTTGATTAATTTTTGATAACCACATGTGGTATACAAGTCAGCCCCTTCAGTTTTTATTTAAATGTGCCAGGTATAGCAGTTAAAAAGTATTATCCAACATCAATACGCCTTGCGGAGAGAGAGAGACACAAGAAGAAAAAATGGTAGCCCGCTGACTGCGCGTGGTCCCGCTTGCGCCGTCTTCCCTGCAAATTCGAGACGGATCCCTTATCTCTAGAGTAAAAACTCGTGCTTCAATTCCAAAACAGAAGCACGCGTTGACCTATTCCGTGCGAAAAATGGTGGGCCTCGGAGAGGAGATATTGCTGTGAAGAGGGCCACTTCAAGAGAGTGGCCGTTTGGGAGGGATGCAGGGCAGATTGGTCCTAATATAATATGCTCCCCATGGTTGACATTTGGTCTGGCAACTTTCACACCTCGTAACCTATCACTCGGACATGCATCCCTCCCAAACGAACTGCCCATCCGAGCGTAGAAGGGAATTGCGAAATAAAATACTATTTAGAAGTGAAAATTGACTCATCTTTTCGTACTTCTCCTTGCGTATAAACTCTAAGTAAATTTCATGATGTTTTGAAACATTAACGGTACGCTTCTCGATACCGCTGATGTACGTAACATTTGTGACGGTAATAATTGTCCAGCCTTTGAGGCTGCAACTGCTGGCGTAGACCATTGGAAGATATCTGTTTCAAGAGGCAGTGGCTACTGCGAGCCACCCGTGGCGCAAACAAGACCACGCCCGGTGCTTGCTATTCGAGCAGTTTTCTTCCAGTGGAAATCAGTAAATTTGCAAGCGCAATATCTCGAAAATCAGTTAAAATAAGGTGTATACATTATAGGTTATTGAATTTGTCCGGAAACTCACTATCAAGTGATCTCTAAAAAGAAAATAGTTCCATTTAAAAACCCGAACTTGACCATCGTATCTCTTAAAATAATAATCGAAGAAAAATATCGTATGCGCTAATAATTTTACACCCCCCCCCCCCCCCGAAGCATGCAATTGCATATAAACAATTTTTTTTATTTCTAATACGTTGGGAACCATCCAGCTGTTTACTGTTCCCGTGGATACCTGCGTATTAACGAAAAGTCGCATTTTTGTTCACAGTGAATAATCTATAAATTCTTAAAGACTGCGAAGGTACGTTCTTGATTGCCCTTTGAAAATCTGGCAACCAGATGTTGTCGAAGCTGTCTTGGGAAATACGGAATTGCCCATCAATAAACGATAAATGAGTTTTCGCTTCGCTCTCAACTGTTACCTCCCCGAGCCCGCTTCGTTTGGGATAATTAGGGACCCAACATAAAGGCAAAATACAGAACACAATATAAAGGCCCAAAATATAATAAAATTTGAAAATAGAATATAAAGCGGCCTTTTTGTTAATCCGTTTATTGGTGTGTCGGCGGGTGGTGAGTAGGTATAGATGGTGACTTCGCACCCGTACGCACGGTTGTCCACTGTCGAAGTGCGGGATAATACGATCATAAACCGCGACTCTGATGAGACGTTCTGGCCGATTAACCTGGCTAGTTTTTCGGAAACAACTGGTTTGCCTTGGGCCTGAAATATGAACAATTTTACATCGTTTATGATAATGTATACCTGAGGTTCCCGTTCCATATGCGTAGCGAGTTCAATATAGTGTATTCAGTTTTTACTACAAAGTCGAAATTCAAACTGTACCCCAGATCTGGATTACACTGTAACAACTATGTGATCTCGGTAAAGTGCCAAATTGATTAGCTTTTAAGGATAATTGTTCACATTTGCTACTTCTGATTACAAGGATCAAGACTGTTGATTGTTTAAGTACAAAAGAAAAGTTGATTTATTATACATTCTGTTGTCTACAATCATTAGTAATTTTTTTTATACTGTACCCCATCTAACCCTACACATATGCAAGTGATAGGTATACATATGCAAAGAGAACACTTGCGAGGTCATACAGTGAAGTGGCCAGCAGCGGCGCCAATTCGTGTAACAAGATGACGGCCGTTTAATCTAAAAAGAAGCCGAAGTCCTTATCACGTCATATTTGTGTTGATACCGATTTTACGACTATCCTGCTGTGCAAAGGTGGCAACATGTCTTGCAGAGGAACACGGGAACAAAAGGGGTAATCCTCTGACTGCGGGTGGCCCCCGCGTGCGTCAGCGTCCCTTCGAATTGGAGATAGATCCCTTATCGCTCGAGTATAAACACGCGCTCGAATATCAAAATAGTAGGACGCGCGACGTATTGGGTGCAAGACAAGATTGACCTCGCGGAGGAGATATCACTATAAAGAGGTGGAAACCTCGCGTCTGAAAGGAATGCAGGTCCGAATGGTTCTGGTATAGGGTGCGTTCCACTTACGTCCAAAGCACCCGCACGGTTGCAATATGTAATGGAAATCACGGGCTTTGCGGGCGATTTGGGCGTAATAAGTGGAACGCACCCATAATGACATTTTTGTGGTCCATCTTCGCTTGCACCCGATATGTCGCGCGTCCTTTTGTTTTTATATTCGAGCGCCTCCAATTCGAAAGGAAGTCGACGCAGGCAGGGCCTGTTTAAAATAATGTCGCAGTTTTCCGCTGTGGACAATACCCTGCCCTTCGTTAATCTGTTTATGGCTTTGTTGTCGGTGGTACATATACCTAGCCACTTCAAACCACCGTGTATCTTTTGACCACTACCGACATCGTGACATAGTGGTGCCATAAACCGCGGCCCCTGGCAACGCGGACATTTTTTTTATTTTTATTTTTTTATTATTTTTATTTTTATTTTTTTTTTTGATCAACGAAGGTGTTCAAAATTTCTTCGGTTAATTACGCCGACGCGAAACCAAGATGGAAAAGTCACCCCCTCCTTGAAAAGACATACCTGAGTACCTATATAACCTCCCATGTCGGTGGAGCGGAATGTCAGTTTTGTCAGTTCGCTTGTGACTTCTGCCGCGTAAGGACGTGTTCTGTTTTTCGGATCCTTCACTCAGTATCTGATTGTTATCGTAACCGGTCATCGTGATTTTCGACTTCTGTTGCGGTGAAAAGCCTATTGGTGAAATTCAGTTTCTTATTAGGAGTGATAAAGCTTTTGCTTTTCACTGCCTATTATAAGGCCTTTCCAAAATTGCTGCCTTTGGCAGCCTGGAAGTCCACAGGGACCTTGATGACCCTGTACAAAACAATGGAGAGGGAGCAGGCATCAAACTAGCCGACCTGTCCACCTCCAAACTAGTAAGTAATTCTGTTTTTACTACTCCATTTATTAATATGAGCATGCACACCAGTAAGCGCCCTGCTGAGAGCGCTATTGATACTCAATTACTAAACTCGTCTTCTGAAAAATCGGATCGTTCGCCGTCCGTTGATATATCGAAAACAGGGGTCGGGAACCCATTAGAAAAGAAAAAATAAAAAAAAAGGAGAGGCAAGAGTTCCTCTGATGGACTTAATTCCTCATCGCAGTCATCGACCAGTGCGCCTCCTCTGCTACCTTCAATTCCAATTTCCCTACCATTAATTTCGTGTACGGATTCTGCTATGAACCTGGAGGTAATACCCAACATAAACGTTCAAAATAGATTTAACGCTCTGGCCGCGTTCAAAGTAGACCACATGACATTGTCGGCGTCAACCTCTGATTCCAAAAAAATGTCACCGGAAGTCTCTATATCTTCACCAATTAGACCAAAACAGGCTACCTGCTTACCTGGTGTGGCTAAAATAACACCCAGCAGTACAGTAAACAGTAATACCAACCCCCCCCCCCCTCCCTTGTACATTTCAAATTTCTGCTATAGCATTCCGAAGTTCGAGCGAGAGCTAGCGCAAGACTTCGGTAAAACTTTTCATATTAAATACTTGGGCAACAAAATTAGATTGCAATTTGACAACATTGATTCCTTTATTAAGTTTAAAGAGGCGCTGAACGACGATAAAGTACCATACTTTACGTTTCCACTTAACGCTGAGCGCACACTCACCATGGTCCTTAAGGGCCTTCCTGAGATTCCTGTTGAGGAAGTTTTATCCGAGCTTAAAACTAAGGGGTTAAATCCCGCCTCATGTTCAATCCTAAGTGCTAGAGGTCGTAATGGCCCTTCTAATTATGCCCTGTATAGGGTGACATTTCCCATGGGTACTGCCCCTAACAGTGTTATGAAGGTCAATGCGATCTTTAGTACTCGTATTTATTGGGAGAAATTTCTCTCCAGGAAAAACTATACGCAGTGCTATAGATGTCAAGCGTTTGGCCACTCCGCCTCTAATTGCAGATTGACCGCAAAATGCGTTAAGTGTGCTGGGGCACATCACTCTTCCGAGTGTCAGAAAACAAGGGACTCCCCCCCCCCCCCCACTTGTGTAAATTGCTTGGGACCACATACAGCCAATTTTAGCCAGTGTCCATCACTTCTTAAATTCTTAGACAAGCGTAAGAACAAGCCTATTTCCCCTAATGGCTTATTAAATAATAATGTTCTTAAACCCAAAGATGATCCCCCTCATTCGGCTATTCCCCCTCCTATTACTTCCCAACCTCATCCCGTGTTCCCTTCCTCTTTTCCTTCATATTCAGATGCTGTCACAGGAACCCGTAGATTTCCTACTACCACCTCCCTTCCTTTCCCGGCTACCATCGGGGAAACAGCTGGTTTGCGCTGCGGTAGTGGGACATCGCTCGGTGTTCATCCTATGTTTGAATTGATGTCTGCTTTTAAATAACTTAATTCTATTGTAAATGTTGAGCAAATGCTCTCACTTACCCGATCTTTAATCGAGAATCTTAGACCCTGTCACACTCGGACCGAAAAATTCCAGGTCTTCTTTACAGTGTTAAGTAAGTTGGACACAATCGATGGCTCTCCCTAAAATAATGCTTTGGAATGCAGGCTCGCTTCTTCGGAAGCGAAACGAGCTGATTCTCGCGTTAGCCGGGCGGAGGGCCGGCATTATCCTGGTCACGGAGACATGGCTCACATCCACTGATGTGTTTGCCCTTCCGGGCTACTCGATGGTTCGCGCGGATCGCCCCACTAAGGGCGGTGGCGTTGCTATTTTTATTCATGAAACTATTAAATACACCAGTTTCCCTGCTGCTGGGTTTCCGTCGTGTGAGGCGTGTTTCGTTAAGCTCACGGCTCCTCGGATTATTATAGGTGTCATATACGCACCCCCTTCTGCTATCAAGGATACAGGAGTTTTTGACTCCCTTATACGAATGGGTTCCCCATTCCTGGTCGGGGGTGACTGGAACGCCAGACATAATTCCTGGAATAATTATACTACCAACAAGGCTGGCAGGTTACTGTACGATCATTATTGCAAAAATTCGTACCGTATTATTTACCCGGACTCATTTACCTGCTTTAGCGGTTCCACTCGGCCGTCTACTATTGATTTCTTTATCACGGATTACCACATGAATATCAGCTGTAGTACTACGGACGATTTTGACACGGTTCATCGTCCCGTCATGTTAACCGCAACTCACAGTCCTGTGCCTTCTGGTATTGATACCACTACTGATTGGGAGACCTTCAATAGTTATACTCATCGTTACCGAATCAAAAATAACTTTTTATCTACTATGGATATTGATGATGCTATTAAGGAGCTCTCCTCCTTCCTACATGCATGTCGCAGGAAAGCTACCATTGTTTCTACGACGACTAACAAGGAGGCGCACCTCCTTGCTGATCCCATGCTTCTGTCTTTGATTCGACATCGCCGAGCCTTACGTCGCAGTGGACAACGCTATGGAATGCATTTTATTGCACCGGCGATCCGTGATTTAACGGCTACAATACGTAAAAGAATATTATTTCTTCGTATACGTCATTGGGATCGTAATCTCAGATCATTTACCAAGCCTGATCCAACCTTTTGGGCGACGTACAGGAAAATTACGAGTACTAAAAAGACCAGGACGCTGCCTCCTCTCCGTGAAGGACACGATATTATAACCTCAGACGATGGCAAGGCGCACCTACTGGTTTCTACTTTCTCAAGGACTCACGACGATGCGGTTCAGCAATCTTCACCTAATACTACTATGGTCATGGATTTCATTTCTACGCTGAACGACGCTCCAGCTGAGAGGGTGCCTGGCGTTCCACTCTCTCCTGTTCAAATTCATAATTTTATTAAATGCATGGCCCTGAGGAAGGCCCCTGGGGGTGACGGCATCTCGGTGCCTATACTGAGACACTCCTCGCGTAAAGTCATATGTCAGCTGTATTATATCTTCAGATCGTCTGTTTCCCTTGGATATTTCCCCACTGCTTGGAAAATGTCCAAGGTTATTCCTATTCCAAAGCCCGGTAAACCGCGCGAGCTTCCTAGTAGCTATAGACCAATCAGTCTTTTGCCTATTATGGGCAAACTGTTCGAGAAATGCATTCATGCGCATTTAAATCAATTTCTTTTAAATAATAATATAATTGTCGATCAACAGTTCGGTTTTCGCGAGGGTCACTCCACTATACAACAGATTTCGCGTATTTCACAATACATTACACATCAGCTAAATACCAATCGCAGTACAGCAATGGTACTCCTAGACTTATCCAGAGCATTCGATACGGTTTGGCACGATGCCCTATTATTCAAGCTGAGTCTGGTCGGATTTTCGACGGGCCTCATCAAACTCATAGCGTCCTATTTAACGGATCGTCAGATGTTTGTCTCATACATGGGTAATAATTCCAACACCCATCGTGTGCTGGCAGGAGTGCCACAGGGCTCAATTCTCGGCCCTACGCTTTTTAATATTTATATAAATGATTTGCCTAAGCGCGCCGACTATGAGCTCGCTCTTTATGCGGACGATACTGCGATATTCACTTCGTCGTGGCAGCTTTCTCCTATGGTCCTTCGACTCCAGACCTACCTGGACCATGTCCTCCAGTTCTTCTCGGCCTGGAAGCTACAGATCAACCCGGGTAAAACCGAGGCGATCATTTTTTCTATCCGTACCTCAGTCCTATCTGCTATAGACAAGCACAATGTGTCCATCCGTAATATTGTTGTCCCTTGGAGTAAGCAGGTTAAATACTTGGGAATTTGATTGCATCAAAAAATGGCCTGGAATGTTGCCATTGCCGACCGAATTGACAAGGCTCTAAAAGTCTCTGGAGTTTTATATCCTCATATTAGTTACAAGTCTCCTCTTAATTTACGGTTGCGCATTAGTATTTATATGACCTGCATCCGGCCGGTGCTCACTTATGGCGCTTTAGTTTGGTGGAATACCACCAAAACTAATCGGGTTAAACTCCAACGCTTTCAAAATAAAATTCTTAAAATAATTACTGGATCTCCTATACTCTATTCCACTGGGGCACTGCACTCTGACACGGATGTCCCCTATATTCATGATTTTATCCAACGTACTGTCGTTTGCAGAAAAGAAGGCGCTCGGACGCTAAACGCGGCACGGGGGCTACTTTGCTTGCATTGGCCAACGCGACAATCTCGACCAATACAAAGTAAGCGAACGGGACCACCGGCGGTGGGAGCCAATGCGAGCAAAGTAGCCCCCTTGCCCCGCTCAGCATTCGGATGCCAACTTTTTTGCAAACCACAGTACCATTGACAATTATCAAGTTACTGATCATATTAATCCGTTGGCTCGTTGCACTGGCCTATATGATATAAATAAAATTCCGTACAGGGTAAAAATTCCTTTTCCCCTTTCTAGATAGTCTAACAATACTTGTTATTCGTACTTATATTAATTCTTTAATTAGTTTAAGTCTCAGTTTACTCTTTCCCGACGCTCACTGTATTATTACCTACGTTCCCTTGCACGTAGCTTGCTGGTTTTTTTTCTTCCTGTTTTTGTTTTTTGTTTTGTGTTGTCTTGTGCTGTCCCTAATTATGCTTTATTACAGGTTCTATTTCAGCCTGTATTCAGGTTTTGCGGTTTTCTGCAACTTTTCCGCAACTACTACTACTATAACGTATATTTTACATAGAGATTGGTAACGCCATTTACATACATTGGCCGGTAACTGGGCATTAAATTCAGAGGGACGGCCCATAGGGTGCGGGAAATCATAATTCCCCCCTACTGAAGGAAGACAAAAAAAAAAAAAAAAGAGCGGAATGTCAGTTTTGTGCATACAGTCAGTGTCTCCAGTGTGCATTTTTAAGACAGCAGAGACAGCATTCAAGACAGCAGAGACGTTAGAGCAATTCGTGTGGCGCTCGATATACAGAAATGTAAGTTTACAATGTTATTACTATCATAATTGGTGTTGTCTTATTTGTACACAATACTACAATGTACATTGTGATTATTTAAATTAATATATTCATGTGTATTACTTGTTAACAGTTAAAATGTGGTCTGCTAAGGACACATTAGAACTCGCGGAGATGCTGCATGGCATGCCTGCATTATGGGATGCTTCATGCGAGGCATATAAAAGCAGAACTGTCAAAGACGACGCGTTGGCAGTAATAGCTGCGCATTTTGGGATGAATTCGGAGGCCATGGAGAAAAAAATAAAAAATATAAGGACCCAATTCGGGAGGGCCCTCAATGAAAGAAAAGAGCAGAGCAGGAGTGGAGCCGGGGCGTCAAAGAAGAAGGAGTGGTTTGCGTTCCAGGCACTTGAATTTCTTGGAAAAAACAATACGTCGGTGGGCAGTCGCAGTACTATGGAGGTAAGCATTACTATTTTAAATATACAATTTCCTTTGTTACACTCTCGGGCCATTCCACGCGAACTGGGACACTCTTTGCAGCAACATTTCGGATTTTGTTGGAACTTGGATATGTTTACACCTAGTCTTTAGTGATATGTAAACGTGTGTCGAAGGATTTTTCAAAATTTGAAAACATGTGGATCTTAACAGCTCTTGACAGTCGCTTTCATATTGGGTAATCAAATATTATAGCATTCCAATGAAAAACCTAAAGGTCGCCCTCGTTTCAAAGAAAATCTTGTGAACACGAAAAATTGACATACCGTATTATGTTGGGTATAAAAATCAGTAAAAGTTTCCCTCTTTCATTTTTTTACAAATACTTACCATTTGCGAGAATACTGTATGAGAATAGCAGATATAGCCGTTGCTAGTAGGGTAGGGTGGGGCTAAAAGTGCCGTTTGTCGTATAAATCTATATAAAATTTAGTACTAACAATCTAGAGATATTTGGTGTTATTTTGTATAAACTATAACTATTATGCTTTACGTTCATGAAGTTCGTTCGTTGATACTGTTATTTTCTGTGGAGTTATACCACAAATGTTTGTCCAAAAAGTGCATTGCATAGGGTAGAAACACACTTCAAATCAACAAATATTTATTAAACCATTTCTTTTTGGTATATAATAGGAAATGTAGTGTATATAATAGGAAAGGTATATAATAGGAAAGCATGACTTCTTTAACAGAATATAGGTATATAATAGGAAAGCATGACTTCTTTAACAAAAAATAAAAATATAAGTCGGAGACTCACACTGAACTAAAAACTAAAAAAAAATGCTAAACTAAAACAAAAACATTATTTAAAGACTATGGCATCATTTCTTTATACTTTTTCCCCAATCGCTCGCTACCACCCGCGGTTGCTCTTCGAAGGCAAGAACAAAACTTGGTTGGACCTGCTCTATAAATAGTTTCTGCGATATATACGTTAGAAAATATTGTCATTCAGCAATAAATAATATCATGCACACATTACTAAAGGAACATACAATCTTGTTGGAGAATCATTTAGTTCTACTCATCACCACACCGACTCACCGCAGCACCTCCTGGGCTGCGGAACGCACGGCTGATCCACAATCGATCGGCAAATCAAAAGTCAACGAAACGCGATCGGTCAATCAGAAGTCAACGACAATCGATCAACCAATCAGATTTTTCCACGTTGTCGATCTTCAAGAATGTTCGAGACGACGCGTAACGGAAATGATCATCGATAACAATTTCAATCTTGTTCATGTAGCGTGATAGGCAAGACGTGTCGTGCGCGATACCGTTTTCAAATTCAACTCGTGAATTCTCAATACTTCTCAACTCTCGCCATCTCAGCATACTGTAGTGATCTCTGTGATCTTACCCTCTCAAACTCAAATCTTTGTTCAAGTGAGAATAACGCGGATCGATTGTGGATCGTTGCTGGCGTGCCGTCACGTGGCGGTTCCCTGCATATCGATTTTCTGTGCAACTTGAATAAGTGCAGTGTGTGCACTATTCACTCACTCACGACTCATTGTATTTACTCATTGCTCACCCTCACTCAACGAGTGATTTTATAATAAAGACATGTAGATTTAACTCATATACCTGCAGTGTCGTGGTAACCTAACCTCACCGGCATTCACTCACGTTCACCGCGATAAAACTCAGATTCGCGGACAAATCTTAACAATTAATTTTTCATTTAGCCAATTTTTTTTAAAGTGTCCATAGTCTTTTAAATGTGTCTTTTAATTTATTGAAAAAAGGTCAACACTATTTATTTCAAAGAGCCGTAAGATTCACATTTTTTAAAATTTTGAAAAATCCTTTCACACACGTTTATATATCCCCAAAGACTACAACATATCCAAGTTCCAACAAAATCCGAAATGTTACTCCAAAGAGTGTCCGAGTTCGCGTGAAATGGCCCTCTCGCGAAACGAAATAAGTGGAAGTAAAGGTAAATAATTATTACGTCCTGAAGGGACCTTTCCGTAAATCACCCCAAGCGGTTGGAATGATTTACCGGGTTCTTGCTCTTATCAAAGGGCTAAGGCCCACGTTGACTATACTTACCGGGGAATAGGAAGATAAGAGGGGTTTGAATAAGATTGTACGCAGGAATTATAGGAATAACAATGAAGTGTGATATATATTCTTATAGAAAGCAAATAAATTATTACATACTCTGGAGACGGCGCTCCGTCTCCCCTGACGCTGGTGGGTCGCTAAACCTATCGTAGGTCGTGTTCGCTCGCGCTGTTCTCAGGTAGCGCACAGAAGTCGGTGAACCTGACATCTGTCGTTTCGCTCGCTCGCTCGCTCGCTCGCTATGTCTCACGTCTTTGCGGTCGCGGTGGTCCGTATCTGCGATCTGAGTGACGCGCGCGGGGCGATTCCGCTGAATCGCCGATTCGAAGGAAAGCGACGCGAGGACAGCAAGCACGGGGTGGGCCGGAAAGGCCCATGTAACATAACAGCAATTACTTTTCCTTCTACCTATTTGAATTTTATTAAAAATTTAGGCAATTTCATTTTGCCATGGTACGCTCCCCTCTGGTGATATAAAATATCGGGCAAATTCGTTTCGAATTTCCTTGCAGCCTCCAGGTGGTCTCCTGGCTATATTTTGAAGGTTCAGAAAGCCTGTGCCTTGTGTACTCTCTCGCCAACTACCTGGCATAATGTCACCCCTATGTGAGTTTTCAGAGTCAAATGTGCCTGGCGGTGTGTACAGTTGCCTTGATTCTGTATTCCGTCTCAAGAAATTGTGAAGGTGCACGCACACCAGCACTATACTCTCAACTTTCGCGGGTTACAATTGTATTGGTTTACGAAAAACTCTGAACACCGTAGCTAGCAAACCAAACACATTTTCTACCACTCGCCTAGCTCTGCTTAAGGCTGCCGTCTCCGCGGGCCTTGAATGTGTGCATACGCTCACACAAGCTAGGAAAAGCGTGTACGTATACGCGTGTAGTAAACAAACCGTAAATTACAACTTTCGTCCTGGAATCGGCACGAAGGAAGTTTTTGCGGGTACAGTTGCCTTCAGTAGATATTCGTGCAGGGTGGTCTGGTGCGTTTGAATGCTAATAAGTACCGTACGTTGAAATAATAATGAATTTATGAATCGTGTACTCAGGACAGCCCGAAAAATGACAGAATGAAGCTTCAAGGATTCTCCGTCACCGGCGTTGATGGTATATTCGTGCCTTGTACCATCAAAACCGGTGGAAGTCCAATCTAGCCGATAAATGTAGGAAAGACATAGTTGCCAAGACGTATTGAGAATCGAATCGCGCTGTTGCCGCATTTCCCCTATTACTATTTTGTCGTCAGGGAGGCTTGAATGAATCACGGCGAAGCGGATGGAGAACAGAGATGGGCAAAGATAATATCTGGATAAACTCAAATAAAATGTAAAACATGACGTTTTCAGTATTCACTGCTGAGATTATCCAAATGAGTTCAAACACGGTATAAATCGAATTATTTCTAAAACTGTACTTGGTAAAAATATAAATGTAATGTAAATTTTAAACTAAAGATGCTAATAATAATCCGATTTATACTGTGTCTAAATTTATTTTCATCTGGAAAATCTCAGGAGTATGTTATTGAAACGTTCATGCCGATACGATAGCGAATGTGAAAGTTTTACATTCTATCATAACAAACAATATAAACCATCATTATATCTTTTTAGGAGTAAATATAAATATTGTTCCCCCACGGCTGTTTCCTCCTCGTCGTCCTGGGGATTTTGTTCAAATTGAAATATGTCCCTGTGAAAATGAGGAGGATTTAAATAATCATTTTGCCAAATTCGAAAGGTAATTTCCGAAAATCGATGAGAGTTGTGTACTTTGAGGGTTGAATGTGGCAAAATGTAACAACTTGAACCCCTTCTATTTCCACATGCACTTTAACGTGTTTCAATTTGAATAAAATCTCAGACATTGAGTGTTCAAAGTGATCCGCTTGGCATGGAATGAACCGTATATAATTCTTTTCTTGAACTACAATTTTGATGGTGTTAATATCTCTTTAAATATTTCACTTTAAATAAAATCGTGGAGCACCATGTGCAACCAGAAGATGAAGTATTAAAGTGATTCATATCCTGTTATGAAATATCGTGTCCCACGATTTTATTTAAAGTGAATTATGTGACATTAACATCATAAAATATTTTTTATATAAATTTTTCTAAATAAAACACATAACACTAATCATTAAAAAAAGATATTTTTTATTATAAATTTAAATATTTTTAATTAATATATATAAATATTGTGTCCCCCCCCCGCCGCGCCTACCGCCGCCCCGGCGCCATCCTCCCCTCCCTCTGCTCTGGCCCCTCGCCTGGTAGCGTAGGCAGCGGAGCTCCCTTTTCATCTGAAACAGTACAATAAAAATTACATTTTCTAATTCTATCCGTATTTCGTTAAAAATCATGCTAAATTCCGCGAAGATCCGAAGGGAAACGGAGAACTTGAGATTCGTCATTTTTTAGTGCAATATTTTAATGTGAATTAAAAATTCTTATGCTGTAGGACTACATTTCACGTTCGACCACGCGGTGTCGTTTCGTTCTTGCCGGGCCTCGCCGTCGCCGTTCATACCAAACAAAGGGTCTAGCTGGATAAGCATAGTGAAAAGTGCCCTTGAACCGATTTTAGCTGGCAATGCACCTTTCAATAGTGTAGCACAGGAAAACATTGTACACCCAGTTTCAACCCCCTATCTCAACCAGGAGGGTAGTTATAGGGTAAATTCGAATTTTCGGTTTTTGCCATATTTTCCCTATTTAATGGTCAGCAAAAATTCTAAAAAAAATCTGAAATATTGTAGACATGATTGTGTATGATTGTGAATTTTTTCAGATTTTTTCGTTGCAACTGCTAAGTGTAAGAAATAAAAAACTTAAAAAAATGTCGAAAAATGCAGATTAATTAATCATATTAACTTGATTCCCTCCGTTTACATATTACTCTGTCGAATGTAGAGATATTAAAAATCATATAATGCATTCACTGTATGACGGAAATGCAAAAATTGAAAGTACTTATCACATTTTCACGCGAAATATCTCGAAAATATCGTTTTCTGATTTTTTTAACTATGGCGCACCTTACCGAAAAATCTGAAAAAAATTGTAGATAATAGTCATGTCAATATCTAACTACTGTAAAATTAAAAATCTAGTCGCTCGAAAACTTCAACACGAAATCTGCATTTTTCGACATTTTTTTGCGTTTTTTATTTCTTACACTTAGCAGTTGCAACGAAAAAATCTGAAAAATTCACAATCATACACAATCATGTCTACAATAATTCAGATTTTTTTTAGAATTTTTGCTGACCATTAAATAGGGAAAATATGGCAAAAACCGAAAATTCGAATTTACCCTATAACTACCCTCCTGGTTGAGATAGGGGGTTGAAACTTGGTGTACAATGTTTTCCTGTGCTACACTATTGAAAGGTGCATTGCCAGCTAAAATCGGTTCAAAGGCACTTTTCACTATGCTTATCCAGCTAGACCCTTTCAGAAAAACGCACACATATTCAATATAACTTGCCTTAGCCATTTCTCTCCGCATTTTGCGGGCCTCCTCCTCCTTTTTCTTATCCTCCTCTTCCTTCTTCTTTCTTTCCTTCCCAGCAATCTTCTTTCTCTCCTCCTCAGCCTCCTTCTTCTTTTTCTCTTCCTCATCCTTTCTGTTTCTGTCCCCTCTCTCTTTTTCTCTCTTTCTCTCCTCCTCGTCTTCCGGCTGACGCCTGGACACCGTCATCAGTGTATTCTTTATCTGGAAATGAAATAATGAATGTATTATTTTGTGGCAAATAGTAAGATTGTACAGGGTGATTCTCTTGCTAGAGTCCTAAAGACAATGCCGCCAATAAGCCGCGCCTGCCTTTAATATACCGTAGTGAATCTCATCTCAAGCGTCGAAATCCGCGACTCAGCGAGGCGCGACTTCGCGGCATCGCCTTTGAAGACACTAGCCAGATAATCACTCTGTATAATAGTATACAATATAATACTTACATTACTCATTTCAAACATACCGTGGGCTGTCAATGAAGGGACTGACTGTTTGTCCCGTTGCCTGGTTTGTTGAACGTCATATGTTTCAGAACGCACCACAGACGAATTTTCAGATTCACGTTTCACGTTCACGGTTCGCGTTTACGTTTTTTTGTAACGGGCAAAAGGATTTTGAATTGTGTTGCGTTGTGTTGTATTGTGTTTGTGTTTGTGTTGTGTTTGTTGGTTTTGTGTAAAATGAGTGACACTCTAAATGTGAATATGCAGGATGTGCAAGAAGATATGGACAATAATTCTCCGTTTCGTCCGCGAAAATTACGTCCGTCCGCAAGGAGATTTTCGAAACGGAAAGTATGTCGCGAAAAGAGAAGGCCTACTCTTCGGAAGAAACAGGAAATGGCAAAAACGGCAGACGACACTGCCGTAGGACAACATCCAGAAAAAGTAGCCGAGGAGCGTATAGTAGAGGAACGCTCAACATCCGATGGACGAAATCATACGCGACAAGAGATAATGTACTCGCCATCCGATGAAGATACTGATACGGCCAGTTCGGGAGAAACTGAAGAAGCGCTGGATGAACTGAGAACCGAAATACCAGAAGGCACGGATGTAGAAAGCAACGAAGAAGAACACTTCGTTGTAGAAAAAGTTGCGAAGGACGAGCCACAAGAGCAATCGCATCTCCTAAATAGCAACGATATAATGAATTTCCCCAATGTGCTTGCTCAATTGCAAAAAATAGGTAAGCATGCAAAAAATAGGGAAGAATGTGGCATTGAACACCTACGAATAACTGGTGTGAAACGGCGTGGCTTCAAGAGCATCTTCAGCGTAATGTGCACTTTATGCCATTACAAAGCTGAAATCTGCAATCAATCGGACGAAGCCGAAGAAGTGGATTGCAATCAGGGCGCCGTTAATGCAACAATTTTATGTGGAGGCAGCTATGCCCACTTGGAACACACTTTGGCGGGAGTGAACATACGTTGCATGTCGAAGAAAGACTTCGTGAAGAGTCACGATGAATTCGTCAAGTCCGCAATTGCCGCTGCAGAAGAAGAGATGTTAGCAGCGGCTGAAGAAGAAAAACGTTTGGCGATTGAAAGAGGCGACGTTCTTCCCGGATCAGGGACCCCTCACATCCCCGTTGTGGCCGACGGAAGCTGGATGAAGAGATCCTACCGCAGTGGATGTTACGATTCTGCGTCTGGAGTCGGCGTGATAGTTGGCTATCACACGAAAAAAGTTTTATTTTACGGCGTTCGAAATAAAGTTTGCAGAATTTGTCGGATTGCTGCGAAAAAAGAGAAAGAACCCCGAAAGCACACATGTTTCAAAAACTGGAACACATCTCGAGCATCGACTGCTATGGAAAGCGATGCTATAGTAGAAGGATTCAAAACTAGCATAGAAAAACGTGGGCTCGTTTATTCTACTCTGATTGCTGATGGCGACAGCAGCGTGTATAAGAAGATTATTGATGCTGACCCATATAAGAGACAGATTCGCGTTAAAAAAATTGAATGCACGAATCATTTGTTGCGAAACTTCTGCACAAAAATGAAAGCGATTGTGAAGAAGACTACACCTAGACCATTGAGGCAAGCTGTGGAAAGTAGCATTCGCCGGATACGCACGGACATCGTAAAAGCCGCAAAGTTTAGATACAATCAGAATGTATCAATCGACGAGAAAACGAAGAATTTGTATGACGACATACAGAATGTTCCGAACCACGTGTTTGGTCAACATAAAGAGTGTGCACAACTAAAATATTTCTGCGATGGAAAGAATAAAGAGAATGAAAGAAACATCGTTCCAGAATTGATTGAAATTGGAGTGTACCAGGACGTAAAAGAAATACTTCGTCCACTGTTAGCTCATGCGGAGAGCTTACTCTATAACACCAATAATAACGCTGTGGAAAGTTTGAACGCAGTAATTGCCAAGTACATTGGCGGAAAAAGATTAAACTTTGCCGAAAGAGGATCGTATACAGGAAGATGTGCTGCTGCTGTCGTGGAGTACAACAGTAACCAAGTGCACTCGCGGTTGAATGCGGTAATGAAGAAGAAAACGCCCGAGGTTGTTCGCCAAATGGAAGAAAAGAAGAAGAAAGAAAAGGAAAAGAGAGCTGCAAAACAGAAGGAAACGAAGGCTGCGCGATATGTACGCAAGCAATTACCCTCGCAGAAAGATTCTGATTATGGACAAAATGCACAGAAGCCAGACATGCCATCCGAAATTTATGAACTGGAGCGAGAGAAGCATATGCAAATGCTCAGTGAGTGGCAAGAGAAAAGACATGCTATTGAAGACGAAATCATCGGGCAAGCAAAAAATCGCAGATGGTTGCAATACAGATCCAAATTGTTGACAGCATCCAATTTTGGACAAGTGTGCCGTCGCCGACCTGACACGCTTTGCGCAAATGCAGTCAAATCATTTCTGTATCCGAAGATAATTAGTGCACCCGCGGTGGAATACGGGAAAGAATGCGAGAAAATTGCTCGCGAAGAATTGAAGAAGCAATATACAGATATTGCAGAATGTGGCATTTTCATCGACAGCTGCATCCCCTTCTTAGGAGTTTCACCGGATGGAATCATCGGTCAAGAGGGTATTGTGGAAATCAAATGCCCCAAATCAGCGGAGAACTTTTCGCCAGAAGAAGCTATTGAAAAAGTACCCGCTGTCCGGCGCATGTTCGCAAGTAAAACAGGTATTTCAATGAACAAAACGCATCACTATTTTTATCAAGTACAAGGCCAATTACATATTACTGACAGAAAGTATTGTATATTTTGCTTTTGGACCCCGAAGGGGCTGAAATCTATGAAAGTAGAGAGAAATGATGCGTTTTGGAAAAGAGAAATGGAGCCAAAACTGGTTCAATTTTATTTAGAATGCATGCTACCCGAATTAATAGATAGTCGGTACAATAGGTGCATGTCTATTCGGGAGCCTCAATTTATATTAGCAGAAAGAGCGAGAGAAAAACCGAGAAGCTTGAAAAAGCGGAAGAGGTCCCCCTCCGAAAATAGTGAAACTCCGACCTTATCGAACCGGCGTCGCACCGCACTGTAAAGTGCAGGGCCACTGACTGTGTCAGTGGTCACAAGTGTCAGCAATCGCACTTTTCCTCGCGGATCGTACGATCACGCGAGTCGATCGACGCCGCCGTAACTTTCCCAAGAAAGTGAAAATGGAAAGAATAAATTTAATTCACTATTTAATTTTTTCAGACACATTTCTAAGTTCACAGAAGCAGACAGACAGAAGACAGACGCAAGGTAGAAGAAACGATTCTGATGCGGATCTACGTTGCAAATTATTTGCATACGTAAGGGTGCCGAGTCTCGTTTGGTCAAAGGACGCCAGGCTGGTACATACGGGCGTCGCAGGTATGCATGATGTTCGACGAAATATTGAAACAAACTTTTACTTTTATACCCAACTTACCGAAATGTCTGCGATCATTTCTTGCAGACGGACTTTTTAAAAAAATACTGAGAACACGGTGTATGGAGCAGTAATGCCAGGGCAAATGGAATGTTAAATATTTCAGGTAATGTTTCACACCTTATAAATCTACGGAAAATTTTGTACGCTTATAAAACAACAATAAAGTATTAATACTGTGTTACAGATCCACACTGCATACAGGTCGGATGCAATAAGAGGACTACCTACTTAGCAGCCTTACAAGGGGACCTTCAGGGGACCTTATTGAAATAAACTATCATCAGTTTATTCGCCGGGAATTGATGCATCGACCACAAATAATTTTTTTAGCCGAACCGGCGCGATCTCTCTTCGTGCTGAGGACTTGGGCTGTTCGGCGGTGGCTTCTGATCCCGGTTCGAGTCTCGGCTCGAAAGGCATACAGTATTGCGATTCGTTAATATTTACTCAAGATATTGCAATTTATGATTAAAAAGATATTGACTAATCTAATAATGCTAAAAAATATGTAAAAAGAATTTTATGTTCAACGATTTTATTCAAAATGCACTAAAGACTAAAAAATAATTCTTTTCCTGTATTACAATTTTTTCCTATTCGAACGTAACGAATCACTTCTCGATTTGTGTATTTACTACGGAAATCGCGATTCCACTAGCGTTCAGAACGAAGCGGTTTTTCGTCGTTTTCGCAAAGAACGCAAGTGGCTGATTTCAAGTCGTTTTGTGCGTTTTGTTCGTTTAAAACATTTGTATATAAATATCGATCATTGTCATATAGCTAGAAATCGAAAAAATACATAATTAATGTGAAAAAAAATGACCCTGTGGGACATAGAAATTCCGAGGCTTGAACCTACGTTCAAAAAGTTCGCAGCGATTCAACAGTCGGACACTTTACCGCTGCGCCATTGACGCCGTTGAAAATATGATAGACATTTTAGACTGTAATGGCACAGCATGTTTAGTTCGTTTAATTTCTACGCTGTTTTGCTGCATGTGAAGACGTTGAAGATTGCATAAAAGGCTTATTCCATAAAGTATGTACGAAAGTTCGACCTATTAGTTACTCTGACACGGAAAAAACGGCGAAAAAATCGGTTTTTAATTTTTTTAACTGCGGCGCACCAAATTGAAAAATCTGAAAAAAATTCAAGACAATAGTAACAACGATGCGGACTTACAGTAAAAATATAATTATAGTATCAAGACTGCTTCGATACAAAACCGGCATTTTTCAGCATTTTTTGGCGTTTTTTATTTTTCACAGCTTGGTTTTTCAATTTAAAAATCTGACGCGATTCCCTAATTTGTGCACCGATGACAGACATGTCTTTGAATTTTTTCAAAATTTTTCATCCGCTGGTATAGGAGAAATTCGGCAAAAACCTGATTTTCTATTTTTACCCTTTACTACCCCCCGGGTCGAGATACGAAGTTGAAACTTGACAGAAATCATTCTATTTTTATAAGCTTTCGAATGACTCATCGTGATTTGAATTCGGTTCAGGGGCACATTTGACCATCTTAACCGGCTATACCCTTTCACTTGCCAGATTTCGAAGCCGAGGGTCGAAGCTGAATAAAATCGTTTAAAAATAATCTGATTTATACCGTGTTTAAATTCATTTTCATTTGGGAAATCACAGCAGTATGTTACTGAAACATTCATGCCGATACGATAGAAAGTTTTACATTCTATTAAAACACACAAAATATACAAATCATTGAACAATCATATCATTATATTTTTTCACAAGTAAACATAAATATTGCACCGAATGAGAGAAGATAATAAGAATTGTGAAGTTTAGAAGGGATATTGATACCCAAATTAGTATTCTTTCATAAATTATTGAAATAAACTATCAAATTAAAGAGACTTTATATTTATTTGTCGTCAAATAAAAATAACCCAGAGTTAGTTTTATTTGAAATGCCACGGATGAATCAGTTTATTCGACGGGAATTCATCCGTCGGCCACAAATAATTTTTTTAATCGAGGGCCTCTATTCTTGAGGTCCCCCGAAGCTCGAGCCGAGCGACATTGTATCGCTCACCCGTCTAATCTGTTGCCTGGAGTTGCTCGGCGATGTACATATCATTGATTATGCAGAAACAGAATTTCTTTATTTTTCATCGTATCAATATGAAAGTGATTCTGCCGATTAAATTGACAGGAAATAATTTGAATCGGACTAAGTACTTTGAACGAAACCGGCTTTCAATTCTGCAAATAAATTTTATGTGTAATATCGTTATTCGTTAATAATGATAGTTCAAATTGTGTCAGGTTATCTTTCCATCTTTCCTTCTTACACTCCCGGACCTCTCTATCTTTCATTATTGCTACATTCAGGGAGGCTCTAACGCTAGACGCAGCTCTCGTGCTGTATTCCTTCAAGACTTCTCGATGAAAAGAGAGAACTCTGTGGCAACAGCGCGGCAGAGACAGAGAGTACAGAACATGTGGCAACTATGCGTAAAAAATTCGTCTACCCAGAGTACCTGAAGATGTCATTGCTGTACAAATTCTTTTTATCGATCGGAGTAGTTTCATTAGGGTCCGTTTGTTTACTGGGGACGCTTCGATCGATTCGGACCAAAACAAACTTGAGACGGCAGCCTTAATCGATAATTAAAAATTCTTCCAATTGAACCGCTTTCGTACGAACCAGGGAATAGTTTCATTAAATGGTGGCTTAACGCAAACGCATCGTCCGCTACTAGAACAAAGGGGCTACGAATTGTTCCTCCTAACAGTGATCTCGGCTGTGGAATATTTAGCTCGCCTTTTATTAATTTATCATAAAATTTGGTGTTATGGAAGACTCCACCATCGGAAATTCTGCCTTGTGATCCCACATCAGCATAGATAATGCGGTATTCTGCATCTACGATGGCCATATGCAGAATGCTGAATGTCCCCTTGTAATTGAAATATATACTCCCACTATTTCGTGGAGCTTCAATTTGGATGTGCTTCCCGTCGATCGCACCAATACAATGGGGGAAATTCCATTTGCTGTTGTAGCCTGCCGCTATCTCCAACCATGCCTCTTCTGATCCTGGTATCTGCAAAAATTCAAGATACAATATATATACACGTGTATGTACAGGAGCATATGTATATCTGTGTGTGAATATAGGTGTGTTTTTCGCAAATGGTTAATCCATAGTAAATATTTCATTATCTATCTCAAATTTCAGGATGATACGGAGGTGCCTCCGAGTACTTCAAGTAGTGATGGGGCGTCGACATCATCCACAACAGTAGTGGCTGCTGTTGTGGATGAAACTATTCCGGATGTGGAGCGAAGTAACGGCTCGAACGTATCGAGGAAACGACCGAGGACCGATTCCAGAGTGGACGAGGCATATTCTTTCATGAAAAGTGTGGAGGACACGATGAAGGAGAGAGACGATTATGCGGCATATGGAGAAGTGGTTGGAAGAAGAATGCGAAGTGCCAAACGAAATAGTCGCGATACGGCAATTTTAAAGAACAAAATTGATAATTTGCTATTTCAGTTTGAGATAGGAGGAATTGAAGCAACGAACGAAACACTATCCGAATACCCGTTACCCGCAAGCACATCAAATGTAACCCCCACACATTGCCCGGAAACTGAACCATATAGACTAACAAATTATGTTCGATTTGAAGAACAACGCTAAAAAAAAGTGTACATAGAATAAAATGTGGCAGACAAAAGTGAAATGGTTTCGAGGGGTAAGTATTTCCTATGCGGACGCGTAGAGGAGATATGAAGGTCAACTTTGTTATTTTACATCAGGCCTGCCCCATCGGGTGCAAATACCTCCTGAATTTCTGGGACCCGGGTAACAGCCGAGCGCAGGACTGTTCCATTGCTACCCGTTGCGAAATTTGTGAGAGAACTGCATGAGTGTGCGTCCATGTAGAAGAGGTCTTCGAATCCAAGCAATAGACTCGTGGTACGAGCCTACGTGGATAGCCGCACACTCATGCAGTACTCCCGCAACCCATGCTGTGGTTAGCAACGTAACCAGTCCCGCGCTCGGCTGTTGCTCGGGTCCCAGAAATTCAGGAGGTATTTGCACCCGATGGGGCAGGCCTGTTTTACATGGAATCATATGCTTTTTAATACATTATTCGTTTCAGCTCGGAATTCTCTATAAAAAAGTATTAAACTATGTATAGTACAGAGCTTTTCGATATGCATAGTTTAATACTTTTTTTATAGAGAATGCCGAGCTGCAACGAATAATGTATTAAAAAGCATATGATCCCATGTAAAATAACAAAATTGACCTGCATATGTCCTCTACGCGTCCACATAGGAAATACTTACCCCCTGAAACCATTTCTCTTTTGTCTGACACATTTTTACCCTATGTACACTTTTCTTTAATTTTGTTAAATATTTGCGAAATTGTTCAGTTTCTGGACAGTGGGTCTGGGATACATTCGATGTGCTTACGGGTAAACGGGCATTCGGATCGTGCTTCTGCTTCCTCTGCTTTGTGTATGTTGTATGAGTGTGTTATGTGAATGTATTGTATGATTGTGTTGTGTAATATTAAGTAATTTTAAGGAACATGTATGTTATATGAGTGTGTTATGTGAATGTATTGTATGATTGTGTTGTGTAATGTTAAGTAATTTTAAGGAACATTAAGAGAATTATTAACATTATATTAAAAACATTTTATATATAAATAATTTTGTGTATTTTACTTACCCGACAGTATTGTCGAAAAACTTCGATGATCGCCTCACACACTTCCGGCACAATGGATGATATTACTTGTTTCCATATTTTGAATAGATACATTAAACTGGCATAAGAATCACCTGTAGCCAAGTATCTAAGCGTGACAGCTAATCGTATAGTGGGCGGAATTGCAAGACGACAATTTGTGTCTTTCTTTGCAATTTTTGGAGCCACTAAAGTCAGGAGCTCTTCAAAGTCAGATTTTGTCATTCGCACAAAATTAATAAAACTACCTCCGTCGTTTAATAGAAACTGTGACATTAAATCATCACCGTAATGTTCTCCATTTCTCAAAAACGCCTTTTTCCACCAACGCCTTTTTCTTTTTCTTTTGGTCGATGCTATTACAATGAACGCGGCGCCAATACCCATAGCTATTGACGGATCCATGGCTACTAAATAGAGTTTGAAATGGACGCCGAAGGGTCTTGGTCATAAGGTGGGGGACACAAGTTGCCGAGTCGCCGGACCCGCTGGAGTCGCTGGCGACAAAGTTGCCGGCGATTATCGCCCAGTCTATACGAGCCTTTACGGTCACAATATCGGTCCCTTTTCGCTTCGGTTACTGGTGGCTAGACCGGTCGCGACCGGTCTGAATTTCGGTTTCTGCGTCGGTCTCGACTCCCTGCACGATTCTGGGCATTTCGCTATCCCCACCACATCTGTCGCACTCTTGTCCGGCGAAGGCGAATGCGAGATGGAACGAGAGCGAGCGAGAGGCACTGAAAGTAAGCGAGGACGGTACGAGACAGACGACGCGTTGATATTTGGTCTCGCTCCGTCTTTCGGACGCCTGACACTCCGTCATTTGCATGCGCGCCCGTCGCGCACACCCGCCGCGCACGCAAAGCGTTCCATATCGCTCCCCTCTTCGGCCAGAAAGAAGCGAGAAACGAACACTCGGAATTAGGACTCTGTTCACGATACGGGCTCATCGCCGGTCCCGACCAGCGAGCCCTCAGAGAGACAATACTGTATAGTGTTATACACAGCGTGCGGACCAATTATGCTCAACAATGAAGGGGGGAAAAACACCTTCAGAGTGGTGGTAATGGTGTGCGTGACTGAACAGCGTCAGTTCACGCACACCATTACCACCACTCTGAAGGTGTTTTTCCCCCCTTCATTGTTGAGCATAATTGGTCCGCACGCTGGTTATACATAGTGTTATAGTATATAATATGATTAAAGTTTTTATTATTATTAATTGTTATTATTAAACTATTAATTTGGAATAGTTAATTTCCATAATTAATTTCCATAGTATTATTGTAATATTATAGTTATATAGACTTACTGCTGAACCTGTGTTTACAAGTAAAAGAAAGTGTAGATGAAAACAACAATATGAGTGGACAATCGATGAATGATAATGTATTATTGACTAAACAAACTATATGTAATATAATTATATAATGTGCTGCTCTTTTTTTCGGGCGAATAAACAAACATGGGTTTCACTATAAATAGAGTTTTATATTTATTAAATAATACTCAAAGTTTCTTATGAATCTACCTTATGTACAGTTTTCTTACCTATAAATAGAGAAACGACATTTAACGCCTATTCTTCCCTATCTTTCCCTTATATATTAAAATTTAATTCAGTAATCCACATTTACAATTACTAAACTTCTCTATCTCGATTTTTACCGATTTTTCTCTCCTCCACGTGTCTTCACTTACAATTTTATGTGGTCTACATTACCGCCATGTTACGCGGCAAATTTAAAATGGTTTCGTAAAGTCGTATCTGTACCTACTACTTTATAATTATTTAATAATATCTGACTTCAAATTGAAAAATGCTGTGTTTCACAAATTAACTTTTATTTTAGAGCAGTGTCACTCTGTCACATATGATAAATGTTTTGAAATATGGAAAAGTGCCATTTCCAATAGAATTATTGCTTTATCAAATTTCATTGAACAAGAATTGAATTTTACTGACACACCTATATTAGGTTAAGAAAAGCATTAACGAAATATCAAAATTTGTTAATTGTAAAATTAAAGGAAAATACGAAAGTTGCAATAGAATGTATGACAGAGAATATGAACAACATACCATATGGCTTGCAACGAAAATTACTATAAATGAACGTGTAATTGATTATATAAATTTAAATCAGGCTGGACCAAACAATGTCACATCGATAAAAGGAAGACCGCTTAAAGATTTCACACAATATACTCAAAAATATAAAAGACATAAAGTCGCTGACTTACATCAAACACGATCAGGTGAAAAACTGCAATTTGCTGCTCAGTTATCAAATAGATTAACGCATCACAATAAAGGTTTTCAATGATTGAGGCATTAGCTTAATGTCTAGATTGAAAGTTGTCAGTAAGACAGTATAAACTTTAAATCAGATATTTTAAATCAGTGACACTTTTAGTGAAACGCGGCTTCGATGGAAGTTCGGGGTATAGCCGGTACAAACAAAAGTTTACAGATCTAGAGACGCGGTAGCGTCTCGACGCCAAGTACATGAAAGAAAAGACACCTTGTATATGCCTGTCGCTGCCGTGTATCTTTACTCGAAGCACAGCTATTCCAACCTAACCTGAAACTTATTATTTCATTCATATCTCATCACGCCCGCAATATTTTCTATATTTAATGGCATTTTTCTCATGTAAACCGCATATAAGCTTTCGAATAAAACCAATTTCAATAAAATCGGTCCACGCATGACAGAGATATCGTAATATCGTCTCATGGATCTGTCGAAAACGGTAAGATTCTTCTTCTTCTTCTTCTTCTTCTCCTTGTTCTCCAAGAAATTTTTCGTCAACCATAATACGTATATACGCGTTACACGCACACCTTCAGCCAAAACGAAACTAACACATATTTCGTTCTTCGTTCCTCGACTCTCGGGATTATTCGGCAGGGATCGTCGTCCGTCATCAACAGACGCGGTCGCGTCTGGAAGCTAATTCCCCTTCCTCCTCTACCTATAGGCACACTGAGCGACCACGTCTCTATACACGAATGATAGCGAAATTGACAGGTCTCCGTAGCTATTTTGGTCTTTTATCTTGTATAATGACATAGTCCCGGTGTTTTAACATGATTAAGCGAATAATTATTTTTTTTCGAACCCATTTGTCGTTTTACTTAATGTATCAAGCTGTTTTTCTAAAAGATAAAACAATTATTCTCAATTAATATTTAGCAAAATGATACTTTTTTTACGAGACAGTCAGACAGCACGTAGCGCTAGTACTTGACGCCAGTAGATGTCGCCATTCTCATTTTACTTCTCCAATTGACGCAGGTAGATGTCGCCTTTCGTAAGCTGAAGTTATCCGGAATGGTTTTGCTGAAAATGCGGTGGCGCAGTTGACGAAAAAGGCAAAAAGCCGCTGCTTTCGGCTCGCTAGTAAATGTCACCTAGCTGTCAATCAATCATAACCTGCCTGTGTCAGTTATCAAAAACCATATAGGACATTGAATTATTGTCTCAATTAACAAGGTAAGTCGCTATATTATTTGTTATACAGTTACGGTCTATGTCCACTGATACTTAACGTATGACTTTCTTCTATCTTACGCCACTTTTATGAACTCTGGATGATTTTTTTGGTTAATTAATTGTTTATTAATTTTTGTAGAAAATGCGGAAGGCTGCCCTACTTGATGGTGAGTTTTATTAACGATAAGCTTACAGAAGAATTAAATAATAAAAAATGTTATATATACATTTATTCAAATTCGTTTTTCCAGACTCGAATGATGCCGGCAGCGAACAAGGTGCCGAGAACGGCGGCGTCGCCACCACCACCACAGCAGCCGGCGACAAACGGTATTAATTCTTAATACTATTAATTAATACTTTTTATCTGTTAATAATATAATTAAAATTGTTGACTTTAGCTTATATCAGGGGAGCCCAGGCCGGTTGGCTGTCGCTGGCAGTCGCAACTACGGCGCCGCCGCCGCCACCACCACCACCGCCACCACCACCAGCACCACCGCCACCAACACCATCACCACCACCACCACAGGGCCCAGCCACGGCACATGGTATTATTTCTTAATACTTAAATTAAATACCTTTTTATGTTTTTACAATATAAAACTTGTTCGGTTTAGCCTATATCAGGAGAGATGAACATTTTTATCTGCGCGTGCCAATAATTTAAAAATTATTATAATATAATTGCTGACGTTTATTACTAATTACAGGAGGATACACGTCGAAGCGTCATAAGAGGAGCGGCTGGAGGGTGCGGGCCCGTCAAGAGCATTGGGCCACCCTCCAGGCGGTACGGGTGCAAGCCGTCAACCTCCGCTCGCAGGCGAGTACCCTGCGAGATTTAGTGAAGACTCAGGAGCCGTGGTCGTGGCCGAGCGGGCGTATTTTGTAAATAAACAATTGTAAATAAATAGTTCCATTAAAATTATAA
This sequence comes from Andrena bucephala, assembly GCA_947577245.1. Taxonomy (NCBI): domain Eukaryota; kingdom Metazoa; phylum Arthropoda; class Insecta; order Hymenoptera; family Andrenidae; genus Andrena; species Andrena bucephala. The sequence continues at coordinate 72,430,517 of OX387716.1, forward strand.
TTAATATATATTCAATTTAAAATCGTTTAATTTATAATAATATAATACTATGTTCCAAATTTTTTTTCTCCTCGAAATTATACATTTTTCCATTGCAATCTTTAATGCTGCCCAAAGTCATCCTTTCTTGTTTGAGAACACGCCTCAATGTTTTATTTTTTTTACTATTCGTTCGTAACGAATCATTTCTCGAAATAAAGTGTGTATTTACGGACCTCGTGATGCGACTAGCTACCCAAACGCAGCGGCTTTTTGTCTTTTTCGTAAAACCGCGAGTGACTGATATCAAGTCGTTTGGATTTGTGGTTATGGGTAATATTTTTATTGATTATTGCTGACTGGGTACAATTTTCACCTCCACGGGGTCCTTTCCGTCAACCTTTTCCAGAAATCTTATAATGTCACTCCTCTGCCCTACCCTCCTCAAATACATGAAAAATTCCAGAACAAAAAACAGTATTATTTGTACTTCTACGTTAGATTTAGCTGTATGTATGATTTGAGGATGAAGACCGATAGGAAATAGGGCACTTAATAATTGATAACAAATTATGAAAAAAGTGATGACCCCCCCCCCCCCCCCCCCAACATGACTCATGTATGAAAGAAGCTAATTCCCTTTAATTCACTAAAAAAGTTCACCTGCAAAGATTGTGAAATCATCTTTGCTAATTCCAATTGTACCTTTAATTCACGAAAAACATTAAAAAAGTTCACACGCAAAGATTGTGAAATCAACTTTGCTAATTCCAATTGTATTCTCGTTCTCCGCTCGAACACTGATTCCTCTGTCACTTTTTATACTTGACATTCCTTTATTGGCCACAAATCAATTCAGAGCTCAGATTTTCAGCTTCGGTTTTAAGGAATTAGCGGGCGTTGTATAAGAAAAAAACTATGACACAAAAACTTTTATAAGAGGGACATCTTCTGTTAAAAATGGCGTATGAAGATCGTTTTACGATGGAAGATAATAAAAACTTGGTAGAGACTAAGTTAAACGAATCAAAGTCGGTAATAGATTAATAGCACATTCGGCAACCTGCACTAGTGCGCACTGAATGCGAACTTTTTCGCTGCCAATTGGCGAAAATTCGCACCCAGTGCGCACCATTGCAACCGTCCGAATACGCTGTAAGAGAGCTGCGGAGAATACGAATCATTTTGTTTTAAGTCGACTTCATAGTTTTTTTCTTATACAACGCCCGCTAATTCCTTAAAACCGAAGCTGAAAATCTGAGCTCTGAATTGATTTGTGGCCAATAAAGGAATGTCAAGTATAAAAAGTGACAGAGGAATCAGTGTTCGAGCGGAGAACGAGAATACAATTGGAATTAGCAAAGTTGATTTCACAATCTTGCGTGTGAACTTTTTTAATGTTTTTCGTGAATTAAAGGTACAATTGGAATTAGCAAAGATGATTTCACAATCTTTGCAGGTGAACTTTTTTAGTGAATTAAAGGGAATTAGCTTCTTTCATACATGAGTCATGTTTTATTGGGGGGGGGGGGGGGGTTGTATAAAAACGAACTAATACATGTTTCGATCGTCAATCGTTATCTTCACTATGCAATCTACTCCAAATTTTGACAGCTTACAGTCAGGTTATAACCTGACGAGTGTCAAATAAGGTAGGTTGTCAAAATTTGAGATGCCACGTGTTTTTACAAATATACAGAGTGTCCCACCTAAGACTGGACAGCCGGTTTTCTCCTAAACTATTGGAGATAAAAATATAAAAAAAAATAGGGAATTGCATGGTTCGAGGGGGCCAATTAATTAGCGCGAACGAATTTTTTTATCGATTATTATTTAAAAAGATACGATGGTCAAGTTCGGTTTTTCAAATGGAACTATTTTTTTTGAACACCTGAGTTGATAGTGCGTTCCAAGACAAATTCAATAAGCTTTAATGTATACACTTTATTTTCACTGGTTTATAAGATATTGCGCTTGCAAATTTACTGATTTTCACTGGAAGAAAATTGTCTGGTATAGCACGGACCGGGGACGGTTTTACTGGCTCCACAGGTGGCACTGTCTTTTGAAATAGATACCTACCTGCCAAAGGTCTACGCCAGGCCCAAAGGCTGGACAATTTTTTTCCGTCAGAAATGCTACTTAGGTAGGTACATCTGCGGTATCGAGAAGCGCACCGTTACTTTTATTTCGCACTTGCTTCTACGCTCGGATGGCCGGTTCTTTTGGGAGGGATGCAAGTTCGATTGGTTAGGTTAGGAGGAGTGAAAGTTGCTAGACTAAATTTCAATCATAGGGAGCAGATTGTATCAGAACCATTCGGATTTGCATTCCTCACAAACGGCTGCTCTCTTGAAGAGGCCCTCTTCACAGCAATGCCCACCTTCTCTCGCATGGAATACGTTAACGCTTGCTTTTGTTCTGATATTGAAGCTCGTGTTTATACTCGAGAGGACCACGCGTCGACAGCGGGCTACCCCTTTTCTTCCTGTGTCTCTCCACGAGCCGTGTTGACGGTGGATTGTAGGAGCGTAGATATCTGGATGCCAGTTATTGAATTCAGGAGACGATAGAAACATTTTATTACAAAACACACATGTACTATAATTAATGTAAATCGTATTCCTCTCGGGCAGGAGTACTGATGATGATCGAACTTGCGCCCCACTTCGCGCAGACCAATTACACGGAGGGTAGTCGGGTCACACACTGCCCAAATGATACAGGGTAATTCTGGAGCAACGCCCGTCAAGGAAATGTGCTGGCACCCCGTGGCGAGGACAGACCTTCGCATTGCCTCACCCGATTTTTATGGTTTTTTTTCCGGAAAAAGGTACGAATCCTGGGCCGAACGTAGCGAATTGAAGTCGACCCTCCGCAGTCGAGGGTGAATTATCCATTACAGCGTATTAAGAAACCCTTTTCTTCATCGTATCGAAAGGGAAGTGGTGCCAATGGATTCCTTATGTTTTTCTGACGAAAATCATACCAAATGTCATGCAAATCGGACTACTTTGACACAAGCTATTTGTATTCCCTATGTAAAAGTTGTCCGATTTACACGACATTTGTAATGATTTTCATCGGAAAACCCCAAGGAATCCATCGGCGACACTTCCATATCCATACGATAAAGAATAAGGAATTATTTTATTTCCTAACCAGATACAGGGTAATTATGGAGCTACGCCCGTCAAGGAGATGCGGCGGCCTGGTACCCCGTGGCGAGGACAGACCTGCGCATTGCCTCACCCGATTTTTATGGCTTTTTTTCGGAAAAAGGTACGAATCCTGGGCCGAACGTAGCGAATTGAGGTCGGCCCTCCGCAGTCGAGGGTGAATTATCCATTACAGCGTCTTAAGAAACTCTTTTCTTCGTCGTATCGAAAGCGAAGTGACACCGATGGGTGCCTTATGTTTTTCCGATGACGATCATACCAAATATCATGTAAATCGGACTATTTTTAACCAAGTCAAGTCAGCTTGAAATGATATAAATCGATATTCCATGGAATTTCCTTCATTATGGTCCGAATTACGTCGTTCTTAGTGTCAGCTTCATCGGCGAAACATAAGGAATCGATAGGTGTCGGTTTTGCAAAGATCTGATGAGAAATGCGCAAGTCGAAGATTTCTCACTTCTTATTAGGCACTCGAACCCCTTCGCGGGTGGAAAGCCATAAAATTCGGTCAGGCACTGCGAGGGGTTGTCCTCGCCACGGGGTACCAGGCCGCCGCATCTCCTTGACGGGCGCTGCTCCTTAATTACCCTATATCTGGTTAGGAAATAAAATAATTCTTTATTCTTTATCGTATGGATATGGAAGTGTCGCGGATGGATTCCTTGGGGATTTCCGATGAAAATCATGCCAAATATCGTGTAAATCGGACAACTCTTACATAAGGAATACAAATTGCTTGTGTCAAAGTAGTGCGATTTGTATGACATTTGGTATGATTTTCATCACAAAAACATAAGGAATCCACTGGCATCACTTCCCTTTCGATACGACGAAGAAAAGAATTTCTTAATACGCTCAAATGGATATTTCACCCTCGACTGCGGAGGGTCGACTTCAATTCGCTACGTTCGGCCCAGGATTCGTACCTTTTCCCGGAAAAAGCGGGGTGCCAGCGCATCTCCTTGACGGGCGTTGCTCCAGAATTACCCTGTATCATTTGGGCAGTGTGTGACCCGACTACCCTCCGTGTAATTGGTCTGCGCGAAGTGGGGCGCAAGTTCGATCATTATCAGTACTCCTGCCCGAGAGGAATACGATTTACTTTAATTATAGTACATGTGTGTATTGTAATAAAATGTTTCTATCGTCTCCTGAATTCAATAACTGGCATCCAGATATCTCCGCTCCTACAATCCACCGTCAACACGACTCGTGGAGAGACACAGGAAGAAAAGGGGTAGCCCGCTGTCGACGCGTGGTCCTCTCGAGTATAAACACGAGCTTCAATATCAGAACAAAAGCAAGCGTTAACGTATTCCGTGCGAGAGAAGGTGGGCATTGCTGTGAAGAGGGCCTCTTCAAGAGAGCAGCCGTTTGTGAGGAATGCAATTCCGAATGGTTCTGATACAATCTGCTCCCTATGATTGAAATTTAGTCTAGCAACTTTCACTCCTCCTAACCTAACCAATCGAACTTGCATCCCTCCCAAAAGAACCGGCCATCCGAGTGTAGAAGCAAGTGCGAAATAAAAGTAACGGTGCGCTTCTCGATACCGCAGATGTATCTACCTAAGTAGCATTTCTGACGGAAAAAAATTGTCCAGCCTTTGGGCCTGACGTAGACCTTTGGCAGGTAGGTATCTATTTCAAATGGCAGTGCCACCCGTGGAGCCAGTAAGACCGTCCCCGGTCCGTGCTATACCAGACAGTTTTCTTCCAGTGAAAATCAGTAAATTTGCAAGCGCAATATCTTAAAAACCAGTGAAAATAAAGTGTATACATTAAAGCTTATTAAATTTGTCTTGGAACGCACTATCAACTCAGCTGTTCAAAAAAAATAGTTCCATTTGAAAAACCGAACTTGACCATCGTATCTTTTAAAATAATAATCGATAAAAAAATTCGTTCGCGCTAATTAATCGGCCCCCTCGAACCATGCAATTCCCTATTTTTTTTATATTTTTATCTCCAATAGTTTAGGAGAAAACCGGCTGTCCAGTCTTAGGTGGGACACCCTGTATATTGAGTGCTCTGAAAAAAAAAGAAAAAAAGGGCCCAGGCTGCCACTATCCAGGCCCTGGTAATGGGTCGTGGCCGTGGTCGTGGCCGTGGCGGCTATCATTTTTAATTATTTTTAAAAATTTTAAATTTTCTTTTTTAAATTAAAAATTGTTCTAATAGTCTAATAAAAACAAATATTGTTTGGGAATGGAATAGTTCCCCACGCCGCCACACTCACATTGTTTGGGAATGGAATAGTTCCCCACGCCGCCACACTCACATTTATGGCAGCATCTCGCGGACCGCGATTCAGCAGCGCTGATCGATTGGCGTGCCGCCAATCAGCGGCGATCGATCAACTGTCGCCGCGATCGATGAACCAATCGGCGCAGATCGATCGACCAATGAGAGAGTAGCGTCGCTGTTCTAGGAGAATGGGGAAGAAGCGCGAGCGGAAGTCCGCCATACTCTCACTCTCTTGTGTGTCGCTTCGCAATCGAGACCATAGTCAGCGCGTCGCTTGTAATCTTTGCTCGTGTGATAATTCGACAATCAACCAGAGTACCACTCAACCAATCTCACACTCACCACTCACACTCACCACTCACACTCACGTTGAACACTCAAAAGTCCACCAATTAATATAATTGTGTGGACGCCATGTGGTGCAGCCACGCGGTTACATATTCCACAACTGGTGCGTGTAAAGGGCAGGGTTTAATATAAACTCTGTTTCACTCCTCTCATTGTAGCCAACAAATTCTGACAACGTGTTTTCACTGCAGAGTGACTAAATCTTTCTCACCTGTCTAAGAATCCTTTCAAACACACAACTTGCTTTCTCGAACAAATATAATAAAATGATAATAAATACATTCTTTATTCATGAAAATGTCCTTATTTCATTTGCTTGTGCAGCAAACCGAACCGTGTTACATTCTCTTTCAACTATTGTAATAATAAAAAATAATAATAATAATAATTATCTTTGTGTGCGGATGTGGAAGGGAAGAGAACTAGAGGAAGTGAAGGAATTCAAATACCTGGGGTTCACGCTGATGCGCAACGGAGGATGCACGGCACACGTGAGAGAAAGGGTGGAAGGGCGAGGGTGGTGATGAGACAAGTATGGGGAATAGGGAAGAGAAGGTTTGGAAAAGATTGGGAGAGAAGATTGTGGATTTGCGATAGGTTAGTGTGGACGGTGCTGGGGAAATATGGGCGGAAATATGGGGGTGGAGAGAGTGGAGGGAGGTGGAGGCAATGCAAGAAAGATACCTGAGATGGACGCTGGGGGTAGACTGGTGTACACCGGGCTACATGATAATTGACGAAGTGCAGAGGGAAAAGCTGAGGACTAGAGCGGGAAAGAGGGCGTGGGGCTTCGAAAGGAGAATGTGGGAAGGAAGGGGGGGGGGGAATTAGCGAGGAGATGCTGGGAGGAGATAACGGTGAGGGAGATCTGACGAAGTGGGAGGAGGAAAGAAAGGGATTTTTCGGAGAGAGAGGAATAGGAATGGGGGCGATTGGAAAGAGAAGAGAAGTGGGGGAAATGGGATATGAGGAGATAGAGAGCGAGGATAGGAGAAGGCAGGAAACGGAAAGGTGGGAGAGGATAAGAGAGGCCAGGTACAACAGATGGTACAAGTGGGTGAAGGGACCGGGGACGCCAGTATATCTGAGGAAAGGTTGGGCTGAGGCTAGGTGGAAAAGGATAGTGAGATTTAGGATGGGAAATGAGGTAAGGGAAGCGAGGTATTGGCTGAGTACGGAGGAAAGAGCCTGCAGAGTGTGTACAGGAGAGTTAGAAACATGGGAGCACATATGGGAAAGGTGTAAAAGAGGGGGAGAAGAAATAGGCTGTTGGTAAGAGAATGTGGGTGTGATACTGGGAGAGGAGGGGGAGGGGGAAGAGTGGATGAAAGAAATAGAGAGAATGAGAGGAGTGGAGATAGACAAAGAGGAGACGGTGAGAATAGGGGACGAAAGAAAAGGACGAATGGAGTGATTGAGGAACTGGAAGCGAAGGGCGGGACGGAGAGGGGGAGGGAGGGGAGGGGGAGGATGGTGGGGGGTGCGAGGGTGGGGGAGAGAGAGACTCGTTTTGCGTTTGCGTTTTTGCGTTTTGCGTTTTTGCGTTTTTGCGTTTTGCGTTTACGCGTTTCACTGGTGCGGATGGCTTTGCGTTTCTGCTTTTGCTTTGGCTGTTTTACGGTTGCGTTTTTTTTTTGCGGTTGCGTTTTTTTTTCGCGGTTGCATTTTGCTTTTGCTTGGCGCTTGCGTTGTGCGTTGGCGGTGGCGATGGAACAAGGTGTGGGACACGGTATAGGTTAAGTGAGCGGATAACATGTAGGAGGCAATTCAGAGATAGCGGACTAGTACTAAGTAGTAGCGACAAGTGGCATAGAGGATAAGTTAGGTAAAGAGGAGCCGGAAGAACGTGTAACCCTAAGGGGAACAGTAAATAAATACAATACATCTTTGTGTGCATCGTTAGATGGAATTTAAATGGGATTATTATTAATTTACCGTTCTTTGCGCGCGTATACTTGGCACTCTTTTTTGTATCTTTGTTTAAAAAAGGTAATTTTGTTGAGATTTCACACATTTTGTAGTGTTGATTATTGATAAGTGGATAATTTTTTCACCCACTCAGGGTTATTTTCTTTTTAAATATATTGTATTGTGATCGAAACTACACACACCTGCAATGCTTCAAGATTGAATGAATTGGTAGAATTGGTTTGAATTTGAGTTTTCAGATATGGACCAAACGTACAAGAAGCAAAGAAAGGATCGAAGCTGAATAAAATCGTTTAATTAATATAATATACTATGTCACATTAATTTTTTTTCTCTGACGTGTATCACACTCCATCATCTTCTGCTTCGATTATCTGTATATATACTTCCCCTAAAGTACCGGAGGTTTAGGAAGAAATCCCCTCAAGGGCGGAAATAATACAAAAATCTATCTCAATGGTACATATGAATCCGGAGGAAAAGCACCATACCCAAGAAATAATAAAAAAATATCACGACCTTTTCCATCTACCAGATGAGAAGTTAGGTCGTACAACCGCCATTCAGCACGGAATTCAGACAACAGATCCAGCACCTGTTCACACCAAACAATATCGCTTCCCTCCGATACACAAGAAAGAAATCGACAAACAAGTATGCAAGTTGCTGGAAGATGAAATTATAAAACCGTCATTATCGCCTTACAATTCGCCCATCTGGATTGTGTCCAAGAAGCCAGGACCCGATGGGGAATCCCTGTGGCGAATGGTAATTGACTTTAGGAATCTAAACAAAAAGACCGTTCCCGACGCATATCCGCTCCCAAACATCAACGAAATATTGGATCAATTAGGAGAAGCAAAATACTTTTCAGTATTCGACCTCGCTTCAGGATTCCACCAAATTCCTATGAAACCAGAAGATGCACCAAAGACTGCCTTCTCTACACCTCATGGACATTATGAGTTTGTTAGAATGCCGTTTGGGCTTTGTAACGCACCAGCTACCTTCCAACGTTTGATGGACCACACTCTTACGGGGCTCCAGGGCACAGAAATGTTTGTCTACCTGGACGATATTGTCCTCTACGCAAGTTCCCTTACGGAACACTTGATCAAATTTAAGAAACTCGCCTACCGCCTACAAGAGGCGAACCTCAAACTGCAACCTTCCAAATGCAAATTTTTACACAAGGAAGTTGCATACTTGGGCCACGTGATTACCGAAGAAGGCGTAAAACCGGACCAGCAGAAAATTCAAGCCGTCCGGAACTGCCCTGCACCTCGCACCCCAAAAGGAATTAAGGAATTCCTTGGATTAGCCGGATATTACAGAAGATTTATCCCAGAATTCTCTAAAACTGCTCGCCCATTAACCTCATTATTGAAAAAGGACACAGTATTTGACTGGGGACCGTCCCAGCAAACTGGTTTCGACCACTTAAAGTCGGCATTGCAGAAGGAACCTATCCTGCAATACCTCGAACTTTGAGCTGGAATTCCATATCACTACAGACGCCTCTGAATATGCTATAGGAGGAATATTTAGTCAAAATGTCGCGGGAAAAGAGCTACCGATTGCTTACGCTTCCCGCCTCTTAAACAAAGCGGAAATCAACTATGCAACCATTGAAAAGGAACTCCTAGCCATTGTTTACTGTGTCAGGTACTTCCGACCTTACCTGTATGGAAGGAAATTTATTTTATACACTGACCACCGACCCTTAATTTGGCTACATAAAGTAAAGGACCCAACATCACGACTCGTTAGGTGGCGCTTAAAATTAGCGGAATACAAATATGAAATCCGTTATCAACCGGGGAAAAGCAGCAAACTTGCTGACGCCCTGTCCCGTAACCCCCCTGTAGTGGAGGCATGCCCCATACGACCGCGGGAAGAACCCGATGAAGATTGGGTGGATTGGCCCACGCAAAACTCAAATATTCGCAAGAAGCCTCGAACCACCAAAGCAACTAGTACCCGCCCAAGGGCGAAGCCTACGAGGATTCAGCCGCACTGAAAGGTATGCAAAACCCCGACACCTATAATAGCACCGCCAGATCTTCCCCCAGAAACCCTACCAGAACCAATGAGTAGTGTAGAAGAGGAAGATCAAGAAGAAGAAAAGGAACGACCAAGTACCCCCTATCAAATCATTTCGCCTCCGCCATCTCCGATACCACAAGAACAGGACGATCCCGATTCCGAGATGGCATCCAACGCGTCATATGAGTCGACCACAGACTCGGAATCATCGATAATCGAGCTGGACGATTCCCCGGAGGCAGCATACGAAGCAGACCCTGATCGAGACATCAGGATAATGCCATTAATCAGTCGTGACCCTTTATACCTACGAAAGGAAACGCTCGTGTTCTTTCTAAGCGCCGATGGAAAAACTTGCGACGACGGAGCTAAACAGCTGCAAGAAGCGGGAATTCTAAAAGTAGCAAGCGACCTTACGCTGGGCAGGGCCCATGTAACGTATAATAAGGGACAAATTCTTATCGGGTTAGTTATTAAAGAAACACGAGGTACACCCTTAACCACGAAAACATGGAGCGCAGCCCTTTCTTCCCTTAAAGACGTAGTGCGTAAGCTCATAATACAATCGTTTAGTATAGCCAAAACGACAAGCATTGACCAATTAAGTTGGCAGGATATCATTATAGATATTCTCGAAGTCATCGACGAAGAAGATATTAGTGTCACCATTTGTTTACAGTTAGTCAGAACTCCTGAGGTATCGGAACGACAGAACATTATCACGGAAAATCATGCATCCGCACTGGCCGGACATAAAGGAGTAACTAAAACGTATAACCGGATTCGTTACCACTATTTTTGGAAAGGCATGACGAAATCCGTGGAGGACTACATTCGAAACTGCGCGGACTGTCAACGGAAGAAACTCGTTCGCGTTAAAACCAGACAACCAATGATCCTCACCGACACGCCTGGTCGCGCCTTCGATAAAATTGCACTGGATATAGTGGGGCCACCGCCTACTACAAGAGCAGGCAACACCTACATATTAACTATGCAAGATTTACTGACGAAATACTTCGTGTGCGAGCCCCTTAAACAATCTACGGCAATAAAGATTGCAGACGCTTTTATTAAAAGGTTCATTTGTCAATTCGGAGCTCCTAGAGCCATTCTCACGGACCAAGCAGCAAATTTAACAGGCAATTTCATGAAAGCAATAGCGCGAAAATTTAAAATTCAACAATTTCGGACCAAAACCTTTCACCCACAGACTAACGGCTCTCTAGAGCGATCACATCACGTTTTAACCGAATACTTAAAATTGTTCATCGATAAATATAGCGACTGGGACGAATGGACCGACTTGGCCGCGTTCTCTTATAACACCAGTGTCCACAAGGGCACCGGTTACTCCCCACACGAACTAGTATTCGGGAAAATAGCTCGTGTACCCAGCCGAAATCGGGTACCCGAAGACTTTGAAAACGAGACATATAATTATTACCTCTCGAAATTAAGTACGAGGGTGCAAGAACTTCAAAAAGCCGCAGCGGAAAAACTGAATCAATCTAAACTCCGTTACAAAAAATACTATGATCGACACATAAACGAGGAGACCTTCAAACCGGGCGACGCTGTCTTCGTCCTTATAGAACCGCGAAAAGGAAAATTTGGCGACCAGTACTCTGGTCCCCACACGATAATAGAGGTAATCCCTTCGCAGAATCTAAAGATATCATGGAAAGGCAAAACGAAAATAATCCATGCGAATAAGGCGCGTCTTGGTCACTTACGCGACGATCCCGGCTGACAGTGTCGAAACAATATACAGGTGATTAATTAATTTCTATTCCTAGATTGAAAAAAAAAATGATGCCTTCCTCACGAGGAGAGAACCATCCGAGGAGGCCCCACCGAGGAGGGGGAAATAAAAGAAGGATTAATCAAATAAGGTGGAGACGTCGGCAGGCCACAGCAGAAGGGAGGAGCCTGTCACCACTCCTCCCTAAAATCACCTCTTCCATAGTGATTAGGGAGGCGATGACATCTCCAAATCATCCTTCCCCGCCAGCACAGTTGGACCTGGAGGCTTTCCAGGAGGCAACTACCCCGCGGCCCCTGTACAGCCCTTCCCCCACCCCCCTCCCCTATGATATAATAGGACGCCCACCACTACCTACCTTTCCTTCTCCACCTCCCTATCCCTCTCCGCCTCCTTACGCACCTGCACCCCAATCTCCAACAACCCTAATTCCCGCCACCATCCCACCTTGGCCAGAAGTGGTGGAACTCTTGGACACGGGGTCAGCTACCAAGGTCCCTGACCATACGGAGCTGACGCCCGAACTCCTGAGATGGTTCGATGACCTCTACCAAGGAGATCAGGACCTCACCATACTCCTGGACAATTCCGAGTTCCTTCAGTACCTATCCTACTCCTATCCCCCATAATTCCTACCAGTCGTTCCTTCCACTCTCTCCTTGTAAATAGTTCCTAAACCCTCCTCCCTTACCCCTTCTTTATATCTCCCTCATTTACTTCTATTTTTTTTTGTTATATATATATAATTTCAAGCCCTTTTGGTCACATATTTCTGTTATTTTTTTGGGGGGGAAAACAAGCCACCCTTTTCTTTTCTTTCAAACAAATCAGTTTTAAATTTATTTCAATCCACCACACTCCTTACTATTAAGAAATGCACGCATTTCTTCATATAAGGTGGGAGGTGTGACGTCCCACTATTTTTCGCGCGGTATTATTTCAAGTCTCCCTCATAAATCACTCCACAACTCCGCTAAATACCTCGAACTCAAGTCTTACCTCTTTCCCCAACCACTGACCATCTAGGCGATGTACCTTAGCGGTCCCCATCTCGAAATGGTCAAGTATGAAATCCCCATCTCCCCTTCGCCCTACAAAGCATCATCTCCTCCCTCATATTTAATTATAAACAAGTCCCTCGTCCCAAAACCCCTCTTAATTCGAGACCACGTCGCACTCCCTCTCTAAGACCCTCCAAGTCAAAACCACACTCACCCCTTTCCAATCAAACCACCCAAAATCCATCAAATGGGCTGAGTATTCTCTTTTCAAAAGCCCACATAAAAACCCCGGAAGTCCTTGCGGCGAATATTTCGTACAAGGCCACATAAAAACCCCGGAAGACTAATTCTATTAATAACATTGTACTGCGACGCATTTTCGTACACAAGTCATGGTACATACCGCGCACCCTTCACCCCTAACAATCTTGAAAATCGCATAAATACAAGGGCCCCTGAGGCCGGAGCTCATTACCATTTTTGCAAACAGTGTGACTACACTGATTGCCATTTCTGCGAACAGTGTGACTACACTGATTACCATTTTTGCGAACAGTGTAACTAAGATCTACCAGATCACCATTCCGTGTTATTCTCTTTACCATTATTATATTTCAAACAACTTTACTGTGCTTATTCATTATTATATTATCATAAAATCAGTGCAACTCCTCTAAGAAGGATCGCCATTCATTGTAAGCAATTATTATTATCTATTATAAACATTGTACATCATCCTCATTCATATTATCTTGTATTACTAACACTTATTGCGTATATTTCACTTTATTTACTTATTCATTTATATTGTTTCATATTGCTAAAGCTTATTGGCTTATTTTTGTATTATTTGCTTATTGCTAATATTCAGGTGTATCATGTTCATACATAAATGTACTCATATAACTGTCTATATACATTCAAACGCTAATTGCCCTACGAATTATTATAAAACTTAAAACCGCATTTGCATAACGGTACAAGCCACATTTTTGTACTTTGAAAATAAACTAATGTTCTTATTTACAAACCACACGCTTCGAATTATTGCGTCGATCCTTCGACTATAAAGATTCCAATCCATAACAAGCCAGTGCAACAGCTGATCTCGTTTCGCGAACGCGAGAGTTCTTGTAATGTTTACAATGCTTACTTTCGCATGACTTTTCTGAGACCTTATGTCTAAATGGATTTCGCGGGATATTGCGAGCGGTTCCTTGGATTGATGCAACGGTAAATCCAAACAAAACTATTAGCGTCCTAACGGGTGTCATTCAAATACACAACAATCATTTGAAACCTTCCCTGGTCGCCTTGTGCCGCGAAACTTGTTTTCGTGCCAAAACCTACAGTCCAAATCTTGTGTCGCGAAACTGGTTTTCGTGCCGAAACATCCTTTCTTGCCTTGTGTCGCGAAATCAACTTTCGTGCCGAGACTCCTACCCTGCTTGTGTCGCGAAATCAACTTTCGTGCCAAGACTCCTACCCTGCTTTGTGCCACGAAATCAACTTTCGTGCCAAGACTCCTACCCTGTTTTGTGCCGCGAAATTTACTTTCGTGCCAAAACCTCCTCTCAATCTACCCCAACCCTAACAATGTCATTGACCTAAAAGACCTCAACCCGGGACGTGACACTGCCATAATTTTCTTAATTCATAATGCTATGTCTTTTGACAAATTTTGTCGATTTACCTAATTTCCAGAAGTAGTAAGGCTAGGCTGGTTCTAACGCAGGTCCTCTGAGGGGAGCGCGGGGGCGGGGGAGAAGTGAGGGCGCGCGGGGGAGTGCGGCGAAGGAGAACATGGGCGCGGGGCCTGCGGGGAGCGGAAGACAGGTTGCGTGCGCACGAGCCGCGGAGTGGGGGAAGCCGCGAGGATGGAGGGGATCAGTCCGGGCTGAGCCGCCGCGGAGACCTCTCCAGACCGCACCCACCGTCGGAAATTTTTCAGACCTGACCTAGGGAGGGGACAGCCCTTGAAAAAATTTCTGGGGGGCGGGTCCTGTCTGAAAAATCTTTTTTCAGACTCGATCTGCTCCCTGAAATTTTTTTTCCCAAAATATTTTTTCTAAACCAATATGTGATGGAATTTTCCCCCCAACACAGAGAAATAATAATTTATTTTTATCAGATGAAGTCGGGAAAGATCGGGAAAGATCGGCTTTTTACAAACCATGTATTCCGAGGAGGGAAAGAGAGAGAGAGAGCATTACTTTAAAAGCTATATTGGGAGAGGGAAAGAGACAGCGCTACTTGGTGGCACAATAGCATTTTATTCTACAGCTAACAAGTTTTCAAAGCGTTCCGATTCAGCGTCGCAGCGTATCGCGCGATCGTGTGTAATTCGACTCCTCTGGAGCGTTCGTGTGGGATGACGTCATTTGGCAGCGCGAAGAACGAAATATGACAAAGTGCCGAATCTTAAAATTATGTGACGAGGAGAGGAGGAGGACGGGTAAATAAAATGTAGAAATAATTCATGTTTAAGAAATTTTATTTCAAATTAAAAGAATATAATTTAACATTTTTTCTTCCTACAAGCATCAGCTAGAATAACATTGATGGCGCATGCTACCAGTTCGCAATCTACATGATCTAGAGACGCGGTAGCGTCTCGACGCCAAGTACATGAAAGAAAAGACACCTTGTATATGTCTGTCGCTGCCGTGTATCTTTACTCGAAGCACAGCTATTCCAACCTAACCTGAAACTTATTTCATTAATATCTCATCACGCTTGCAATATTTTCTAAAGGGTATAGCCGGTTAAGATGGTCAAATGTGCCCCTGAACCGAATTCAAATCACAATGAGTCATTCGAAAGCTTATAAAAAAAGAATGATTTCTGTCAAGTTTCAACTTCGTATCTCGACCCGGGGGGTAGTAAAGGGTAAAAATAGAAAATCAGGTTTTTGCCGAATTTCTCCTATACCAGCGGATGAAAAATTTTGAAAAAATTCAGAGACATGTCTGTCATCGGTGCACATATTAGGGAATCGCGTCAGATTTTTAAATTGAAAAACCAAGCTGTGAAAAATAAAAAACGCCAAAAAATGCTGAAAAATGCCGGTTTTGTATCGAAGCAGTCTTGATACTATAATTATATTTTTACTGTAAGTCCGCATCGTTGTTACCATTGTCTTGAATTTTTTTCAGATTTTTCAATTTGGTGCGCCGCAGTTAAAAAAATTAAAAACCGATTTTTTCTCCGTTTTTTCCGTGTCAGAGTAACTAATAGGTCGAACTTTCGTACATACTTTATGGAATAAGCCTTTTATGCAATCTTCAACGTCTTCACATGCAGCAAAACAGCGTAGAAATTAAACGAACTAAACATGCTGTGCCATTACAGTCTAAAATGTCTATCATATTTTCAACGGTGTCAATGGCGCAGCGGTAAAGTGTCCGACTGTTGAATCGCTGCGAACTTTTTGAACGTAGGTTCAAGCCTCGGAACTTCTATGTCCCACAGGGTCATTTTTTTTTCACATTAAATATGTATTTTTTCGATTTCTAGCTATATGACAATGATCGATATTTATATACAAATGTTTTAAAAACATTAAAAATATTTTAATAATTGAAATATACATAAACATGACTTGAGAAGATTTTGATGCCACCGTTTCTCTGATCAAGTATCCCGTCAATTACAGTATTGTTGTAACATTCCCTGCACTAAATTAATATTATATGAAATTGATTTTCCAATCTCTTACCTTTAAGAATTGTGGATGGATTACAGCAACAATTGTGTGTTGTTTTGTAATTATTTCGCCTCTTCTTATAGATCATACAACTCTTTCTTGTTTCCAAAATTCAAAAGTTAAACAATGCTGTAATTGGCATGATACCTAACAATAGTTTTCAACTATTGAAATAATTTTAATATGTTTTTAAAACATTTGTATATAAATATCGATCATTGTCATATAGCTAGAAATCGAAAAAATACATAATTAATGTGAAAAAAAAATGACCCTGTGGGACATAGAAATTCCGAGGCTTGAACCTACGTTCAAAAAGTTCGCAGCGATTCAACAGTCGGACACTTTACCGCTGCGCCATTGACACCGTTGAAAATATGATAGACATTTTAGACTGTAATGGCACAGCATGTTTAGTTCGTTTAATTTCTACGCTGTTTTGCTGCATGTGAAGACGTTGAAGATTGCATAAAAGGCTTATTCCATAAAGTATGTACGAAAGTTCGACCTATTAGTTACTCTGACACGGAAAAAACGGAGAAAAAATCGGTTTTTAATTTTTTTAACTGCGGCGCACCAAATTGAAAAATCTGAAAAAAATTCAAGACAATGGTAACAACGATGCGGACTTACAGTAAAAATATAATTATAGTATCAAGACTGCTTCGATACAAAACCGGCATTTTTCAGCATTTTTTGGCGTTTTTTATTTTTCACAGCTTGGTTTTTCAATTTAAAAATCTGACGCGATTCCCTAATATGTGCACCGATGACAGACATGTCTCTGAATTTTTTCAAAATTTTTCATCCGCTGGTATAGGAGAAATTCGGCAAAAACCTGATTTTCTATTTTTACCCTTTACTACCCCCCGGGTCGAGATACGAAGTTGAAACTTGACAGAAATCATTCTTTTTTTATAAGCTTTCGAATGACTCATCGTGATTTGAATTCGGTTCAGGGGCACATTTGACCATCTTAACCGGCTATACCCTTTAAAGGCATTTTTCTTATGTAAACCGCATATAAGCTTTCGAATGAGACCAATTTCAATAAAATCTGTCCACGCATGACAGAGATATCATAATATCGTCTCATGAATCAGTCGGAAACGGTAAGATTTTCTTCTGATTCTGATTCTGATTCTTCAAGCCAAATTTTCGTCAACATAATACGTATACGCGTTACACGCACACCTTCAACCAAAACGGAACTAATACATGTTTCGTTCGTCGATTCGTCGACTCTCGGTATCATTCGGCAGGGATCGTCGTCCGTCATTGTACATATATATACCTATATATACTATTTGAATTTTATAACCTACCAAGTGTCAATCCATCATAACCTGCCAAGTATCAAATAAGGTAAGTTGTCCAAATTTGAAATGTCACGAGTTTTTACACTAAATAGGAGACTGAATTATTGTCTCAATTAACAAGGTCAGTCGCCAAAATTTTTTAAATAGATTTCTTATGTAGAGTCGCAGACTTGGAAGTTGTCCGGAGAAGGTTAGAGATAGACAGAGAAGCATCTTGTTTCGCACAAGTTTCTGGAAATTTGTCAAATAAGGTAAATCGACAAAATTTGTCAAATTAGCGTAGCATTAAGAATTAAGGGGGCCGTCTCCTTTTTGTTTTGGTCCGAATCGATCGAAGCGTCCCCAGTAAACAGGCGGATCCTAATGAAACTATTGCGGTCGATAAAAAGAACTTCTACAGAAGTGACATCTCCAGGTACTCTATGTAGACTAATTTTTGACGCATAGTTGCCACATTTTCTGTTCTCTCTGTCTCCGCCGCGCTGTTGCCACAGCTCCTTCTACTGAGAAGTCTTGGAGGAATACGGCACGAGAGCTGCGTCTAGGCAGCGATCAACAGGCTTCAATACCGCTGATGGAGGGGGGAACACCTACAGGAGCGGTGGTTATGTGTGCGGAACTGCGAGCGTCAGTCACGCACACATAACCACCGCTCCTGTAGGTGTTTCCCTCTGCATCAGCTGTAGATGTAGCGCGTCCGATTGCTACGTCTAGCATCAGAACCTCGCTGAACGTAAAGGAGGATAGCAGTAATGAAAGATAGAGAGGTTGAGTAGTGAAGTTAGGAAACATGTCAATGAAACAATAGTAATTTGCACATTGAAGGATGTAATATTTTGTATAATTAGTGTGCAAATTCAAAGCATACAGTTTCAATAAGGTACATCACCGAAGTATAACACGCCGATCGTAATGAAATTTATGAATGCTATAATTCTTCTAAAAACATATGACGCTTTCTTTTGAAATGGACAATTACAGATAAAAAAGTGTATATTTTTCGAAGAATACAGTATTGTCTCGTTAGCGGCTCGGTTTGGTGTACACGATGTGGATTTTTTGCTAAGCATGCCCACCACTGAAACCGAGTGAGAACGGTACGAGACAGACGAAGCGTTGATGTTTTGTCTCGCTCCGTCTTTCGGACGCCGTGACATTCCGTCCTTTGCGTTCGCGCCCGTTGCGCACGCAAAGCGTCCCATCTCGCTCCCCCCTTCGGCCAGAAAGAAGCGAGAAACGAACACCCGGAAGGTCCGCGCACACATATCCGTTCCATGTCAGTACCGTTACGGCGTAGCAGTGGTAAGAAGAAGAGACCCTGTACGCCCCTCTTCTTCTTACCACTGCTACGCCGGAACGGATATGTGTGCGCGGACCTTTAGGCCTCTGTTCACGCTGACGGCTCAACGCCGGTCCGGATCAGCGATCCGCTAACGAGACAATACTGCAATAATATTATCTTCTCTCATTTTGTGTAATTCCTCTTCTTCATTGATGGTCTTCCTACAATTTTGCCAGGTCGCTCATACCGAAAGATGACGTAGGCAGTGTGGATCTGTAACACATTATGAAGTACATTAGGAAGTTTTGTAAGCGTACAAAATTTTACTATAGATTTATAAGCTGTTAAACTTTACCTGAAATATGGTACTTATTATTCCATTTGTCCTGGCATTACTGTCCCATACACCATATTGGCAGTAACTTGGTAAAAAGTCCGCCTGTAACAAATGATCGCAGACATTTCTGTAAGTTTGGTATAAAAGTAAAAGTTTGTTTCAATAATTCGTCGAACATCATGCATACCTGCGACGCCCGTGTGTATCAGCCTGGCGCATTTTGACCGAGCCGGTTTCCGTCTGTCTGCTCCTGTAAACTTAGAAATGTGTCTGAAAAAATTAAAGGGTGAATTAAATTTATTATTTCCTTCGTCACTTTCTTGGCAAAGTGATGGCGGCGTCGATCGACTCGCGTGATCGTATGATCCGCGAGTAAAAGTGCCATTGCTGGCACTTGTGACCACTGACAAGAGTCAGTGGTGCGACGCCGGATCGATCATATTTATTATTTTCTTCCTCACTTTTTTGGGGAAGTGACGGCGGCGTCGATCGACTCGCATGACCGTATGATCCGCGAGTAAAAGTGCCATTGCTGGCACTTGTGACCACTGACAAGAGTCAGTGGTGCGACGCCGGATCGATCATATTTATTATTTTCTTCCTCACTTTTTTGGGGAAGTGACGGCGGCGTCGATCGACTCGCATGATCGTATGATCCGCGAGTAAAAGTGCCATTGCTGGCACTTGTCACCACTGACGGGGTCAGTGGTACTACCGCGCTTTACAGCGCGGTGCGACGCCGGACCGTTACAATAGTTTCATTATTTTTGGAGGGAGACCTCTTTCGCTTTTTCAAGCTTTTCGGTTTTTCTTTCGCTCTCTCTGCTAGAATAAATTGTGGCTCCCGAATAGTCATGCACCTATTGTGCCGACTATCTATTAATTCGGGTAGCATGCATTCTAAATAAAATTAAACCAGTTTTGGCTCCATTTCTCATTTCCAAAACGCATCATCTCTCTCTACTTTTATAGATTTCAGCCCCTTCGGGGTCCAAAGGCAAAATATACAGTACTTTCTGTCAGTAATGTGTAACTGGCCTTGTACTTGATAAAAATAGTGATGCGTTTTGCTCATTGAAATACCTGTGTTACGCGTGAACATGCGCCGGACAGCGGGAACTTGTTCAATAGCTTCTTCTGGCGTAAAGTTCTCCGCTGATTTGGGGCATTTGATTTCCAAAATACCCTCTTGACCGATGATTCCATCCGGTGAAGCTCCTAAGAAGGCGATGCAGCTGTCGATGAAAAATCCACATTCCGCAATATCTGTGTATTGCTTCTTCAATTCTTCGCGAGCAATATTCTCGCATTCTTTCCCGTATTCCACCGCGGGTGCACTAATTATCTTCAGATAAACAATTGATTTTACTGTATTTGCGCAAAGCGTGTCAGGTCGGCGACGGCAGACTTGTCCAAAATTGGATGCTGTCAACAATTTTGACCTGTACTGCAACCATCTGCGGTTCTTTGCTTGTCCGATTGTTTCATCTTCAATGGCATGTCTTTTCTCTTGCCACTCACTGAGCATTTGCATATGCTTTTCCCGCTCCAGTTCATACATTTCGGATGGCATGTCTGGCTTCTGTGCATTTTGTCCATAATCAGAATCTTTCTGCGAGGGCAAATGCTTGCGTACATATCGCGCAGCCTTCGTTTCCTTCTGTTTTGCAGTTCTCTTTTCCTTTTCTTTCTTTTTCTTTTCTTCCATTTGGCGCACAACCTCGGGCGTTTTCTTCTTCATAACCGCATCCAATCGCGAGTGCACTTGCTTACTGTTGTACTCCACGACAGCAGCAGCACATCTCCCTGCATAGGATCCTCTTTCGGCGAAATTTAATCTTTTTCCGCCAGTGTACTTGGCAATTAGTCCGTTCAAACTTTCCACAGCGTTATTAGTAGTATTATAGAGTAAGCTCTCCGCATGAGCTAATAGTGGACGAAGTATTTCTTTTACGTCCTGGTACACTCCAATTTTCATGAAGTCTGGAACGATGTTTTTCTCATTCTCTTTATTGTTTCCATCGCAGAAATATTCTAGTCTTGCACACTCTGCGTGTTCACCAAACACGTGGCTTGGAACATTCTGTATGTCGCCATACAAATTCTTCGTTTTCTCGTCGATTGATACATTCTGATTGTATCTAAACTTTGCGGCTTTCACGATGTCCGTGCGCATCCGGCGAATGCTACTTTCCACAGTTTGTCTCAATGGTCCAGATGTGGTCTTTTTTACAATCGCTTTCATTTTTGTGCAAAAGTTTCGCAACAAATGATTCGTGCATTCAATCTTTTTTACACGAATCTGTCTTTTATATGGGTCCGCATCAATAATCTTCTTATACACGCTACTGTCCCCATCAGCAATCAGTGTAGAATAAACGAGCCCACGTTTTTCTACGCTAGTGTTGAATCCTTCTACTATAGCATCGCTTTCCATAGCAGTCGATGCTCGAGATGTGTTCCAGTTTTTGAAACATGTGTGCTTTCGGGGTTCTTTCTCGTTTTTCGCAGCAATCCGACAAATTCTGCAAACTTTGTTTCGAACGCCGTAAAATAAAACTTTTTTCGTGTGATAGCCAACTATCACGCCGACTCCAGACGCAGAATCGTAACATCCACTGCGGTAGGATCTCTTCATCCAGCTTCCGTCGGCCACAACGGGAATGTGAGGAGTCCCTGATCCGGGAAGGACGTCGCCTCTTTCAATCGCCAAACGTTTTTCTTCTTCAGCCGCTGCTAACATCTCTTCTTCTGCAGCGGCAATTGCAGACTTGACGAATTCATCTTGATTCTTCACGAAGTCTTTCTTCGACATGCAACGTATGTTCACTCCTGCAAAAGTGTGTTCTAACTGGGCATAACCGCCTCCACATAAAATTGTTGCATTAACGGCGCCCTGATTGCTATCCACGTCTTCGGCTTCGTCCGATTGATTGTAGATTTCAGCTTTGTAATGGCATAAAGTGCACATTACGCTGAAGATGCTCTTGAAGCCACGCCGTTTCACACCAGTTATTCGTAGGTGTTCAATGCCACAGTCTTCCCTATCTTTTGCATGCTTACCTATTTTTTGCAATTGAGCAAGCACATTTGGGAAATTCATTATGTCGTTGCTATTTAGGAGAGCCGATTGCTCTTGCGGCTCGTTCTTCGCAACTTTTTCTATAACGAAGTTTTCTTCTTCGTTACTTTCTATATAAAACTCTTCAAGCGCCTCTTCCGTTTCTCTCGAACTGACCGTATCAGTGTCTTCATCGGATGGCGAGTACATTATCTCTTGGGACGTATGATTTCTTCCATCGGATGTTGATGGTTCCTCTACCATACGTTCCTCGGCCCCTTCTGAATGTTGTCCTACAGTGTCGTCTGTCATTTTTGTCCTTTCCTGTTTTTTCTGAAGGGTCAAAGGCCTTCTCTTTTCGCGATATACTTTCCGTTTCGATAATCTCCTTGCGTAAGGACGTAATTTTCGCGGACGAAATGGAGAATTATTATCCATATCTTCTTACACATCCTGTATATTCACATTTCCAGTGATACTCATTTTACACTAAACCAACAAACACAACACAAATACAATACAACACAACGCAACACAACACAACTCAAAATCCTTCTGCTCGTTACAAAAGAACATAAACGTGAACCGTGAACGTGAAACGTGAATCCAAAGATTCGTCTGTGGTGCGTTCTGAAACAAACAGAGAGCGGAGGGCTCCGGCCGGTGTTGATGGAGGGGGAACACCTACAGGAGAGGTGGTTATGTGTGCGTGACCGATGCAGGCGCAGTTCATGCACACATAACCACTGCTCCTGTAAGTGTTTCCCCCTCCATCAGCGGTAGTTGGAGCCCCGCCGATTCCTGCCAGGCAGTCCGTTGTAAGTAAGCTGGCGATATGGACGTGCAGAAAATGCAGAATCAAGAAAATGTAAGTATTATATTGTATACTATAATACAGAGTGTCTCTCTGGCTAGAGTATTCAAAGGCGATGCCGCCAATAAGCCGCGCCTCGCTGAGTTTCGTGAATTTCAACGCTCGTGACGAGATTCACTACGGCGTATTAAAAATTTTATTATTCTTCATCGAATCGATATGGCAGTGATACCAATGAATTCCTAGCGTTCTCCCGATTAAAATCATGTCATGTAAATCGGACTATTTTTAACGTAGTTAGCTTGGGGCCATTTTCATCGGCACGGCATCGGTTGACGCCATTTTCGCAAAGATCTGATGAGAAATGCAGAACGTAGAATTCGGCACTTCCACGAATCTCAGCGAAACGCGGTTTATTGGCGGCATTGTCGTTGAGGACTCTAGCGAGAGAATCACGCTGTACAATCTTACTATTTGCCATAAAATAATACATTCATCATTTCATTTCCAGATAGCTGATACTGTCCCGACAGCGGGAAGTGGAGAGGGTGAGGAGGGAAAGAGAAAGGAGGGGGAGGAGGCAAACGAAAGAGAGAAGGAGGAGAAGAAGGAGGAGAAGAAGGAGGCGAAGGAGGAGAAGATTGAAAAAGTTATAGCGAAAGTAAGTTATGTTGAAATTATGTGTGTGTACAGTATTGTCTCCGTATGTGCTCGCTGGTCGGGACCGGCGTTGAGCTCCTGTCGTGAACAGATCCCTAATTCCGAGTGTTCGTTTCTCGCTTCTTCCTGGCCGAAGGGGGGAGCTAGATGGAACGCTTTGCCTGCGCGACGGCCGCGAATGCAAAGGACGGAGTGTCAGGCGTCCGAAAGACGGAGCGAGACAAAACATCCTTCCGTCGTCTGTCTCCTCGTACCGTCCTCGTTCGCTTTCAGTGCCTCTCGCTCGCTCTCGTTCCATTTCGCTCTCGCCATCGCTGGACAAGAGTGAGACAGAACTGGTGGAGATAGCGACAAGCCCGTATCGTGTACACCAAACCGAGCCCGTAACGAGACTTTACTGTATTATTATTGAAAGTGGTATAAGTCGATCTGTGGCTAAAAAATCGTTTATTTTCTTTAACATTTTTATTGATTATTATTCCGTAATAAAATTACACAAGTTTGTAGTTTTCAAAACATTACCCGATTTGATTTACGGATGCGAATATTTTGTTGATTCAAAAGCATACCCTTAAATATCCCAATGTATAAATAAATGGACTTATACCACTTTAAGAAATAACGGCTCATATGTAGGCGTAGAACTAGAAAATGTAATTTTTATGGTACTGTTTCAGATGCGAAAGGAGATAAAATATTTAAAGTACCGTAGTGGAGGGGGCCGAGGAGGCCGCCGTGGAGGCCACGGCGGCAACCCCATCATAATTAATAATTTTTAATAATTTCATTATAATTAATAATTTTAAAACATAAAATATATAAAATATACCATTATAATTGCTAAATGATTGTTCATTTTCTTTGTTTTAATGGAATGTAAAACTTTCACATTTTTTATCGTATCGGCATGAACGTTTCAGTAACATACTGCTGAGATTTTAAAGATTAAAATGAATTTAAATACGGTATAAATCGGATTATTTTTAGCATTATTAGATTAGAAATGTTACGCATTTATCTAGTACAGTTCTAGAAATAATCCGATTTATACCGTATTTGAATTCATTTTAATGTGGAAAATCTCAGCAGTATGTTACTGAATACTGGAAACGTGACGTTTTACATTTTATCAACACTGTACGCCTCTCCAACCGAGATTACAAGCCGCCGCACAGTGGGACATTTCGGATTGAAACACGGCACAAAACATTTTCTCTCCGAAATCATATATTTATTGTTAATTTTTTCATTTCATTCAGTTAGGACGTATATTTGTGATCCCATTGGTACAGAAGAATTAATGAAATTTGTTTATTTAATGGGGCATAGTACTTTTTTACAAATTGCCGACAATATCGTCCACACTGTACATAGGAAAAAGTTCCGCATCTTTCACATATAAAAATACTTTACTTACTTTGAATTTCAATGGCAGAAAAGGCATTTTTGTAAAAAAAAACGTCATAGACCCCTTCTCGTGCCTCTAACTACCCCAGTTGAACTCCCGTTAAAAATAAACAATGAAAATTGGGACATTCAGTAAGATATAATTCCAAAAGTATCAGAGATATCAAAATCAAATTTGGTACACTTCAAATACATATCTCAACATTCCACCAAAAATTAGTTGAATTTAGCAAACAACAAAACTATAACCAACACTACAAGTTCTGAAGAGTTTCATGGTTCTCTTCTTCAAAACCGTGTAGTCGCGTTAAAAATTAATGAATGTGAAAAACAATCATACTACATTATCACCCAACTATGTAATCAACTACCTGTAAAAGAAAATTTGCAGTGTGGCGATATTTTTGTAAAAAGACTTAGTGCCGTGTTTCGACCCGAAATGCCCCACTGTGCGCCGCCGAACAGCCCAAATCCTCGCTGGTCGGGACCGGCGCGGCGTTGAGCCCGTATCGCGAACAGAGCCCTAATTCCCAGTGTTCGTTTCTCGCTTCTATCTGGCCGACGGGGGGAGCGAGATGGAACGCTTTGCCTGCGCGACGGCCGCGAACGCAAAGGACGGAGTGTCAGGCGTCCGAAAGACGGAGCGAGACAAAACATCATCCCATCGTCTATCTCGTACCGCCCTCGCTCGCTCTCGTTCCATTTCGCTCTCGCCATCGCCGGACAAGAGTGAGACAGAAGTGGTGGGAATAGCGAAAAATCCACATCGTGTACACCAAACCGAGCCCGTAATGAGACAATACTGTAGTATCTTTTATTTGAGTTTATCCAGATATTATCTTTGCCCATCTCTGTTCTCCAATCGCTTCGCCGTGATTCATTCAAGCCTCTCCTTGATGGCAAAATAGTGATAGGGGAAATGCGGCAACAGCGCGATTCGACTCTCGATACGTCTCGGCAACTATGTCTTTCCTACATTTATCGGCTAGATTGGACTTCCACCGGTTTTGATGGTAAAATGCACGAATATACCATCAACGCCGGTGGCGGAGAATCCTTGAAGCTTCATTCTGTCATTTCTCGAGTCTGTCTCAGTACACGATTCATAAATTCATTATTATTTCAACGTACGGTGGTTATTAGCGTTCATACGCACCAGACCACCCTGCACTGATGTCTACTGGACGCAACTATACCCGCAAAAACTTCCTTTTTGCCGATTCCAGGGCGTAAGTTGGTTGAAACGGTTTGTTTACTACATCGCGTATACGCAGGAACGGCGGAATCATTATGCAAGTTATGCGCCGCATAAGGGCGCCAGCCGAATGGGACGCTAAAAAACTGTATCGCGCGCTTAATAATATAGGAATCCAACCCCCACATAAACGAAATGTACACCCCGTAAAGACAAAGCATATTAAATACAAAACAGGTGCAAAAATTGGGGAGCACTAAAAATTTTCTTGCATACGGGCGCCAGCTAACCTCGCGTCGGTACTGCGTATACGTCACGCTGGTTCTACGTGGCTGCAGTACACCATTAGCGCCACCAACGGAGAAACCTGGAAGCCTCATGCTGTCAGTTTTCGAGTCATAAATTCATTATTATTTCAACGTACGGTGCTTATTAGCATTCAAACGCACCAGACCACCCTGCACTGATGTCTACTGGACGCAACGATACCCGCAAAAACTTCCTTCTTGCCGATTCCAAGGCGTAAGTTGATTGAAACGGTTTGTTTACTACATCGCGTATACGTACACGCTTTCCTTAGCTTGTGTAAGCGCACGCACACATTCAAGGCCCGCCGAGACGGCCCCCTTAAGATTAAGAATATTATGGCGTACCGCTTGCAATGTAGAGTAAGTCACATTAGTCAAGAAAGTACGTTGAAAATACATCTCCCTTGATACTTTCCAATCTTTTGTGAAAGATATTCATAATACTTTAATATATTAAAATCCACAGTAGTTTCTACGCTATTCATTAATTTTACTAGTTTTCCATTAACAATATTTCAATTCACCAATAAATATACTAAACCAACACCAATAAAAATATTGAATCTCTTCGTTCATTTTCGCTAAATTATTATTAGCATTTTTTAAATTTCCTCCAACAAGACTTTCTACCATATGTTCTCACTTCTTTCGGACACATTATGTAGTCGCTACATTCACTAGAGCAAAAGGCCACTCTATAAGTAAGTTCTACGTTAAGTTGTATGTATATAACTAAAATGTGGCTTTTATATTTATTTACAGATAATCAAAGCAGAAGATGATGCAGTGTGATCTACATTAGAGAAAAAATTTTATTGGAACGTACTGTTCCGTCTTACGAGACAAAGGCGGGCTCAAGGCGAGGCGAAAATTCAAGTCCTTTACGGGGGGGGGGGGGGGGGGCAATTGCTCGTTCTCAAAACGTTCGTTGGGAACCATTTGCCTGCCATATGACTAAGAGGCAATCGACATCGTGCCGTTTTTATTTGGTATTTTCGACTACTTTCGTCCTGAGATAATCCGTTAAATTGCTCTGTCAGCGAGGGTACACGGTTACCTCGGACCGGTACCTCCCGTCGTCCACCGCTGACTCACGGAACAATACGGTCATAAACCGCGACCCTGGCTAAACACTCCGACCGAACAACCTAGCTAGGTTTGTTAGCCAGATGTCGGGTTTTTCCTCCGCTACGTCACCAAGAAGGAGAAGCCTTCCTCCTCCACTACCAAATCGCGGAAGGAAGGTTCCTCCTCTTCGAGGAAAGGCTAGCCAATCAGCAATTTAACACCTCCCGAAAATCTGATGTCTTGTCTACCTTCGACGCCGAAAAGCTAGAGGAGTCAGAATTCAGTCCTCGCTCGAGCGAACGCATTCATCTCTCGTTTACAAACTCGTTCAGCACTCTACTGATA
Organism: Andrena bucephala; assembly: GCA_947577245.1. Taxonomy (NCBI): domain Eukaryota; kingdom Metazoa; phylum Arthropoda; class Insecta; order Hymenoptera; family Andrenidae; genus Andrena; species Andrena bucephala. The sequence continues at coordinate 72,458,515 of OX387716.1, forward strand.
CAGGCAACGATATAGTCGAGCTCACGTGATTCTAGTCATCATCCGGACTAGCGCGTTTCAGAGCTGGTCAAGCTTTCGACTAAGACTCGGAGTCCATAGCTCACGTGATTGTAGTCATCATCCGGACTAGCGCGTGTCAGAGCTGGTCAAGCTTTCGAATAAGACTCGGAGTCAAATAGCTCACGTGATTCTAGTCATCATCCGGACTAGCGCGTTTCGGAACTAATCAAACATTCGTGTTCTTGTCCGTTCATCATCCGGACCAGCAAGTTCATTTTTCGTCGCATTAATAAAACAGTCACTTAAGATTAACTTGGCGAGTGATAAAGCAATGAACACCGCGCGCCACGGAGTCTCTTGGGCCTTACAACCCCAAGAGAAAAGAGAACAATCTTTTGCGTGTGTGTCGGTCGCTACAGTACTATTGTTGATATTATTATATTAATTAAACGATTTTATTCAACTTCGATCCTCTGTTTCCTTCTTGTATGCTTGTTTTTCTTGTAACCCTGCTGCACAAGAAAATGAAATAAGCACATTTTTTGTATAAATTTTTTTTTATTCATTATAAAAAAATATTTCAATATTTAAAAATATTTAAAAAATATTTTAAAATTGTGGGCCACCGCAGTCACGGCCACCGCCACGGTCTCGGTTCTTTCGGCCCGCTCGGTTCTTTCGGCCCGATTGAAATAATTCAATCCGCTTGGTTCTGTTCGAGCCGCCCGCTTACTTCGGGCTGCTTGAAAAATTCAAGCTACTTGGTTCTATCCAAGCCGCTCGGTTCTTTCAAGCCGCTCGGTTCATTCGGGTACTCGGCTCGGCTCGATCGTTCAAGCCGAGTTAGGCTCGGCTTGCTTTTTCCAGGTACTTGAACAGCCTAGTAGGCCGTAGTATTTACCGGCACATTTTACACTCGAATTCTATGCGCACGTCCACGGTACCATTCTTGATCGACTCATTTTGTCGCGAGCAATCAATTACCACGAGGGGACCAAATTGTAAAAATTCAGCCACGGTGAATAATGTCTCGTTGCAACTATGTCAATAATACGATTTATGGAATTGCGTATACATGTGATACAAGATGGCGTGCTTATTCTTGTCAAAGTCCAAGTTCATGGCATCATATGGGTAAAATTCCGAGTTGAGAAAAAGTTTTACATTGGTCAATTTGCAGTTGTTGAACTTAGTAACATCTTCAGTCATCACATTCTTTCGACCAGTCTGTAGAACAAGGATCACACATCGAGGCTTCTCCAGCTGCGCAGATGCCTTCACGGCCCACGAATGATTGGTCATGCTCTGTAAGAGAGGATACTCGTACAGATCCCACGATTGAAAACAAATGCTCAGGTTTTGTCCACTTTCCAAAGCACGTAGCAACGGTAGCTTATTAAGGTCGTTCAGCGTCACATGAGGCATCCGCCATTGCACTTTAAGTAATTCAATTTCTGGTTCCAACATCGGTGATCCTATCAGAGCATTGTTGTCGTTGCGCGATCGTATTAAAATCAATTCGTGGTGTGCATTAATAATTATGCGTTTGTAGTCCTCGCAAAATCCCAGCAAATATTTGAGTGGGTTGCAAAAATTGAAATGAATTTTCACTATTAGCCCATCGCGTCGTTTCAAGCCCCATCCGGCATTCTCCATATTTTTGTCTTCGTCAGATGTCAGCGATACATAGTTCTTAAGCGTGCTAGTTATTCCAACGTTTCTGTTACGATCAATCTCCACACCGTTCAGCTCGTATAGAATCTCATCGAATAAGAACGCCACACAATTATTTCCCAACATCACCGTTAACGCATCGTTTTGTTTATTTATCTTCAATTTCCCCTCCACATAGAGGAAACTTTCACACGGTAATGTGTACAAATCCTGCTGTTGTATGGGTATTCTTATCTCATCATATGGGTTGTATGTGTGAATCTCGAGCTTGACGATGCGATCATCAAACGTCGGCTTCCCTCCAATGCTTAGAATATCAGCCATTTTTCAACTTATATGCGCACAATGAATCCCAATAATCTCAAAAATGCAATGTTCGCAGCACTGAGCCTCTTCTTTTTAGCGTGATCAGAGCTGTTGCAGTTGTTGTTGTTGTTGTTGTTGTAAACAATTTCACTTGGAAGAAACGAGTTTCTGGAGTCGTTCAACACAAGCATCTCTTTCGCACCACACGTATTATCGTCGTCGTCGCACGTGCAGTCTGATGGTAATCTCTTCGCCTCGAAAATCTAGCAACCGTCCGTCTTGATCCACAACGCGTATCGTTAGATGATCTGTGCGGGCGTTTCCGATATCTTATATCCTGGTGGAACTCTCGGAGAAAATTCATGTATCGTATGTACACGTTTGCCATTGTTGTACGCGCCAGCGGTCACGCTACATTCTATGCGGATAATGTTCACGTTCATGATATTAATTGGATCGTCTGATTCGTGCCACCGCCCTGGTTCTAATATCCGATTCGTCGAGAAGCCCAGTAGCGATCCAATATTATTGCGCTTCGTAAAATCTACGGCGAACGAGCAGTACAACTCGCTTTTCATGGTGTTGTTGTTGGGACGCAACACTATAGGATACACATCGTTGTCACCATTGCTGGTGTCATCGAGATTTTTAGGATACCGCTCGAGTAATCGCTGTCTCAAATACTTGGCAATGGCGTCTAGTTCGTAGGAGCCGTGTGGAATCCTAATAGTTTCAGGGCTGGTGTCAACACTGCTGTTTTTGATGTCATAGTTTACGACGAAGTAGAAGTTATCATTGCTCCAGTCGATGTTCGGTATTGTATGATAAGTTTCAAAGGTTGTTAGGCCAAGCTCGTAATCATCGTCGCTCAAATCTATGGGTGGAAAGTAGCTCACCGCGAGGTTGCTACTCTTGCCCGTTAGAGTGAATGTTAGCGACATATTCAGAGCTGCACGGCTCGACTAGTACTGAATCATAGTGGTGGGAAGTCAATCCTTAAATTTGGTGTCGATCGTTTGTAGAAAGCGTAGACATAGTTGTCCACAATTGCTTTGATTGTACTTCTGATAAGATGTTCGATTGTATTCGATTTTCACAGCATCTTTATCCAGATATTGTACCAATTCCTTAGGCGGTCGAAGATATCCAAAGCTGTCGAAATATATAGCTCGACACCCTCTCTTCGCATATGCCACCCAATGAGTCCCCGACCCCTCGACATTGTCCAAATTTACGATACCGCTCTCGTTTCGATGTACTCCTCCGGCTGGTAGTGGATTGCGCATAAAAACACCTCTAAAGAATGGAATACGCATACGTTTTGCCAACTCCTCCAATTGCGCATCGGTAGTTAGGCCCGCAGGTATATTTATTTTCTTTTCGGCGTTTTTTTTTTCGTTTCGATATTCCCTGTCCACGCTTGTATGGTGTGAGATAAAGTCCACGGCCTTCCATGGAGCGATTATGACGTTGCATTTCCTGCAACTGATGCTGCGCCGCCTTATTATCGTTTACCGCCTTGGCGATCCCCGCCGCTCCGCCAGCTAAAGGTAGGTGTCCACTTGAGAGTAAAACTCGCGCGAGAAGCTCTCGAGAGTATTTCTCGCGAGTGGACACTGCGTTTGAGAGTGACTGCCCGAAAGAGTCGTTCAGCTGTCCGAGAGCGACAATGTTCCAGCTTGCTCTCAAATGGATACATAGTAACATGACTATCGGAGAGCTACCTCCGCAATTCGAAATTGTTTCGTATTCTGAGAGTAGCTGTCGTGAGAATCGGTTATAAGCATGACGTCCCGAAAAGAATGGTTGAAGGACGAAACGTTCGATTTAATTGCTTCATATGAGCAATATCAAATATTGTGGGATACGCGACATGTCGATTAAAAAAATCGCGACAAAAAAAAAACTATTTAACGAATTTGGAGCGAAGTTTGAATGCTCCGTAGAAGAAATCCAAAGGAAAATTCATAATTTGAGAAACCAGGTAAGTGAAGCATGGTAAAGTAAGTAAAATTAAGTATGTAAATATTATTGAAATCTTTAAATTACAGATGTCACAAGAACTGAAAAGATCGAAGAAAAAAACAAGCGGCAGCGGAACCGATGAAGTAGAAACTTCAAACTGGCCTTATTTTGGGGCTTTGAAATTTTTAATTCCGGCTCTTACACTAAACGCCACAAAGTCGTCGCATACGCAGGCATCGATGGTTATTGTAAGTAAAAACAATTTATACATGATAGTTTTATTCATTTATTGAATAGATCATAAAGAAATACCAATTATATATGATTATACTGCCATGGAATTTCACCAGATAATGTCATAAAGAATTCTTTGAATTCATCCCTTACTTCTTTTTGGGAAATTCTATAATTATTTTGTTTTCCGCGGGTTAATGGAAAGAAAACATTTTCGGAAATGTTTTCGTCTCGCCAACTGATATTAACTCATGACATTCGTTTTCATTATCAACCAATCCTGGATTTAAGTAATGTGAGGAATTTGAGGTAAATAAAAAGTTATGTAATGTACATATTGCTAGAACAATATTTGTTACAATTTCTGGCTGTAAGTTCATAGGTTTTCGCAAAACTCGAAATTTATTAGCAATTATTCCAAAAGAATTTTCTACTATTCGGCGTGCTCTCGACAGTCTGTAGTTGAAAATACGGTTTGGTGCGGGTTGATCTCGAAATGGATAAGGTTTAAAAATATATGATTTCATCGCAAATGCGTCATCCGTGACAAAACAATATGGTACAGGCATATCTCTGCCAGGCAGGGGTTCAGGATTAGGAAGGTGTATAGTACCTTGTTCAAGTCCAATGCTTAAAGAACAATTTTGAAAAACTCCACCATCAGATATTCTTCCGTTGCATCCAACATCAACATAAGTAAATTTATACTCTGCATTAGCGACGGCTAACAAAACAATACTGTGGGTTCCATTATAGTTGTAATAATAACTTCCACTATTTTTCGGAGCTTGCATTACTACATGTTTGCCGTCAATGGCACCCAAACAATGAGGGAAATTCCATTGTTGATAAAAAGCTTTAGAATGTTCTAACCAGTCGGCTGTCGTTGTTGGAAACTGAAAAATATTGCCAACATAACTCCATTTCATTATATTTTTTTAACTAAGGGCTATTAACTATTCAGATAAATTAAATTTGTTACGTCCTGAAGGGACTTTTGTAAATCATCCCGAGCGGTTGGAATGATTTACCGGGTTCGCTGCTCTATCAAGGTGCTAAAGCACGCCTTGACTATACTTACCGAGGAAAGGGAGGATAACAAGGGATTGAATACATCGGTACAATGGGTTTAACGGGAAATCCAGGATGTAAAGTATATTGTTACAAAAATCAGATAATCATACCTAGAGACGGCGCTCCGTCTCGGCTGTCGCTCGCTGGTTTTCGCTGACTTCGCACGGCACGCTTGCCGTCGGTGATTCGCACGCTCGAGGTGTCGGTTGACCGAGCGTAGGTCGCGGTCGCTCGCTGTGCTCTATCGTAGCACACGGAAGTCGGTCACGTCGCTGTTCGCGGTCTCTAATCGTCTGTTCTACGCGTTCCTACGTCGATCACGAGTGACGCGCAAGGGCTCTCCCGGCTGGGCCGTTCACGGTGTGTCGGATGGAGGTACCCCTTGCACGAATTACTTTCGGCCGTTCGTATTTCGCGGACTTGACGCGGAGACGCGGTCGCGGTATCTGGACGGCTCTCTGGCTCGTCGTGACTTCCTAATTCGAGCTCCCGCAATAGACTCAATTTCCGAAGTACCGCGATCGAGGTTCAAGCCTCGCACTCCCTATCTCGAGGACGGGGGAAATCGCCCCGTCAGGCGCTATCCTTCGCAACTTTCGTTGCTCCATCCTCTGGAATCTAGGGCCCGGACCATCGGTGGTCACGTTGTGCCCACGCCGACGGATTCCGCGTTCGCGACCTACTAACCCGCGTGTTGCGATTCCGCTGAATCGCTGATGGCGAAATGGAAGGCGACGCGGGGACAGCAAGCACGGAATGGACCTGAAGGGCCCATGTAACACCTCCCCACTTAGACATGAAATGGTCTCGAGAGGCCATTTCATGTACACGTGCGTAGCTGTCGTCGCGTACGCCTTACACGATTGCTTAAAACTATGATTTACACTTAGCGCTATTTAGACTAAGGGGAACGCAAGGGGATACATTAAATGATTCGTAATTGAGCCAAAAAGAAGCAATATATTGTTACATACGATGAATACTAAATATAGTGATAAGCACAGGGGTGGGGGGGAAGAAGCTGATACAATGGTGATGGGGCCGGGCGACGCTCTGCTGTGAACCAAATGGAACGAAAACAATTACAATTTGTCCGCGTCACTTCTAAGTGATTACAATTGTTTCGGTTCTTACCTAGTGTGAGGGGTGGTGTTCCCTTATTCCGCGCCGGCGGGGACAATCCATGGTATGTCCCGTGGTTTTAGGGGCTCCAGTGGTCGGGGCGCCTCCAGTACTGGGAATGCCGGCAGATGACATGGGTTTATTTCCAAAATTGCCCGGATGCATCCAGTACAGTTGTCCGGTGTTCCCCATTGTAAGTGCGGTCCCCTGCACTGCGTGCACTTGGTCATGGCGACCGCTCGCACTTCTTCGGCCAGCCAGTGGACCGGCACCTTTACGTATTCAGCGAAATCTGCGGGGGGTCGAATCCACGCACAGGCATCACAAAGCGATAGAGTCCTGTGGACTCTGTGCGTCCAGACTTGCCCGTTGCTTCCATCGAAGCTTCCCTTCGGTCTCACGCAGAGTCTCCTCCCGAACGGTGCGTGAAGGTGCCCGGGAAGCACCACCTCAGCCAGCGTAGACCGCGGATACTTTCTGTCGTCAAACTTATACATTTTGAAAATGTCTCGGTATATTAGAGCTTTCTTGGTGACTGTATCTTGTTTTGCTTGATTGATGTCTTATATGCTATTGTCCCTACCATCTAATTTTCGCAGCAGAGCGCATCGTGGGGATCGGTTCTTAGCCTAACGCGCGGGGGTTTTTGCTGCGATCAGCAAACTACGGCCTAAAATATTTCGAAGTACGGGTCTGTGACCCCGAGGCTACTCGCTCTCTCCGTAGGTGCCTTCTCACTTGTCCTCGTGGACGGTATAACGGGTAAGTCGGGAGGAAAAGGTGTGACAGTTAAAGGACGGGGTCTGGAAATTATCTGAGGGGGAGGGCGATGTGGAACCATTTCTATGCTGACTTTTGCCTCCTTTCCTAAGGCGCGCGATCCGGCGTGCCTTTAAACAACGGTACCCGATCCACACAACGAGGAGGGTGATGAAAATTCCTCCCAGTCCCGGCAGTCCATACGTGGCGTAGGTGTATAAATTTTCGGTTCGGTGATGGGTGGCAATCTCCCTTGCCTGCCTTTCTATGTCCTCCAATGCGACTGTGTTTGCATTCGCATGGGCATCCTGAAGAGTTCCCAGGGGTTCCTTTTCCTGATGGTCTATTAGAATTTTCACGTGATGTTCCGTGATAGTTGGTAAGATTTCCGAGATGTTGATGCCAATAGATGGTTTGTAGATGGTGTTTAGTACTTCAGTGTCGACTCCGGATGCCCAAATCTGGTCGGTCCCGATTTTGGCCTCACAATCCCTCCTCAGTTGTAATACTCCCGCCCCCTGGAGCACTTCATATCCGGCCGAGTGCTTATTGCACCGTACCTGCAGTGCCAGGGTGTCCTTGACAGAATATAACCAGGTGTTGGGTGTGATCATCTTCTTGAGGAAAGTTTGGCTTCCGGGAAGGGCTTGAATGTTGCAGCTATTCCACCTGATTTTTGGTAGTTTTAGTAAGGCATCCGTCTCGCAGCTTGGTGCTTTTTCCAAGTCCTGGAGTGGCACGCTAAGTTCGCACATGTACATCCGAGGGTGTCTCCTGCATCCTGAGATGTAGTTCTCGTCGGGCATGAAGTACTGAGTGCTGATTCGGCTGATGGCTAGGTATGGCGTTCTTGATTTAATAAATATAGGGGTGGAGGCATTGGCCGAAATGGTTTGAAATGAAGGACAAGGGTGAAGGTAAAAGAGTTCAAAGGGGATCTGATCCAACAAAGGGATGTCGAGTGACAAGATGATTCGGCCTTGTGAATAAACTACGTTTAATTTGGTCACCCCTTGTAACTGCTCGGAATTTAATTCTTCCGTAGTCAGCGGGAATTCGTAAGGCGTTGTTTCGCGAATTCGCTCGCAGGTCTGCGTTAGCTGACTTGGAGAAAGAACGGCCGGATGTAGAATACCGAGTTTTGCGAACGTGAGCGCGTCCGTAATTACAATTAATGCGGTTACATATTCGTCCACGTGCCTGGTCATTAGGAACGTCCAGGATGAAAAGCTGATTCTAATTCTATTTTTGTTTCGCGTTCGTCTAATTGACGGGTGGCCGCCGCTATTTCCCTAATCCTATCGTCCATGTTTCGTATGGCGCCCGACACAGATTTTATCGAGTTATGTATATCCTGAAATTCTGATTTTATAATATGTGTTTGGTTTCCTAACAATTCGGCGAGATGATTTTGATCTTTATAAAGTTTATCTATTTCCTTATTATAGTATTGCGCGTCGTCGCCGTCCAGAGTTCCAAAAAGGGCCTTACTCAGCGATCCGATGAATCCCAGCGGCACCTATCGCTTGGCGCGGGTCACCTGGGGTTTTCCCAGTATGCTGAGTAGCAATTCCTCGTAACGTTTGCCATCGAGGAGTTTTCGTTGCAGGGCCGCGTTAAGGTCGTCGGCCGGGCAAGACGTCCAATTATATGTTGCACATAATGTTTTCATCCTGTTAATCTGTGGCTGAGTTTGTGGTCTCGCGGTTAATACTTCCGCGACTTCAATACCCGTGACCAGTCTCCATTGGGTGTGGAAAACTCGGAGAGGTCGGATCTGTTCGTAGTACAAGCCCGGGTTGGGGCTTAACGGAGCTAGTTGGTAGTCCCCGTCGATGACCTTAGTGGTAGCGCTCGTCCAGAGGAACGTGAGCAAAACCAGGCCACGTCTGTCCATGGCAGTTGAAATGCGGGAATTTTCCGAATGACTTATCGCGAGGGAATTCTATTGTCTACGCAAATGACTACTGAAAATACAAAAGAGCAAGTAAAATAAAGGAGTGGAATAGGACTTAGATTTACGGAACATGGGACTTTGGTTTGGCTGAATGAGCCCTGTCGCCAGTCCGTAGTAAACTTGAACCATCGAATATGCTACGTTGGCGTCAAGGTGGTTGATCTTTGATATAAGCATGTTTCAGTTTATCGAAATGTTTAATTATCTGTCGGCCCTCATCCGAAATCAATATTGCAGTATTTTGATCAGTAATTGCTTTTATTTTATAAGGGCCTATGTAATGGGGGTCGAATTTATGGAGCCGAGGTTCCTTTAGAACGTAGACGAGGTCGCCTTCGGCAAATATAACTTGGTTACTCTTTCGGTCATAAATATTTTTTGAACGCGATTTGCTCGTGTCCAAGTTTGATCGCGTGGTGTTTCGAATTTCTTCCAATCGTTCTACCAAATTTTGTACGTATGTCGGATAAGTGAGTAGTTCCTCACGGGCCATAGGCGTAAATGGATCCCGAGCTAATTGTCCGAAAACCACCTCGCATGGAGTGAACTTTGTTGCCTCATGCACCGAGGTGTTGTATGAGTACATAGCGAATGGGAGTAGCAAGTCCCAGTCTTCGTATCTTTCCAGGTAGTGTTTCAAATATTCGGTTAAGACGATATGACTTCTTTCCAGGGAAACGTTAGTCTGTGGTCGATATCCCGACGTCGTTACATGTTTAATTTTGAAAGTTTGGGCTATTCCCTGTATTGTGTTATTAATAAAACTCGTTCCGCGGTCTGTTAGTATTGCACGCGGTGCGCCGAAGATCGCGATAAAGTAACGAGATAACGCGTCGGCCACGGTGACGGCTCGTATGTCGGGTAATGGCACAGCCATACAGAATTTAGATAGTTGACATTGCATTGTAAGTACGTGACGGTTTCCGCTAGGGGTAGGGGGTAGCGGTCCTACGGTGTCCAAGGCTACTTTATCAAAGGGCCGTGCAGGCGTATCTGTGATTAGCATTGGTTCCCGTGTTTTAATGCGTACGAGCTTTTGTTCTTGGCAGCTCTGGCAACTCCGCACGAAGTCCTCTACGTCTCGGCGTAAATGGGGCCAGTCAAATAGACTGCGAATGCGTCGGTATGTTTTAGTTACGCCCTTATGCCCTCCTATCAAACTTTCATGATAGTGGCGGATGATATTTTCCCGTTCGGTTTCCGGCGGTAATTTGATTTCTCCTGTACAAATTGTAATTGACATCGGCGTATGTTTGAAAATAATTTTGAAATATCTTTCGAGCGTTTCGGCATCGAACCGGTGTAAGGTTTCGCCATGCGCCGCTATCCGAAACGAGCGGACGCGATCACATTCCACGGCGCTTCTACACGCTGCTAATGCCGGTGCTAACTCATTTTCCCCCATTTCGTGATAAAAGCTGTTCGTTCCAACGACGCTAAAAACCCTTCCTTCTTCATTGCGGGTGACTATCACGCGATTCTTGATTAATTCCTCGGATAATAATTTTGTTTCATCGAGTAGTCCTATAGCCTTCAGAGTTTTACAAATTGGGCTAGTTAGTATTCTGTCCGATGATATAAAATGAGCATAATTGTCGCGAGAGGATGTAAGTGTGGTCCTTGCGATTTTCACTTCGCATTGCACTGTCTGCAATACATCCTCAGGGGTGTTCGTTCTAGGAAAATTTTGTGGGACGGTGAATGGCCCGATGTTCGCTTCGTATAGTTCTGTCGAGTCAGGCATTTCGATCACCTCGGGCCTTGGACTCATGCTGGAATTTTCTATAGGGGGCAGTTGATCCTTCAGTTCCTCTAATGTTTCGCCCTCCGGACAAATCATGGTTGATTGGGGGATGTCCAGGGCTTCTTCATGTAGGGGTATACCCCATGATACTCGTTTCTTCGGGCCCGATTTTGGTTTTGTCCCCTGCGGACTGACCTTTTCCTGGGGCTTCGAGGTTTCTCCCTTTTCCTCTAGGAGGGACTCCTCGTTAAGGCTCTTCAAGATGGTGATTTCCGCCTGGGAGAATGGGCCTATCCTGGAATCGTTACTTCCAAAAGTGGAGTCCATGTTGTCTCCCTCGATGTGCTCGTAGTGGGGCGGTTCGTCAAGACTCCTCAAGAAGGTGAGTTGGTCCTGCGTTAGCCCGGTATACTTGCCTTCTGTTATCATGGTGGAGCCTTCGTCTCCTGTCTCTAGGAATTCGGGTATTCCCGTCCTTCCTTCACTTGTATCCAGGACAGTTGAGTTCGCCCTACTCTCCAGATCGTCGGTGTTATCCCCTTGTGTTGATGGCAGCTCCTGACCAAGTTCCTGTCCCTCTAGTGTGGAATCCTCTCTGAAGTCGAACGACGGTGGTTCTTCATAATTTGGTCTTGGCCTACCTTGGTGACGCGCTCCTGCACGCGTTGCTATACCCTCATTTTCACTTGTTGGTAACGTTTCCTTTGTGGTAGTCGGAAAAGCGTGCGAGACCGGATTTCGAGATAGCGCGTCTGCGTTTGCGTTTACCCGACCAGGCTTATAAATGATTTCATAATCGTAATCCGCGAGGGTAATCTTCCAACGGGCGAGTCGCGACACCGGATCCTTTACTGAGAATAGCCATTGAAGGGGCCGGTGATCGGTTACCAAGGAAAATTTTCGCCCGTAAATGTATGTTCGAAATTGTTTTACGGCGTAGATTATCGCAAAACATTCCTTTTCCGTGGTGGAGTAGTTTTCTTGTGCGGAGTTGAGTACCTGCGAGGCGTACGCTATGGGCGGGTCCTCGCCTATTTTGCCTTGACTTAAAATCGCCCCGACGGCTATGTCGGAAGCGTCCGTTGTAATGATAAATGGTTCGTCGAAATTTGGATAACGTAAAACCGGCTCTTTACAGAGTACCTCGCGTAAATCTTCAAAACTTTCCTGGTGTTTTACAGTCCAAAAGAATGGGATTCTCAGGCTAGTCAAATTTGTAAGAGGTCTAGCGCGTTTTGCCATATCTGGGATAAAACGGCGATAGTAATTTACGAGGCCTAAGAATTGCTTCAAATTTTTCCGAGTTTTTGGCACGGGGAACTCGGCGACGGCCTTGATCTTCTCTGGATTAGGTCGTACTCCGTCAGCTGCTATTATATGGCCCAGATGTATGACCTGGTTCTTCAAGAACTTGGCCTTCTCGGTCTGTAGAGTCAAGTTATGCTCGCGTAAGCGCTCGAAGAATCTCTCGAGTCGGTGCTCGTGTTCCGCTAATGTGCACGAGTATACAACCACGTCGTCTAAATACGCGAATAACTCTTTCCCGATGAGCCCTCTCAAAACGTGGTTCATTAAACGCTGGAAAGTAGCCGGAGCGTTCTTTAATCCGAAAGGCATGCGGAGGTATTCGTAGTGTCCGTCGGGGGTAGTAAACGCGGTTTTTGCACGGTCCTCAGGAGCCATAGGGATTTAATGGAAGCCGTTTGCTAAGTTGAAAACTGAGAAATATTGGGCTCCACCTAATCGATTGAGAATATCCGTAATTCGCGGCAAGGGGAAACGGTCGTCGATCGTTATCGCGTTCAAGTTTCTAAAGTCGGCCACCACCCTCCATCGATTGTTTCCTTCTTCGTCCTCCTTTTTCGGGACTATGTGCAGGGGTGAGTTATGTGGCGAAGACGAAGGAGCGATTATTCCCAACTCTTCCAGATTATGCGTTTGTCTGGCGATTTCCTCGTCCATTAACGGCGAATGCGGGTATTGGCGAGTGAACACGGGCTTTGAATCGGTTAACGGGATGGTGTGCTCTATAGACGTTGTTTCGCCCAGCGGGTCTCCGGGTACGAAAAATCGGTCTGAATATCTTGTAACCAAGTCTTCGATTGTTTGACGCGGTTCCGGGTCTAATTCCTGTAATTTCAGCGTTCCGACTATGTGTTGTAATCGCTCCTCGGGAGGTTTTTGTTCAACGCGGTAATTCCTCAAATCCCGATCTTCGCTAACGCCGAACTCTTCTTCAGAAAAGAGGGAGGGGCAATCCCGCTCGTGGTCCTCAGGGCAGCAGAGGTTTATTTGTTCGCCGTTTGACTCTAATGCCAATGGTTCACTTGAACGTGTTAGAACGTCCTCCTGACCCTGTTTGCATGCCGTCAACGTATCTTCTAATTCTTCCGAATTGGAGAAAATTACGGGGCGGATTGGGTGTTTCGCTGTTACCATCGTACGTAGGTGGTACGAGACGATGGCTTCCTCCTGGAAGCAAATACGGACTCCCGACTAGACCGGCAATCCCTTCGGGTAAATTAGGCATGCTCAATACATGGAATAACGCCCAGCTGCCGTTTACCTTTAACGCAGTCCTTCATAATGTCATGACCTTCCCGTTCAATCCGTTAATTTCGAGGGGTGTCCGGCTTATAACCAGGGCCTTTGAGCTTGCGGACCCGATTTCTAACAGGTTCAATGCAGAGCCTGTGTCTACTATGAATTCTCCCTCACCGTTCTCCAATTGTTCGGCCTTGACCCGGATGCGGGGGGACTCCGCGCGTATGAGTCCCGTTTTTGGCTCTGATTTCGAGGCGATCTTGGCGGAGGCGATCTTTGGGCCTGCGAAGAGGACCCGCCCGCCTCGTTCTGGTTGAACGGGTGGGCGTGCTGGGAGTTTAAATGATTGCGATTTTCTGGGAAAGACTCATACTCCGCTGTTCTCGGCGACTTTCGGGTTTCGTTTCTCCCTGGTTCTAACGATTCGCGAGATTGAAATCTTTCAGATTCGCGTGAATTATACCTTTCGGGTTCGCGCGGCTCGTATCTCCGGGAGTCAATATCTTGGCGGCTCGCGAGGTTCATACCTTCCTGGTTCGCGGGGCCCATATCTGGGTGATTCGCGGGGTTGATACAATCTAGCCCCGCGTGGTCGCGACTGCCTATTATTCCTAAATTCCCCGCGTGAGAATCTTTCACCGGGCTCGTACAGTCTGTGTTCATAATCCAACGGGCGTTCGCCTTGCCTCGTCAGCAAGGCCGTCGGACGGCGCTCCGGTGTCGGATCGCGATAATACGGCTCCCGATAATATTCGTATCGATAGCGAGGGGAGCTATAAGCGGAGTACGGGGCAGGGGGTTCGCGATATGAGTCCTCCTCGCGCGGTTGTCTCCATTCGGTCCAACTACGTTGGGGGTCGTACGGCGACGGGGGTCGCGCGCTTCCAGTGTACCCATACGTCTCATCGCGTGGCAATCCGGACAATTCTTGTTCTCGCCTTTGGGCGTGTAACGCCAAATCGAACGCATCGTCCAAAGATTCGGGATTTGACAAAGCTACTTTAGCCGCAATTCTTTGAGGTAATGCCGTGATAAACGAGGTCCGAGCCAATCGCTCCACGTCCCTAATGGTCCTTTCGACATTTTCTCCGATTAATTCTCTCGCTCTGACGATTACCTGTTGGTACAGGCGGCTTACGCGGTGAATAAAATCTATTAGACGCTCCCGGGGAAACATGCTTATACGTTCTAGTTCCAACCTGAGCTCCTCATAACCGCGGCATGGGGAATGTCGGACCCGTAGAAGGGAGAGCAGCTCCGTCGCGCTTTGACAACCTTTCCCCTCGACGTAGTATCTAATAGGATCCTTTAATTTGTATATGAGCTCGGTCAGAAATCGTTCTTCCTGACCAGGTGGAATACGCTGTATAGCCCTCTGTATTGAGGCAGCGAAGTCCTCTAATGTTACAACATCAGGGTCGAAACGGGGAATGCCGTCAAGTGCCCGATATACTCTCTCTTCATCTTCTCGGGAACGCCACACGTCTATTACAGACAATTCTGGGTCGTTCGTCCGAGAACCGAAAGATGGTCGACTGTTCAGGGCTGGCGGTAAGGTGGGAGGAACAGGGGGTGGAACATTATCTGTGGTATGGGAATTGGAAGAATGTGGCGGGGGTGGTGATCTCAAAATTCCACCCGTCATTGCAATGTAGTAGGAAGTGTAGTCAAGTTACGAGCAGATAAGATTGCGGCAGGTCGCAATATGTAGCGACGTCGCGCTTTCTTCTTTTATTCTAATAAGAACGGATTTAGAAAAGAAGAAGTGAAATCCCACTTCTGACACCAGTTTGTTACGTCCTGAAGGGACTTTTGTAAATCACCCCGAGCGGTTGGAATGATTTACCGGGTTCGCTGCTCTATCAAGGTGCTAAAGCACGCCTTGACTATACTTACCGAGGAAAGGGAGGATAACAAGGGATTGAATACATCGGTACAATGGGTTTAACGGGAAATCCAAGATGTAAAGTATATTGTTACAAAAATCAGATAATCATACCTAGAGACGGCGCTCCGTCTCGGCTGTCGCTCGCTGGTTTTCGCTGACTTCGCACGGCACGCTTGCCGTCGGTGATTCGCACGCTCGAGGTGTCGGTTGACCGAGCGTAGGTCGCGGTCGCTCGCTGTGCTCTATCGTAGCACACGGAAGTCGGTCACGTCGCTGTTCGCGGTCTCTAATCGTCTGTTCTACGCGTTCCTACGTCGATCACGAGTGACGCGCAAGGGCTCTCCCGGCTGGGCCGTTCACGGTGTGTCGGATGGAGGTACCCCTTGCACGAATTACTTTCGGCCGTTCGTATTTCGCGGACTTGACGCGGAGACGCGGTCGCGGTATCTGGACGGCTCTCTGGCTCGTCGTGACTTCCTAATTCGAGCTCCCGCAATAGACTCAATTTCCGAAGTACCGCGATCGAGGTTCAAGCCTCGCACTCCCTATCTCGAGGACGGGGGAAATCGCCCCGTCAGGCGCTATCCTTCGCAACTTCCGTTGCTCCATCCTCTGGAATCTAGGGCCCGGACCATCGGTGGTCACGTTGTGCCCACGCCGACGGATTCCGCGTTCGCGACCTACTAACCCGCGTGTTGCGATTCCGCTGAATCGCTGATGGCGAAATGGAAGGCGACGCGGGGACAGCAAGCACGGAATGGACCTGAAGGGCCCATGTAACAAATTATTGTAATAAACGAATACACATAAAAATGATATTTTTTTTAGGAAGAAAAAGCAACTGGAGAGCAGGAAAATTCAACTGCAGAAACAGTGAATGAACCACCCCTACGGAAGAAGCGTAGCCGTGAAGACAATGAGGACAACCTTTATAAATCGGCACTAAAATCTTTACAAAAGGAACCTGACGATTTTGATAAATTTGGGCAATATGTGGCGCTAGAGTTAAAAAGTTTAAAATCTGATTTTAACAAAGAGAAATTAAAAAGCGAAATAAGGAAGATAATCGTTCGCATTGCGGACGAAGATCTGTACTTTGGTCCCAGTACATCTTCCACATCAGTACCCAGTACATCTTCCACACCAGTACCCAGTACCAGTACCACACCAATGCCATCCCCTGCTTTCCAGTTGACACCACAATATCAATCGTGCAGAGACTATGACAATACATTTACATATACTGACATGTAATTTATTGATAAACATTTGGTAATTATTTACAAAAAGGCAGTCCCCACCGATTTCGACGACCTTAGACTATGTTGTCAAGGTTAACATTCTGAACAACTTTTTCCTATACATGTTATCGTTGCTCGGCTGTAGTTTTCGAGATATTCGCAAAAAACTGAAATCGGCAGCTGGTTTGGATTAGATGGTTTAGAGGGGAGCGAAATCGGGATCCGATCAGTCGCCCTGGATGCGGTATTTGCCGATCACAGGGAGTCCCCGACTGGTCATAAAACGGATCCACGAAACTCTGGAAGGGCGCTCCATCGGCTGTCGGCTTGCCGGCGCATGGCCGATTGGGAACTCCGATGGGTTCCATGTTCTCTCAACTGGGTCGTCGTCTCTGGTGGTACCCCCGGGCCTTTGGTCGCGTGGGGAGGATCCAGAGTCAGCCCGGAGCGGAGAATTTGGACGAAGTTGGAGGCCCGACCGGGGTAAGACCATGTACCGCACCTCCACGTGGTGCTCCCGGGGTCTCTACACGACATAGTCGGGTAGAGACGCGGACGCGGGCATGGCATCCTTTTCACCCCCCGTGATCGGACTCGTCCGTAGGGGCGTCCTCTCGGGCGGACTCGCTCCGCCCCGAGCTGGACGGCAGCCCGGAAGTGTTTTCCGTGACTGCGGTGTCCCCCCCCCCCCCCGCCTTAGAGGGGAAGCCCGGAAGCGCATCGCTTCTGGGATTATCGTAATCCGTGGTCGGTGGAACAACGACTCCTCGGAGAGTGTTCTCCCGAGGGTATGCGAAGCCACCACGGACTGATGGTCTTGCCTTAACCGGCCGAACCGCGAGGTAAGGCTAACCTCTATAATAAAACCCCCAATCCTGAGCCCCAGTGGTGGTGCCAGGGCACGTGCTCCCTCCCGGAGGGGCACGTGGGCGCAGCGGGTATGCTCCGTCTAACCACGATCCGGCTGGGGAAAAGTCGCCCCCAAGACGTAGCCCGCGCCCTTAGGGGCCCGGGTTAAGACTTCACAACGGCAGGTCACCTCTACCGTTGTGCGACTGTTCAAGTGACTACTCGTGGGACTATTATGGAGTCTGCTATTTCAAAGGGCGATGCCCTTCAAACACCAGCGAGCGCCGACCGCTATATGTCGGCAACCGAGGACCGGTGTTCGATCGCTTCGTGCGGGTCACCGGTCTCAAATGAGGACCAGCTTTCGATCGCGGTTTCGCGGGTGGCTGGCCTCGGGGAGGGAGAATTGAAGCAGACGCGGCGGGACGAGGGAGAGGACTCTCTCGCGTTACAAGACCCGGAGGGAGAGTGGGAGGACATCCCGAGCGAGGTTAAGGCCTGGCCCCCACGAGTCGGGAGTGCTCTGCGTGCGGCGACGCGTTCCATCAGAGATGCGCCGTACGTTAGGAGCGTGGAGGTTAAGGCGCCGGGGGAGTTGCGACAGCTCCTCGGGCTGCAGGGGGAGGTCGCGGAGCTGATGGGTCGGCTTGACCCGGGCTCCGTGTCAATCACGGCCTCCTCACGGGGCGGGTCGCTAGCGGATCCCGTCCGCTCGGCGACGCCGGCGCTGGGCGCCTGGACGGCGGGGGCGTTGCCCCTCGTCGTCCTTGCGTGATGCGACGGGCTCGTTACTGAGCCCGTCGTAATCTCCTCGGACGAGGAGACGGAAGGGCAGACGGGCGCCGGGGGACTCGGGCCTGAGGGAGGGAGGGCGACCGGGGTAGTCGCGGAGGCGGGGTCGGCGTCTATGGACGTCGACAGCGATCCCGCCGAGGGGGTGGTCCGGCGCAGGGGCGCGTCCCGGGCCGGTCCCTGGGTCGACACAGAGACGGAGGAGGACGGGCCGACGACGGTGGTCGACCCCACCGACGCCCCCTTGCCATCGTCCGATGGCGGTACCGACGGGGGGGGGGGGAAGGCCGGGGTTCGTGCCGGGTAAGCGCGGGAGAAAGCCCGGGGTTTGGACGGACCCGAAACGTTTGGGCCCCGGAATGAAGGCCCTGCCGACGCGTGCGCATCTCCGCGACTGGGCGGAGACGATGTCGGAGGGCGGCCTAGCTGGCCGGGCCCAGCGGGAATTGGACGCGGTCGCCGCAGTCGTCAGTGCCACAGGGCACATGAAGACGACGGACATGCGGGCGATCCGCATCGCCATAAGGCGCGCGTCGGCGCTGGCGGCCGAGCTGACCGGCAGGGCCGAAAGGGGTGAAAATCACGATAAGCCGGCCAGGGAAGTGGTCTTCCGCCAGGGGATGTGGGAGATAAGATCCCACAAGCTCTCGACGCAGGTACGGGCTTTGACGGACCAAGCGCACACCCTTGGGGAGTGCCTCCACGTCAAGGAGCGAGAGCTGGAGTTCTTGCGCGGGAAGTTCGCCCGCCTCGAAACGCGGGCGGACATGAGGGGTGTGGACGTGACGGAGACGGAGGCGTTGCCTTACCGCCCATCCGTACCGTTGCCCACCCGTGCGGAACTCCTCCCGTCCTGCGTGCCCCCCTGGACGGATGCCGGTGCCCGGCCGGAGGCTACTCCGGGCCCCTCGTCGGTGACGAGGATTAGTCCTCTGCCGAGCGAGTCGGAGGGAGGCGGCGCGACCGCGCCAAAGAAGAGGAGGAAGAAGAGGAGGAGAGAGCCCTCACCCTCCCTCCCCCTGCCCCAACATCAGGCCCTCCGTCCCGTGGTGGCGGTGCCGGCGCTCCCACCGAACAGCCGTGGGACGCCGTGTTGCACCGGATGGAGGAACTTGAGAGGCGCGTCGACGCGCGCCTCTTGGCCCTGGGCAGGGTCCTGGGCGGTCCGGCGCCAAAACCGGCCGCCCCGTCAACGGCCCTCGCCCTGGAGTGGGTCAGGATTGCTGAGGGGGGTACCTCTCGGGACGAGGCCCCCGTCCCGTCCCGAAAAGAGAGGAAGAGGGCGGCGCGAGAGGCGGGTGCCGGCGGGTCCGCCGGTGGCTCCGCGGATGCGCCCTCGGACGGGCGGGGGGTTGTTCCCCCCCCCCCCCTGCGGGGCCCCCTTCGTTTTCGAAGGCTTCGAAGGCAAAGAAGAAGGGGGCCGGGCCCTCGCCGCCCTCGGACGCGCTCCCGAGTGCTCCGGCGGGGCCGGGGAAGGAGACAGGGGGTGGTCGCCCGATGGCTGCCCCTCGCGTGCGCGACCGAGCGGCTCCCGTCGCTACGGGGAAAGGGGCGGGTTCGCTGCCCCAGCTCACCCCCTCGCAGATGAGGCGGGTGCGCAGGAAGGCCGCGGGGCCGCCAAAAGGGCGGCCACGCCCACGCCCGCGACGCCTGCGAAGCCTGGTGTGCCGAGCGCCCGGGCCCCGGCCCCTGGGTCCAACGCTGCCGCTCGGAGCACTTGGGCCCAGGTTGTGAGCCGCGGGGCGAAGAGGGCGGCGCGAAGGGCTGCCAGACCGGCCGCGGCCGCGGGGGGAGTCGTGGTGGTGGAGGCGGTGCGGGGGCCGTACCGAGCTCGGCTCCCCGACAGATCCGCGCACCCGGGTCTACCCCGGTGGCGATCCCGCGCGCCCCCAGGACGGCGGCGGTGGCTATCACCGCCCCCGCGGGGGGGGGGGGGGGGGGAGTTCCCTGCGCGGGTCGCCGGCGCGATGGCGGCAATTAATGTCGCCGACCTCGGCATCGCGTCGATGCGACCGAAGCGCGCCGTGACCGGGGCGTTGATCCTGGAGATCCCAGGATCACAGGGCTCGGCCAAGGCTGCCGCCCTCAAATCGAGGTTAGCGGAGCAGCTGGGGGGCACCGGCATAAGAGTGCACTGCCCCCAGAAACTGGCCGAGTTCCGGGTGTGCGGGCTGACGGAGCTGGCGTCCGCGGAGGCGGTTCGGGGGGCCATCGCGGCCCAGGGGGCTTGCGCGGCGGGGGACGTATCGGTTGGCGTCGCGCGTCCGCACGCCGCCGGGATTTTCTCTCTTTGGGTCCGCGCGCCCGTGGCGGCTGCTGCCAAGCTTTTAAAGGCGTCCACCCTCGTGGTGGACTCCCTCGCGGCCCGCGTGGTGCCGCTCACGCAGCGCAGGCTCCAATGCTTCCGCTGTCTGGAGTTTGGCCACGTCCGGGCCAAGTGCAGCGGCGCCACCGACAGGAGCGGCGTGTGCTACCGTTGCGGTAGCGAGGGACACGCGGCGCGCTCCTGCCTGCCCCCCCCCCCCCGTCTGCCCGCTCTGCGCGGCAGCAGACCTCCCCAGCGGGCACAGAATGGGAGGGCCGGCCTGTCGGCCCCCTCCTGTGCCCCGCACCGGGGCCCGGAAGGGTAAGGGGTCGACGGCCTCCGCGGCGTCTGGGGTCCGCTCCTCCCCGCCTGCGGGTGATGCCCCCGCGACTCCCGTGTCCACGCCACCGGTGTCCTCGCCGGAGACGATGGAGACGGGTCCCCTGACCTCCACATCCATGGCCGGGGCTGGCGCCGGTAAGAGGAAGGACCGCGAGGAGCCGGACGCTCCGGCTAGCGGCACCCCTTCCTCGGCGCCCGGGGGGGCCCCCGTGCTAGGGGGGAGGAAGAAGAAGAGGGACAAGGGGGGGAGCAGTCCAGAGCTCCTCCCCCTCAAGAAGCCACCGCTGGCTGGGAGGGAGGCCTTTTTGGAGTGGAGTGGGGAAACCTCCTAGTGGTTGGCTGCTACCTGGCACCGAGATTCAACGTCCCGGAGTTCGAGGACCGGCTGAGCGAGGTGGGGGCGTTTCTAGCCCCCCAATTAGCTCGGCCTGTGGTCCTCCTGGGGGACTTCAACGCCCACGCTCACGAGTGGGGCTCCCCCAGGACGGACTCCCGGGGCGAGGTGCTGCTCGAGTGGACTGAGGCAAGGTGGTTCGTCCTGAAGAACCCCTACGCGGTCACGACGTTCCGCGGGTCGCGGGGCGAGTCGGTCATCGACCTCGTCTGGGTAAACCCCGCGGCCGCAGCGATGACGTCTGACTGCTGGGTGGCGGAGGAGTCGGAGACAGGCTCCGACCACATGTACGTCATGTTGGCTACCTCCGCCGCCGCTACGCCTCGCCCTCGAGCCGGTAGACAGCCGCCGCGCTGGGCGCTCCAGAAGCTCAATGCTGGCGCGGCCCAGATGGCGTCCTCCGTCGTCGCCTGGCCCTCTTTGCCGGGCGACGTCCTCGACGACCCCTGTAACGGCGCCCTATGGCTCCGGCGAGCGTTGCAGAAAATCTGCGACGCCACAATGCCGCGAGCCGGGCCGCCGGCCGGGGGTCGGAGGTCGGTGTACTGGTGGTGCGCGGAGATCGCCGATCTTCGCGCCGCGAGTGTCATCGCGCGACGCCGGTACACCAACGCTCGCCGCCGAGATCCGCGGCGGGTGACGGGGGACATGCTCCAGGAGCTGCGCACCGCGTTTTCTGCGGCGCGCAAGGAGCTCCGTGGAGCCGTAGCCCGGGCCAAGAACCGTTCGCACGGAGAGTTCCTCGCGACCTTCAACGAGGACCCTTGGGGGCGCCCGTACAGGACCGTGTCCATAAAACTCGGACCCTGGGCGCCCCCTGTCACAGAGGGCCTCGAACCCCGGTTTCTCCTGGAGGTTCTGTCGACGCTGTTTCCCCCTCCCCCGGTTCCTGGGGAGGGTGGCGTCGACGAGTCAGGAGACCCGGGGTTGTCATGGGGCACCGACATAGCGAATGCCCCGAGGGTCACGGACGAGGAGCTCGCGTCCGCGGTGCAACGAATGCGTTCGAAGAACGCTGCACCCGGACCGGACGGGGTGCCCGGGCGAGTCTGGGCCTGCGCTGTGAGCGCCCTTGGGAGCGGCCTCAGGCGCGTGTTCGACGCGGCCCTGAGGACCGGGAGGTTTCCCCACGCGTGGAAAGAAGCGAGGCTGGTGTTGCTGCGGAAGCCCGGAAAGCCCGCAGAGTCACCCTCGGCCTATCGGCCGATCTGTCTCCTAGACGAGGCGAACAAGCTCCTAGAGCGCGTTATGGCTGCCCGCCTCTTGGACCACCTCGGAGCCGCGGAGTTCCCGGATCTGTCCGACCGCCAATTCGGCTTTAGGCGGCAGCGATCGACGGTAGACGCCATTCTACTGGTAAGATCGCTGTCGCGCCGGGCGGCCGAGGGGGGCGGTGTCAGCGTGGCGGTGTCTCTCGACATCGCCAACGCGTTCAACACCGTCTCCTGGGCGGCGATCGAGCGGGCGCTGGCGTTTCACAGCGTCCCGCTCTACCTTCGCCGCCTGATCCGGGATTACCTTCGCGACCGGGTGGTCTCGTACGTCGGCCGAGACGGGGACGGGGTGGCTCACGTGCACCGCGGCGTGCCACAGGGGTCCATCTTAGGGCCCCTGCTATGGAACCTGGCATACGACGCGGTGCTGCGGGCGGAGATGCCGTCACCAGACGTGTCGCTCGTGTGTTACGTCGACGACACGCTGGTGGTGGCTTCCGGGCAGAAGTGGCGGGCAGCACTGGACCTCGCAGAGAGGGCACTGCGGCGCGTTATCCCCGCGATAGAGACGCTCGGTCTGCGAGTCGCCTCCGACAAAACGGAGGCGATATGGCTCGCGGACAGAGTTGGGACTGGTGTCCCCTACAGAGCGTCTCTCAGAGTCGGGGAGGCCTGCATCAGGGTCGGCCTATCGATGAAGTATCTCGGCCTGACCCTGGACACCTACTGGCGGTTCGCGCGTCATTTTCGGGACCTGGGCCCCAGGTTGGAGCGTCAAGTATTCGCCTTCGGGCGCATCATGCCCAACCTGGGAGGCCCGCACGAAGCAGTTCGGCGTCTGTACGTGACGGTCGTCCGGTCCATGGCGCTCTACGGAGCGCCGATCTGGGCCGGCGACCTGGAGGGCTGTCGCGTTGGGCAGGACCTTCTCGCGAAGGTCCATCGCCGCGCGGTCCTCCGCGCCGTGCGGGCGTACCGCACGGTAGCGTACGCCGAACTGTTGGCGCTGGCTGGGTCCCCTCCATTCCATCTGCTCGCTGAGATGGAGGCGGAGGTTTACTTCGCCTCCCACGACCTCAGCGGAGCGAGGGACCCCCAGGCGCCTGTGGGACCGGACGCGCGGGGCCAGGCCCGGCGACGCATGGGAGCCAGATGGATCGACTGGCTCTCCCTCCCCAAACATCGGGAGCGGCGCGTCGTCGGGGCGCTCCTGCCCGATCTCGCTGAATGGGTGGGGCGCAGGTACGGCAGGCTCACCTTCCGCCTGACGCAGGTGATCACCGGAGTAGGATGCTTCGGGGATTACCTGTGCCGAATAGGGCGGGAGGCTACGTCGCTGTGCCACAGCTGCGACCGGGGCGTCCAGGACTCGGCGGATCACACGCTCGTGAACTGCCCAGAGTGGCAAGACGATCGCCGAGTCCTGCCGTTGCAGCTGGGCCCCGACCTCTCGCTGGCGACGGTCGTGCGTCGCATGGCGGAGGATCGGGGCTGCTGGGAGGCCGTCTCCTTCTTCACCGAGCAAATTACGCTCGAGAAGGAGGAGGCGGAGCGGGACCGGGTGCGGCAGGGGCATCCCGGTCGCATCGGGCCTCCCCGGAGGCGGGCGCGAAGAAGATGACCCGGGGCCGGGGGAGGTCGTGCGGCGACTTAGTTGCGAAAGTCGCCCCGCTCCCCCGGTTGTCGTTACGAGGCCCCGGGTCGCGTTGAGTCGCTCCCCCCGATATCGAGGAGTGGGAAGGGGCCACGCCGCGCAACGGGCGCGGCCGTTATGCCCGGTGCGCCCCCCTCTGTGGGAGAGGGGGGCGCGTGCCAGCGGGCGTTGGGGTGGAGGTGCGGCGGCCCTCGTTGACAGGGGCCGCCGCGGATGGAGCGACGATAGGTCGCCGCGGCCGGTGCGTTGTGGCACCGGAGAAGCAAAGGCCGCGGCGGCGTCGCAGGGAGGGGTAGACGGGGGGTGGGTCCATGATAAGGGCCCCCCCCCACCCCCCCCAGGGGAGCGGTTACTGAAACAGCTCCCCTGCAGAGCGATCGAGCTCACTGGGGCAGGACGGGCGGCCGATAGCGGGCCGCCCTCTCGCTTGGGCGGCCCTGAAGGCCGTCATCGCCCCGACCCGGCCGCGATCGTAAGTTACGAAGCGGCCGGGTAGGAGCTCGATCGCGGGGTCGTGGGGCGGGGGTGTCGGGGGACACCACCCGCCCTAGCAGCAGCGACCCCGGAAGAGGCGACGCGGGCGTGTGATCCGCCGCGCGTCGCCGGTCCCGGAGACCATAGCTGGGGGAGGTAGTGAACCCCCAGGGACGACCCCGTTGAGGGGACCTCGCGCGGTGCTGCACGAAGCGCAGGGGAGGAGGGTAGCGAAAGTATCGCTAGTTTGATCTCGCATACAAATCCCTCCCCCCAGGCGCGCAGTACCGCGCGCGAGGTAGATCACCTTGGTGGTTTTAGTGGGTTCGAGTCCCACATAACCCCCCGCCCGCCCCCGCGGGCGGGGGGTATCCGCGGAGATTTCCACCAAGTAAATAAAAAAAATAAAAAATAAAAAAGATGGTTTAGAGATTTAAAATTAAAAGAATGTATAAATCTCCCAAAATTTGGCTAACCCAGACCTAACCCAAACCAACTACCGATCACAATTTTTTGCGAATACCTCGAAAACTAAAGCCGAGCGATGGTAAATGTATAGGAAAAAGTTGTTCAAAATGTTAATCTTGACAACATATTCTGAGGTCATCGAAATCGGTGAGGACTGCCTTTTTGTAAATAATTACCAAATACTTATTTTTAAAATATAAATACATTTTTTATATAATAAAGTTTATATTGTGACATTTGTTTTTTTTCAATTACAAATCCTCAACAAATTTTAATGAAAATATTTTACCTTGATATATTTGTCTTTTAACGTACTATAAATAGCTTGAGTTACTTCTTTTACTATTCTTCCAATTGTGCATTTTGGTAACCGAAATAAGTATTGAAGAATGCTGTACGAATCACCTACAAATTAGAATGGATAATATCCTCTCAAAAAGTTATGTACCTTTATATATTTTTACATTCACTAATTTAATTCATTACCAACCTGAAGCTAAAAAGCGTAATGTCACCATTACGCGTTCGTACACAGAAACAGCTCTTCTGAATTTGGTATCCTTTTTGGCAATTACTGGTCCAAATGTTTCTATAATAAATTGAACTTGCGTCGCATTCATGCGTACAAAGTTTCTAAACTGCTTGGCATCTTCAATATGTAGTTCCCTCGTTAGAGTTGAACATGCGCCTAATTGTTGTCTGCGCTGGACCCATGGCCTGACCCAGCATTTTCTCTTTCTGCGTTGCTTTCTCCTCTTTTTAAAAATATTGTGAGCAATAATCAAAGCCCTAAGTTTTTGCACATCCATTTTATCACGGTCTCACTTCGTGCGTAGCTTGAAAGAAACTAAAGAGAAACTGCAAAGAGTAGGCACAGACCAATTTCCAGTGGACACGGTTCTGAGAGTTCTATCGGATAGTAAGTCTCGGCGAGTTTTCTATCGCCTATCTGAGAGTAAAAATTTTCGAAGTTGCTCTCAAATGGACACACAATTTGAGAGTACTCTCGAGAGCAACTATCGAGAGAAACTCTCAAATGGACACCTACCTTAACGATCCGAGAACACCTAGCAGCGGGAGAAGTGGTAATATACCACCCCGTTTTGCCACCGGAAGAATCCGCTTTTGCGATGCTCTCTTTGGAGTCCTTTTGCGGGTTTTTGTTTTCATCCCCATTCCGATTTTCGTCTTGGCCTTCATAGTTGCTCAAATAGCTGTAGCAGCACCTCTTTCGCCCAGAGTCGAGTCTCGCGCAACGATGCGTTTTCGCGCTTTGTCAGCGAGAACTTTATCTGCCGCGTGCCTTTCACCGAGGTCGTTGCTACGCGAATACGCAATATCGTGTTCGCGACACGCTGCGTCCAACGGATTGATGCCTCGATCACCTCTAGCCAATCTTTTTATCAGATGAGTATGAATATGTAATTCGATAGGTAGCGCGTTTATCGCCCGATTTAACAGACTACAACCTTTCTTTACTCTCGTTGGTGACATTCGCTACAGTTTTTAATCAATGGTGCTGGGCCGTCGATATGCGTTCGCTGCCAAGGGCGGTTGTAATGTTCCAAGCACCGACGATGCTGCTGAACCTCAGAATCGGCTTTTATATGCTCCGGGAGTCTGGTCAATGTGTCTGCCAAACTCGCGCAGTAGAATAATCTTTGGTATATATTTCAACTGCTCAGAGGTTAGGTCTCGAAAATCGCAATTATCCGACAGGATCAGAAGCATTTTGAATACTGAGCTGTCGTGTTTCGGCGCGGACCTATAAATAGGGCGCGTCGCTGCTTCGACGTATCAAAATCATTTTTCACAGTTCACGGAGAGGATGCGATTCGTGCGACAACCTGTAACGATACGAGTGACAAATTTTGACGATAAATTGCAAATGATGTCCCCGAAAACAAGACGCAGACATGGTAGCATGCTACCAAACACTATCCGCTGCCTAATTTGCGGTCCATCAAATTGTGGAAAGACCAACGTGCTGGTGAGCTTGTTGGAAAGTCCACACGGCGTCCGCTTTGAGAACGTGTACGTGTATTCCAAGTCGTTGCAACAGCCGAAATATCAGTATTTGGAGAATTTATTGACTCCGATAGATGAAATTGGCTACTTTACGTTTTCGAATAACAGTGACGTCATCCCACCGAGTGAATCGCTTCCGAATTCTATTTTTATCTTTGATGACGTGGCATGCGACAAGCAAGATACGATAAGGGAGTACTTTGCAATGGGGCGCCACTCGAACGTTGACTGTTTCTATCTCTGTCAGACGTACGCAAAGATTCCCAAACATCTTATACGCGACAATGCGAATCTGCTGATTCTGTTTAAACAGGATGGTACCAACTTTAAACATGTGTACAACGATCACGTAAACACTGACATGACTTACGAGGATTTCTGCGCTTTGTGTCGTAATTGTTGGCAACGGGAGTATGGTTTCGCGGTGATAAACAAGGACAGCGCGATGTCCAATGGACGTTATAGAAAGGGATTTAACGAGTTTGCCGTACCGTGAGATGGTTGATTGTCATCAACACGTCGGTGGGAAAGCAACATCTGCGGTACAACGATGATTGATATCGATACTCTGGAGATTAAGGATCGCGAGAGAATAGCGAAGGAAATTGCAAAAACCAGCGAAGCCATTTGCCGGAAATATCAGGCATTGAAGACTGGCAAGATGGAGGAAGATGTCGCGTTGGAGAGATACTTCAAACCTATCGTCGAACCCTTAAAGCATATTGCGGAAAATACCGCAGCGACAGAAGCTGACACATCACCGCTGATGAGCACAGACGTTGAAGAGAACGAAACATTAACGCCTAAAACAAAAATCCCATCGAAAGGGAACACATAGCTTAAGGCAAAGAGGAAACGATACACGTTATCGGAATATTCACCCGTAACCTCCACACCGGTTCAATCGAAGCGGAAACGGCATAATGCTACATCAAACCAGTCTCCCGTTCCTTCCGCGCCAATAAATACAATTCCTCGTGTACAATCGCTCTCAACCATTGATGATGACGTTTCCGAAACTGGTCCCAACGAGCCGTTGGCAACATCTGTTAGGCAACAACTCCAAACACCCGAGGCACAAGAAATGTTTCGCAGCCATTTCGGTCCGCTGGGGCAAAAATACATGAGCGCAATCCTAAGTGGTGATAAGAATACATCAAGTGACTATGTGTACGGCGTATACTTTGACGATAGTAGACCCATGCTTGGGGATAAGGCTTTCGATATGGACAAGGATGGCAATATAATCATAGATGGTGTAAAATACAGAGGAACAGTCGGCCTTTACGAACTGATTTTCAAGAGAATTCCTGTCGATACTGTATGCACCGATGCCGATAAACAAAAATACAAAAGTATACTGCTGGCGACAAACGCCCACAGACGCGATCATGTCGCTAAAAAGCCCCCATTGAGCAACAAGGGATACAAGTACAAACATGTAATTGCACCGCTACTCCCTAGCGCATCGGCTAGTAAAGCAGGGAAAGGTCTAAGGACACCGCGAGCCATGGTGGTAAACGATAACAAGATCGATTACGTGCACTGGGATGATCCCAACGAGCTGGTGGATCGGTTGCGTTTGCTGGAAGCGTCGCGTCAGGCGGGTAACAACTCTCATGAACCTGAAATTCTATCTATTCACGAGGAACTCCGCGAGATAGGCCTCATTATATAAATTAAACCGCACACCGATCATGTGCATAGTATGCGTCGAGATGCCGATCAACAAGTTTGGGGTATCGCTCGAGAAGAGTGGAGCAGCTAGAATGGACTATTACAAATGGAACGGTGTGCTTCGAAATTACATGCGAGATAACGCTCTTTACGTAGTTGGTGCCGACTTTGATGCAAAATCACGCAAGATACGACGCGTAGCTCAGCCGGTGGCCGACACCGATGCCGTCAATAAACTATACGTGGAAAAGAGCATTAAATTTTTGAGAGAGCAGCAGGAAGAATTAGAGAGGAAGCTGGTCGTGTTTCAGAAAGATATGCTGGCGTTGCAAAACAGCGTTCAAAAGATATCGCAGGCGTTGAATTCTATCCCACAGCCGAACAACGAAATTCGTAATGTTAAAGAGGCTATAACCGCTTTTGCTACGGAGCAGCAACTTGTCCAGAATTTTCTGGGACCGACGGGAAGCACATAATGCACGTACACGATAATTATCGCATCATTCGTGTCTAAGACACCTCTGCGATCAAACATGCAGCCATTATCGAAATCCAAGAGTAAAGAAAACCATAGCCACAAAAAGCGACAACTCGTTGAGGAATTGCACGCTCCAGCTCGAAGACATTTCCCACGGAGGCGCGTCATAGTGCATGGATACGATGATCTGTGTCAAGCTGACATTGTAGAAATGCGTCCATACTCGCGATTCAACCAGGGTCACCACTACATACTCACCGTCATCGATGTGCTGAGCAAGTATGGGTGGGCGTTACCGCTCAAGACTAAAAGTGGCGCTGAGGTGACTAAAGCGTTTGCAAAGATATTTAGAGATCGATATTCTAAAAATTTGCAAACCGATCAAGGAAAAGAATTTTACAACGCCGATGTGCAGAAACTCTTTACAGAGCACGGCATTAATCATTATTCGACGTATTCGGTGATGAAGGCCTCCGTCGTGGAACGTTTCAATCGAACTTTGAAGAACAATATGTGGAAAATGTTTACGCTCAATGGAACCTACAGATGGACCGATGCGCTACCGCGTCTACTTGCAGAGTATAACGCACGAAAACATAGAACCATCGGAATGCGTCCTTGCGATGATACCCCTGCGATCGGCGATAAGCTGCTAGCCACCGTGTACAGCAACATAAAGATCGCTGCTCCAGCGAGATTCAAGTTGAGCGAGTTTGTGCGCGTAAGCAAATTTAAAACCATCTTCGATAAAGGCTATACACCGAATTGGACAACGGAGGTGTTCAAGATAGCCAAAGTACAGGCAACTAATTCCTGTGGAAAACCTGTTGCCGGAGGATTCTATGAACACGAGCTGCAACGCGTCACCGATCCTGATGTGTATCTAGTGGGAATAGTGTTGCGTAGAAAGGGGGATAAGGTGTACGTCAAGTGGCTGGGCTTTGATAAATCACACAATTCTTGGATAAATAAAAATAATGTATTGTAAAATAATAATACATGGTTCAATAAATACAATGATACATATGTAAATCTGCAAACAATTTTTATTTTTACACATTAATCTTGCTATTTATACGAATGAGTTAATAAATACAATAATAATTTCTATACAGTTGCGAACAATTTTATATTACGCAATAATCCCACTATTTATATGAATGAGTTAATAAATACAATAATAATTTCTATACATTTGCGAACAATTTCTATACAGTTGCGAACAATTTCTATACATTTGTGAACAATTTTATATTATACAATAATTCCACTATTTATAATAAATACAATAATTTCTATTTTACAACGGGATATTATAATGTCCCCAGGGCAGAGTGTCGGTCGAATCGGGTACGATATGCCGCTTGTCGTCGTACGGACTTAGAGCGATTTTGGATTCCGAAATGCTGTACACTTTATGCAATTTAGACCGTATGCATGATTGTCTGCGAACCATTTCGATCTCCCTATGCAAACACTGCGCGTAGTCGTCGAAAGTTATCGTTCTGGCTATGACGTTGGTCTTGACGCCTTTCGCCTTTTTCGTATCTTTTTTGCCGTCTACGCGAAGTGCATACATTTTCGCTGTAAGACCTACGAATTCGGTCATTATCGCACCGTTATTTTCGTCCTTCATCAGCCCTGGAACCTTCTTATTTACATGCGACATATTATATGCATTGTCGATGGGATAATCGCTTGTGTCGAATCTATCGATATTGTGTTTCATGGTCTCGTAGATATCGTCGCATCGAATGTGATAAATAAGACTGTCAGTGTCGGTGTATAAAATTTTACAATTTTGAGCGTGCAAGGGAGACATGTACTCGTGGTGAAATTCATACAAACAAATTTTTTATATGTCCAGAATGCACATACCCACGTATATCGGTTTGTTGAATTTCACCTCGAGTTTTCGCAATTCAACAGCTATTAAATTTTCCGAAAAAACACTTCTGCTGTGGAAATTCGGTTTCGCGATCATTGCCTCCGCGCCATATCGCCCTTCCCAATGTGTCAAAAGTTTTACATCTACGTGATTTCGCACATTATCCATAGTTTTACCGACTACCGCGTTATTCATCAATTTGTACAAATTTTTTTCAAAATAGTTTGTCGCGCTTGTTCTAAACCGTGTGTTGAGTTCGATGTAATCGCGGAGCCAGGGAGATTGAACGAATTGAAGCACGCGGTGTATCTTTGTAATACGAAGACCGTGACGCGTGCACTGCTGCAGGTTGCGATAATGAATAACATAATGCTGCTTATCATATACCGTCGCGAGTAACTTGTCCTGTCTGCTGCCAGGTGGTTTGGCACGCGTCGGGCAGAACGGTAGATCGGCATGAATGTTGTGCAGACGTTGCGGATATTCCAGATCTACCTCGAGAATGTATCCCGTGGGCGAATCGGAAGCGATTGAAGTCACGTTAAAATTTGCAGCATCTTCGACCCATTGAAATTTAGTGTGTGGCAGGGGCTGACACATTGCCCATCCATACAAATTGTTCACGTCAAAGTACATCAAGTACGATGACTCTTCCGATGCGTCGTAAGATGACATGTACTTGTTATTGGCATGTGCGGATCTTCCGGAACATTGACTTAAGCCCCCGCGTATACCGCGTTCGATAAACATAACCATATCGACGTCTGTGAGCAATTCGAATGTAATTTTGGTGTGTTTTAGCATTGCATCCCATGTGAAACCAGGTAGAGTATAATAATGCGCCGAATCTAATCCGTAGTTCTTGATACAACTTTCGCGAAAATTTTCAAAAATATCTGCCAATAACAAGACATCTGTTTTCAAATACAAGTCGCTGTATTCGCCCAAGGTTCTAATCTCGAAACGCTGCCAGACAGTCTCGGCGTGCGCGTAATCGGTCTCGGATACAGTTTCACCCGTTAACGAACTGTAGAATGATTCGCGCGGCGGTAAGCATGGATCCTGCAGCTTGTTCGCGCAATCAAGGTATTCATACGGAAAGACACCTTTTCGCGTCAATAAATTGAAATCCTCGGTGGATAATGTTTCAAATTTGGATCGTAAAATTTTTAATTGATCTGTGCTCAGAAAAGATGCTAATTTGTCGAGACTGGTATTGAGAAATTTGTACGAATCGATGAATCGTAATTTAATATAATTTCGCGAGTTTGATTCAGCCGTATCTTCGACATTTTTTGTGAAGGAAATATACTTTTCTTTCGTTATAGGCAATACGTCAACGTGACCTTCACGTTGTTTGAGCAATCGCGCCTCTATTTAAGACGGCTCCCGAACGCTATTCAATCAATCGCTCAGTAGCCTCAGTGACTTTCGACGGAACAAATAGTGCTATGAATAAAATTTACAGTACCATTGATGAAATACTCGCTGGGTGTGAGGATTATTTCGTTCCGATCGTGCGAGATGATGGTGTAGCTCCATGTGGGGAGAATATATATAATGACTGGTAAGGCGTAATTTTCACATCTTCTCAAAATTTTTGTTCCTAATACGAGCGGATAATTTCATAGCTTTGATTGTTCTCTTAGTCCGCGCCAAGGATGGCGTATCATGGTCAGAAGATACGCATTAACATCCATGGGTAGCAAATATTTAGAAATTGGAATCGACGTAGGACCTACGGTCGATGTAGAAGTTCTTCTCGGCGACAATCATGGAAATCATCTCATATTATCATGGCATACATGGGGTGCGCTATTCGACAGCCGTGAAGCCATCGAAGAATGTGCACGATTACCTGAACCAGACTCAATGCGGATTGATACTTTAAGGGGGTAGAAACGTCACGTGACCTGGCCGATTCGGCAGGTCGGTATTACAGCAGGTTTTTTCTGCACAGAAATGGTAATACCGATAGATCGCCGATTGCCCTGTAAACGCGAGAGGGAGCTGTTTGCTATTTCCGTATTTTATTCTGAATAAGGAAAGAAATTCTCAGCTGTTGCGTTGTACTTATAAAAATTTAAACGGAAGTCGGCTGGTACTGCAAACGTAGAAAATTCATTGTACATTTTAATTACTTGAAATGTGCTTATGCTACAATATTCTACGTTAGCAGTAAGGAATTATAAGTGAAAAGGGAAAATAGATGAGGGGATGTCCCCAGAAAATAAAGTTTGTTAGGTTAGACATTTTTTTACTAGCAAAGCACCGAAACAGAACATAAAATACACTTATTACACGTCCTATGCAGAAAGCAGTTATGAACAAACATTATATATAAAATTGTAAGGAATCGATTGACGTCACTTCTGCAAAGATCTGATTAGAAATTGCAGAACTTCAAATTCGTCACTGCTTAGCGTGCAACATTGTATAGTCCCGCTGGTATAAATGCTAAGAAACGATAGTGTGAAGCGGCGTGCGTTTCAACTGCACATTGACAATATCGTAGATTCTAGGGCCTAGAATATTAGCTCCGTAATACGATGTTCTTCACCAGACCACTGCATTACTGATGAAAATGATGCCAAACATGGAGCAATTCGGCCTATTTTTAGTGAACGTAGTGTGTGTGTGTCCTAATCATGTATTCATAAGAAAAAATAGACCGAATTGCTTCGCAACTCGACTCATTTTCGTGGACATAAACTCACCAATCCATCGGTGGTAACACTGTTATCAAGGTGTACTACTCAAGTCGCCGTCGACCGAGGGCTCTAATAAATGTGCATTTATTTGGGAAACCAAAGCCGCGTCACTCGTGACACCTACTCGCGAACAGATATATGTATGTACGAGAAGAAGCAATGCAATTTCCCGATGACTTGAAGCAACATTTCAATAGGTAAATGCATGAATCTCTGGGATCAGGAATTCCCAACCAAGTGATGCATATGTAAGAACTGGCGAAATTCAACAATAGTTTGTCGTCTAAATTTTACAATTAAAGTATTTATTTGACGCGAATATACATATGTAAAGTTTGTCAGCAAAGTCTTTCTCGATTTGAGTTCTATGGAAGGCTGACTTTCCTTCGCCATGCAAAGTCCTCTCTTGTCCTTCACGCTGGCAATCATGTAACTTTCGTGGGTTTCGACGCTCGAATCCAGCGGGGCCATACAATGTTGCGCGCTAAGCAGTGACAAATCGTCAGTTCTGCATTTCTAATCAGATCTTTGCGAAAGTGATGTGAATCGATTCGTCATGTTTTCTCGATCAAATTGGCTCCAAAAATGATATTATTCGGACCATAATTAAGGAAATTACGTGAAAATTTGTTTGCAGAATTGGAAGCTCGTTTCGTTAAAAATAGTCTGCTTTAAATTATTTTCTATCAATTTAATCGGGAGAATGCCAGGAATCCATTTGTGTCACTTTCATATTGATACGATGAAAAAAAAAAACAAATTCTGTTTCTATATAATCGATGACACATCGCCGAGCAACGGCGATCTCGTGCGGCTCGGGCAACAAAGGTTCTCGTTGGTTATTCGAGCATCTAAGATCGTTACGGGCTCGGTTTGGTGTACACGATACGGACTTTTCGCTATCCCCACCACTTCTGTCTCACTCTTGTCCGGCGAAGGCGAGCGCGAGATGGAAAGAGAGCGAGCGAAGGCACTGAAAGCGAGCGAGGACAGTACGAGATAGACGACGCGTTGATATTTTGTCTCGCTCCGTCTTTCGGACGCCTGACACTCCGTCCTTTGTGTGTGCGACGGGCGTGCGCGATGGTCGCAACCGCTTACGGTGAGTACGGGACCCGCTTCGCAAAATCTTGACGCAGGCCGAGAATGAGTCATTTTTGTGCCCTAGGCGAACTTGTCAAATTGCGCCCTTTATTATATTATATTTATTTGAGATTATTTATGACTTTACTCTGTAAAATTAGGCAACTGCTAAGGCGTAAGGTTGACAAGAGGCGCAAAATGGCCTTTTCATTGTTGGCATTGTTGAAAATAAATTTTTAAATGAAATACTACAAATTATATCACAACGGTTTTAAACTACGAGTAAAAGTTTAGAGTAAGGTCATGAAGAAGCTCAATTAAATGTTTTATAATAAATGGCGGAATTTGGCAAGCTCGGTTATGGCGCAAAAAAGACTCGTGCCGTGCCTGGCTATCTGACCGTGGCGCGCATGCGTCGAACAGTCACGATTCCATCGGAGCGCTCGCGCCCGTCGCGCACGCAAAGCGTTTCACCCCGCTCCCCCCTTCGGCCAGAAAGAAGCGAGAAACTCAGCCTCGGAATTAGGGCTCCGTTCATGATACGGGCTCAACGCCGGTCCCGAGCAGCGAGCGGCTAACGAGACTTTACATTCAGATATATTGGCCGGTGCGTTTCGTAACGCGTATTCTCCCACCATAGGTACCGCTTGCCTGCCTCGGTGCTCCTGTTTGCAACGTTTTCTGACTCGCTCTCGTTCCATCTCACTCTCGCCTTCGCAGAACAAGAGTGAGCCAGAAGTGATGGGGTTAGCGCCAAGCTTCTGGTGTGTATAGGCCAAACCGAGCTGTCAGCGTAGAAATACACACATCAGAATAGGTGTGCCTTAGCTCCGAAAAAATTCAGGAGCTTTATTGGTCTGAACATTGATTCTTTCTCGATAGCTTCATCTCGTATTGGTCATAACAGCCACACGGCTACGTTCAGACGGAGCCGAGCAGCATTCCCGTTACCCCACCATACTCCTCGATCGCTGTTCGCGATCGCTGTTCGCGAAAACGAATTGACCGGCCAATATATCTGAATACGACCTTAGGATAAAGATATAATGAAAGATGAAAAATTATTCGAAGCCCAAGATGAAAGGCCTTCGAATAAACAAAGGAAACTAATAAATACCCGAAGCTAAATAGAAATTTAGATTTAGGGTACACACACCCTACCCCAAACCTCGTGTCGATCAGTCACTGGGGCCATTCGGAAGTATATTCTTTTATTTAAATAATGCCCATCTCTGCATAGGACCGTAAAGAATTACAAAAAAAAATCGGGGAGTCAACTGTTGACTGATTTGGATACTTTTCCTTGTTGTATGTTATATACAATAGTCGGAAGAATAATAATAAGAGCAATAATTGCAAATAATTGCTGTAACTTCCACATTCTGCAAATATGATATCAGTAAATCAATATTTCCAGTATTAGTAAAAAAGTTCCAATCTCTTTTTTTATTTGAAATAATGTGGCCATATAATTATAACATAAATTCGACAGCGATTTCAAGTGATGTATGTGTTACAATAAAAGCGTTAATTTAGTAAATGTACACAGTTCCCAACAGTTATATGCCTAAAATGCATATAACCTAACCTACAATCGTCGGAAAATTCATACATTGACTGCATCACGCTTTTACTGTGGCTTGTGTATCCAGCTAACGCTTCAGTTTTGCTATGATTCCACGTCGGCAGTCCTCCCGAGTAGGCGCCATCTCGTGTTCACTAGCTGAACTAAATTTGTCACGTGACTTGCTCTGTATTATCCCCAATATGGCGGAACTCGTATTTGGGACTGAAGTCACGATTTTTCATTATTCGTCCTTATATGAGCAAATTTGGGGCTGGGTTAGGACTCATTCGAAAGAGGAAGGTTCAATGCAGAGCGCTCTTCTCACCGTTTCAGTCACAAAGCTCTTTTAGTGACCTAAAAATACTTGGATTCTGCGAGTGTATTTTGTCGACTGTTGGTCTACTTTGGACACTCATATTATTAGATATCAACACAATCTCGTTGAACCATGAGAAGAGCGCTCTGCATTGAACTCTTTCGAATGAGTCCTAACCCAGTCCAAAATCTGCTCATATAAGGACGAATGATGAAAAATCCCAACCCCTTGTTTCGAGCCAGATTGTGTCGGTATACAGCGCGCTGCATTACCCGTGTCTACCCCCTTAACGGTGGAAGTTTTTCGGATCTTTGATTCACCAATTATAAAGATTACACAATGTGATAATGCACTGTATTTCACACTAGATACAGCAACATTTTTATTAAATCTTCAACCATGTATAAAGTATGTGTATCCGCGGATGTATCAAACTGCTGAAGATGTGAAAGTAAAATTTGAAACTTTTGTTAACGTGCTACAGCAGAGCGATGTTGCCTGCGAAACATTAGATGCGCGTCGTGCTGCTAAAATCATACGCGATAGCGATCATTACTGTGAGGATTACCACACAAAAAAAGAAAATAATATAATCACACAAAAAAGAAAATAATATAATTACAATATAAAAAAAGATGTGAAATCAAAATGAGCTGCAAGTACATCACAAAAAAAAGAAAATAATATAATCACACAAAAAAAGAAAATAATATAATCACACAAAAAAGAAAATAATATAATTACAATATAAAAAAGATGCGAAATCAAAATAAGCTGCAAGTACATCACAAAAAAAAGAAAATAATATAATCACACAAAAAAAGAAAATAATATAATTACAACATAAAAAAAGATGTGAAATCAAAATGAGCTGCAAGTACATAAAGGTGCTTTCCAACTGCGCTAAAGATGACACAACTACATATACACAGCTAAAATGCTGTGTTATTCCATTACTCATATCGCGAACATTTTAATTAACCCATCAAAAAGAATCCCATTTAAAAACATTGTCGTAAATTAATAGCTTTACAAAATTAATGATATACAAAAATTGCGCCAATTATAACAATGCCTATTTATACAAAGAAAAAAATGTATTAAATAATACCCATCAAAGAGAATCCCATTTAAAAACATTGTCGTAAATTAATAGCTATACAAAATTAATGATATACAAAAATTCCGCCAATTATAACAATGCCTATTTATACAAAGAAAAAAATGTATTAAATAATACCCATCAAAAAGAATCCCATTTAAAAACATTGTCGTAATTTAATAGCTTTACAAAATTAATTATATACAAAAATTGCGCCAAACATAAGAATGGCTATTCATACTAAGAAAAAAATGTATTAAATAATATTAAGCAGATATATTTTTATACAAATAAATATTTTAATACGAATAAATATTTTATTCAAAATACTTGGCGCTGCGCCCCGAATTGGTGTTGCTAAACTGAATAAATATGTATAAATTGCATTAATCTCTTTTTCTATCTTTCTTTCTTGTGCGTGCGTTCGTGAATGTGCGTATGTGTGCGTGTGCATATGCTACGTATGATATTAGAGTTAAATATACGTACAATAAATCTGACTGTGTTTCTAATATGTATATGTATAATATGTATATGTTTATGTATTTTAGATTGTAAGGGAGTTATTGTTAATTATTAAGACTAAGTCAATTAACATTTTTTCGGTTGCGCAACGCCAAGTATTTTGAATAAAATATTTATTCGTATTAAAATATTTATTTGTATAAAAATATATCTGCATAATATTATTTAATACATTTTTTTCTTAGTATGAATAGCCATTGTTATGATTGGCGCAATTTTTGTATATCATTAATTTTGTAAAGCTATTAATTAATTTACGACAATCTTTTTAAATGGGATTCTTTTTAAAGGGATAATTAAAAAATGTCCACGATATGCGTAATGGAATTTATGAACACAACATTTTAGCTGTGTATATGTAGTTGTGTCATCTTAAGCGCAGTTGGAAAGCACCTTTATGTACTTGCAGCTCATTTTGATTTCACATCTTTTTTTATATTGTAATTATATTATTTTCTTTTTTTGTGTGATTATATTTTTTTTTTTGTGATGTACTTGCAGCTCATTTTGATTTCACATCTTTTTTATATTGTAATTATATTATTTTCTTTTTTGTGTGAGTATATTATTTTCTTTTTTTGTGTGATTATATTTTCTTTTTTTTGTGATTATATTATTTTCTTTTTTTGTGTGATTATATTATTTTCTTTTTTTGTGATGTACTTGCAGCTCATTTTGATTTCACATCTTTTTTTATATTGTAATTATATTATTTTCTTTTTTGTGTGATTATATTATTTTCTTTTTTTGTGTGGTTATATTACTTTTTTGTGATGTACTTGCAGCTCATTTTGATTTCACATCTTTTTTTATATTGTAACTATATTTTTTATTTTTTATTTATGTGATTATATTTATTTGATAATTATACTTTATTCGTCCTTGACTTTTTCATGTTTCTTTGTCATTTTTTGTTTTTTTATATTTATTTGTTGATAATACTCTTTGTTTTCCTCGACTTTTTCATGTATACTATTTTCTTTTTATTTGTGATTTTTGATAATACTTTTTTTGTCCTCGACATTTTCATGTACAGTAAAGTCTCCCTATGGGCTCGCTGGTCGGGACCGGCGATGAGTCCTCATGGAGACCCGAGTCCTAATTCCGAGTGTTCGTTTCTCGCTTCTTTCTGGTCGAAGGGGGAGCGAGATGGAATGCTTTGCGTGCGCGGCAGGCGTGCGCGACGGGTGCGAGCGCTCAGATGGAATCGTGACTGCTCGACGCATGCGGGCGACGGTCAGGTAGCCAGGCACGGCACGAGTCTTTTTTGGGCCCTAGGCGAACTTGCCAAATTCCGCCATTTATTATAATATATTTATTTGAGTTTATTGATGACCTTACTCTGAATTTTTATTCGTAGTATTAAACCACTTATAGTACAACTTGTAATATTTAATTTTAAAGTTTATTTTGAACAATACCAGCAATGAAAATACCATTTTGCACCTATTGTCGACTTTCCGCCCAGGGCCAAAAAAGACTTGAGCCGGGCCTGCGTCAAGATTTAGCGACCATCGCGCACGCCCGCCGCGCATGCAAAGGACGGAGTATCAGGCCTCCGAAAGACGGAGCGAGACAAAACATCAACGCGTCGTCTGTCTCGTACCGTCCTCGCTCGCTTTCAGCGCCTTTCGCTCGCTCTCGTTCCATCTCGCTCTCGCCTTCGCCGGACAAGAGTGAGACAGAAGTGGTGGGGATAGGTGACAAGCCCTCATCGTGTGCACAAAACCGAGCCCATAGAGAGACTTTACTGTACTTGGCGTATTTTTTACTTTTTTAAATTTTTTTTGGGGATCTCACTTCTTTTTACAAAGCTAATTCATGTACTTGGCGTAATTTTTTTACATTATTAAAGTTTTATATGGGTGTTACTTAACCCGAAACGTAACGAAAAATTTCGAATAGATCGATATTTGATCCTTGCGTCCCGTGTGAACTGCGGCGGCAAAATGTTGCAAACCGCTTGTTTGCACCGGGCCTAAAGCCGGGAATTCCCCGGGAAGCTAAGCTAAACTACCCTGATAACCATCTGTCTCCAGTCTGACATCAGATTGGTAGCAGGGTCTGGCGCTGGCATGAGAGCGCAGAGTCTGACGTCAGAACCATAGCAGACGGCAGAATCTGCTGTCGATCTGCTGCCGATCTGACATCAGGCATCTGACATCAGAATCTGCACCTCAGAACGCAGCCAAATGCGGACACAGACGACTACGGTTCTGATGTCAGATTCTGCTGCCAGATCTGGTTATCAGGGTATGCTATGCTATGCTATGCTATGCTATACTATGTTTTAACTTAGCTTTTGGTGGAAATGGTTCCATAAGAATGTATTGAAACTAATTTTTTTAAAACGTAGCATGCCATAGCATAGCTTAGCTTATTGCTAACTTCCCGGTGGATTCCCGGCTTAAAAATCAACAATTCAAAGAGCCCGCGGCAGTATGTGTCCGTATTTATGCCAAAAGCGGGCTCCTTAAAAAACAAAAGAGCAGCGGAGGAGCTCGCCTCATCGTGGCACATGCATGTGAACGTTCATTCTTAAACGTGAACGTCCATTGTCGACACAGCGCTAATTAAAATGTCTGAAAATGTAAGT
The DNA here is from genome assembly GCA_947577245.1 of Andrena bucephala. Lineage (NCBI taxonomy): Eukaryota > Metazoa > Arthropoda > Insecta > Hymenoptera > Andrenidae > Andrena > Andrena bucephala. Next base: position 72,499,486 of record OX387716.1, read on the forward strand.
AATAAAACAATACTATTCCTATATTCATAGCAGAGTTATCGTTATCGTTATTCATATATATCGTTATCGTTATTCTTCATATATACTCTAGCCCGGTTATCTGTATTCGTTAGTTTTATTCGTGAGAAACTTATTCGTGATTCGTGAAATTTTTTCGTCACTTAAATTCTGATGATTACAAGCGGCGTATGATAGAAAAAAGTCGTACATCTAGCGCAAGGATACGTATTGTTCAAAATTGCTAATTGCAAATTGGAAATTCGGAGTTTAAAAATAAAAATTACATTACATTACATTACAAAATATGTTTTTTCTTTCTTCTCATTACATCACGAGCCTTTCCATGTAAACTACAACATTTTGAAAGTCTTTGGTAGGCACTTTGCCTATGTTAACTATCAGTGGAAGTAGACCGTAAGTGTGTAGCAAGTAATACAACAAGAAGATATTCGACACGTTGAAGCATATTCTAATTACTTGTAACGCCAGCGATTAGAAGTATGAAACACAACTGAGTTGAAACATGCTTCTACGTATATTACTTGTTATACAGTTACGGTCTACGCCCAATGATACTTAACGTAGGCAAAGTGCCTATCGAAGACTTTCATAATGTTGCAGTTTACATGTTCATTTACGTTCAACTCAGATATGTTTGATATTTCTAATCGTTGGTGTTATAAGTTAGAATATTGCTTCAACGTGTCTAATATCTTCTTGTTTTACTACTAGTTATAAGAGCGAATCGTTCACATAATAAAGTTATGATACGTTACAGTTTTTTGTATGATTAAGTCATGGAAAGGCTCTTGAAGTAATGAGAAGAAACATATTCTGTAATGTAATGTAATGTAAAATGTAATTTTTATAATTTCGCATTATATACTATTTCAATTTTCAAATTTTTATATTTCCTAATTTCCAATTTGCATTAAACAATACATATCTTTGCGTTACATGTATATCTTTCTCCTATCATACGCCGCCTTTATGAAATATTGATTTTTTTTGCTAATTGTTTATATTAATTTTTGTAGAGAAAAGCAGAGGAACTACTATTGTTATATGGTAAGTTTTATTATATTAACTTATAGAAAAGTTAAATGATAAAAATTTATATACACGTATTCAAATTTATATTTTTCCAGATTCAGAGGATGACAATATGTCTATTGAGGTTCCACCGTACCAACCGCAGCCACCGCCACCGCCACCACCACCGCCACCACCAGCGCTACCACCACCACCACCACCGTTACCACCGCTTCCACTACCACGTAGGGAGAGGCTGGCCATGGAAAACGGTAAATACATACACATTTTAAGGAGTTACATACTTTTAGAATGCTTGAAAATAGGTCTAAATGAACAATTTTTTTATTATGAATAACATTAGATAGTATATATATCTTGTGCCGTAGTGTTTCAACAAAATTTCCTGACATTTTCACGAGAATAGATATTAATTCTGATCTTTATTATCTTTAATTATCTTTAAACACTGTAAAAATTGTTCACTTTAGCCTATATCTAAACGTTCGAAAGGTCTTTCAATTAAAAAACATTTTACTCATAAATTTATTTTTTTATTAATTAGAGGAGAATACGTGGCCCGCCATCAACGGAGCGGCAGAAGGGTAAGGGCCCAGCAGCAGCAATGGGCCGTGCTGCGCGCTGTTCGCACTCAAGCGAACAGCCTACAGACCCAGGCCCTTACCCTTCAGGCCTTGATAACCGCGAAGTGCCGTGGCCGTGCCCGTGGCCGTGCCCATGGCCGTGCCCGTGGCCGTGGCGGTGGCCGTGACTGCGGTGGCCCACAATTTTAAAATATTTTTTAAATATTTTTAAATATTGAAATATTTTTTTATAATGAATAAAAAAAAAATTTATACAAAAAATGTGCTTATTTCAGTTTCTTGTGCAGCAGGGTTACAAGAAAAACAAGCATACAAGAAGGAAACAGAGGATCGAAGTTGAATAAAATCGTTTAATTAATATAATAATATCAACAATAGTACGTTCCAATAAAATTTTTTCTCTAATGTAGATCACACTGCATCATCTTCTGCTTTGATTATCTGTAAATAAATATAAAAGCCACATTTTAGTTATATACATACAGTGTGTCCGCGGGAAAGCTAAACAGCCGGCTTCCTCCTAAACTATTGGAGATAAAAATATAAAAAAAATAGGGAATTGCATGGTTCGAGGGGGCAAATTAATTAGCACGAACGAATTTTCTTATCGATTATTATTTTAAAAGATACGATGGTCAAGTTCGGTTTTTCAAATGGAACTATTTTTTTTGAACACCTGAGTTGATAGTGCGTTCCAAGACAAATTCAATAAGCTTTAATGTATACACTTTATTTTCACTGGTTTTTAAGATATTGCGCTTGCAAATTTACTGATTTTCACTGGAAGAAAACTGTCTGGTATAGCACGGACCGGGGACGGTCTTCCTGGTTCCACGGGTGACACTGCCTTTTGAAATAGATACCTACCTGCCAAAGGTCTACGCCAGGCCCAAAGGCTGGACAATTTTTTTCCGTCAGAAATGCTACTTAGGTAGGTACATCTGCGGTATATTTATTTCGCACTTGCTTCTACGCTCGGATGGCCGGTTCTTTTGGGAGGGATGCAAGTTCGATTGGTTAGGTTAGGAGGAGTGAAAGTTGCTAGACTAAATTTCAATCATAGGGAGCAGATTGTATCAGAACCATTCGGATTTGCATTCCTCACAAACGGCTGCTCTCTAGAAGAGGCCCTCTTCACAGCAATGCCCACCTTCTCTCGCACGGAATACGTTAACGCCTGCTTTTCTTCTGATATTGAAGCTCGTGTTTATACTCGAGAGGACCACGCGTCGACAGCGGGCTACCCCTTTTCTTCCTGTGTCTCTCCACGAGCCGTGCTGACGGTGGATTGTAGGAGCGTAGATATCTGGATGCCAGTTATTGAATTCAGGAGACGTTAGAAACATTTTATTACAAAACACACATGTACTATAATTAAAGTAAATCGTATTCCTCTCGGGCAGGAGTACTGATAATGATCGAACTTGCGCCCCACTTCGCGCAGACCAATTACACGGAGAGTAGTCGGGTCACACACTGCCCAAATGATACAGGGTAATTCTGGAGCAACGCCCGTCAAGGAGATGCGCTGGCACCCCGTGGCGAGGACAGACCTTCGATGTGCCTCACCCGATTTTTATGGCTTTTTCCGGAAAAAGGTACGAATCCTGGGCCGAACGTAGCGAATTGAGGTCGAGCCCCCGCAGTCGAGGGTGAATTATCCATTTGAGCGTATTAAGAAACCCCTTTCTTCATCATATCGAAAGGGAAGTGACGCCAATGGATTCCTTATGTTTTTCTGACGAAAATCATACCAAATGTCATGCAAATCGGACTACTTTGACACAAGCTATTTGTATTCCCTATGTAAAAGTTGTCCGATTTACACGACATTTGTAATGATTTTCATCGGAAAACCCCAAGGAATCCATCGGCGACACTTCCATATCCATACGATAAGGAATAACGAATTGTTTTATTTCATAAAAAGGTAGGTACTGGCCGATTCTGGTGCTGCGCCCGTCATCCCGTGGCGAGGACAACACCCCGCAGTGCCCATAGAATTTTATGGCTCTTTTCGGAAAAATGTACGAATCCTGGGCCGAACGTAACGAATTGAAGTCGACCCTCCGCAGTCGAGGGTGAATTATCCATTTGAGCGTATTAAGAAACCCCTTTCTTCATCGTATCGAAAGGGAAGTGACGCCAATGGATTCCTTATGTTTTTCTGACGAAAATCATACCAAATGTCATGCAAATCGGACTACTTTGACACAAGCAATTTGTATTCCTTATGTAAGAGTTGTCCGATTTCCACGACACTTGGCATGATTTTCATCGGAAATCCCCAAGGAATCTATCTGCGACACTTCCATATCCATACGATAAAAAATAAAGAATTATTTTATTTCCTAACCAGATACAGGGTAATTATGGAGCAACGCCCGTCAAGGAGATGCGGCGGCCTGGTGCCCCGTGGCGAGGACAGTCCTTCGCTGTGCCTCACCCGATTTTTATGGCTTTTTCCGGAAAAAGGTACGAATCCTGGGCCGAACGTAGCGAATTGAGGTCGAGCCCCCGCAGTCGAGGGTGAAATATCCATTTGAGCGTATTAAGAAATTCTTTGCTTCGTCGTATCGAAAGGGAAGTGGTGCCAATGGATTCCTTATGTTTTTCTGACGAAAATCATACCAAATGTCATGCAAATCGGACTACTTTGACACAAGCTATTTGTATTCCTTATGTAAAAATAGTCCGATTTTCATGATGTTTGGCATGATTTTAATCGGGAGAACGCCCGGAATCCATTGGCGTCACTTCCCCTTCGATACGATGAAGAAAAGAGTTTCTTAATACGCTCAAATGGATATTTCACCCTCGACAGCGGAGGGTCGACTTCAATTCGTTACGTTCGGCCCAGGATTCGTACCTTTTTCCGAAAAGAGCCATAAAATTCTATGGGCACTGCGGGGTGTTGTCCTCGCCACGGGGTGACGGGCGCAGCACCAGAATCGGCCTGTACCTACCTTTTTATGAAATAAAACAATTCGTTATTCCTTATCGTATGGATATGGAAGTGTCGCCGATGGATTCCTTGGGGTTTTCCGATGAAAATCATTACAAATGTCGTGTAAATCGGACAACTTTTACATAGGGAATACAAATAGCTTGTGTCAAAGTAGTCCGATTTGCATGACATTTGGTATGATTTTCATCAGAAAAACATAAGGAATCCATTGGCGTCACTTCCCTTTCGATACGATGAAGAAAAGGGTTTCTTAATACGCTGTAATGGATAATTCACCCTCGACTGCGGAGGGTCGACTTCAATTCGCTACGTTCGACCCAGGATTCGTACCTTTTTCTGGAAAAAAGCCATAAAAATCGGGTGAGGCACAGCGAAGGTCTGTCCTCGCCACGGGGTGCCAGCGCATCTCCTTGACGGGCGTTGCTCCAGAATTACCCTGTATCATTTGGGCAGTGTGTGACCCGACTACCCTCCGTGTAATTGGTCTGCGCGAAGTGGAGCGCAAGTTCGATCATTATCAGTACTCCTGCCCGAGAGGAGTACGATTTACTTTAATTATAGTACATGTGTGTTTTGTAATAAAATGTTTCCATCGTCTCCTGAATTCAATAACTGGCATTCAGATATCTACGCTCCTACAATCCACCGTCAGCACGGCTCGTGGAGAGACACAGGAAGAAAAGGGGTAGCCCGCTGTCGACGCGTGGTCCTCTCGAGTATAAACACGAGCTTCAATATCAGAAGAAAAGCAAGCGTTAACGTATTCCGTGCGAGAGAAGGTGGGCATTGCTGTGAAGAGGGCCTCTTCAAGAGAGCAGCCGTTTGTGAGGAATGCAAATCCGAATGGTTCTGATACAATCTGCTCCCTATGATTGAAATTTAGTCTAGCAACTTTCACTCCTCCTAACCTAACCAATCGAACTTGCATCCCTCCCAAAAGAACCGGCCATCCGAGCGTAGAAGCAAGTGCGAAATAAATATACCGCAGATGTACCTACCTAAGTAGCATTTCTGACGGAAAAAAATTGTCCAGCCTTTGGGCCTGGCGTAGACCTTTGGCAGGTAGGTATCTATTTCAAAAGGCAGTGTCACCCGTGGAACCAGTAAGACCGTCCCCGGTCCGTGCTATACCAGACAGTTTTCTTCCAGTGAAAATCAGTAAATTTGCAAGCGCAATATCTTAAAAACCAGTGAAAATAAAGTGTATACATTAAAGCTTATTGAATTTGTCTTGGAACGCACTATCAACTCAGGTGTTCAAAAAAAATAGTTCCATTTGAAAAACCGAACTTGAGCATCGTATCTTTTAAAATAATAATCGATAAGAAAATTCGTTCGTGCTAATTAATTTGCCCCCTCGAACCATGCAATTCCCTATTTTTTTTATATTTTTATCTCCAATAGTTTAGGAGGAAGCCGGCTGTTTAGCTTTCCCGCGGACACACTGTACAACTTAACGTAGAACTTACTTATAGAGTGGCCTTTTGCTCTAGTGAATGTAGCGACTACATAATGTGTCCGAAAGAAGTGAGAACATATGGTAGAAAGTCTTGTTGGAGGAAATTTAAAAAATGCTAATAATAATTTAGCGAATATGAACGAAGAGATTCAATATTTTTATTGGTGTTGGTTTAGTATATTTATTGGTGAATTGAAATATTGTTAATGGAAAACTAGTAAAATTAATGAATAGCGTAGAAACTACTGTGGATTTTAATATATTAAAGTATTATGAATATCTTTCACAAAAGATTGGAAAGTATCAAGGGAGATGTATTTTCAACGTACTTTCTTGACTAATGTAACTTACTCTACATTGCAAGCGGTACGCCATAATATTCTTAATCTTAATTCTTAATGCTACGCTAATTTGACAAATTTTGTCGATTTACCTTATTTGACAAATTTCCAGAAACTTGTGCGAAACAAGATGCTTCTCTGTCTATCTCTAACCTTCTCCGGACAACTTCCAAGTCTGCGACTCTACATAAGAAATCTATTTAAAAATTTTTGGCGACTGACCTTGTTAATTGAGACAATAATTCAGTCTCCTATTTAGTGTAAAAACTCGTGACATTTCAAATTTGGACAACTTACCTTATTTGATACTTGGCAGGTTATGATGGATTGACACTTGGTAGGTTATAAAATTCAAATAGTATATATAGGTATATATATGTACAATGACGGACGACGATCCCTGCCGAATGATACCGAGAGTCGACGAATCGACGAACGAAACATGTATTAGTTCCGTTTTGGTTGAAGGTGTGCGTGTAACGCGTATACGTATTATGTTGACGAAAATTTGGCTTGAAGAATCAGAATCAGAATCAGAAGAAAATCTTACCGTTTCCGACTGATTCATGAGACGATATTATGATATCTCTGTCATGCGTGGACAGATTTTATTGAAATTGGTCTCATTCGAAAGCTTATATGCGGTTTACACAAGAAAAATGCCTTTAAATTTAGAAAATATTGCAAGCGTGATGAGATATTAATGAAATAAGTTTCAGGTTAGGTTGGAATAGCTGTGCTTCGAGTAAAGATACACGGCAGCGACAGACATATACAAGGTGTCTTTTCTTTCATGTACTTGGCGTCGAGACGCTACCGCGTCTCTAGATCATGTAGATTGCGAACTGGTAGCATGCGCCATCAATGTTATTCTAGCTGATGCTTGTAGGAAGAAAAAATGTTAAATTATATTCTTTTAATTTGAAATAAAATTTCTTAAACATGAATTATTTCTACATTTTATTTCCCCGTCCTCCTCCTCTCCTCGTCACATAATTTTAAGATTCAGCATTTCTGCTGACGCCGCATAATTCTTTCTATGATTCGCGCTGCCGAATGACGTCACCCTGCACGGCCGCTCCAGGAGATTCAAATTACTCACGATCGCGCAATACGCTGCGACGCTGAATCGGAACGCTTCGAAAAATTGTTATCTATAGAATGCATGCTATTGTACCACCAAGTAGCGCTGTCTCTTTCCCTCCTCCGAATATAGCTCTAAAAGTAATGCTCTCTCTCTTTCCCATCCTCGGAATACATGGTTTGTAAAAAGCCGATCTTTCCCGATCTTTCCCGATTTCATCCGATAAAAATAAATTATTATTTCTCTGTGTTGGGGGGGGGGGGGGGGAATTCCATCACATATTGGTTTGGAAAAACATTTCGGGGGTGGGCCAAGGTCATTCCCTCCCTCTAAAAAAGTTCTCGGGGGTGGGTGGGGGTTTGAAAAAGTTTTTGGGGGTCATTCCCCCTCTGAAAAGTTTCCGCGGCGGCTCAGCCCGGACTGATCCCCTCCATCATCGCGGCTTCCCCCACTCCGCGGCTCGTGCGCGCGCAATCTGTCTTCCGCTCCCCGCAGGCCCCGCGCCCATGTTCCCCTCTGCCGCGCTCCCCCACTTCCCCCCGCCCCGCGCTCCCCTCAGAGGACCTGCGTTAGAACCGGCCTAGCCTTACTACTTCCAGAAACTTGTGAAAAAGAAGAGGCTTTATTTCTATCCAAGCCTTTGCGTCCCCTTCATTTCTAACCCAGTGATGCCAGATTCGGGACGGGAGCGCTCGAGAATTTCCCCCACCACGCATGCACACTACGCCGGAGCTGCGTGTCCGTGAGCTCGGCGCTTCGGACAACGTCGGGAAGACGAGAGAGAAAACGAACGTGTGTCTTTCTCTCTCGCTCTTGAAACGCTGCGATCCAAGGTTACGTGCAAGCGACACGCGGCCGTGCGTGATCTTCTCGAGTGCCTCGAGATACACTTTTCACTTTCTGACGTATGTATAATACTCTTGTAATGAAAAAAAATTTGGAAAAAATTTTGTTAGGGAAATCACGTTTTAAGACCTCCTGATCACGTTTTGACTATTTAGAAAAGAGCTTTTTTTTTTTAAATATCTCATGTATTTGTTATCACGATTACGTTTAAACGGCAAAATGGATTTCAATGAAACTCTTTATATTAAAATTTTATATTCTTGTCTTAAGATCCGATTAGATCACGAAAAATGATAATTACCCGTTATGGTTCTTCGATTTTTCAGATATACGAACTAAATTCTACATAAAAAAAAGTTAAATAAAGTTCTTCTGTAACTTGTTTAACAAAGAAAAATGTACATTCATAATTGAGGCATTTGATGGAAAAAGGGCACATACGCCAAAATGTAATTTCAAGAAAATCGATTTCAAAGTTTTCATTACAGTATAACTTAATAAAAAGTAATGCAATTAAATCAAATTCTTTTAAGGATGTAGTTACCGTGTCGTTCAAGCGTTCTGAATACAGAAGACATGATTTAAAAATGATATGTGTCTTTATTTATAAGTTTTAAACAAGTGGTTTATGTGCCCTTTTTCCATCAAATGCCTCAATTTCTTGTGTTCGTTTTAAATTTCCGTACTTTTTATTTGAGCTATTTCTATTTTTCAAACCTTAAAATGAATTTTTTTTATTAAAAGACGAATATTTTGATACTGTACATTGGTGAACTTTGTTAAAATTAGAATCCACTCTTGGCCAGTATCATGCACGCTGTAGAAGACTTCGATAAAAAATATTTTTTCAGAGTATGATCTAAAATCTAAAATCTAAACGTAATCACATCAAACGTAATTATATCAAGTTGCGACAAAGAATCACGCACTATTTACAAATACTCCGGAGGAAGCACCCTTTGGATCTGCTTCCCTCCCAGTAAACCAGACTACCTGTGTCTATCTGACCCCCACACTACAAGAATTAGAGAAGGAAAGAAAAAAAAAGGATATTACGTACAAATATACCCTATAATGACGCTTTTTAATGGAATAAGCGTCTGCGCGATACACTTACTTACAATATTATAACAATTTACTGAATGTCCTTACTGGACAAATTGTAAAGGATCAATGGAAAAAAAAAAAAAAATTACAAATTAATTACGCGCAGCGTGCACGTTACCACTCGATGGAAACTACGGGAAAGTGGTGGTCTCTTCCATCGAGAGGGAAATGTAAACAATTGGTTATGCAAAGCTAACATCGCGATACATGTTGTACACTAAAATGTGTAAATTGGTATAAAGGTATTATTGTACAAGAATAGGAGAGAAAGGTAACTGGTAAATGCATCTGTGGCAGTTCGGTTCTGTCACCATTACCTTGCTGTTATTTCTTTTAGCCTTTTCTTCGATTTTTCTCCTTTCTGAATTTTGCTTACTATTTTACGATTTCCTATCTATTCTTTTCGTTTCCCGTTACGAGGGTTCGCTCGGGCCTGGTTTTCGTCAAGTACATTTGACGGTCAGATCCGCGATCTGTGGTCGCGTATGCTTTGTTTATGTTTACGTGTCGATGCGTTTCGTGGGGGTCGCGCAGTCGGCGCAACTTGCGCTTCGCGACATTTAACCGTCATTTCAGTAGAATTGGAGATCAGGTGGTGAGTAGGGGAAAGTGGGGTAAAACGGAACGGGTGGGTAAAACGGAACACCAATGTTTCTGTTAGATAAGAGCAGCGAATGAGTTGGTATTGCGTGACATGGAACTAAAGGGTCCTCATAGCATTTTGTGATAGACCATAGACCCCTGCACAAGTTATTTTTCCATTAAGAGAGTTGGAAAAATTTCCGGTATCGACGTTTCAATATTGCGCTGGACTTTCGAACACTTTTCGGTACTTGGATTTCGAAAATTAATAACGGCAAGTACATCGTTGGATTCTATAGTCCTTACGCTACATTTTGACGTATATAAAAAGTTCTTTACCTCACGCTGAAGTGTAAATATTAAATGTATACTAAATGACTACACGTGGGGCAAAACGGAACACTTTTCGCGGGGTAAAACGGAACGCCTATTATACATGGGGAAGAATGGAAACGTCTCTTAGAACGTGTTTATTATCTCTTTTAATTATTAGATTGTAGATTAAAGTTTTAATTACTATCCTTGTTTCTAAAAAAATTGATTTTGTATAGAAAATTATGATGTATCAAATACATCTTTCATTCGATCAAACTGTTAGTTTAAGTTGTAATAAATAACATAATTATTTAATGCAGAAGTGTTCTCCATGCAAGTATTGATATTCATGTAAAAATCCGCGTGTAGGGGAAAGCGGGGTATAATTCCAGCCGGCGGGTGATTCCGGCCCGCTTATTGTTTATAAAATAATAAACAAACTGTATTAATTTATCCTTCTTTTACGATATTACATTTATATTTGATTATTTTCCGTAATTTTCATGTTATCTAATAAAATATTTTCTCTTATATGTATAATATATATTTTTGTTATATTTTATTTGCAATAGTTATACCTAAAACATATATTTATAGATTTTAACATAAATTAATACATTTTAAATCATAAAAATAAAGATTTTGTACGTTTACACGTCTTCGAGTGGGTGTTCCGTTTTACCCCACCATTTGAGCGAGACGAAGATTTCAGTACCTCCGGTAAATTTCATTTTCCGTCGTTCCCAAAGATTTTTCTTAACAATGACCTTGATTTTCTTATTGTCTAAGGTCCACTGAAGACTCCTGTTGAAGTCTCGTGTCTTTTTCTCCTCCCGATTTTAAGTTATCACCCTCCAAAGTTAAGCGTTCCGTTTTACCCCACCCACCCCTACTCTTTCTTTCGCTCTGTCTTCATGTTTTTCGGGAATTCGGATCTGCTTGTTGGAAGTGTATGTGTAATTAGTAGCCCCCTATATCTCCCCTTTTCTATACGCTAGCATTTGCTTGTTGCTTTGTATATAATATTTTTCCTGCATATTTCAATTTTTTCGTGGTAAGTACGATGGAAACGTTTGAGAAAACAGGTGAAAAGGCTACTCCTGTTTATCGGTCGTTGTGGGAAACGAATGAGAAGTTCCGATCGTGGATTCGCGAAGTACCTAATGATAAAAGCCTTTTCTACTGTTCTTCTTGCGAGAAAACGTTTTCTTGCCACTCGTGGAGCGTTAAAAGGCATGCGGAATCAGCGAGACATAAATATTTGCCTTCTAAAAAAATTCCGCGAATACCTGTACATGGTACTAAGGTCTCGAGAAAGACTTTTATGCCTCAATGGCTTGAGGATTTCAAGCCATGGTTGAATAAGGTCGCCGATGATCCTTTTTCGTGTTTCTGTTCAGTTTGTAAAAAATCATTTGCTTGCGGAATATCGCAAATCGAACGTCACGCGGATTCCAAGTGCCACATCAAATACTGCAAAAAAAAATGGAATAGATGTGAGGAAATCGAACGATTTCGGATCACAAGGCGAGGAATCGCATTTGTCATTTGATGAACGAAAAAAAATCGCGGAAATTCGTTTTGCTGCATTAGTTGCCAAGAAAAATATTTCGCATCAATTCGCAGAGGCGATTCTTCAACTTTTCCAAGACGTTGGGAAAGATCCTGATGTTTTGGAACGTATGCCGTGTGGTCGAACAAAGTGTTTTAATATTATATCGAACGTTCTGTGTCCTCGGGAAACAGAGCATCTTAGTCTGGTTTTACAGAATTCTAAGTTTTCAGTATTTATTGATGAAACATCCGACATTACCAATGAGAAATGGATGTCGTTTATTGTTCGGTATGTCGCACCCGAGGCTTTGGATGTTCGAACGGAATTAGTAGAATTAATTAATCTTGACGCGCGAGAATGTACTGCCGATAAAATATTTACCTCCTTTAAGAACTCCATGTGGAAAAAGCAAATTTCGTTCGGAAACATTCTTGCTTTGTCATGTGATAACGCTTCTGTCATGACAGGGTGTCACTCGTTATTCAAGACCAAACTTGCAGAAATTCGCGGTGAAAATTTTTTCACCATGCCGTGTCCATGTCACTCCTCTGCATTGGTAGTGCATGCAGCATGCGCTACCATTCCCGAGGTCTGCGAGGAATTATTACGGAAAATCGCAACATTCATTTATAGCAGTCCCAAACGCTCGGCCATTTTTCGCGAATTTCAGCAATTTTTTCAATCTAGTGACCGCAAAATTTTAAAATTGTGTACTACGCGATGGTTATTGCGTTACTCATCCGTAGTTACACTTTTAGAAAATTGGGAGAGTGTGTTGCACTTTCTGCAAGAATTGGTCGTAAGTGAGAAGATCTGGGGATCATCTGCTTATCATCATGCAAAATCCAGAAGCGAAAGCATATCTTCTGTTTTTGAAATACGTTCTAGAGTATTTTAATGACTTTAGTTTATTCTTTCAGCCGCAACAAACAAGGATGCATTTGCTTCAAAATACTGCCAAAACTCTTTTGTACGATATTTTACGTCATTTTTTGAAACCGCAGCTGTTGAAGCACATGGATTCAGTAAAATTAATAGATTTTTCAAGAGGCGATAATCAAATCGCATTAGATAGTATTAATTTAGGTCCGGATTGTGACACTTTTCTTTGTCAATTAGTTGCAGAAGGCAAACCCGATGTTGTCCAAACCGTTCGAGAAAATTGTATTAAGTTTTACATAACGGCTGCAAACGAAATTAGTAGTCGATTGACAATCGATGACGAATTTCTGAGCAAGTTACGTGTTTTTGAGCCTCATTTGGCATTAGTAGATACTGACAGAGACACTTCCTTCAAAAGTGTTCTCTTTATTGCTCAGAAATTGGGCGGTTTCGACGAAGACGGTTTGCAAAAAGAATGGTCAACATTGCACCTGAATTTTGCAGATGCAGTCAAGCTTTGTACATTAGCTTTTGATGATGTATGGAAAACGGTGTTGTTAACGCGAAGCGATCAAGGCTCGTATAAATATCCATGTTTGCAGGAATTATTAAATTCCATTAGAAGTCTTCCAAATTCAAACGCCGATGCTGAAAGATCGTTTTCCATGCTTCCCGACATAAAGAACAAGAAACGAAACCGACTTTGTTCGACCATCGTCAATGCCATTTGCTTAACGAAATCGGCATTAAAGGCGCACGGGGAAACAGCTCAGAGCATGAAGGTAGATGACAAACATCTATCTCTCATGTCATCTGAGAATTTATATGCAACTTTTGCGAAGAAGCAAAAGAATAGTTTACGTTTACATGCCCTTGATGACCTCGCGGATTTTCCTTCTACGTCGGGTAATGCAAATTGGTGATGTCCAGAACATAATCAATTTCATCCATTTTCTATTTCATTCGATTTTTGGACATCGCGAATATGTAAATAGTTGTTCGATTTACCTCACGCAATTCTTGTTCTATCCTTGCAATAAATTCGTTTGCTTGCTGTACATATGATTCATAGAGAGAACTTCGAGATAATTGTACAAATAAATGTATATTCTTAATTATATTCATTTTATATGTAACAATTATCTTGAAATTCTGTCGCATGTATTATAGTAAATTCCTTTGCTTGCTTTCTATCCTTTGGAAATGTAAACAATTGTAGCATTATTTCAGTCTTACATCTCGTCAATATATCGAACCCAATTGATATATTTACGTGTTGCCTTTCTTTTCTATTTTTGTAATGTTTTTGTACATTTTAGTGTACAGCATGTATCGCGATGTTAGCTTTGCATAACCAATTGTTTACATTTCCCTCCCGATGGAAGAGACCACCATTTTCCCGTAGTTTCCATCGAGCGGTAACGTGCACGCTGCGCGTAATTAATTTGTAAATAGTGCGTGATTCTTTGTCGCAACTTGATATAATTACGTTTGATGTGATTACGTTTAGATTTTAGATTTTAGATCATACTCTGAAAAATATTTTTTATCGAAGGCTTCTACAGCGTGTATGGTACTGGCCAAGAGTGGATTCTAATTTTAACAAAGTTCACCAATGTACAGTATCAAAATATTCGTCTTTTAATAAAAAAATTTATTTTAAGGTTTGAAAAATAGAAATAGCTCAAATAAAAAGTACGGAAATTTAAAACGAACACAAGAAATTGAGGCATTTGATGGAAAAAGGGCACATAAACCACTTGTTTAAAACTTATAAATAAAGACACATATCATTTTTAAATCATGTCTTCTGTATTCAGAACGCTTGAACGACACGGTAACTACATCCTTAAAAGAATTTGATTTAATTGCATTACTTTTTATTAAGTTATACTATAATGAAAACTTTGAAATCGATTTTCTTGAAATTACATTTTGGCGTATGTGCCCTTTTTCCATCAAATGCCTCAATTATGAATGTACATTTTTCTTTGTTAAACAAGTTACAGAAGAACTTTATTTAACTTTTTTTTATGTAGAATTTAGTTCGTATATCTGAAAAATCGAAGAACCATAACGGGTAATTATCATTTTTCGTGATCTAATCGGATCTTAAGACAAGAATATAAAATTTTAATATAAAGAGTTTCATTGAAATCCATTTTGCCGTTTAAACGTAATCGTGATAACAAATACATGAGATATTTAAAAAAAAAAAGCTCTTTTCTAAATAGTCAAAACGTGATCAGGAGGTCTTAAAACGTGATTTCCCTAACAAAATTTTTTCCAAATTTTTTTTCATTACAAGAGTATTATACATACGTCAGAAAGTGAAAAGTGTATCTCGAGGCACTCGAGAAGATCACGCACGGCCGCGTGTCGCTTGCACGTAACCTTGGATCGCAGCGTTTCAAGAGCGAGAGAGAAAGACACACGTTCGTTTTCTCTCTCGTCTTCCCGACTTTGTCCGAAGCGCCGAGCTCACGGACACGCAGCTCCGGCGTAGTGTGCATGCGTGGTGGGGGAAATTCTCGAGCGCTCCCGTCCCGAATCTGGCATCACTGTTCTAACCAAGCCTGTGCGTCCCCTTCATTTCTGTCCAAGCCTGTGCGTCCCCTTCATTTCTATTCAAGCCTCTGCGTCCCCTTCATTTCTATCCAA
Source organism: Andrena bucephala (assembly GCA_947577245.1). NCBI lineage: Eukaryota > Metazoa > Arthropoda > Insecta > Hymenoptera > Andrenidae > Andrena > Andrena bucephala. The sequence continues at coordinate 72,514,923 of OX387716.1, forward strand.
GCCTATGCGTCCCCTTCATTTCTATCCAAGCCTCTGCGTCCCCTTCATTTCTATCCAAGCCTGTGCGTTCCCTTCATTTCTATTCTATAAGCTTTACATAAAAACTCTAAATTAAAAATAGTTTGCTGGTATAAAAATAATATTATTTTGTACATGCATGGTACAAATTTTCAGAAAGTTATGCGAAAGAAGATGCTTCTCTGTCGAATCGAACCTTCTCCGGACAACTTCAAAGTCTGCGCTATACATAAAAAGTCTATTAAAAAATTTTGGCGACTTACCTTGTTAATTGAGACAATAATGCAGTTTTATGTGGTGTAAAAACTCGTGACATTTCAGAAAATTTTTACAACTTTCCTTATTTGACACTTGGTAGGTTATAATGACACTTGGTAGGTTATAATTCAATAGTATACATAGGTATATGTACAATGACGGACGACGATCCCTGCCGAATGAACCCGAGCGTCGACGAACGAAACATGTGTTAGTCTTTCTTTTGGCTGAAGGTGTGCGTGTAACGCGTATACGTATATATATCTTGACGAAACTTGACGAAAATTTTGCTGAAGAATCAGTAGAAAACTTTCCGTTTCCGACTGATCCATGAGACAATATTACGATATCCCCGCCATGCGTGGACTTATTTTATTGAATTTGGTCTCATTCGAAAGCTTATATGCGGTTTACATGAGAAAAATGCCTTTAAATTTAGAAAATATTGCAGGGGTGATGAGATATTAATGACATAAGTTTCAGGTTAGGTTGGAATAGCCGGTGGACGAGTAAAGATACACGGCAGCGACAGTCGATCGACATATACAGGGTGTCTTTCACGTACTTGGCATCGAGATGCTACCGCGTCTCTAGATATTCATGATTTTGAAAGTGCTTTCTCTAATGGAAGTTTGAAGATTTCTAACAGTGGCAATGAGGGTCTTTTTAAGTACTGGATGGACATGAAGACTCTTGCTGGTGAAACTTTAAATATTTTTCATTAAACATTTTAAATGAAAAAGTTCATGCTATTCTGTATTCTAATAACTAAATATTTGATCAAATTATATTTTTGTATTCTGTTAAATATGTTATCAACTATTAACATTGTAATTACTTTGCTATTCATAAATTTAGCAGAGAATGTTAGTAATAACGTGAGTCTAAGTGATAACTCTGAACTGGACAAAAGTGAAGCTTTGATTGAGATTGTAGACTCACAATCAATGCGTTGTATACCTATAGAATTAAGTATAGATTTAGATGTTAGCAATTTGGAAGTAGAGTTAATGCCAGAAGAAAATGATGAAACAGTTCAACACTGATGACGGAAACTTATATAAACACTTCAATCATTTGTGAACCACAACGAACCCTTGTTGAACCGATAGAGGCTGATCTAGACACTTTGGAAGACTCCTTCAAAGGTAGTAGTAGTATCCTTTATTATTCCCCTAGGGGTCATAATCTCCCTTTACATTCCCCACATTGTCTTAACATAATCCTTACACTTCTACAACTTATATCTACTCCTTATTCCTAATCTTAACCTAACGTCGTCGCTCGCTCGCACGCTCGCTCGCCCGTCCGCACTCCCTTCTCCTCTCCCCTCCTGGACCTCCGCTTCCACTCGCCGCCCATTCTCTCTCATTTCCTCATTCATCCTGTTCATTTCTCACCCACATACCTCTCTTCTCTCCTCTATACTCCTCAACCATTCCTCTCCCTCCCCTCCCCACCCAACACCTCGTCCACCATCTCCTGCCGCCCCCTCTCTCCCCCCATCCCATACATACCTCCAATACATGTTCCCACGATTCTTCCTCCCACCCACACACCCTACACATCCTTATCTCTTCCTCTTCCCAATACCTACCACCTCTCATTTCATTCCCCAACCTAAATCTTGCTACCCTCTGCCATCTACTCTCCCCCCATCCCTTCTTCAGGTATCCTGGCAACCCCGGCCCCTTCACCCTTCCATACCACTTATTATACCTCGCCTCCCCTATCCTCCTCCACCTCTCCTCCTCCTACAGCTTTCTTTCTCTTTCCACTATCTCCTCCCCTCTTATCTCTCCCTTTTCCCTACCTCTTTCTACCTCCTCTACTTTCCACCCCCTTTCCCCGAAAAATTGATCCCTTTCCTTTTCCCACCACTCCAGCACCTTTCCCCTCTTAAACCTCCCCTTCATCTCCTCCCAACACGCCCTCACTAGTTCCCCTCCCTGCCCTTCTTCCAACTTTCTCTCAAATCCCCATGCCCTCATCCCTGCCCTACCCCTCAGCAACCCCCTCTGCATCTCTTCCCTGACCATGTACCCCGGCGTGCTTCTTTCCACCCCAACACCCATTTTAAAAACCTATCTTGTATGGCCTCCACCTTCCCCCTCTCTTTCCAGCCCCACACCTCCGCCCCATATCCCACCACCGCCCATACTAACCTGTCGAATAGCCATATCCTTCTTCCCCAATCCTTTCCAAATAGCCTTTTTCCTATCCCCCACACCTTCCCCATTACCGCTGCTCCTTTCCTTACTCTCTCTTCTACATGCTTTTCCTGCCCCCCATTTCCCATCACCGTGTATCCTAGGTATTTATAGCTCCTCACCTCTTCCAGTTCTGTCCCTTTCCACCTCCATGTCATTTTCTTGCACCTCCCCCCACCTCTCCTACACCTCATCACCTTTGTTTTCCCAAAGTTTAATTGTAGACCAGGCCTGAACAGCAAGGCTGTGACGGGCAAGAGCGCTCTCGATTGCTCGCGAGCAAAGCGAAGAGCGACGCCGCGAGCTGTTCCCCCACTCTGTGGCTACTAGCTGAAGTAGTATGCGTGTAAACTGTAAGGTGGTGCCGTGGTGGTTGTTCACTCACGAACACTCCCCACCACGGCACTGTTTCTCATAAAGGCGTGGCCTAGCGGTTTACGATGCTCTTTCCACACACGGCCGAAAAGTTTTGCCCGGCGGGCATTCAGCTGTGCACGCCTGTTGTAGACCCTTCCCCTCAACATATCTCTCCATCTTCCCTATCATTCCCCTCATCCCATCCTCATCCTCTGCTAGCATCGCCAGATCGTCTGCGTATGCCAGCGTGTATATCTTTCTCTCCCCCACCTTTACCCCACCCCCCATCCCCCTTCTCCAGTTCCTCATCTGTATCCGCTATTAGTAAAGTGAACAGGCTTGGGCTTAATGGACACCCTTGCCTTACCCCCCTTGCGGTCCAAAACCTCTCCCCCTCCTCTTCCCCCACTCTTACCCTGGAAACTGTCTCCCTTAATACCTCCCCACATCTCTCCACTAACCTTAGGCCCCTCCCCCTCATCGCTTTCAACAACACCCCCCTGTCCACCGAGTCAAACGCGGCCTTCAGATCCACGAAAAGGATTATCAACTTTCTACCCTTCCTCGTCACCTGCCTGTTCACCAGGTAGTTTAGTACATATGTATTGTCTATGCACCCTACCCCCCTCCTAAACCCCGTTTGACTCGGTGGCAGCATTCTCTTCCCCTCCACTTCCACTCTAACCCTCTCCGCTAACACAGAGGCATACACTTTGTACGCCGTCTGTGTCAGCGTTATTCCCCTATAATCTTCAACCTTCTCCCCTGCTCCTTTCTTTATCACCGGCACCACCACCCCCTCTTTCCACTCTTCTGCCCCCCCCCTTCCCCCCTCCACACCCTATTACATATTCTCCACAACCACTCCTCCACTTCTACGCCCCCGTATTTCCACACTTCATTTCCGATCCCATCCCCACCCACCGCCTTTCCGTCCTTTAAATTCCTTACCACCCTCTTTATTTCTTCCCTTTCCAATTCACTCTCTCCGTCCTCACCCCTCCTCTCTCTCCTCCCATCCTCACTCTCCATTCCACTCCTCCTAGCAGCCCCCTGAAATATTCATCCCACTCCCTATCCCCTCGCTTACCCTCCTTCTCATCTTCCGTCCTCTGTTCACCACCTTCCAGACCTGCCCCTCCGTTCTCACCTCCGCCACTTCTTTTTCGCACCTCTCCGTTTCCTTTTTCTCCTCACACATCTTCTCATACTCTTTCTTCCTCGCTCTATACCCTCCCCCATCCCCTCCTTCCCTCCTCCATTTTCTCAGCTCCCTCCTCACCTTCCTTTTCTCCTCTCTACACTGCGAATCCCACCACCCTCCCATCTTTTCCCTCTTCCCCCCTTCCCCCGGCTTACCCATCGCTCCTTTTATCCTTTCCTTTAGTTCCCTCCAATCATCGTCCACTCCCCCTCTCCCCTCACTCCTTCTTCCAAACTTCCTCATAAACTCCCTCCTTCCCTCTTCCGACCAGTTTCCTCTGCCCCCTCCCCTTCCTCCTCCTTTTTTCCTCCCTCGTCCTTCCTCTCTCCCCTCCCCACTCAGCCACACCACCACCGGATGGTGGTCGGACTCTACCCTGTCCCCTACCTCCAACCTTTCTATCTTCTCCCTTGTATCTTCGTTCCCTAACACATAGTCAATTACCGTGTTCCCCCTTCCCCCCGTGAAAGTCCACTCCCCCTCCTCGTCCCCCACTGTGTTTCTGTTCATAATTCCCCAACCTGTTTCCTCCATATACCTGCACAGTCTCCTCCCTTCCCCATTCACCTCCTTATCCTTGGATCTCCTACTCCCCTCCCCCTTCCCTTCTTCCTCCTCTACTCCCCCTTCCTCCCCCGTACGCGCATTAAAATCCCCCCCTATTACTACTCTTACTCCCCCTTCCCTCTCCTCCATCCATTCCCCCAGATCCTTTAGTTTCTCCTTCATGTCTCCATTTACATATACCCCCACTATCTTCCACCCCCCCCCCCCCCAATCTTCACTTTCTTCGCCATTATCCCCTCCTTCCTTCCTCCTCCCCCTTCTCCCACTTCGAATTCCTTTCTTACACCCATAATCATTCCCCCATCGCTCTCCCCCTCTTGTTTTCCCCCCTGGCCCATTGCTTTTCCCATATATATCCTTTGGGCAGCCTCCTTTCCACAGCCTCCCACTCTTTCTGCTCTACCCACGTCTCACACATAACTATAACATCCCATTCTGTCAGTCCCCTCCAGAACTCGTCATCCTTCCTCTTAACTCCCGCCACATTCCAGGATGCCACCTTCCAAATTCCCCTGTTTTCCTTTTTCTTTCCCAACTTCTTTTCCCTTTCCATTCCCCCATCCCATTTTATTCGTTTCCCTGCTCCTCACACCATTTTTCCTTTATTTATGTAGCCCACCTGCACCCTCTTGCCTCTCTCCCTTTCCCTTTGTGCTTTGTTTCCTCCGCTGTCAGGTCGTCCTCCACCCTTTCCCTTCTCCCTCTCAGTTTACTTTTTGCCTCCATAACTTTCCTTTTTTCCTCTGTTCCCTCCAACCTCACCACTACCATTCCCTCTCCTTCTTTTCCTACTCTTCCTATTTTCACCACCTCTTTTATTCCCTCCAACCCCAACCCCATCCTTTCCCAGACCCTCACCACTTCCGCCTTCATGTCACTTCCTTCTCCACCCATCCCCTTTACTACCACGTTACATATTTTCCTCTCTCTCTCTTTCTTGTCCTGTAACACCTCTATCCTTCTCACTCTTAGCCTCCACTCGTCTTCATTCCCAGTCACCTCCTTGTCCCCCCTCTCCCCCCCTTCTTTTCCTTTTCCCATCTCTCTACCTTCTCCATCACCTCGTCCATCCTCCTCTCCTTTTCTTCCAGTTTTCCCACCTTCTCTACCAACCCTTCTCTCCTCCTCTTCTCCTCCCTCATCTCTTCCTCCCATCTTTTCCTCTCCCCTCTCCACTCTTCCTCCATCCTTCGTCTTTCCTCCCTCTCCTTTTTCATTTCTTCTCTCTCCTTTCTTATTTCCTTCTTAATCTCTTTTCTCTCCTCCGTGTCCCTTTTCATATCCTCCCTCATCCTCCTCATCTCCAACATCATTTCCCTTATCATCCCTACCAACCCTTCCCCCACTCCTATCCATCTTTCCCTCCCCGCTTATCCTCTTTCTCCGGTGACCTCCTTGTCCTTCCGCTCCTCTTAAACACACCCTTTTCCTCCATCACGTCTTCTTTCTCCTCCTCTCTTTCCTGCTTTTCCCCCAAAAATTCTCCAGGCTTCCCACCACACTGCTCCCCACACTGCTCGTGCTGTCCTTTCTCATTCTTTCCTCACCCACCACCTTCCCCTTTCCTTTCTCCCCTTCCTTTTCCTCCTCCAACCCCTCTGTTCCTTTTCCTTTTCCCTTTTTACTTCCCTTTGTCCTTCCCCCCTCCCCAGCCTTCCCCTGCCCTACTGCCCCTTTATATTCCCTTTTCCAATTCTCTCTTGTCCGCCCTCTTTCCTTTTATCCTTTTATCTCTCCACTCTCTCTGCCGTACACCTTATCTCCCTTTTGAATTTCCCGCCTGTTCACTTTTTTTCTATCCCGCACGGTGTCACCACTTATCACCATCTGCTCTTCACTCTGCCTTCCCGCCTTATTTCACCTATCCTCTCCTAACCTCTAAACCTCTCCTTATCGCACCTGTACCTATCCCGCCCTACAACCTACCCTTTCCCTTCACTCCTGGCTCCTTCCTCACTACCCGACTCTCTTCCACACCAACTCTCCAGCCCTACTTCAACACCTATCTCTCCCTTCCTCCACTCAAACGTCCGCTCACTTTTCACACCACTGACACGCACGCGACCGGAAACGGAAGTCCCTCCTTCAAAGGTATATAAACCACATATTGCTATATAAACTGTTTTATACTATTTTTGTTGTTGTTCAATAAACAATTCTAAATGTCAATGCAATTGAAAGTATGTAAATGTGACAGGTGACAAGGTGGCTGAAAGTGACAAGCACAATGAGAAAGTGTTGAAAGGGCTCAAAGAAAATGTACAATTTAGAAACCAAATTTTGAATATCAGTGCTGTTGAAGGTAAGGTGACCAATTATTTATGAAAAATAAAATTTAATAACAACACCGTTTTTATAGATGTTGATGCTGAGTGTATAAATGATGAAAGAAGAGAAAATATTTCATCACATTTCAAAACCGCTTTAATTTGGCCTCCACAGTTCTTAAAACAAAAAAAAAGAAGAAGCCAATTAAAAAGGATTCCACCGTATTAACATCGGAGGAGTGGCAACAACATTATTTGAAAATACAGGAAGACAAATTAAGAAAGCAGAAGGAAGTGGAAGACAGAGAAAAGCATAGAGAAGAAGTAAAGAAAAGAAAGGCGGAAGAGAAGGAAGCTAAAAGGGCAGTAGCCAACGAAAAGAAAAAGTTGGAAGAAGAAATTAAAAGATTAATAAAACAGAAAAAAACATTGACAAAATAAATTCATAAAATACTTGGATGGGGTTAGTTAGACTACCATCCTTACGTTTATATTGGTCCCACTCTAAAAAAAAAAACTGGAAAAGTCTCTGCAGTGCGAAGATATTGTAAACTAAGTATTTATATGCTAGACAAATTGCCAGCAAATTGACCAAGCAAGTTGCCACATTTTGTGATACCTGCGACGGACAACCGTTTTTATGTTTACAGTGTTTTAATGAAACCCATTAAAATGTTCTGATAAGAACTATTCAGGTACATTTATTAATTTATTAATAGAATGTAATTTTTTTAATTTTATAGCGTATTTGATACTGTCAGTCATCAATAACTGACGTGACGCTTAACGTGTTAATAAAGAAAAAAAATCATTTCTTAACCTGAAAAACCTTCTTTCAAGATTATTTTTTAACCTTTTGAATATGTCTTTATTCAATATATTCGTGTTTTTAACTTTCCTAACGTCTTTCATTTACTTTCTTCTTATTTTCGCATTTCAAAATAAAATTTCGTTTATTAATATTATTTTTAGTATGCTATAAAAGTCATGGCCAGGTACTGGGATATCAAAATTTGGACACTGGGACAAACAAATTTGGCTGGTCATGTATTGGTACAAACGTATTCATTGATTTTTTTGTTTTTTTATATGCCAGAAATATAAAAATAAATGCATGACAATTTTTTTTCAATAAAGGAAGATCCAATGTACCTATTAAAGACAAAAAACCTTAGGATAGCATTAGTTTTTTATGTGATATTGGCCATATATTCTTCTAGTAGCCTTAGCTGGTCAGTTACTGGTACATTTACCTTACTTGATACAATACAACCCATACCGACAAATGAAAAGCATATCCAATTTTTATATAGTTCGTTGTCGAGAGATAATGCGAATGATAATTGGTTACTGAACGGAAGAGGTAATTGGGTATGCAGCTATTACGACAGAAAAAACATATTTATTTATGATTCTTTGAACAATAAAAGGTTAGGAAAGGATCATGAACAATTCGTGAAAAAATTGTTTCCAACATATCTAGAGATGCGGTAGCCTCTCGAAGCCAAGTACATGAAAGAAAAGACACCTTGTATATACCTGTCGCTGCCGTGTATCTTTAATCGAAATATGGCTAATCCAACCTAACCTGAAACTTATTTCATTAATATCTCATCACGCCTGCAATATTTCCTAAAGGGTATAGCCGGTTAAGGTGGTCAAATGTGCCCTTGAACCCAATTCGACTCACGATGAGTCATTCGAAAGCTTATAAAAAAAGAAACATTTGTGGCAAGTTTCAACTTTGTATCTCGACCCGGAGGGTAGTAAAGGGCAAAAATAGAAAAACAGGTTTTTGCCGAATTTCTCCTATACTAGGGGATGAAAAATCTTGAAAAAAATCAGAGCTATTTCTGTTATCGGGGCACATATTAGAGAATTGTTTCAGATTTTTAAATTAAAAAACCAAGCTGTGAAAAATAAAAAACGCCAAAAAATGCTGAAAAATGCCGGTTGTGTATCGAAGCAGTCTTGGCACTATAATTATATTTTTACTGTAAGTACGTATCATTGATACTATTGTCCTGAATTTTTTTCAGATTTTTCAATTTGGTGCGCCGCAGTTAAAAAAATTAAAAACCGATTTTTTCGTCGTTTTTTCCGTGTCAGAGTAACTTATAGGTGGAATTTTCGTACATACTTTATGAAATAAATCATTTATGGGATCTGAAATGTTTATACGTACAGCAAAACATCATAGGAATTAAAGAAACTGAAAAAACCGAATCATTTGAAACTATGTTATGCGCCTTACATTGTAAAGTATCTACCGTATTTTCCAACGGCGTCGGTGGCGCAGCGGTAAAGCGTCGAGCTGCTATACCGCTGCTAACTTTTTAAACGCAGGTTCGAGCCTCGGACTTCCAAGTCCCTTAGGCTAAGTTTTTTTTTTTTCGTTAATTATATATATTTCCTAACTTTACGACACAATGATCAATATTTATTTTCAAATGTTTTAAGAATATTTGAAAAACATATTAACCTGAAATATACGTAAATATGAGTTTGGACTGCTTGTTATGCCGCCGTTTCTCTTGTCAAGTATCCTGTCAATTATATTAATATGTGAAATTGGTTTTCAAATCTCTTACCTTTAACAATTATGGATGGATAGCAACAAAAATCGTGTCTGATGTATTCAATCGTCATCGCTGTCTTCATTAATTACTGGTGTCACGTGTTCACTGTTGAATATTTTGCTGAGAATTTCTGCAGGTCTTACAATTTTTTAAAGGTACCGAGCATGCGATAAGTAATAAATTATTGCAGCTATGTGTGAACAGCACCCGACGGTGCGGTTACCATTTGCACATTCACAACAATAGCGCTTTATTCCGGAATAGCCTATTGAGTTTGGTGCATAATCAATATAACATCTGTAAGTTTTGCTGTTAATATGTCGTGATCTTACTTCGAATTTAATAATATTCTTTCTCTCTTTAACACAACGAAGATTAATGTTGTTCTCTTCATCCATTACTTCTGCTAAATATGATATCGCTTGAGATAATTGATACGAACCAGTAAAAAGAATTTTGAGGTCTTTCTCTGTCATTTCCGGAAAATCAAGAGAGAATAGAATTGTATGATCTAATTCTAATAGACGAAAAGGCTAAATAGTAGGAAAACAACAACACGATTTTTGTTGCTATCCATCCATAATTGTTAAAGGTAAGAGATTTGAAAACCAATTTCACATATTAATATAATTGACAGGATACTTGACAAGAGAAACGGCGGCATAACAAGCAGTCCAAACTCATATTTACGTATATTTCAGGTTAATATGTTTTTCAAATATTCTTAAAACATTTGAAAATAAATATTGATCATTGTGTCGTAAAGTTAGGAAATATATATAATTAACGAAAAAAAAAAAAACTTAGCCTAAGGGACTTGGAAGTCCGAGGCTCGAACCTGCGTTTAAAAAGTTAGCAGCGGTATAGCAGCTCGACGCTTTACCGCTGCGCCACCGACGCCGTTGGAAAATACGGTAGATACTTTACAATGTAAGGCGCATAACATAGTTTCAAATGATTCGGTTTTTTCAGTTTCTTTAATTCCTATGATGTTTTGCTGTACGTATAAACATTTCAGATCCCATAAATGATTTATTTCATAAAGTATGTACGAAAATTCCACCTATAAGTTACTCTGACACGGAAAAAACGACGAAAAAATCGGTTTTTAATTTTTTTAACTGCGGCGCACCAAATTGAAAAATCTGAAAAAAATTCAGGACAATAGTATCAATGATACGTACTTACAGTAAAAATATAATTATAGTGCCAAGACTGCTTCGATACACAACCGGCATTTTTCAGCATTTTTTGGCGTTTTTTATTTTTCACAGCTTGGTTTTTTAATTTAAAAATCTGAAACAATTCTCTAATATGTGCCCCGATAACAGAAATGGCTCTGATTTTTTTCAAGATTTTTCATCCCCTAGTATAGGAGAAATTCGGCAAAAACTTGTTTTTCTATTTTTGCCCTTTACTACCCTCCGGGTCGAGATACAAAGTTGAAACTTGCCACAAATGTTTCTTTTTTTATAAGCTTTCGAATGACTCATCGTGAGTCGAATTCGGTTCAAGGGCACATTTGACCACCTTAACCGGCTATACCCTTTAAAGGCATTTTTCTTATGTAAACCGCGTATAAGCTTTCGAAGAGGACCAATTTCAATAAAATCGGTCCACGTATGACAGAGATATCGTAATATCGTCTCATGGATCAGTCGGAAACGGTAAGATTTTTCTTCTGATTCATCTTGTTCAAGAAATTTTTCGTCGACATAATACGTATATACGCGATACACACACACCTTCCGCCAACACATGTTTCGTTCTTCGTTCGTCGACTCTCGGGATTATTCGGCAGGGATCGTCGTCCGTCATTGTATAAAAACGAACTAATACATGTTTCGTTTGTCAATCGCTATCTTCACTATGCAATCTACTCCAAATTTTGATAGCTTACAGTCAGGTTATAACCTGACGTGTGTCAAATAAGGTAGGTTGTCAACATTTGAGATGCCACGTGTTTTTACAAATATACTTATATCGCTGTACCATTGAATTGCAACCAAAATGCAGTCTCAAACACAAGGTACGTTGGCCAAATTTGAATTGCGTCCTGTTTGTATATCATAAATATAACCCAGAACCACAAATTCAAACGACTTGAAATCAGCCTGTAGCCTCAAATCAAATCAATTCAATCGATATGCAATCAGCATATAACCACAAACCAGTATATCTTTTTAATTAAATATTATTACATTTTTTAACATAAGCATTTTTAACATACACTTTGCGGCTTCGCTAGAGTTTTGTGAAATTACATTTTTAGTCTCATAACGATCCGTGGATATTTCCTCAAGTTATTGCAATTTATGTTTAAAGAAATATTGACTTTGGACGATGAGAAATATTTTGTTTATAATTTTTAGCTCGAATATTAATAATTGGATAAACAAACAGTAAATAGAAAAAATGTGTGTTATAACGAGCTTTACAACACTGTATTTTTTAAAATACAGATTAACATTTAATTTTCCAATCCTTTTTAGCGTTTGGACAATCATTTTTCGCATTTTCGAACGCTAGTCCCCTTATTGCATCCGACCCTTCATTACTGTGCTGCACGTTAAAAAAACTGCATCGAAATAGATCCATTATCCATTGGATCCAATAGATCCAAACCGGGGCCTTAACAGAAAATAACACAGAAATTGAATATACGGTTTATCATTATTGAAAGACATCAATTAAGCTTTGCTACTGGCTCTTAAAAATTGTCTCATATTAAGGGAGTGTCCTGCTTTATAAAGTCCAAAAAATCGATTTTTTTTTATTGCCTACATCGATAGATAAACTATCCAAGAATGTATTCACAAAGTTATAGCGGCCAATTCGAAGTATTTTTAAAGATACAGAACCGAGAGCAGGTAAGCGGCGAGCATATGTGCGAGCGCTCGGCCGGACACGGGCGCGTGCTTCACCCTTTGACGCGTCCCCATTCGTCTATCATTACTTTTACAGACAATCGAAACGGCAGAGTTGTGCAGTGTAATAGTACAGAATAGTCGTAGAGCAGAGTGAGTTAGAGATTTTATAAGTTGAACGTAGAGAATTGTAGCGATCGACCGCGAGCGAAAGATCGCGAACGCGCGAGAATCTCTCACCACCGTCAATCGCTGCACCGGTGCTACTGGAAGATTCGCGAGCACGCGGGACCGATTCATGTTTATTGACACTTCGAGAAACCGAATATTCCAGCTACCCTCAGCATCATGGCAAGTTATCCGAAAGGTGAAAAATCGACTTCCGATCGGGCTGCGAAGCCGCGTAAACGTAAATTTCACGGTAATCGGTTCTCGCATGATAAAGGCGATGAAGAATTGAATATGAGTACCAGCGCGAAAAAATTTTCGACTGCGAGCAGCGCAAATGTAATTGTGAATCCACTTCATTGTTACAGAATAATTGAATTTCTTACAGTTTTTGGTGCGATTGCTGATATTTTAATATGCAGATCGTGCAAACAAAGCGTGAAATTTGAAGAAAGTGGGCATCGAGGATTAGGTTTTAAAATTATCGTGTCGTGTAAGTCGGTCATAAAGAAATCAATTCAGGGCTACTAATAAAACCCGGATACGAAATAAACAGACGGATCGTGTTCGTTATGAGGCTCCTTGGTATTGGACGAGAAGTCGTCGATGTATTTTGTGGCCTTATGGACCTGTGCCAACGGTTGGCGAAATCGACGTACGATAAGATAGTGCAGCACTGTCGGCGTCGGCATCGATGTTCGAAACAATGAGTAAGAAAGCTGTCAAAGAAAAGCGGGAGAAGAATGCTGAAAAAGGAAGAACTGAAACACATTTGAAAGTGTCCGACGATGGATCCTGGAAAAAACGCGGTTTTACTTCACTGTACGGTGTAACAACACTCATCGGGTACTACAGTGGCAAAGTACTCGACCTTGTCGTAAAAAGTGCATACTGCCACGCATGCACCATAAAGAAGAAAGAGTTAGACGACGACGCATTTGAAGAGTGGTATGAAAATCATAAAGAACATGCTCCTCAAATCATGAAGGTTTGTCAGGCAAAATGGAGGTGGATTCAATAATTGAAATGTTTTTGAGATCCGACGAAAAATTTGGTGTGAAGTATATGAATTATATTGGCGACGGTGATTCGTAAACTATTGCGGGTATTTTGAAGGAGAATCCGTACGGCGACAATTGCCCGGTTACAAAAAATGAGTGCGTGGGACATGTACAAAAACGGATGGGTACGCGACTCCGAAACATAAGAAAGAAAGAGAAGCTCGGCGGTAAGAACCGGCTAACGGAAGCTATCATAAAAAAACTAACAGTTTATTATGGCTTGGCGATAAGAAGAAATGTGGAGTCTGTCAAAGAAATGAAGAAAGCAATAATTTCAACACTGGACCATTATTGTTCGACAGATGAATCGCCGAGACACGAGAATTGTCCATCAGGCGCCGACAGCTGGTGCGAATGGCGCAGAGCTGAAGCCATGAATGAGTTAGAATCTTTCAAGCATGGTGCTCGTGTCATTGATGAAAACATAGAAAAACACATCCGTCCGATCTATGAAAACCTTTCAAACGACGAGCTTCTGGAACGATGTTTAGGCGGACACCCGCAAAACCCCAACGAATCGTTCAATGCAACGGTGTGGCGCATGACTCCTAAACATTTAAATTCAGGCCACAAAATCATTGAAATTGCCGCCTACATGGCTGCAGGCACATTCAATGAAGGTTATTCAGCAGTTTTAATTTCAATGCAGTTGTTGCATTTGAATATTGGCCAGCAGTGCAAAACGTTCGCCGATACCATTGACGCACAGCGACTCGCGTGGGAAGACAGGCGCCAAACATACAGCAGCAAGGAGGCTCGTACGGCTCGTAGGATTGAGCAAATGCAACAAAATGAGTTTTTTGAACAGGCGGAAGGGCTATTATATGGGGCAGAAATAGCTGATTAGCAGATCACTGGTGTAAGTAACCAATAATTAATATTTTCTCCTACTGAAAACTATAAAGCGCGATTTCTCCAGTTTTCATTTTTACGATTCTTTAAAATTAGCGGGCGTGAGAGCAAAAAAACTATGCGGCCTATTGAATTAAACCAAAGCTTATGCTCTTCAGTATTAAATTCTTTTCTATGTGAACTAAAAAGAATGTTAAAAAATTCTTTTTAAATAATTTTTATAGCACGTTAAAGTCAAATGTTGTTTTTAAAAAATAGACATTCTTCTTATCAAACTAAAAAAATGTATGATTTCGCGTTTTTTTCTGCTCTTTCTTAGTTCACCCAGAAGAAAAATATATGAGCATTAAAAATCATTTTGATTTTTTCATTTCAGACAAGAATTACAACCAGAATCCTTCCCGCCGATTGGAAACTGCAGTGGCAAAGCGCTCCGAGAATCGGCTGATGAATCTGCCATATTTTATAATTTTATGAGAAATTTTTTTTTTTGTACTCATCGAATATATGTTTAAATATACCTAAAAGTTTACGACGATCAATTGTTCCTTTCCCTTTAAAACAAATTCGCGAAAAAATCATTTTCTTGGACTTTGTAAAGCAGGACACTCCCTTAAATACAAATACATTTTAGTAAGGTATATGTACTGCATTAGAACAGTAGTGGAAAATTTATAAATCAATATAATAATTTTGTACGAATTAATTAAAATTTACCATTTAATATTTTCTTATACGATGCGTTAAACTTCTCCTTTTTCTTCTCCTTCTTCTTCTTCAGTATCATCGCCAGTATTTATTATAAAATTTGTAAAATTGTACAACAAATTTCGTTGAACATATTCATCCTCAATTCTTATCACTTTATTAATGGCTCTTTTCCAATGCAATGCTTCAATATTATTCACTTTTTGCTGGATCAGTTCTATAACTCTATTGTCGAATTTAAGAAATTTATTGTGCCCCCTAACTTTTTTTTTAGCTTTCCCCATATTATTTCAATCGGGTTGAATATACAAAAGTATGGCGGCAGCCTCAAAACGGTGTGTCCATATGCCTTTGCAATTTCATCAACCCATACATCACACTCTCGTTGCAGCATAGTTGCAGGATAGTTGCGGTGCAAGATTCCAACGATTCACGCAACGTTGCCGCAACTATGCAGCAATAATTCTATGTCCGCCTGCTGCAAAGTTGCACGGCAACTTTGAGGCAACTTTGCACGGCAACGTTGAGGCAATAGGTATACAATTGAATAAAAAAAAAAGATGCCAACAGTGAGATGCGAACTGACGACCTCATGGTTACTAGTCGGGAGCGCTAGGTAGAGCTGTTTCGAGACTCGAAACGTTCGAGTAGCTTGAAGTTCGAACCGAGCGGGACTCGGTTTTTCGAGCCGAGCCGAGACTCGAATGGTTTCGGGTAGCTCGATTTTTTCGAGCCGCTCGAATGTGTTCCGGGTAGCTCGATTTTTTCGAGCAGCTCGAATGTGTTTCGGGTAGCTCGATTATTTCGAGACGCTCGAATCTGTTTCGTTTAGCTCGATTTTTTCAAGCAGCTCGTATGTTTCGGGTAATTCGAATGTTTCGAGCCACCCGAATATATTGTAGGTAGTCGACTGTATGATGCAGTGTGATAGCTTGGTGTAGCTGAAACGTTTTGTAGACACCGAATATAAATTAAGTTAGATGTATAATATGAGCTGTATAGATATGAAAACCATATCAAGTTATTTAACCCTTGCCTGGTGGATATTTTAACAACACATTGGGTGCGGGGTCCATTTTGAGCCATTATTTAATTCGTATACACCTCGGGATAAGTTCCTAAATAAAGTTTTCATCTTGTTAGCATCTAGTAGTAGTACTAATAAAAAGTAACACGTGTAGTTTGATATTTCGGAGGGTCCCAAAGGAGTAGGGTAAGTCGGGGAGAGATGGCTCACTTTTTTTTTAAAACCGTAAATTACGTAATTTACACCGTAAATTTATTGGTTGTGTCACGTCCCGGGTGAGGTCTTTAGGAACGATGACTATGGGGGGGGGGGGGGGGGAAGTCAGGCGCGAATCTGAAATCCAGCACTCTGAGGATTTTAAAGGAACCCAGGCGCGAATCTTTAATGCAGCACACTGAAGTTAGGGGAAGATCAGGCGCGAATCTTTAATCCAGCACTCTGAGGATTTTGAAGGAGATCAGGCGCGAATCTTTAATCCAGCACTCTGAGGATTTTAAAGGAACCCAGGCGCAAATCTTTAATCCAGCACACTGAAGCTAGTGGGAGATCAGGCGCGAATCTTAAATCCAACACTCTAATCGACCAGGGAAGGTTTAAAAGGTGAATACACACCCGGGGAACACCCGTTAGAGTACCTTATGTTTGTTTTGATTTGGGTAATAAGATTTACCGTTGCATTTATGTAAAGAAAACCACGCGTAATATTTCTGTGAATAGCACGGCTCATGCAAAAGTATGTTTGTAAACAGTGTATGCGCTCTCGCGTTCACAAACAGAAATCAGCTGTTGCGGCAGCCTGTCTTGGTTTGGAATCTTTATAACCAAAGGATGCACACAATAATTCGAAGCGTGATTTAAAAACAAAGAGGTTTATTAACTTTAAACATGAGTACGTTAAAAATGTTTAAACGGTAATTAACCACAATATAAGAATATGAACATGAAATACAATATGTGATAATTAAGTGAAATGATATAAGCAATAAGCGTTGATGTAGAAAGCAATATGAATAGCAATACAAAATAATAAATGATCGCAATAAGCGTTTATATAGAAAATAATATAGAATAGCAATACAAAATAATGAATGATCGCAATAAGCGTTTATATAGAATAGAATATAAAAGTAATAGAAATGATTATATAAATGATGGTGGTGATATACAATGATATAAATGATAATCGTAATATCTTACAATTTGATGAACGGTGATTGTTGGTCACTGATTTGAATTTTTATTAACACGTTTGGTAAAATGTTTGGTAATACTGAACTGTGAATAATGAAATGAATAATAAAACTTCTTTTACGTTCGGTAACACTGAGTTGTGAATAATGAATTGAATACTCCGGCCTCTCGGGACCTCATATTTATGTACTTTTACAGGAATGTTGCGGGGTACGCGCGGTAGGGACCTTGACACATTTAAGAAATAAGTCGCAGTAGGATTCCGGGGTTTTTATAAACGGTACGTCTACTATTAGACGTATTTATGTCACGTACACCAAATATTCGTCGCAATTAGACTTCTGGGGTTTTTATGACTGTGAAAGGAAATACTCAACCCGTCGAATGGATTTTGGGTGTTTTAACAGGAAAGGGGTTAGAATGGCTTGGACTCAGTGAGTCGTAAAGAGGGGAGTGAGACGTGGTCTCGATTTAAGAGGGCTTTGGAACGAGGGACTTGTTTAGATTCATTTTGAGGGAAGGATTCGTGCCTCATAGGGCGAATAGGCGAAGGAGGTTTCGTACCGACCATCTAGAGATGGGGACCGCTAAGGTACATCGTCAAGGTGATCAGCGATTGGGGAAATGGGGTTGAGTTTGAGGGACTTTGGTGGAGTGATTTTGAGATTTATGATAGATTTTTAGAATAATACCGCGCGAAAAATAGTGGGACGTCACAGTTGAATAAAGGACAAAAATAAACGTGATCGAGCCATCTCACCCGGAATTACCCTATGGATATATATTAAAGGTAATTTAAGGGTGTTTGATGAAAACTTTATTTATGAGCATATCCCGAGGTGTATACGAATTAAATAATGGCTCAAAATGGACCCCGCACCCAATGTATTGTTAAAATATCCACCAGGCAAGGGTTAAATAACTTGATATGGTTTTCATATCTATACATCTCATATTATACATCTAACTTAATTTATATTCGGTGTCTACAAAACGTTCCAGCTACACCAAGCTATCACACTGCATCATACAGTCAACTACCTAAAGTATAGTTAATACGGTTTTTAATCAATTTGACGGGATGCTTGATCTCATCTTCGTCACTTGTCCTAATGTCACTGTTGACCGAGTCATTGATGCCCTTATTGAACCTGACGCTTATCACCCACCTTTGTATACAATGTTTAGAGGCTTGGCATCTGGTCCTGACTTTAGTGGCGAAAACTTTGAATACAGGGACTTTAGGCGGGGTGATTTCCCCAGCGTATGTGAATATCTTAACTTAATAGATTGGGATAAAGAGACTGGTGACATTGAACCAAGTGTTGCCCTTGAGCGGTTATATGGCCATATCAATCAGGCAATCGAAGCCCTTATTCCGGTCAGGTCTGTTGCCCGATCCATATTTCCGCTGTGGTTTTCCCATAGTTTAAGATCCCTGATCCGACAAAGGAAAAGGGTGCATAGAGCCTTCAAACGGTCTGGCGCCTTTAGCGATTACATAAATTTTTCCAGTCTCCGTTCGAAATGTAAGCTGCCCCTATCGCGCGATCACCGTATTTATATTGACGGCGTTGAGAATGCGGTGTTGGATGATGTATCCTGCTTCTGGAAATTTGTAAATACTAAGCGTGCTGGTCATGGAATTCCTGGGAAGGTGCACCTCGACCGTAATTATGTTTCGACGCACACGACTGCTGCTAATCTTTTTGCCGATTTCTTTGGCTCAGTATATAGTCCTCAGGCTGGAGTGGCGCCTGCCTGGAATCCCGCTCCGTCCTCGTATAGTGATGTAAATATTCACTCATTATCCATTACTATAAGTCAAATCTATACCAAGCTCGAGTTGCTTGATGTGTCGAAAGGCCCAGGTTACGACGGGATCCCCCCTCGGTTGTTAAGGGAGTGTCGCTTCATTCTTGCTAGACCCCTTTGGCATATTTTTAACTATAAGGCCGATATGCAAATTATCGGTCTTGCCTAAGATCTTTGAGGAAATTATTACGGAGCATCTAACGCCCTGCCTCACGAACGTTATTTGCGACGAATAGCATGGATTTGTTCCTGGGCGTTCGACGACAACCAATTTGGCGGTATACCACTGCTTCGTCTCTGCTGCACTGGATGCGGGCCTTCAAGTTGATACTGTGTACACCGACATCCGGAAGGCATTTGATTCGGTGGATCATGGTATCCTGCATCATAAATTAGCCTCAATCGGGATTAACGGGCCGCTCCTTTCTTGGATTGTTAGCTACCTTGAAGGCCGAGTGCAGGTTATTAGGGTGAGGGATCGGTTATCGAATCCAGTCAATGTGACCTCTGGTGTCCCTCAGGGATCGCACCTAGGTCCTCTCCTGTTCCTTCTCTTTATTAATGATCTCAGGGAGATTTTCCTGCACAGTAAATTCTTAATGTACGCAGATGATTTGAAAATTTTCCGCACTATAAGTAGGGCTTTCGATGTGGATCTGTTGCAGGCTGATCTCAGTAGGTTTGAGCAGTGGTGTACCGTGAATAGGATCCCATCAAAAAGAAACCCATTTAAAAACATTGTCGTAAATTTAAAAAACCCAGCAAAAAGAAGACCGTTTAAAAACGTTGTCGTAAATAAATAAATATAAATATAAATATCTTAAAGTGCTTTATTTAACTTTATGAAAGTAATGATATACAACAATTGCGCCAACTAACAAAATGGCTAATTAAACAAAGAAAGAAAGCATTAAATAATAATAAGCAGATATATTTTTAGACAAATAAATACTTTAATACGAATAAATATTTTATTCAAAATACTTGGCGCTGCGCCCCGAATTGGTATTGCTGAACTGAATAAATATGTATAAATTGCATTAATCTTTTTTTCTTTCTTTCCTTCTTGTGAGTGCGTTCGTGAATGTGTGCGTGTGCATATGTTACGTATGATATTTGAGTTAATAAATGTGCAATAAATCTGACTGTGATTCTAATATGTATATGTATAATATGTATTTGTTTATGTATTTTAGTTTGTTGGGGTTTTTTTTTATTTTTATTAAGTCAATTTTCATTTTTTCGGTTGCGCAGCGCCAAGTATTTTGAATAAAATATTTATTCGTATTAAAGTATTTATTTGTCTAAAAATATATCTGCATATTATTATTTAATGCTTTCTTTCTTTGTTTAATTAGCCATTTTGTTAGTTGGCGCAATTGTTGTATATCATTACTTTCATAAAGTTAAATAAAGCACTTTAAGATATTTATATTTATATTTATTTATTTACGACATCGGTTTTAAATGGTCTTCTTTTTGCTGGGTTTTTTTAATTTACGACAATGTTTTTAAATGGGTTTCTTTTTGATGGGATTATATACTTGGCGCTCTTTTTGTACCTTTTTGTGAAAAGGTAATTTTGTGGGGATTTCACACATTTTGTAGTGTTTTCTCATATTAATTTACGACATTATCGTACTGTATTGTTTTGATTGTTGATTGATATGGAGCCCAAATGGCACCATTTTTTTTTCAGCTATTCCATAGCGTGGTGGTTTTTGTTGGCTTATTTATTTATTATCTTCTTCTGTAAGAACAAAATATAAAGATCTTTAGCCCCTTTGGGCCAGTGCTTTTTTTTGATTTGCATGTCATCAGCTTCAATCCAACTACTAGTCATTCCTTCTTCTTTAGATATACTGGTGTAATGGCCATCTTCAATACATGAACCACTATGAAATATAGCATTCATAACTTTATATGATTGTCCAGCTATTACTACTTTGGTTGTGGGAATAGTACATATATTAAATTTACGTTTTGCTTTGACTATTTTATCATCTTGTAATGAAAATAATAGTAAACGAATAATAACTATATCTTTCGTCATTATTAATTCATTCTTGAACATAATATCATTTCCCGTACACTGTTCACATGATCCGTTATCTGATTCATACCAGTGTAAAAATCTAACGTTTAATAAATCGTTTAGATTATAGCTTCTTTTTTTCAACTTGTTAAGGCTGCCGTCTCAAGTTTGTTTTGGTCCGAATCGATCGAAGCGTCCCCAGTAAACAAACGGACCCTAATGAAATTACTCCGATCGATAAAAAGAATTTGTACAGCAATGACATCTTCAGGTACTCTGGGTAGACGAATTTTTTACGCATAGTTGCCACATGTTCTGTACTCTCTGTCTCTGCCGCGCTGTTGCCACAGAGTTCTCTCTTTTCATCGAGAAGTCTTGAAGGAATACAGCACGAGAGCTGCGTCTAGCGTTAGAGCCTCCCTGAATGTAGCAATAATGAAAGATAGAGAGGTCCGGGAGTGTAAGAAGGAAAGATGGAAAGATAACCTGACACAATTTGCACGATCATTATTAACGAATAACGATATTACACATAAAATTTATTTGCAGAATTGAAAGCCGGTTTCGTTCAAAGTACTTAGTCCGATTCAAATTATTTCCTGTCAATTTAATCGGCAGAATCACTTTAATATTGATACGATGAAAAATAAAGAAATTCTGTTTCTGCATAATCAATGACATGTACATCGCCGAGCAACTCCAGGCAACAGATTAGACGGGTGAGCGATACAATGTCGCTCGGCTCGAGCTTCGGGTGACCTCAAAAATAGAGGTCCTCGATTAAAAAAATTATTTGTGGCCGACGGATGAATTCCCGTCGAATAAACTGATTCATCCGTGGCACTTCAAATAAAACTAACTCTGGGTTATTTTTATTCGACGACAAATAAATATAAAGTCTCTTTAATTTGATAGTTTATTTCAATAATTTATGAAAGAATACTAATTTGGGTATCAATATCCCTTCTAAACTTCACAATTCTTATTATCTTCTCTCATTCGGTGCAATATTTCTGTTTACTTGTGAAAAAATATAATGATATGATTGTTCAATGATTTGTATATTTTGTGTGTTTTAATAGAATGTAAAACTTTCTATCGTATCGGCATGAATGTTTCAGTAACATACTGCTGTGATTTCCCAAATGAAAATGAATTTAAACACGGTATAAATCAGATTATTTTTAAACGATTTTATTCAGCTTCGACCCTCGGTTTGTTTGTATATTTTTTGTATGTTTGATATATGCATGGTAGAAATCTGGCAACTGAAATTTAACTAACTTCCAACTATCGAGTTGTCTTGAAACTTTGCAGGCGTGCGTAGTTTGGAGGACAATACAATATTTAAAAAAAAATTAACCCCGAAGGGGTGGAAAAATTACCCACTCATCCATAAATATAACCCATAACCACAAAACGACTTGAAATCAGCCACTTGCGTTCTTTGCGGTTAGAATTTTTTTTTGACATGTTGTACATCATTTCCTATAGATTTTGACGCGCTGATTTCAAATCCGTTCGCAAAATTTGTCTACTACCTCAGGATTTTGAAAAAAAATCGATTTAGAGTTTAACACAGATTTTCAAAGGTAAAAAACGTTCGTATCAAAATTTCATTAATTTTCCCTTATTCTGCAATCTTTCAACTTTAATTTTAAAAAAAAATCATCACTCTATCTCATTTCTATCAAAAGTTCTTTGATTATGAAACAAACTTCGTCACTTTGCCCCACTGTGCGGCGCGGCGTTGAGCCCGTATCGCGAACAGAGCCCTAATTCCCAGTGTTCGTTTCTCGCTTCTTTCTGGCCGAAGGGGGGAGCGAGATGGAACGCTTCGCCTGCGCGACGGCCGCGAACACAAAGAACGGAGTTGTCAGGCGTCCGAAAGACGGAGCGAGACAAAACATCATCCCGTCGTCTATCTCGTACCGCCCTCGCTCGCTTTCAGCTCGCTCTCGCCTTCGCCGGACAAGAGTGAGACAGAAGTGGTGGGAATAGCGAAAAGTCCA
This sequence comes from Andrena bucephala, assembly GCA_947577245.1. Taxonomy (NCBI): domain Eukaryota; kingdom Metazoa; phylum Arthropoda; class Insecta; order Hymenoptera; family Andrenidae; genus Andrena; species Andrena bucephala. The sequence continues at coordinate 72,538,119 of OX387716.1, forward strand.
CATCGTTTACACCAAACCGAGCTCGTAACGAGACAGTACTGTAGTATCTTTTATTTGAGTTTATCCAGATAATATCTTTGCCCATTTCTGTTCTCCAGCCGCTTCGCCGTGATTCATTCAAGCCTCCCTTACGACAAAATAGTAATAGGGGAAATGCGGCAACAGCGCGATTCGACTCTCGATACATCTCGGCAACTATGTCTTTCCTACATTTATCGGCTAGATTGGACTTCCACCGGTTTTGATGGTACAATGCACGAATATACCATCAACGCCGGTGACGGAGAATCCTTGAAGCTTCATTCTGTCATTTCTCGAGTCTGTCTCAGTACATTAGCGGTATTAGCGCTCAAACACACCAGACCACCCTGCACTGATGTCTACTGGAGGCAACTATACCCGCAAAATCTTTCTTTTCGCCGATTCCAGGACGCAAGACGGTTGAAACGGTTTGTTTACTACCTCGCGTATACGCAGGGTCGGCGAAACCACTATGCAAGTTACGCGCCGCATAAGGGCGCCAGCCGAATGGGACGCTAAAAAACTATATCGCACGCTTAATAATAACGGAATCGAACCCCCACATAAACGAAATGTTCACCCCGTAAAGAAAAAACATATTAAATAGAAAACAGGTGCAAATATTTGGGAGCATCAAAAATTTTCTTGCGTAAGGGCGCCAACTAACTTCGCGTCGGCCCTACGTACCGTCACGCTGGTGCTACGTGGCTGCCGTACACCATTAGCGCCACCAATGGAGAAGCCTTAAAGCCTCATTCTGTCACTTTTCGATTCAGAAATTCATTATTATTTCAATGTACGGCGGTTATTATCATTCAAACGCACCAGACCACCCTGCACTGATGTCTCCCGGAGGCAACTATACTCGCAAAAACTTCCTTCTTGCCGATTCCAGAACGTAAGACGGTTACACGCTTTTCCTAGCTTGTGTGAGTGTACGCACACATTCAAGACCCGCGGAGACGGCAGCCTTAATAGGGATTGAAACAACTAAATTATCAGATGTAATTGTTTTTGTATAATCACAAGATTTACATCGAGTTTTTGATGTTACTTGGTGCTCTACCAACTGTCTTATACAATCATATTCTGTGCACAGAGTTATAAGAAATTCGAATAAATCTCGTTTTACGTTTATTGAAAAATGTTCTCCTAAACTTTGCCGTACTGTATTTGTATTTAAATTGCGCATTCCATTTTCATATCGATGCATTAATTTCTTCAACACATTTGATGATTCATTACAATTTAACAATTGTTTTCTAATTGCACTTGTATGCATTAAACATTGTAATACTGCATTTGCATAACATGAAGCATTATCTGTATTTTGAAAACCATGTAAAACTCAAGAACCTTTTTTTTAAAATAATTTTTGAGTTTGGCAATTTTCTTGGACAGAATCAATTACTTTTGACAATATCCATGGAACATCTTTCACTTTCGAATAGCGTTTTTTTGAAACAGCAATTATGTTTGCGTCTGGTTTGTACTTAGATCTTAGCCGATTATATTCCCTAATTGCTTTTTCGTCAGCTGTTACTGATGAAGGATCAAAATTAATCAAATGCAACCCTTCTGAAGACGTTACTCGTGATAATGCAACATAAGCTTGGCCACAATTAAATATAGAGTTGCCTATGTCCATAATAGCTCTTTGCAAACTTAATCCTTGACTTTTATGAATTGTGATTCCATAACTCAGACAGAATGGAAATTGTTTTCTAATAACAAATGCTCTATCCACTACTTCAAATTTAACGCTTACTCTTTCAATGAAATACTCTAATCCTGATGATAGAAAAAGCTTAATTTTTTCTACATTATCGGTAGACAAATCATGTACAACTGAAATGACCTTAGCTACGGTACCATTCACAGGACCCAAAGATGCATCAATGTTACGTCTTATCATAACGGTTGCTCCAATCTTAATTACAATTTCCTTTGAAAGTCCAGCAGTTTTAGAATCATCGTCTTCTGTATTGGACAATACTTTTGATACTTTCTTTCTCACATACGGAATACAGTCAATCGTATCTTCGGCTATTAATAATATCTCTTTTGCTGTAATGCGATTTAACATTGCAGCATTTAGAACGTCACACATATTTCGAGTAGGCAATAAACATACAATGTCCAACGGAAAATCATTCATAAACTGGCATAATTCATTTAATCTTAGTTCAAACGAATCCCCAGAAAAAGATATTTTTCTATTCTCCAGAATCTCGCAATCAGGGTTTGTCACTAGACCAATACGAATTCTTGACAGCAGCTGTCGATAAGAATCATCCCCTTGCTGACGCATGTTGATCGTTAACTCATCATAATCAAATAATGTAGTCCATAAATTAACAGCAATCAAAGAACCGACATATTTGTTAATTTTTTCATTTGTTAATTGTACAAAAATTGGGTCCTCGTGTACAGGGGGTAATTGTAGCAGATCACCAAATAAAAGAACGTGCTTTTGACCAAACCAACCGTCTTCACAATCATTGGTATCAAATATTTCAGACAATCGGAAATGTATGTACATAAAAGTTAAATTTGATATCATTGACACTTCATCAATTACAAAAAGAACAACATCTTTGAGATTTGCTCGTAAAACTTTTAATACATGATCCGATAATTGTTTGTACTTTTGTTCCGCGTTGCATTGAATCGCGAAAAAAGAGATAGTCGGTCTTTCAGTAACTGTTAGGAAGTTGATTTATTAATAGGCATTCCTGGGGTCCTCACATCTGCGACGTTCAAATTCTTAGACGGTTCGGCCGGGACAATCATGTTGTAAATGGTTATAAAACCCAAAGGTAGGCCAACGCTCTGGCCGCTTCATGGCACCTCCGGAAGGGTCGCCGGTTAACGCGCCCCCACGTGCAATGCAGATGTGGGTGTCCTTGCGCCTCCGCGCCGTCTTCCGCGGGCAGGTATAAGGACTTTGCCGCCAAATTTCCAGACCAAGCGGCTCCCGCCGAATCTCGTCACTTTCCCGGAAAGGACGCGCCAAGGGCGCAGGGTATAGGTGGCGCGATCGGGCCTAGGGAAATTACCCGATTGGTTGACACTGACAACGTTGACCAATCGGGTCAATGCCACCACCGCCGAACTCACTTCAAGAACTCGGACGAGTCCGGCAGTGGGTGAAATAAAAGTTAGTTGCAGAAAAGGACCTTAACCAACAGGTCGTACAAAAAACTAAGACCACGCGTTCGTACGTGACTCACACGAACAACATTCAGAAAACTGACAACTCATTGTTTTATCTGTTCATGTTTATTTGTTTTGGAATTTTATTAAATACAGTTTTTTCATTGTTATTTGTTAAAACTTGGTTCCGATTTACTAACCCTACCACGGTAACGCGTCTAGGGTATTCGCGCAATTACGGTGTTGAAACAATCAAGACGGAGCCTTACAACCTCTGTGGACTCGAAAAGTAAAAATCGGGTCGCATCGAAGTTTGCGTGTGAACAACTTTGTCGTTAGACTATGTTCAACGGGTAATTGAAGCAATCTATGAACTGTCAAACCGTTTATATTAAACGCTGCTATACCAGTAGGTGCCGCTATAGCGGTATCTTTATTAAGATTTTGTTTTATCCAACACTTAATGGTTTTAATTAAAAAACTCTTTCCCGTTCCTCCTTCTCCGCTAACAAACAATCGTAATATCGAATTATCTGACCTTACAGTATCAATGACTCTGTGGAATACTCCTTTTTGGTCGGCATTTAATTTTGCTATCATTTCAGACACATCAATTTTTTCTTCCATTTTATTTCCAAGATCCCTAAAATCTTGCATTGCTTCACCAGCTTCTACATTTTGAGCGCCTATCGGATTGTCAGGGTCATCCAGAGACACGTTTTTTGTAATTCTTCATCTAACTTCATCAAACGCTTTTTTCAATTCTTCTTGTTCTTCGTGATATTGTAATGCTTTTGTAAGATGTAGTTTTACATTTTGAAATGCTTCCATATAAGTATTACAACTATTTTTTAGATCCTTTAATTCCCGCCATGGTTTAAACATAGGCAATAAAGAAAAGAAATAATCTTCCGGTCGATTATTAACATTATGTCTATAATGATTTATAAGACATCCACGCTGTCGCCGTTTTAGATAATGACTATTATCTAATTTATAATATTCAATATTATTATTTTTCGGTTTGATTGTCGTAATATCATACCATTGTACGAATTCATAAAGAGACATAGATTCTAATTCTCCTGATCTATTTGGATAATAATTATCTATTAAAGATGGACAAAATATATCTGTAGATTCACCATCAAGTGCTTCAATTTCTTGACGACTTTTTAATTTCCTCTGTCGTATAGGATTAACATCTAACCATTTAATAGTTGTATTTCGATCAGTTCCATATAAAGGCATACCTAACAATGTATCAGCAGCCTCAAGTGCTCCACATTCTCTATTGCTTATTGGATCGTAAAGCAAAATTCCAAAGAACACTTGCCAATGACTTATTATTATTATTTACACTATTTGCAAAATCACAATCAGACAGTTCACTTTTTCCTGCTTCATTCAAATATTTAGTAACATACCAAGTGAGTAGTGTCGATTTTTCACCAATAAACTGTATATCCATATTGCCTTCCCACGCAGTAAGTATAACAGGATTATAATCATTAATATCAACTTCATTTTGTGTTCGTGGTAGATCGTATAATCTACTCTTTTGTTTTAATTGTTTTCTACCTGCTATCGAAGTTGCTACGTCTCTCATATTTAGTGTGTCAGTAACAGGACGAGGAAACCCAAAACGGCACCTACGAATAACTTTAGATCCTACTTTTTTAGCACGAAGACAATAATCATTATGTTTGTGTCGTTGGTGCGTATTAACACGTCTGTGCAATAATGGCGAAATATTTTCATGCGGCATTTTGCAGCTTATATATTGTAAAATAAATTTAGAGACTTCTTCATTGGAAGATTCACCGAAAATTGGTGCACCTTCAATCCAGATTAATAAATGAAAATGTTGTACACCTCTACCTTGATATTCCCGTCGCCAGAAATAGTGTGTTACTTTACCAATCGGAGAATCTTTTGAACAAATAAAAGCAAGCATTGCTTTAAATTTATTATCAAGAAATCTCGATGTTGATACAGGATCTTTAGCAACAAGTAAACTAGTGGTTAACGAAGAGTCTTGCCACCCATTTGCGTCACGAATATATTCACCTAAATCGTTCCATAACCATTCACTAGGACTTAACGTTAGAAACCATGTCGCAGGTCCATAATGTTGTGCCATACAAGATAAATCACTTCTCGGTCTTCGCCAATATTGTTCCGTATTTCGAAGTGTAGAAAACATTGAATTTAAGTTGGACTCCAACGCTTCTTTCGACATTGCCTCTAAATACTCCGCAACTGTGTAACGAATTCGTGTATCTGTTATATTCATTTTATGGTAAATTCCACGTCTCAACTGACGAATATTCGCATTATTTAATAAATAAAACAAATATTGTTGGTTTAATCTAAATTGTGGACGCTTAGATGTCAAGCGACATTTAATAAATTCGTGCTCTTGAAGTTTGTTCGGTCTACTTTCATCACATTGTCCATTTGAACCAAATGGAAATAAATCTGGAAAACACATCAAATCTAAATTCTTTTCACGATTATCTAAAGGTATATCCTGTATTTTTAACATTTGATATAAAGCAGTTGCAGATTGATTTTCTTTTTTTTCATGTAGAGGATATATAGTATATTGCTCGTAATAGCTATCATCTTTATCTTTTTGAGTGAGCATTGCCTTGCGTGGATCGTCTAATGCATGTTCTACATGATCATTTATCTCTTTCACATGTAATTCTAAATTATTTAATAATGGTTCACAGTCATCACTTGCATCATTCACTGTTTTTTGCATTTCAAATTCTATATCATCCAAATTCCCTAAAAACAATTTATCATGAATATCGGGCAGTACAATTTCTGAATACAAAGGATTATTGTTTTTCAACCATATTAAGGGGGTAGACACGTCACGTGACCTAACCGATTCGGCAAGTCGGTATTACAGCAGGTTTTTTCTGCACAGAAATGGTAATACCGATAGATCGACGATTGCCCGGTAAACGCGAGAGGGAGCTGTTTGCTATTTCCGTATTCTATTCTGAATAAGGAAATAAATTCTAAGCTGTTGCGTTGTACTTATAAAAATTTAAACGGAAAGACGGCTGGTACTGCAAACGTAGAAAATAGATTGTACATTTTAATTACTTGAAATGTGCTTATGCTACAATATTCTACGTTAGCAGTAAGGAATTATAAGTGAAAAGGGAAAATAGATGAGGGGATGACCCCAGAAAATGAAGTTTGTTAGGTTAGACATTTTTTTACTAGCAAAGCACCGAAACAGAACATGAAATACAGTTATTACACGTCCTATGCAGAAAGCAGTTATGAACAAACATTATATATAAAATTGTAAGGAATCGATTGACGTCACTTTTGCAAAGATCTGATTACAAATTGCAGAACTTCAGATTCGTCACTGCTTAGCGTGCAACATTGTATAGTCCCGCTGGTTTCGAGCGTCGAAGCCCACGAAACTCAGCGAGACACATGATTGTTGGCGAGCATCGCGTTTGACGATTCTAGCTACACAATCACCCCGTATAAATGCTAAGAAACGATAGTGTGAAGCGGCGTGCGTTTCAACTGCACATTGACAATATCGAAGAATATTAGCTCCGTATTACGATGTTCTTCACCAGAGCACTGCATTACTGATGAAAATGATGCCAAACATGGAGCAATTCGGTCTATTTTTAGTGAACGTAGTGTGTGTGTCCTAATCATGTATTCATAAGAAAAAATAGACCGAATTGCTTCGCGTCTCGACTAATTTTCGTGGACATAAACTCACGAATCCATCGGTGGTAACACTCTTATCAAGGTGTAGTGAGAAATATGAACAATTTCATATTCAGTACTGGATGACTCAAGTCGCCGTCGACCGAGGGCCCTAATAAATGTGCATTTATTTGAGAAACCAAAGCCGCGTCACTCGTGACACCTACTCGCGAACAGATACATATATGTACGTACGAGAAGAAGCAATGCAATTTCCCGATGACTTGAAGCAACATTTCAATACGTAAATGCATGAAACTCTGGGATCAGGAATTCCCAACCAAGTGATGCATATGTAAGAACTGGCGAAATTCAACAATAGTTTGTCGTCTAAATTTTACAATTAAAGTATTTATTTGACGCGAATATACATATGTAAAGTTTGTCAGCAAAGTCTTTCTCGATTTGAGTTCTATAGAAGGCTGACTTTCCTTCGCCATGCAAAGTCCTCTCTTGTCCTTCACGCTAGCAATCATGCAACTCGCTGACTTTCGTGGGTTTCGACGCTCGAATCCAGCGGGGCCATACAATGTTACGCACTAAGCAGTGACAAATCTTCAGTTCTGCATTTCTAATCAGATCTTTGCGAAAGTGACGTGAATCTATTCGTCATGTTTTCTCGATCAAATTGGCCCCAAAAATGATATTATTCGGACCATAATTAAGGAAATTACGTGAAAATTTGTTTGCAGAATTGGAAGCCCGTTTCGTTAAAAATAGTCAGATTCAAATTATTTTCTGTCAATTTAATCGGGAGATTGCCAGGAATCAATTTGTGTCACTTTCATATTGATACGATGAAAAAAAAAACAAATTCTGTTTCTATATAATCGATGACACATCGCCTAGCAACAGCGATCTCGTGCGGCTCGGGCCACAAAGGTTCTCGTCAGTTATTCGAGGATCTAAGATCGTTACGGGCTCTGTTTGGTGTACACGATACGGACTTTTCGCTATCCCCACCACTTCTGTCTCACTCTCGTCCGGCGAAGGCGAGAGCGAGATGGAAAGAGAGCGAGCGAAGGCACTGAAAGCGAGCGAGGACAGTACGAGACAGGCGACGCGTTGATATTTTGTCTCGCTCCGTCTTTCGGACGCCTGACACTCCGTCCTTTGTGTGCGCGACGGGCGTGCGCGATGGTCGCAAGTGCTTACGGTGAGCACGGGAACCGCTTCGCAAAAACTTGACGCAGGCCCGGCATAAGTCATTTTTGCGCCCTAAGCGAACTTGTCAAATTGCGCCCTTTATTATATTACATTTATTTGAGATTATTTATGACTATACTCTGCCAAATTAGGCAACTGCTAGGGCGTAAGGTTGACAAGAAGTGCAAAATGGCCTTTTCATTGTTGGCATTGTTGAAAATAAATTTTTAAATGAAATACTACAAATTATACTGCAACGGTTTTAAACTACGAGTAGAGTAAGGTCATGAAGAAGCTCAATTAAATGTATTATAATAAATGGCGGAATTTGGCAAGCTCGCTTATGGCGCAAAAAAGACTCGTGCCGTGCCTGGCTATCTGACCGTGGCGCGGATGCATCGAACAGTCACGATTCCATCTGAGCACTCGCGCCCGTCGCGCACGCCCGCCGCGCACGCAAAGCGTTCCATCCTGCTCTCCCCTTCGGCCAGAAAGAAGCGAGAAACTCAGCCTCGGAATTAGGGCTCCGTTCATGATACGGGCTCACGCCGGTCAGGACCAGCGAGCGCAGGGTTGCCAGATCAAGCCTGATCTTTTGCCGGAGATTTCAATTTCGTGGAGGATTGGACTGGGGAAAGTGAGAAAAAAAGGGGCGAAGAAAAAAACAGGCATCTAAAATTCATTATAATAATGACTTCTTATAAAGGAGTAATAATAATAATAATAATAATAATAATAATAAAAGTATTATGAATAGTTATTAGAATTTGTTACAGATTTTAATAGATTTCTATTTTGTTTATGGCACGCTGCAACATACTCTCTATTCTGCTGGAGATTTTTATTGTGCCTGCCTGAGGCCGGAGACAACGGTTCAAAACCCGAGACTCCGGCTGAATGCGGAAGATCTGGCAACCCTGAGCGAGCGGCTAACGAGACTTTACATTCAGATATATTGGCCGGTGAGTTTCGTAACGCGTATACTCCCACCATAGGTACCGCTTAGCTGCCTCGGTGCTCCTGTTCGCAACGTTTTCTGACTCGCTCTCGTTCCATCTCACTCTCGCCTTCGCAGAACAAGAGTGAGCCAGAAGTGGTGGGGATAGCGCCAAGCTTCTGTTGTGTATAGGCCAAACCGAGCTGCAGCGTAGAAATACACACATCAGAATAGGTGTGCCTTAGCTTCGAAAAAATTCAGGAGCTTTATTGGTCAGAACATTGATTCTTTCTCGATAGCTTCATCTCGTATTGGTCATAACAGCCACACGGCTACGTTCAGACGGAGCCGCGCAGCATTCCCGTTACCCCACCATACCCTTGGGTGGCCTCGTAACTCCAACAGACAAATCCACGATCGTCAGATTGTGGTGGCTGATTTCTCCTCGATCGCTTTTCGCGAAAACGAATCGACCGGCCAATATATCTGAATACGACCTTAGAATAAAGATATAATGAAAGATGAAAAATTATTCGAAGCCCAAGATGAAACGCCTTCGAATAAACAAAGGAAACTAATAAATACCTGGAGCTAAATAAAATTTTAGATTTAGGGTACACACACCCTACCCCAAACATCGTGTCGATTGGCCACTGGGGCCATTCGGAAGTATATTCTTTTATTTAAAAAATGCCCATCTCTGCATAGGACCGTAAAGAATTACAAAAAAAAATCAGGGAGTCAACTGTTGACTGATTTAGAGACTTTTCCTTGTTGTATGTTATATACAATAGTTGGAAGAATAATAATAAGAGCAATAATTGCAAATAATTGGTGTAACTTCCACATTCTGAAAATATGATATCAGTAAATCAATATTTCCAGTATTAGTAAAAAAGTTCCAATCTCTTTTTTTATTTTAAATAATGTGGCCATATAATTATAACATAAATTCGACAGCGGTTTCAAGTGATGTATGTGTTACAATAAAAGCGTTAATTTAGTAAATGTACACAGTTCCCAGCAGTTATATGCCTAAAATGCATATAACCTAACCTACAATCGTCCGAAAATTCATACATTGACTGCATCACGCTTTTACTGTGGCTTGTGTATCCAGCTAACGTTTCAGTTTTGCTATGACTCCACGTTGGCAGTCCTCCCGATTAGGCGCCATCTCGTGTCCACTAGCTCAACTAAATTTGTCACGTGACTTGCTCTGTATTATCGCCAATATGGCGGAACTCGTAATTGGGAATGCAATTACGAGAATACGCTTTTCGTCCTTATATGAGCAGATTTTGAGCTGGGTGAGGTCTCATTCGAAAGAGGAAAGTTCAGTGCAGCGCGCTCTGGTCATCGTTTGAGTCACAAGACTCTTTTAGTGACCTAAAAATACCTTGGTTCATGCGGGTGTATTTTTTCGATTTTTGCTCTACTTTGAACACTCATATTATTAGATATCAACACAATCTCCTCGAACCATGACCAGAGCGCGCTGCACTGAACCTTTCTCTTTCGAATGAGACCTCGCCCAGCCCAAAATTCGCTCATATAAGGACGAAAAGCGTATTCTACTAAACCCATGTTTCGGGCCAGATTGTGTCGGTATACAGCGCGCTGCATTACCCGTGTCTACCCCCTTAAAGCTTCAAATACCTTTTTAATGTCCACTAAATCTTCCCAGATTATTTTTTTTTTAGTTGGAACATTTCGAACTAAATTAAATTCATGATTTAAATTTATTGGATCAGTGTTAGAACATAACTTGTCGAAAGTCTGTTGTAAAGGAAGTGGTAAATGAAATGTTCTACCTTTAACTTTTTGTATCCTTTGTTGTGCAGGTGTTTTTTTATTAACAACTGTTCCCATTTTAACAACAGTTTGAAAAGCTTTAGCTCTCTGTAAAAGCAGTTTCTCAAATTCCTTAAGAGATGATATTATCTCAGGCACATCATTTACCGTGAGATTATTTAGAATACAATAAGCAGGCAACGAGCCACTACAAAATTTTTTATCACAATACTTACATATATATTGCGGATCAATTTTTTGTTGCTTTACATACATTAAATCTTTCCAAATTCGATTATCCCTCCGCATTTTTTGTTTACTAATTTTAAAAACACTTCTTCTGTAACAAAGTCTTTCATACGATATACAACTATACTGCGGGGTGTCCAGTGGACATTTTCTCAGTACCATAAATGCATTATGATATTTTGATACAATATCATCATCACTTAACATTATTTCAGTTTGCTGAAGCTTATACATATCTGCTTTTTCTTGCGCGAAAGTTACAATTTCATTTAATATATTCAGATCAGCAGAATACAATGCTTTGTCCAGATACAACATTTTTAGATAAAAACTTTTAAGTTGATATATAAAACGTCTAATACTTCTTACTTTGCGGAAATGAGGTGACAATAACTGCATTGGAACAGACATCGCTTTACAAAGATTCAAATCTATATAACAGCCGTGCGTATGGCCTAATTTTTCATGATTTGAAGTTTTCACAGTACACTCGTGAATGTTTTGCATAAGTTTGGGTAAATTCTTCAATGTACATATATTTACAGCTTCTAGAAATTTATGATACCGGGCAATTAGAAGCGGATTAATTTTACATAAAGAACTGCACGACCACGATTTTTTTGCTCGTGCTTCAATCAAAGGTAATACATTTTCAGTCTGTCCTTTCATATTTATTATTAATGGCTCCGTTATAGTGACTTCAGATGAATTTATATCGTAATATGTAGAATCAACAAAATAATTTTCAGAAGAAGCTGTATGTTTAGATCTGCCACACAGCGCGCATAATTTGTCATCCACCGTAGAACATTCTGCAAAAACAGTCAAACATGTTTCTGATTTGTTTTTAAGCAGAGTTAACATTTTATTCATATTACGAATATAACTGTCTCTAATGTGTATACACCAGCGTACGACTTTCTCAACTTCTAATCGGTTTTTAATATAACCTTTACCGCAATCTGTAATATTGAACTTGTGTAAAATATTTTTAACAATTACTTCCGCAGAATCGCGAATTTTCATAAAAATTCTAGACCGAAGCTTAACATATTTTTTTCTAATATTTTTGGCAGTATTGTTCTTAGCAAGTGTTAAATTACTTCTTTTCTTTTCATTTTCAATGTTTTGTTGATATCGAAATCGTAATTTAAAAAGAATATTCTCCCGTTCTTTTTTATATCGATGTACTTGTTTCGCGCGATTTTGTTCCAGATGTTCTTGATATCGTAACCGTCTTTTAAAAAGAAAATTCTCCCGTTTCTTTTTATATCGTTGTACTTGTTTCGCGCGATTATTTTCCAGATGTTCTTGATATAGACACCGTCTTTTTGCATTTTTTTTTAGCATTATTGTCTAAATCTGGCTCATCAGATAGACATCGTTTTTTATTATTACTTTCTAAATTACAATTCGCTTTAGTCTGTTTTGTTTTTCCTTTTGTTAATGAAAGCACTTCCTGAGGGGCACCACAATTTAAATCATGAGGAAAATGCTCAACAACATTGGTTTCAAACATTTGTATTAAATGAAGACGCATTAAGCTGTGGTCATACCTTACTTTGTCTGGGTTAATATTACAAAATAATGAAACTGCAAAGGCTATTGCGAAAACACCACAATCGCTACTATTCGGTTGTTGTTGCACAGTAGGAAATTGAACAGGATTCTGGGTAAAATCATATGTTGGAAATAATTTCTTCAAAAATTCATCCTGACACTTATTTAACCGTTTTTTATTTAAAGAATCATAAATAAATATATTTTTTGAATCAGGAGACACGGTAGTGTCTCGCGCCAAGTATATGTATATATATATGCGTAACGCGAGACACAGAGTGGCTCTATTACGCCACGACTCGCTATCAAGAACCCTGAAATTTCCGAACCTCAATAACGGCTGATCCGATTAAATGTTGAATGGTCTTAATGGATAGCCTGGGTTTGATTTACATAAGAAAAGTGTCTTCGTTTTGTTCCTACGGACCTTATGAGCTGAGATATTTCGATGTAAAGTGGCAATTTGCCGATTTTCATGTTCGTAAATTTCTTCATCGTCATCGTCCTACACTTCTAGGCAAGAGGGGTGTATGAAAGGGTGAGGAAATGTCTCTCAGGCACGTCGCTCATTGGATGTGGGTTTCGGCCAATCGCGTAACAAGTTGTTGTAACCTGACAGCTAGACAGAGATATTATAAATAACCTACCAAGTGCTAAGTGTCAACAAATGTTTTGAAGATATTAATGCATCGATATGAAAATGGAATGCGCAATTTAAATACATATAGGGTAAAGGACCCAATTACTGTTACCCTAAGCTGTTTTACGTAAAATAACGAATAAATCTTATAAAATTATGCATAAAAAAAATTTAACATACAATTCAAACTGTTATTTTTATGATACAAAAAACAGTACTTAATTTTTTCTTCGTTAATTTGAATAAAACGATACAAAATTTTAAGCGAATATTAGGAGAATGGAAACGATGACTTCCTTACTAGCGAAAGAGAAAACAGGTCGTTAAAGAAAATGCTGTAATTGTAATATTTAAGCTATTAACATAACAAAATATGTTTTAAATAATATAAGCATCATAGAAAGTAATAAAGATCCGAATTCACCGATTCATTAAGTCTTTTTATTTATTAATTGGGTAAAAGTGATTGGTACAAGCGTTTCCAGCATTTTGGTATTACTATCATAGCAGTAGTTGCTCATGTACATGACACGACGTAACCTTAAAATGACATAAACAGTATTAGGTTAGCTGGCAGTAATTGGGGCACGGTGTAATAGACAGGTGTACCGACTCTATACCTTTAACCCCAACGATTTTGTGTGCCGATTTCTGTTTAGTTCCCCTGGCCGTCGCGAGAGGCGTCGTGACTTAAAAGGCATATACATATGTATTAATGAGACTGTAGTAGTAGAGATTTTAGTGGTATTACTGGGCTTGCCAGAAACAACAGGCCATGCTGTAAATGCCTTTACGAGATCGACGAAATCTGCTGGCCGGCAGAAGAACTAGGACGAAAAAGTCACACATTCTGACACAGTCGTAACACCTGTCTATTACACCGTGAATTGGGGTGTCAGTAAATCAGTCAAATACATTTGAAGGGTGTCAGTAATGGATCCCCATATAAATTTTAGAAATTGATGAATTTATACATAAAAATCGAAGTTTTAAGATCCACCAAAATTTTTTCATCAAGTAAACACATTAAACAATAATAAATAACAAGAACAACATATACTTTTAGTAGGGTGGTCCTTATTTTTCGACTTTTGAAAAATTACCGCGGCACCCTGTCATAAGATTCTCTACCCGAAAATATGAACTAGTATTTTTTTATTTAATTTTTGCAAAGTTTTTAGAGGTCGCTACCAGCAGTCAAACTTTCAGAAAAAGCATTGTATGGCCACTTCAACCATATGTAGGAATGATTATAAAGTTTATTGAGTATATTAAAAGAAAAAATATAGATACATAAGGAAAACAGAAAACACGTGTCTTTCGCCAGCTACGTCTTTCGGTTGCTACGTCTTTTCCGCCACTGACTGGCGCGAGCGTTACAAATTTGTCGTCTTGCCCGGCGCGGCGCGACGTTGCGCTATTTCTCCCCGTGCTTCCAGCGGTCAGGCGCAGCATTGCGATATTTCTCGAAAGCGCGTGTAGTGAGCCCCGAAAGCATACATAGTTGTTTCGACTTGTCATGGCTTCCACAAGTAGTGGCGTGTGTTTACTAACTAGAAATAAAACCAACATTTGGCTTATCGGCCAGTCATTACCAAATCTGAATCAGTCAAAGTTGCCTTCTGTTGGTGAAGTATTACGTTTATTTTTTTACTACAAAAGCGAAGAAAAGAAAACCATTTGTGATTCTGCGACTGTGGCTGCATGCGAAGTGATAAATTTGTGGGAAAAAGCTGGTATACCAACGAGATTGAAAAAACACGTAATAAGTGAAATAGAAAAACACTTCAAAGAGTGGCAGAATCTGAAAAAAATAAAGAGAACAAGAAAAAACGTTCGGAAGCATTAGAGAAGAAAGAACAAGACTGGCAACAAAAATTAGAAGATGTATTTGATATTGCTCACTCTGAAGCTTTAAGTATTATGACTATAGAAGAGGATAAGCAGTTTTTATTAGCACAACGACAGAAAGGTCGCCGGGGTTTAATTGGTTCAGTAGATAAAAAAAGTTTAAGAAAAAGTGAGAAATCGAAACAGAAAGCAGAACGTCTTAAAAAATTACGTGAACGTGAAAACAGAAGTATCTCGGCTTTGACAGAAAAGTGCGTACTTTCTTCTTCTACCACCAGCGAAGAAACAACTGTATCTGATTTCGAAGTCTTATCAGAATCTTCAAAAGCGCAACCGTCACAAAAGCGAGCTCGAAAAGACATAATTAATAGCCACTTAGCTGCTAGCCTTGATGTCTCTAAATTAAGTGACAGAAAAGCAGCTGTGGTCGTAGCATCTACTTTGAAAAGTGCAGGATGTGACCCTTCAGAGTTTAATGTTAATAGATCTTCTATTCGTCGACCGCGTTTGAAAAATCGAAAAGCAATAGCAGAGTCTCTCAAAAGCGAGTTCAAACCTGATTTGCCATTAATGATTCATTGGGATGGCAAGTTAATTGAAGATATTAGTGGACATGAAACTGTAGATCGTCTACCAATTTTGGTATCAGGACATGGGGTCGATCAGCTTCTAGCGGTTCCAAAATTGGATCGTGGAACAGGCGAAGCATGTGCGTCAGCTGTCTGTGAAACAATAAATTCATGGGGCTTGACCGATAAAGTAAAATCTTTATGTTTTGACACTACAGCTGTAAACACCGGTTTGAGAAATGGAGCCTGTGTGCTTCTGGAGCAAAAAATGGAGAAAGATATGCTTTGGCTTGCTTGTCGACATCATATATTGGAAATTATGTTAGAAGCTGTAGTGAGTCAATCGCTCGGTCCGTCTAGTGGTCCTGATATTCAATTGTTTAAAAGGTTTAAGAACAACTGGGAGAAAATTGACCAAAGCGATTATAAAACAGTAATTTCCGATATTACGTCTTCAAACATGCGTGGCGCGCATGCGTCGAACAGTCACGATTCCATCTGAGCGCTCGCGCCCGTCGCGCATGCAAAGCGTTTCATCCCGCTCCCCCCTTCGGCCAGAAAGAAGCGGGAAACTCAGCCTCGGAATTAGGGCTCCGTTCATGATACGGGCTCAACGCCGGTCCCGACCAGCGAGCGGCTAACGAGACTTTACATTCAGATATATTGGCCGGTGCGTTTCGTAACGCGTATTCTCCCACCATAGGTACCGCTTGCCTGCCTCGGTGCTCCTGTTTGCAACGTTTTCTGACTCGCTCTCGTTCCATCTCACTCTCGCCTTCGCAGAACAAGAGTGAGCCAGAAGTGATGGGGTTAGCGCCAAGCTTCTGGTGTGTATAGGCCAAACCGAGCTGTCAGCGTAGAAATACACACATCAGAATAGGTGTGCCTTAGCTCCGAAAAAATTCAGGAGCTTTATTGGTCTGAACATTGATTCTTTCTCGATAGCTTCATCTCGTATTGGTCATAACAGCCACACGGCTACGTTCAGACGGAGCCGAGCAGCATTCCCGTTACCCCACCATACTCCTCGATCGCTGTTCGCGAAAACGAATTGACTGGCCAATATATCTGAATACGACCTTAAGATAAAGATATAATGAAAGATGAAAAATTATTCGAAGCCCAAGATGAAAGGCCTTCGAATAAACAAAGGAAACTAATAAATACCCGAAGCTAAATAGAATTTTAGATTTAGTGTACACACACCCCACCCCAAACCTCGTGTCGATCAGTCACTGGGGCCATTCGGAAGTATATTCTTTTATTTAAATAATGCCCATCTCTGCATAGGACCATAAAGAATTACAAAAAAAAATCAGGGAGTCAACTGTTGACTGATTTGGAGACTTTTCCTTGTTGTATGTTATATAAGAAGAATAATAATAAGAGCATTAATTGCAAATAATTGCTGTAACTTCCACATTCTGAAAATATGATATCAGTAAATCAATATTTCCAGTATTAGTAAAAAAGTTCCAATCTCTTTTTTTATTTTAAATAATGTGGCCATATAATTATAACATAAATTCGACAACGATTTCAAGTGATGTATGTGTTACAATAAAAGCGTTAATTTAGTAAATGTACACAGTTCCCAACAGTTATATGCCTAAAATGCATATAACCTAACCTACAATCGTCCGAAAATTCATACATTGACTGCATCACGCTTTTACTGTGGCTTGTGTATCCAGCTAACGCTTCAGTTTTGCTATGATTCCACGTCGGCAGTCCTCTCGAGTAGGCGCCACCTCGTGTCCACTAGCTGAACTAAATTTGTCACGTGACGTGCTCTGTATTATCGCCAATATGGCGGAACTCGTATTTGGGACTGAAGTCACGATTTTTCATTATTCGTCCTTATATGAGCAAATTTGGGGCTGGGTTAGGATTCATTCGAAAGAGGAAGGTTCAATGCAGAGCGCTCTTCTCACCGTTTCAGTCACAAAGCTCTTTTAGTGACCTAAAAATACTTGGATTCTGCGGGTGTATTTTGTCGACTTTTGCTCTACTTTGGACACTCATATTATTAGATATCAACACAATCTCGTTGAACCATGAGAAGAGCGCTCCGCATTGAACCTTCCTCTTTCGAATGAGTCCTAATCCAGCCCAAAATCTGCTCATATAAGGACGAATGATGAAAAATCCCAACCCCCTGTTTCGGGCCAGATTGTGTCGGTATACAGCGCGCTGCATTACCCGTGTCTACCCCCTTAAACGTTACATTTTCACATTGGTATGAATCAGATAACGGATCATGTGAACAGTGTACAGGAAAAGATATTATGTTTAAGAATGAATTAATATTGACGAAAGATATAGTTATTGTTTGTTTACTATTATTTTCATTACAAGATGATAAAATAGTCAAAGCAATACGTAAATTTAATATATGTACTATTCCCACAACCAAAGTAGTAATAGCTGGACAATCATATAAAGTTATGAATGCTATATTTCATAGTGGTTCATGTATTGAGGATGGCCATTTCACCAGTATATGTAAAGAAGAAGGAATGACTAGTAGTTGGATTGAAGCTGATGACGTGCAAATTAAAAAAAGGCAACGGCCCAAAGGCGCTAAAGATCTTTATATTTTGTTCTTACAAAAAAATGATAATAAATAAATAAGCCAACAAAAATTACCACGCTATGGAATAGCTGAAAGAAGAATGCTGCCATTTGGGCTCCATATCAATCATCAATCAAAACGACACAGTACAATATTGTCGTAAATTAATATCAGAAAACACTACAAAATGTGTGAAATCCCCACAAAATTACCTTTTCACAAAAAGGTACAAAAAGAGCGCCAAGTATATAATCTCATCATAAAGAATCCCATTTAAAAACATTTCTTAAAGTGCTATATTTAACTTCACGAAAGTAATGATATACAACAATTGCGCCAATTATCATAATGGCAAAGAAAAAATGTATTAAATAATATTAAGCAGATATATTTTTATACAAATAAATACTTTAATACGAATAAATATTTTATTCAAAATACTTGGCGCTGCGATCTTAGTATTAATTAATTAAAATTTACAATAACTCTGTAGCGGCCATCGGCACGACCAAATACGAACATTTGGCGTGCAGATGGTCGGCACGGTTTATGACACGTGCGCCAGCAAAACTATTTTTAAGTAAGCCGCTTTCCGTTCCTTTCGTGATTGAATTTTGGACAAAGCATGTTTTGCTTCGAGACTTTCGTTTACGGCCTCAACAGTTATTGCGGGTATCATAAACCTCGAGTTTCCGGAGGGCCCACGATGCGAGGCCGGGCGGGCTGCTACCGGCCACGTCACGCGCCTCGGGGCCTTGGGGAAAACCCGCTGCATGGCCAGGAGAATTTTCTCCCGCCAAATCTCACCCCCGTTACGGTAAAGCGCGCCGAAGACGCGCTAAATAGGTGGCGCGATTTTGGGCCTTGAAAAGTACCGATTGGTTGACACCGGCAACGGGTCAACCAATTAGGAGGGTTTTCTAGTCGCGCGCGTTTTGCCGGAAAATTGTGCGTCCGGCAGACGCCAGTCTTACTACACGTCTCGACAAGGGCCAACGGCTTGTCCGTCGCGAGACACAGAATAAATACTTACTGCCTTGAACAATTGTGTATTTTAATAAGGAACCGAGTTCAACCTTCCATTCCTTTAACTCCCTTACAATCAAAAATACATAAACATGTACATATACATATTAAAAATGCAGTCAGATTTATTCTACATATATGTAATTCTATTATCATACGTAGCATATGCACACGCACACACACACGAACGCACGCACAAGGAAAGAAAGAAAAAAAAGTTTAATGCAATTTATACATATTTATTCAGTTTAGCAATACCAATTCGGGGCGCAGCGCCAAGTATTTTGAATAAAATATTTATTCGTATTAAAGTATTTATTTGTATAAAAATATATCTGCTAAATATTATTTAATACATTTTTTCTTTGTCATTATGATAATTGGCGCAATTGTATATCATTACTTTCGTGAAGTTAAATATAGCACTTTAAGAAATGTTTTTAAATGGGATTCTTTATGATGAGATTATATACTTGGCGTTCTTTTTGTACCTTTTTGTGAAAATCGTAATAACCGCATATCCAATGTATTCCCAACGATTCAGAAGGTAATATCTGTATATGCTTTTTATTCCTCGGCACGGATTGTACTCTATCCAGTGATTGTACCAGATATGTCCCGACAGGTCTATAATCTGAGCAGCTTTTTAAAATATAATTAAAATGATCCATATGCAAATCATTTAACCATCTACCTTCAGCAATAATACTTTTTTGTTCTAAAGACAACGTCATTGTTGGTGGACGTCGATCAGCTGAGATATTACTATTTAATCCGTCCTCAGATTGCTGAAAATCGCAATTAGTTTGTAATAAGCTCGAATTCAGTTGTTCCATTTTTTTACGTTGACGTATTGTGCGCTTACAAGACGCTTTAACCTCTTTTGCATTTATTTCTCTTAATGGAAGCACTTTATGAGGAACACTAAAATTTAGATCTTGAGGAAAATGGTCTATAATATTCATTTCAAACATTTTTATCAAGTGCGGTCGCATTAAACTATGGTTATATTGTACTTTTTCAGGTTTAATATTAAATAATAACGAAACAGCAAAGGCTATTGCGAAAACACCGCAATCGCTACCGTTTGGTTGTTGTTGTACTCTAGGAAATTGGACAGGATTCTGAATAAAGTCATATGCCGGAAACAACTTTTTCAAGAATTGTTCATGATCCTTCTCTAACCTTTTATTATTCAAAGAATCATAAATAAATATATTTTTTCTGTCGTAATAGCTGCATACCCAATGACCTCTTCCATACAGTAACCATACAGTTTCATACGCATTATCTCTCGACAACGAACTATATAAAAATTGTATATGCTTTTCATTTGTCGGTATGGGTGGTATTGTATCAAGTAATTGCACACGCCACGTTTCAACAGGTCTATAATTGGAATGATTTTGTAAAAGACAATTGAAACGCTCCATATCATCATCCCATAACCATTCATCACCTAAAATTTCATTTTTATTTTTTTCGGTAAACATCGATATTCCATGTTTCTTTTCTACCTGTATAGACATTTTAGTAGAAAGAACAAAAAATAACTTTTTATTTCCTCTTAATGCAATTTTTTTGAAGATTATCAAGAGACACGGCGCAATGCAGCCTGCCTATCGGGTGATGTTATAAGATACCGTTATCTCAATATTGATATAGATTAGGCTTATTTTATCCGGATCTCCCAGGATGTATGGGTTTTGGGAGAATAAAAATAAATCGGTATAGGGTGGCGTAATCAATCAATTGAAAACCCACCTCTTTTTTAATTATAAGATAAAGCGCGATGCAGCCAGTAAAGCTTAATTAACAATTAATACTCGCAAAAGCGCAAAGCAGTCAAGCGAGCGCAAAGCAGCTCAGCGAGTGTACTTTACTTTTTTTTAAAAAAAACTCCAACCTGTAAAAAACGAAAAAATTGGTATAGACACTAGCCTAATATCATACGTATTATTTTATATATAAATAAATGTAAACGTCACTTACCAAATATATAATATTTCCTCTTTTGCTTCTCCTATTGACGAGAAGTATAGAATTTCCTTCCACGGGATTTGAGACTAAAAAGATACACATTTCAATAAAGAAATTGGTTAGCAAAAATCTACACAGACTATTATTTTACACATGTAATGAAACAATAACCTATTCGTTGAAAATATCTTCATTTCATTACGCGTTCACCTTAATTAATAATAATAATGAAGCACACTTACATGTAAGGAAATCAAGAAGAATTTTTGGACGCCGTAACATGTGTGAGCTTCGGTCGCCCGCTTTGATTCTTTTTGCATTACGCGCGACCCTAGCCCCATATGCCCGCCGGTCAGAGCGAGCCCTCCTCGAACCAAGAAAATGTGCCGCCGGTAACGTCCCGCCGCCGTCAGGCGAGATCTTCTTTACCATCGCCTTTTGAATACGCTTTCAGCCGTATACGGACCGAATTTTTTTATATAAATCTAACGTAGAAGTTAAATAATAATACTCTTTTCCGTCTACGACTTTTTTCAAAAACTTAGCGTGTTTTTTATACTCTAATGAAGCTTTTTATGGGGATCTTGCATACAGCTAAATCTAACGTAAAAGTACAAACCAGCGTTACTTTAAATTTACTTACTGTAAATTTAAACGTGTAAAAAGGCTTGTTCTAACTTCGCCATCGCTTTATTTGACTAGAAAACGTAATGTTACTTAACGCAAAACGTAAAAAAGAATTTTGATAGATCGATATTTACTAAATTGTACTCTTTGATCATCAAATGTTTACCTGGCGTCTTGGCCAGCTTCAGCTTCTTGTGTTTCTTCTTCGCATTCATCCATATTGTG
This sequence comes from Andrena bucephala, assembly GCA_947577245.1. Classification (NCBI taxonomy): domain Eukaryota; kingdom Metazoa; phylum Arthropoda; class Insecta; order Hymenoptera; family Andrenidae; genus Andrena; species Andrena bucephala. Next base: position 72,560,234 of record OX387716.1, read on the forward strand.
TACGTGGAGAAACATGTGGCCAGCAACAGAAAATGTAAGTAATAAATAAATAAATACAATTCATATATATATATATATACTCATAGCAGAGTTATCGTTTATCTGGATTACAAGCGGCGTATGATAGAAAAAAGTCATACATGTAGCGCTCATTTTTGTACCGTTTTGTAAAATTTACCTGTTCGTTTACCTTCAACTCAGATAAGTTTGATATTTCTAATCGTTGGCATTATAAGTTAGAATATGCTTCAACGTGTCGAATATCTTCTTCTTGAATTACTTACCATATACAGTTACAGTATACTTCCATTAAAAGTTAGTGTAGTATACATGTTCGTTTCCGTTCAAGTCAGAAATGTTAGATATTTCTAATCGTTGACATTATAGGTTAGAATAGAATAGAATATGCTTAAACTTGTCCAACATCTTATAATTTTACTATTTACTATACTACTAGTTACAAGAGCGAATTGTTCACAAAATAAAGTTATACTACGTTACAGTTTTTTATGTGATTAAATAATTGAAAGGCTCGTGAAGTAATGAGAAGGAACATATTTTGTAATATGATGTAATTATAAATTTCGCAACATACACTATTCCAATTTTCAAATTTTTACATTTCCTAATTACCAATTTACAATTAATATCCTTGCGTTACATGTATATGACTTTCTTCTATCATACGCCGCTTTTATGAACTCTTGTTCATTTTTGCTAATTGTTTATTATTTTTTGTAGAAAGAAGAGACCGAGAAGATTTTAGCAAGTAAATCATAAATTTAATATTATACATATATTCAAATTTATTTATCTAAAGATGGAATAACGAAATTAACAACCCAATAGATGTTAGCTTAGAATGTTTAAAAATTACGGGCGAAATGCCGACGCCGCTGCCGACGCCGCTGCCGACGCCGCTGCCAACGCCGCTGCGGACGCCGATGCCGCTGCCACAGCCGCTGCCACAGCCACATCAGACGGGGAGGCCGGCCACGGCTGATGGTAAATACATATATACACATTTCAAGGAGTTATATGCTTTTATATTGCTTGAAAATAGGTCTAAATTTAAATAAAAAATATTTGACTAATAAATTTATTTTTTTACTGATTACAGAACCACGCGTAGCGCGCCACCAGCGCAGCGGCTGGAGGGTGAGAGCCCGTCAGGAGGAATGGGCCTTCATCAGCGCCCTGAAGGAGCAGGCCACCTCCCTTCGGGCCTGGGCGGTAGACCAGTACCGACGTGGTGGACGTGGACATGGCCGTGGCCGTGGCCGTGGCGATTAAAAAGATTATATAATTAATAATTACAAAGAAAATTTAAAAACAAATAAATTCTGTTAATAGAAGCGTGCAGTTTAAATGAATTAGATTATAGCTTTTTAAGCGTAGCAGCCAGTGATGAGATTCGGGCGGGTTTTCTCGCGCATGCGCGGCTTTTGCATTGCCGTATCTATGTTGGGGCGCAACTAATAGGTGTAGTATTATTGGCGGGAAAGCAGCAGGGAGATCAAGGTACCCCATTTTATTGAAACATGTACTATACTGATGCTAAAATAGCCGCGCAAGCGCGAGAAAACCCGCCCAAAATCTCATCACTGGTAGCCAGTGATGGGTAAATCATTAGAAAGTAACGTAATTTACATTACATGACAAACATGTATAAAACGTCCAGTGGACCTGTCCCGGCAATAAAAGAGCCTAATAAAGCTTGAAAAAGATGTGGGAACTTCCCTACTACGCTCTATATTGCCGGGGCAGGTCCACTGGACATTTTATACAGTAAATTTGTACATGGTGCAGATGGAACAATTTTGTAATAAATTTAATGGAGGGAATTATTTAAAGAATTTATACTTCGGGTAGAATGCTTAATTTATTTCAAGATACTTATTAACAAACAGGTGTGGCAAAACTATACAAATTAACATTTACAGAATTGGTGTTATATGGATAAATACTTTGGGTTAATACAAATATGATTTGCTAACGTTGCTGTCTCATTTCCTTTTTCTATTCGAATTCCTTAGAATTCAGATGAATAATATTTATACATCCATAATTTGGTGGGAATTCGGTAACTGATACGGTTGTCCGCCAATTTCGTCGATGTGGAAGCCCATAGGAAATAAAACTGCCGCCAGGCAAAACAGCACCACTGAAATCCATCCAAGCGTGTGCGTCCCCTTCAATTCTATATCCAAGCCCGTGCGTCCCTTTCATTTTTACCCAAGTCCTCTGCGTCTTCTTCATTTCTAAAAATAATATATATAAGCTTTACAAAAATTTCTAAATTGCTAGTATAAAAATATCTGGCAACATACCTTGTTAATTAAGACAATAATTCAGTGTCAAAATTTGGTATCAAAACTCGTGACATTTCAAATTCGGACAACTTACTTCATTTGACACTTAGCACTTGGTAGGTTATTTATAATATCTCTGTCTAGCTGTCAGGTTACAACAACTTGTTACGCGATTGGCCGAAACCCACATCCAATGAGCGACGTGCCTGAGAGACATTTCCTCACCCTTTCATACACCCCTCTTGGCTAGAAGTGTAGGACGATGACGATGAAGAAATTTACGAACATGAAAATCGGCAAATTGCCACTTTACATCGAAATATCTCAGCTCATAAGGTCCGTAGGAACAAAACGAAGACACTTTTCTTATGTAAATCAAACCCAGGCTATCCATTAAGACCATTCAAAATCTAATCGGATCAGCCGTTATTGAGATTCGGAAATCTCAGGGTTCTTGATAGCGAGTCGTGGCGTAATAGAGCGACTCTGTGTCTCGCGCTGCGCATATATATATATATATATATATATATATATATATATATATATATACTTGGCGCGAGACACTACCCTGTCTCTTGATGAAGCTAAATACCGCGAAATGTGTGTTATTGAGGTCCCATAGGGCGTTCAATGGTATTCCCTCGACTTATATGCTAGGTGATACCACTTTAACTGCGGTTGCGGAAGACCTCGGTGTTACGTTTATGGTGGGTCTTGATTTTCGTAATCATTATCGCAGCATCACTTGTAAGGCAATGAAAACCCTCGGGTTTATAGCCCGTTTTGCGAAACACTTTAAAAGGATCAGGACATTAAAACTGTTATACGTTGCACTGGTAAGGCCACTAGTTGAATATACGTCGGTTATTTGGAGCCCCAAGCATAAGCTATACGCTAGCTTAATTGAAAGGATCCAACACAAGTTCCTTAGGCTTGCCATGAGGGCATCTGGCAGCCCTATGAGGTTCAATGACCACGATTATAGTCCTGCCCTGGTAAAGATGAGGCTCTCTACCCTTAGCGACCGCCGTGTCTGTTCCGATCTACTGTTTCTGTATAAAGTTTTTCATGGTCAGATAAACTGCCAAGAGCTGTTAGCATTGATGTGTTTTCATGCTCCGCAACGGTCACTGCGTACGAGACCCCTTTTTGTATCGTGCGCCCCGGAATACCATCACTACACTGCCGATCCCATAAATCGCGCTATGGATGATTTTAATCAGTGTCCTGCGGACATAGATTTATTTCAAGCCTCCCTCGCGACGTTCAGAAATCAGCTACTCAGCAGACTGCCACCTCTGTAATTTAGCGTTACCCTCACCGGGTACGCCGTGTATAGACTGACATGTTTATTGTGTTGTTATGTTTTGTTACTTTATATTCTATGTTTCCGTTCATTTTATTTTATTTTATAGTATTTTATTGTATTTTTTTTATCTTAGTATTTTGACTATATTTTGTATTCTAAAGAGTTCTCCCGTTGATTAAATAATAATAATAATAATAATAATAATAATAATAATTACTTGCAATCAAATGTATATAAGGGCACTCCACATTTTTCAAAGTCGATTTTCTTGAATTTGGCTGAATTCTTACTGCTTTGGGAAATTAAAGTCCGAGTGAAGACCTTCGCGTACACTAAATACAAACAATTTCTGAGATGGACAGTCCTGAAGGTCCCCTTGTTAGTGCCGCGTTTCGACCTAATCTGCCCCACTGTGCGCCGTGTTCGCCTTCACGGAAACATCAGCTTGGCACGTGGCACCAGTAAAGTAGATTCTGACTTATGCTTGGAACTGATTAAATGGTAGCCTTCTCCGACATATATTTTATATTTTAGTTCATTACACAGGATGTCCGCGGGAACAGTAAACACCTGGATATTTCTTAACGTATTGGAGATATAAAAGAAATTGTATATATGAAATTGCAAGGTTGGAGGGGGCAAATTTACTGGGGCAGCCGATTTTTTTCTTTGATTATTATTTTACGAGATACGATGATCAATTTTTTTTTTAAACGAAACTCTTTTTTTTAACAGATCACTTGATAGTGCGTTTCAAGACCAATTGAATAAGGTATAATGTATACACTTTATTTTAGTCGGTTTTGGAGATATGATGTTTTAAAATTTGCTAACGCCGCTAAGTTGTGGCAAAGTTGCGACAAAGTTGCGGCATAGTTGCGGCATAGATGCGGCAAAGTTGCGGCAAAGCTGTGGCAAAGTTGCGGCAAAGTTGCGGCATAGTTGCGGCAAAGTTGCGGCAAAGTTGCAGTGCATTACTGCAACGCAACTATGCAGCAACTATGCAGCAACAATTCTATGTCCGCCCCGTGCAATGTTGCACGGCAACGTCGCAGCAACCATACATCGACATTGCACTGCAACCATGCAACATCGCAAGCAAGTGCAAGGTTACTGCAACCATCCTGCAATGTTGCCGCCACGAAGTGTGCTGTATGGAAATTACATATGTTTTATTAAATGTTTTTGTGTTCAAAACTTCTAGGAATTCCTTTTTTGTGTATGTTTCTTCGAAGTATAAGTCATGTGTATGTAGAAAGTTTTGTATTTCCTGCTTTGTGCTGCTGCTATTAGGGATTTTTTCATATATTCGGGAATGATATGGTGCATTATCTATTACAATCGCACTACTTGGTTTTAAATTTGGAATTAGTTGTTCCTCAAACCACTTTTCAAAAACCGTGGTGTCCATGTTCTTATGGTAATCTATATTACAATTTTCAATATTTTTGCCACACAGTTTCCGGGCACCATGCACCTACCCATCTTCACTTCGACAGTGCAAAATTACTAATCGCTGTCCTTTATTTGGTGGCATATGGACAACATACTTTGCACTATTATCCGACCACCCTTTTTTTGCCGTGTCGTGGGTATCATACCACGTTTCGTCAAGGTAATAAATTGTTTTACATCCATTCCGGTATAATTTTATGATATCTAAATAGTACAGCCTCCACCTGACAATTTGTTCACTTTCCATGACTGAAACGCGTTTATCTATAACTTGGAATTTGAATCCCATTTTTTTAAGGCACATTCTTAAAATCTTTTCAGATGATGTATATCCTTCAGTTAGGTCACGTTGCAACTTTTGGTGCAGTGTTTCTATTACTGGAATTTCGTTATTTTGGTAGCAATTATATATTTCGGTCCGAATTATGTCTTCCATGGAAGCTGTTAATGATATAAATTTTCCAGCATCTGGGCGTATTTTTCTTGCCTGTATTCCGTTTTTATTTATTTTGTGAAGTTTCGAATACGAAACACCTGTCAGTGCCGCCGTTTTTTTTTTAATGCTTCGGTTTTCTCTAGATTGTCTAGACGTCTTATATTTTTATATACATTTATACAAATTTTTAGGGCATCTTCTGTCAGGTGTAGCTTCTTCTTCACTTGATCCTCTTCCTCGCTATCGCTATCGATGTCGCTATCGCTATTATTTATTGTTCTGTTACGCTCGAGAAGCCTGGGGTCGAGATTCTAGCAGAGAATCTCGGGGTGCTTCGGGTCGTCCTTCACGATCGTCGTCCAACAGGCTCTGAAGGTTCGGGTGAATATGCCGGGACGGAAGGATTCAGCTTGAAACCGAAGGTAGGGGATCGTTGCCGGTTAAAGAGTTGGAACTCACCGTAAGGTTTAAACAAGTTTATTCTGTCCCGATCTGGGTGATAATGACACTGTGCCTAATTCAGGCATGAGTCTCGTATAAAGTCAGGTATGAAGTCTCTATCAATTCTGAGCTCGCATTGCTCGTACATCGTTCTTATACTTTAATCGGGACGAAGCGGGGACCATCGGGGTCTCCGTCTTTGGCCGGCTTTTGGGTGTTTCACCATGTGCTGACGTTTCTCGGTGCGTTTCCGAGAACTCTTACGGTGGAATTAGACGGCTCGTGGAGCCGCGATCCACGAGCCGTCTGATCGGTCATGGCTCCGCTCGCCCGGTCTCGCCAAGCCGACATGACGAGCTAGACGAGCCGAGCCAGTTTGCGGCACCACGAGCCGTCTGATCGGTCATGGCTTGCCGAGTCGAGCTCGTCAAGCTGACTTGACGAGCTGAACGAGGCGAGCCGGATCGCGGAGCCACGAGCCGTCTGATTCCACCTTTACGCAGTTGTTCCGGATTTCGGCCGTTCGACTATGGCAATCGGAATGAGCGCCGTGTCGACACGTTTAGGTGTCGGTTGGGACACAACATCCCTCCCCCTTTGAGGAAAGGGTGCTTAGGGGAATTTTCGCAAGACGGTTTACAAAATTTCCCGGTACCCTAAATTGTCAGGGCCTCGGCGTACTCGCTGTCCGTGGCTGGTTTTTTGGGTGATCGCCACACGAGGCTTGGCTGCTGGGTTTTTCGGCTCCTGCATTTTCGCTGGTGTGGGGATTTGCAATTTTCGGCTCATTTGGTAGTCGCGTTTCAACAAATACATGACTAGTATAATAAGTATTATTAGTACGATAGTTGTCGTTGATACCTCCTTTAAGGCCGGTATAATATTGCAACACGTCGTCTACGTCCTGAGTCAGCTCGGTCAGTACGGCATTTAATGTAATGAAATAATCTACTAAATCAGCTCTTCGTGTTTGCTGTAGTACGGCGATCTGCGTACGTAACAGTCTCGTCTGTTTTGCTAATATTTCTTCGTTGCGCTGTATTGTTTTTTCGGCGTCATGTAAGTGATGTAGCGTATTATTTGATATTTGGATTTGTTTTTTCATGGCGGTCATTAATGTATTTTGTGCTCCGTCTAGTCGCGACAAGTAGTTGTTAATTTGTTCGGCGTCGTCGGCGTCCATAGTACCGAATATGGTTTTTGCTAAGGTCCCTGTCACGTCCCGCGACGTAGAGTCTACTATTATCTAACCTTTAATCAAGTATATTTACTATTTCGTACTTTGGTGTATTATAACCACCTCATATATAACATATTGCCATAAGGCATTGTAATCCATAATCTACGGTAAGAAGAATCAAGTCAAGAATCGACAAACGGCAACAGTGACCAGGAGGACCAGAACGAAGGAGGTAGCCGCACACCAACTAGCCGCACACCAGCTAGCCAACCGCGCGCACACCAAGGAGACCAGGGGTCGCCAGCTGATGGGTCAGAGGCCCCTTCCGCCAACGGAGTCAATACCTTCACGAAGCTGCGCTCCTGATCATCGCCAGAAGTTTGCCCTCCCATTATTTCCCGTAATTCGAGCTCCAATACGGAACCGATGTATATTAACTTCAATCCCTAGTATGTGGGCTGTACGAAATCAATCATACAGAGCACATCGAAAACCCAATAGCGTAAACATCTTAAAAATGAATTAAAATAAGAATTTAACTATCGACGTTGCTGAGGGTTTCGTATAACGGCAGAAATACGACTTAAGTCACGCAGAAGACACCGAAATAGGTGCGTAATAGCTACAATTCTGCAGTAAACAAAACTCTCGGATAGTCCGAAGGAAAAATTTCATCAGGTGGATCCCACGGCAGATGATTGGAGGATTTCATCTCCCACCGTCCTAATTGTCATGTGACAAACCTGGAGAAGGAGTGATCGACAGCCCTATAAAAAAGGGACCGACCACCCGCGGAGCGCATTAATTAACATGAATTATTATTAATTATCATTCTTACAGCATTAATTATTATTATTATTACTGTTCAATTAATATTCATTATAAAAGTAATCACTGTGGTTGAAACTACCAATTCTTATCATACGTTTTTTTGACAGACTTATAAAGGTGATTGTTTTATTATAAATAAAGGTGATTATTTTATTATAATATCAGTGAGTGAAGTGTTTCCACCCCTCAGATTCCCCATCCTAATAATCGGGCGTTCGTCTTTTGGAAAAGTGAATTCAATAACGAAAATGTGCATTGACAGTTCACGGGTTGCGCTGATTGACGGTATTACCTATGAGCAGAACGTTGCCCGCGGTTTTACCAGAGATTAAGCGCAGACCTTGATCGACGCGATTAGTTCAAATATTACGAAATTCTAAATAAATGTTGCAAATGAGGAGAAATCACGCTTCCCTCCGCCGACGGTGCCGCTGAAGAACAGAACGTTGCCCGCAGTAGCCCCTGGTGCGGAAGGTGGAGAGTGATTCATTTGTCAATTAAATAATTATTATTAAAAATTTCAAAGAACGAATGCGGAGAAATCATCGCGCGGGGCGACGCGTTCAGCTTCGGAAATTGTTCAAACAATTTCAAGAAACCCCGGCGACTAATAAAGACATTCTGGGAGTCACCAGAAATCAACGGAATTCCTGACGCGCCCATCAAGTGGCGATTAATTGCTATTGATTTGCCATCATCGCAGCCGAATTAAGGTAATTACGAAATTAAAATACGTTATAATCTGTTATCTGTCGTACTCAACTATCCCAGAGCTTAAAGTCCCTGGACTAGCTCGAAAGCGGAACAAAAGTATAAACTCCCTAAAATCGCGCCCCAAATAGGAAGTAGGGACGTAACATCCCTATTCCGTTAATTAACCCCCGTCGCTTGTCTGGAACGTAAGTCGGTATTTCCGACACCTGATCTATTCTTTTGTATAGTTTCTCTGCTCTTCTAAGTAAGGGGTCTAAGTGATCCCCACATGTTGACTGGATCACGATCTTGCTTTCGCATCGACGCAATAGTTTGTTTACGTAAGAAGCTAGCTGCCGATTTCGTTCTAGGAGAGTGTCCATTTTTAGATGAGTCACGATCTTCCATGAATCGGTTACCATGTGCAGTTCCCCAAGGTGCGTAAAGTGGATTCCTGGTTTATGCTTGATCGGTGATATTGTATATGAAGGCTGGCCGCCAGTCGGCGCCGCTTCGATTAGACCTCCCGCTAGTGCGGTCATCCTGAAACAATGAAGTCGGATTCTATCCCCTCCTATTTTAGCTAATTCGCACCTACTATATATATCAGTTTGATCGCGATTTTTTCTTACTAATAATCAGTCCCTTTGCCTAGTCCAGTTTCTTTTTTTTTTTCGGAATGTACTCTGAGGATCTTCGGGCGGTAAGTACCATTGCTTTTGTTACTAGTTCCCTATTGTTTGTTTTATTTCTGTGGTTGTGCTTATTAGTTTTCATTTTTCTGGTACTATTAGATGTTCTCTGAGCGCCGTATCAGAGGCTATATCTCAATAAGGGAGATGTGCTCGATCCGGGAGGAACGGTCTGTACAGCGACGGTTCCTGGTCAATTTGTGGGAGGAAGGGTACCCGTCGTGGGCCCTAACTTGTGACACATTCGGGTTACGTCGTTTGTTTGGCTTGTCCCGAATGGATGAGGAATTAAGTATTTCTTTTCCTCTTAACGTTTCCTCCTCTTCTTTTAAGATGCGTTTTGAATCTGATTTTTTTTTTCTATCTTTTTGTTTATAGGAAGAGGATTGGGGCCAATATGCTGTGTAGTGTTGGCTTGTTACTTTTTTTTTTGAATATATTTTAATTCTACCCACTTGACGTGTTCTCCCAATTACTTTCCTTTTACTTCCGTGTCTTATTCCCGCATATAGTGATTAAGGTTCGTCGTTGTGTTTTTATTTTATTTATCCGAGTCCCTTCTTATTTGTTACTACTCGATGAGGTGTTTCAATCTGTTCGCGTGTGTGCGTAGGGTTTCTTTCCTTTTTTAATAGTTACGTTTACTTCCGAGTTTTTTCCCACTATTAGGTAAGGACCTACCCATTTGTTATCTAATATTTTCGATCTCCCTCGACGTACGGATTCGTCGTAGAGCCAGACTTTGTCGCCGATTTTGAACTCTATTTCACGCGTTTTCTTATTGTATTTCTTTTTTGATTTTTCCTTAGCTTGCTGGAGTCGCTCCCTTGCTACTTCGTTTGTCGTTCTTATACAAACCTCCTCTGTTGCGCGTAGTCTTCATAGTTGTACGTTTGTCTAGGCGGATTTTTTAACGCGGTATGCCGTCTTTCCATAAACTAATTCGTGTGGTGTGAAACCCGTCGCGGTGTCTGGGGTTGTATTGTAGGTGAACATCGCATAGGGTAACCATCGATCCCAGTTTGCCTGATCATTGTCTACGTAATGTCGCAGGTGTTCTACTAGAGTGCTATGTGATCTTTCTAATGCTCCATTTGACTCTGGGTGATACGCGGTTGTTCGAAGTAGTTTACATATATTTTTAAACATTTCGCTGAGAAAGTTTGTCCCTTGATCTGTTAGTATTTTTTCGTGTACGCCGTATTCACATACGATTTTTTCGACGACTGCCTCAGCTACCGTTGCTGCTTCCTGATTCGGCAGGGGAATCGCCTTGCTAAATTTCGTAAGGAGGTCCTGGAAGGTTAGTATGTAGATATTTCATTATTGGCTTGCAGGGGCCCTACTATGTCTATTGCTACTTTTTCAAAGGGTTCTCTTGGTGTATCCGTAATTTCCATTGAAGCCTTAGTTTTTCGACCTAGTTTATTTTTCTGACAGAGGCTACATTTCCTTATGTACTCCTCGATCTCCTTATTCATATCTGGCCATTCGTATTTTTGTTTTATTCGCTTCGTAGTTCGCTGAATACCTTGATGACCTCCCGTGGGTGTGCAGTGGTATTCGTAGAGAATTTGTCGCTTCGTTTCTTCGTTGTGGACTTCGGTTGGCTTTTCTTCTCTTACTTCCATGTTCTGCAACGCGTGCACATTCCTGCTTAGCGCGTCCACATTAGTATTATTTTTTCCTGATTTATGAATTATCTCGTAATCGTATTCGGCTAGTAAAATTCTTCATCTTATTAACCTGGATCCTGGGTCTTGTACTTTAAATAACCATACAAGTGCCTTAAGGTCTGTGACTACTTTGAATGAGGTACCAATGACGTACGGTTCGAAGTGTTTGACTGCCCAGACGATGGCTAATAGTTCTTCTTCCGTCGTACTGTAATTCCGTTCGGCTTTATTTAATACTCGGCTTGCGTATGCAATTGGTTTGTCCTCGCCTATTTTCCCTTGTGAAAATATTGCACCTATTACTATGTCGGATGCGTCGGTCGTTACTATGAATTCCTTTGTGAAATCTGGATAAATTAACAGAGGTGCCGTAGTTAGTGCCTCTTTTAATGTGTCGAAGGCGTTTTGCTGTTCGGCTGTCCAGATGAATTCGACCTTGCTGCTTGTGATGCTAGATAGAAGTTTAGCTATTTTTTAATATTCCCGAATGAATCTACGGTAATATCCTGCTAACCCTAGAAATGCTTGTAATTCCTTTAACTTAGTTGGAAGAGGGAATTTTTTTACAGCTTTAGTTTTTTCGGGATTCGGTCTGATCCCTTCACGAGTAATTATGTTACGTCCTGAAGGGACTTTTGTGAATCACCCCGAGCGGTTGGGATAATTCACAGGGTTCGCTGCTCTATTAAGGTGCTAAAGCACGCCTTGACTATACTTACCAGGATCGGGAAGGTGATTAGGGGTCGAATAAAAGAGTACTAGGAAGGTAAAGGGGAAACGATAATGCGAAAATATATTGTTACATAAATAATCGGTTATTCATACCTAGAGACGGCGCTCCGTCTCGGCTGTCGCTCGCTGGTTTTCGCTGGCTTCGCACGACACGCTTGCGGTCGGTTATTAGCACGCTCGAGGTGTCGGTTGACCGAGCGTAGGTCGCGGTCGCTCGCTGTGCTCTCAGGTAGCACACGGAAGTCGGTCACGTCGTCGCTCACTGTCTCTAATCGTCGGTTTCTACGCGGTCCTACGTCGATCACGATTAACGCGCAAGGGCTCTCCCGGCTAGGCCGTTCTTGGTGCGTCGGATGGAGTTACCCTTTCACGAATTACAATCGGCCGTTCGTATTTCGCGGACTTGACGCGGAGACGCGGTCGCGGTATCTAGACGGCTCTTTGGCTCGTCGTGACTTCCTATCTCGAGCTCCCGAAATTGAATGTCTTCCCGAAGTACCGCGATCGAGGTCCAAACCTCGCACTCCCTATCTCGAGAACGGGGGAAATCGCCTCGTCAGTCTTTTATCCTTCGCAATTTCCATTGCTCCATGCTCTGGAATCTAGGGCCCGGACCATCGGTGGTCACGTTGTGCCCACGCCGACGGATTCCGCGTTCGCCGACCTACTAACCCGCGTGTTGCGATTCCGCTGAATCGCTGATGGCGAAATGGAAGGCGACGCGGGGACAGCAAGCACGGAATGGACCTGAAGGGCCCATGTAACAATTATGTGTCCCAAAAATCCTATTTCTTTTCGGAAAAACGCGCATTTTTCCGGTTGTAGTTTTAAGTTATACTTGCGAAGGGTGTCCAGAATTTTTCGAAGTCGCGAGTTATGTTCCTTTAAATTTGCTCCGTAGACAACAATATCATCAAGGTAGACGAAGCAGCCTATTCCTTGTAATCCGATAAGCTCAGCGTTCATTGCTCGCTGGAACGTCGCGGGTGCGTTTTTTAATCCGAAAGGCATGCGATTGAATTCGTAGTGGCCTTGTGGTGTTGAAAATGCTGTTTTACATTTATCCCATTCTTCCATTGGAATCTAGTGGTATCCGGATGCCAAATTGCTGGAGTGAGTTAAATTCGCGCGCCACGTTTTATGTTGGTACGATGTGTGTGTATGATGACGCGTTACCGATAACGGCGCTATCTGGATCTGCCCTCCGATCTGCGACCACGTTTTGCTTGTACGATTCCTTATAAAGGCTTAAAATAAAGATATAATCTTGATTGCAAGTGTACTCTGATATTAACTTTAACTGATTATGGGCCCAGAGTTTAGAAAATAAGTGAGATAAGTAAAATTTTTCAATTAATTAAGCACGTAGTTTGAAAGTATAATAAGATTGATAAAAATGGCAAATGGTGTCGTGGGTACCACAAAAATTGAACAATTGAATAAAGACAATTACGATACTTGGTGTATCCAAGTGGAAGCAGTTTTGATTAAAAATGGATTGTGGGATTATGTTATTGGAAACGTGAACAGACCGACGATTGTCCTTGAAAACCCTACATCCGAAGCACAAGCTCATATTTGGGACATGGAAGATAGGAAGGCCAGGGACGATTTAATTTTATCCATCAGTCCCTCAGAATTATAAGAAATTAAAACATGCAGAACATCGAATGAGGTTTGGACTAAACTTACGTTTTGTATATGACTCTCAGGGATCGGCAAAAACTTCAGCACTATTAAGAAAACTGACCTCTCACCGCATGTCGAGCGGAGGTGACATTCGGGAACATATTAATAAGTTCATCGATATAGTTGTAAAACTGGCTGCAAGGGATATCGAGATAAATCCTGGTTTGCAGAGTGCAATGTTATTAAATTGTTTACCAGAAGCGTTTGAAAATTTCAGATGTGCCATGGAGTCGAGAGATGAACTTCCAATCTTGGAGAATTTAAAGGTAAAAATTCTGGAAGAATTTGAAACTAAACAGGAAAGGGATACTGATGGGCACGGTGCGATGCTGGCTAAACACAAATATAAAGAGAAATATAAAGAGACAAATAGAAGTGCGCAGGGATACGACAAGGACAGAAGCGGTCAAGGATATGACAGGGATAGAAAGGTGCATGAACAGAGAAATACTCAAGGAACGTTCGTGAAACCCACTATTGTATGTTACAAATGCCAAAAAGTAGGACATAAGGCCAATAATTGCTATACGAAAAGGTATGAACCCAGAAGAGGTAAGTCACCAGATTTGTACTATGCTAATTTTGATGAGAAAGAAATGTGTAACTTTACTGGGGGTCCAGAGAAAAATTATTGGTGTCTGGACAGTGGTTACACAACACATATTTGCAAAGATGCAAATAAGTTTACTGAAATGAGTACGTTAAATGAAGGAAGCGTAAATCTGGCCAGTCATAAATCCGAGAAGGTAGAAGCTGTGGGTAATGTAAATATAAAAGCTTGCGTAAACCAAAAAGTAAGAGATGTTAATTTTGAAAAAACCTTGTACGTTCCTGAATTAAGAGCAAATCTAATATCTGTTGCCAAAATTGTTGATAGAGGGAATCGTGTTATCTTTGAGAAAAAGGGGGCTGCTGTTGAAGGACCAGATGGAAAAATCAAATTAAGAGCTACTCGTTGCGGCAATTTATACTATGTTCAGGAAACAGAAGAAGAAGCAAATATTGTGAATAATGTACCTGATAATGCGTTATGGCTAAAACTTTGGCACGAGAGATTAGGTCACTTAAATTCTAGAGATCTGTTGAGCATTTTAGGAAAGGACAAAGTAAAAAAGTCTGAAGAAATACAAATGTCTCAGTGCGAAGTATGCATTCAAGAAAAGTTAACAAATACTCCATTCCCAAAGGAAAGTCACAGGAGTACAGCATGCTTGGAGATTGTTCATTCTGACCTCTGTGGACCAATGTCGAATGAGTCACTTGGAGGATCTAAATATATGCTGTTGTTCACAGATGATTATTCTCGATGGAGTGAGGTTTTCTTTTTAAAACCGAAGGACGAAGTGTTTCAGAAGTTTAAAGAATTTAAAGTGTACGCAGAAAAGCATACTGAAAATAAAATAAAATACCTTCAAACGGATAATGGACGAGAACACTGCAACAAGAAATTCGATGAATTTTTAAAAAATGAAGGTATACGACGACGCCTCACGGTTCCGTACACGCCTCAGCAGAACGGAGTGGCTGAGCGTAAAAATCGTACACTAATTCAGACAGGAGAACCTCTGGAGGGAACTCTACTGTAGACGAGGACCCATGGGGGAAGCCATACAAGATCCTTATGGCAAGGTTGATAACATGCAGACGAGGTACACAGGGCGCTTCTCCTCCATCAGGAGACGGCGCTTTGCAGCAGCCGACGCAACGGCAACATGCCGTCAGCGAGCGCAGGGGCGTCCAATCTACGGACAACAAACGGGCACAACGGTGCCTCCACTATAGACTACAGCAACGCTGACTAGCGTCTAACCAACCACATCAGAGCCACCGGTGAGCGCGTAAACGCTCGTCCTTCAACAAGACGCCAACACGGGCCGCACAAAAACAGCGTGCGGCACAGAAAACAGACAGCTATGGTTTCTGCGGTAACTTGAGGAATGGATATTGTAGAGTGGGGGTAGCCTGAGCTCGTTTCAGTTTACGGCAGAAGAAAGGATACATATCATTAGGCTTTCGGAAGGCAAACCCTCCGTATAGTTTACAGTCGTTGTGCGAAAATAAATACCTTTGTGCCAACCGTACAGTGCTACTAGTTTATTATTAACTACCCGTACATAATTACAGCAGTTTCGATGTTAACAGATAAAAATAAATTAATCGAAACCAGCTTGTCTATCACACTACACAGGATAAGTACCCTTCCGAAAATATGTAACGTGCTCGTTAATAGCTTGTCTACCAAACAACTAACACTGTTCGCATTACAGATCACACGTCTGTGGACAGACTTATTGTCAGGATTGGCCGAATGTAAGAAAATCCGACGGACGCACTTTTAAATGGCGCCCCGGAACCGCGGCCTGCCACCCGGAAGCCTAACGTATACACTGGTTGGAACCGTTGCGCAGGAGAACTTGGGGAAAACCCAGGCACAAAGGAAGCGTCACGGGAAGGACGCTATGCCCGAGCCGCCAGGACGCAGCCACTCTTGTACGGTCTTCGGGACACACTGGTCGCTACGTTAGAAGCCTCCGCGATCTTTTGTACGACTTCGCCTTGCTCATGTAAAAATAACATAGTGTGATATCGATAGTATACTACACTACGCGTATTTGTTGCCCATCGTAAGAAAAACATTTCTTACAGGCTGATAGTTGAGTTTTTTCATTTTATTTCAGTATCAGCTCTGCAGCTTCAGGATCTAGCAGTTTAAGTTTCTCCTTGTATGATTTTATTCTTAAGGTGTGTCTCGCGGAGTCCCGATATCGGACGCGATATGCTTTAAACAGTAATAATTTGTAAAGTAGAACGAAGTAGGCTGTGGTTGTTACATAATCATGTAGAGGAGAGTGTATTAAAAATATTCCAATTGGTTAGAAATTGGGGCTCCTTGGGACTTGGAAGATATTCCTTGTCAATTTTAAAAAATTATATATTCAGAATTATTTTTCAATACATTATTTACATTAATTACTATTATTCGATGATGTTTAGCGCAAAAGATGGGTCTTTAATTTCAACAAAACGATATTTGGTTCCATTCATTTATTATTCGACTTTTCCTTATAACTTAGAAACGAAAAGTTTCCCGAACATTTCATTTAAACCACTGAAAAGGGCATTAAATAAGGTATCAAATAAACGGAATTAATTTTTTTTTATCACAGATAAGTTAACAAAATTGAAAAATAAATAAATAAATAAATTCGAAGAAAAATTAAATTATACGTCATAAGAGAGGAATAATTTTTTCCTATTTTTTGGCGTAAATTTCATTCAGATATGTTAAAAAAAAGACGCAAATGGCGCTAAATAAGTGAATCCGACCCACTGTGCGACGCCAAGTACACGTTTCGACACCCTGTATATGTCGACTGCCGCTGCCGCGTATTTTTTACTCGTAAACCGGCTAATCCAACCTTACCTAAAACTTATTTCATTCATATCTCATCACGCCTACAATATTTCCTAATTTAAAGGCATTTTTCTTATGTAAACCACACGTAAGCTTTCGAATAAGACCAAATTCAATAAAATTGGTCCACGTATGACAGAGATATCGTAATATGTTGTCATGTATTATACGAAAATGGTAATTTCCTTTTCCTTATTCTTCTTCTTCTTATTCTTATGATTCGCCAGCCAAATTGTTGTCGTAATCTACCAAATGTCAATCAATCATAACCTGTCAAGTGTCCAATAAGGAAAGTTGTCAAAATTGTTTGAAATGTCACGAGTTTTTACACCATATAGGACACTGAATAATTGTCTCAATTAACAATGTAAGTCGCCAAAATTTTTTAATAGGCTTTTTATGTAGAGCTTATAGTAGAAAGGAAGGGCACGCACCGGCTTGGATAGAACTGAAGGGGACGCACAGGCTTGGATAGAAGTGAAGGGGACGCACGTAACCTAGCTAGTGTCAATCAATCATAACCTGTCAAGTGTGAAATAAGTCAATGAAAACCTGTCAAGTGTGAAATAAAGTAAGTTGGCAAAATTTTGAAATGTCACGAGATTTTACACCATATAGAACACTGAATTATTATATCAATTAACAAGGTAAATAGACAAAATTTGTCAAAAGCCATAGCATTAAGAATTATGAAAATTATGGCGGACTGCTTGCAATGTAGAGCATGTCACATTAGTGAAGAAAGTACGCTGAAAACACAACCCCCCTGATACTTTTCAATCTTTTGTGAAAGACATTCGGAATATTTTAAAATCCGCAGTAGTTGCGTAACAATATTTCAATTCACCAATAAACAATCTAAATTAATTTTATTCCAACGCCAATAAATTGTGCGTTAAAAATATTGGATCTTTTCGTTCATTTTAGCTAAATTACCATTAGCATTTAAATTTCCTGCAACAAGACTTTCTGCCATACACTCTCACCTCCTTCGGACACATTTTGTAATCTTCTACACTTACTATAGCAAAGGGCCACTCTATTTCTATTGTTGCGAACACCCTATGGACAAGTGTCCAAGGCCTACTGGTGCTCGCGACAATGATAAGAAGACGGCGGAGAAGACGAATGTGGTATCGATCACCTGTCAAGCCGTCATTCTGAATCCAGCCGCCATTGAGAGTAGAAGGATCGAAATCAGAATTACTGTTATCAAGTTTATAGTTCCTTATAATTCCTTGTATTAAATACAGTTCAATCGTTATTGTGTTTCCCGTTTCTGTTCGTGTTCCTTGTTCCCTCTCGAATGTACTACGATGTGTGCCGAGCAAACTCGCCGACACAACACTGGTGTCAGAAGTGGGATTCGTGACCACGGTCCCGCCGCGTGTACGAGGTCCTCTACGAGGACGGCAGAAGACCTCACCATGCAGATGTTCCGGAGCCTCCAACAGACCATCGTTGGACAGATGGAACAACAACGGAAACAGGACAAGGCCCGTTGGCAACGGGGAGAAGTTCTATGGCACGAGAGGGAGACCATAGAAAGAACGGCGCGGGAGGCCCGAGAGGCAGCATTCGAGGCCCGTATGGCCGAAGGTGAAAGGCGAATCCAGGTCGTAGCATCTTCACTCTCTGCTCCGAATCTGAATGCCCCGGTGGATTGCGGCGCGGTTGTGCGGGGGTCCGAGGCGGTCATTAATGCGAATAATGCGTTGAGTAGTGTACAGTCATTCGCCTCGGTCCCTGGTCAGTCCACCACCGTCGCCCAACCAGTGCAGGAAGCACCTTCACTTCCGGTTAACGATCGCGTAGGTTCTCGCGTATTTCATTTGGGGTACGCGGTTAAGCCCACAACTTTTGACGGGCAGAGCTCGTGGGAGGAGTACCAGATCCAATTCGAGGCGATCACGCGGGCGAACGGGTAAGACAACGCGCGGAAAGCCACGGCCTTGAGCTCGAAGGCTCAGCCCGCAGTGTACTTACGACACTTTCCGCCGCGCAATGCGAGACCTTCGCCGATTTGGTGTGGGCGCTCGAGTTTCGTTTCGCGGCAAAGAATCTTTCTAACTTGAATTACGTGCTCTTCCAAAGCTACCGGCAGCGGAAGGGCGAGAGCATCTCGACACTAGCTACAGAGATAGAGAGGCTGGCACAGGCCGCCTTTGCGGACTGTCCCGCTCAGACGCCAGACAAGCTCGCCGCGTCAATTACGCTTTGGCGGTTTCACGTCTCTGACCGCCGAGAAGAAGAAGTAGGAAGAAGAAAGGGAAACGGTCGTCCCGCAGCATTTGGAGGAGCTGTACACACGCTGCACGTCAGGTTTGTCAGAAAGGAAGAAGAAGCTGTTTGCTGATCTGCTCTACGAATTTCAGGACGTTTTCGCCACGGATTCGAGCGAACACGGGAACTGTGACTGGGTGAAGCACACCATCAACACTGGAGATTGTCCGCCCATAAAACATGCGCCGTGAAGGCTGCCGCTGCATCGTCGAGCAGAAGTGGAAGAGCTGCTCAGGAAGATGATCGCCCAGGGCGTGATCGAGGAGTCACGGAGTCCCTGGTCCTTCCCGATCGTCCTCGTAAAGAAGAAGGACGGGGCTATAAGATTCTGCGCAGATTTTCGACGCCTGAACGAGATCACGAAGAAGGACTCGTATCCTTTCCCCCGTATTGAAGATACCCTGGAAGCCCTCGTCGGATCTTCGTGGTTCTCGACCGTGGACTTGCAGAGCGGATACTGGCAGATCTCTATGGACGAGAAGGACCGGGAGAAAACTGCGTTCTCAGTGGGAACAGGATTGTGGCAATTCAAGGTGATGCCCTTCGGACTTTGCAACGCCCCTGAAACGTTCGAACACCTAATGGAGGACGTACTTCAAGACTTGACCTGGAAGATCTGTTTGGTTTACTTGGACGACATCATCTACGGGAATGACTTTGAGCAGGAGCTCGAACGTCTTCGAACAATGTTTTCACGCCTACGTCAAGCCCGACTATTGATGAGAAATGTTCTTTCTTCTGTCGGGAAGTGAAATATCTGGGGCACATCGTCACCGAGAACGGAGTCAAGACGGATCCGGAGAAGATCAAAGCGATTTCGGAATGGCCACAGCCGAAAAATGTCACGGAATTGAGAAGTTTCCTTGGATTGTGCACATATTATCGGAAATTTGTGAAGGATTTCTCTAAGATCGCCAAACCCCTGCATCGCCTCACCGAGGCCAAACAGAGTTATCAATGGACCGAGGAATGCCAGGAAGTTTTCCGGGAGCTTGTAACGAGTTATTGTCGGTAGGACGACGATCTTGCCCCCCACCGCGCGCCCGACCGCGACAACACGCACCGCGCTCTGCCAACGGTCTTGCCCCCCACCACTCGTCCGCGGGTCCCGAGAATCGGCGCGAGATGGTTACGCAACGAATGTCCTTCTCGCTGCCGAAATCCGCGGACGAGGACATATAGGCCGGGGGCATAGGCCTATTTGGCAGAGACCGCCTAGAGCGAACGTACCGACCAGTGCACCTCTCCCAGAGACCTCCTGTACGACTCCACGTTCTCGTGTAGACACTCGTTCTTGCGAAAGACAAGCTCCCGTGTTAGCACCAGTTCTCGTGCGTCGACAGACTGAGTCCCTGCGTCTTTTTGAATACGCCCCCTCCACAGTTCCCAGACGGACAGCGTGAGTCATCCTCTGGACGCAGGCCGTTACCCTTTATCGATCTCCCGAACAGATTTATCTCCGTTCTCGAGAGCGTCCTCACAGTCTCCGATTCACCCGCGGGTTGTGCCCACGGGGTGATCGGACTAAAGACTCTCCGACCAGGGTCTAACGGCAGGGTTGGCCCGCCAAGGCACCGAACGGTCAAACTATCTATCCCCTCCCCCTTCGCCGCCTCGTCACCGATTCCGATACGCGCCGCGACTCGCGCCGCGATACACACCGACTCGTACTCCGACTTGTACGCCGCGATCCACACCGACTCACGCGCCGCAATACACACCGGACCGCGCGCCGTCGTACACACCGGGACTCGCCGCGTTAGCATAAGGCCTAGTTTAAGCCGCTTACACACTGTGTGCAGCATAGACCTGGACGGGATATTCTGTACATAGTTCCTAAGGCAAATAAACTGTCGTACTCCACACTACCTCTGCGTACGATTATTCGATCGGCAGCCCTGGACCTCCGTCCTGAGCTGGCGATACGGTACCTCCACCGTCCCACCGGTAACCCCGCGTTCTACGGTTACAAGCTGAAGAGAAGACTCGCCGGAGCCCCGGTGCTAGCCTACTCAGTGGTAGGAAAGGATTTCATTCTAGACACGGACGCTTCTAACTTCGCCATAGGCGGCGTCCTTTCACACGATTATGAGGGTCAAGAGAATGTCGTGGCTTACTTCTCCAAGACTTTGGGAAAAGCGGAAAGGAACTACTGCGTACCCCGCGAGAATTACTAGCAGTAATCAGTGGTGAAATCCATTGAAAATTTCTACCATTACCTCTACGGACGAAGATTTCTGATAAGGACGGACCATGCATATATCGTTTGAAAATATAAGATTTAAATCAGCTATACTTACAGCTTATATAAAACATAAATTTTGTAAACTTGAAGTAAATTTTTTATTTTATAGCTAATGATAAATTTACAAAAAATTAATTTTTAATATTTTTAATTTCCAAAGTTTACGTTTTTATGTTATGTTATGCTAAATAATGTTTTTTATAGATTAGAGCAACTGATACAGGTTTTAATGCAGTGTTCCGTTATTGCTGAGTCCTTTACGAGTAGTTTAAAAGAAAAATTATTGTAATCGGTCAAGATTTGCGCTGTCGAACGATTTTTGTCCAAAATCGCACACTGTGCGGCGGTGTTACACCTGTGTGGCGAAGACGGGACCACGTCAGAGGGGAGCGGAGAACCTGAGAGTTTACAACGTTGGAGCTCCGTTCGAGAGGCTCGCGTTGGACGTGGTGGGTCCGCTTCCGAGCTCCCAGGCCGGGAATAGGTTTATGCTGGTGGTGGCGGATGACTTCACCAGATGGCCTGAAGTGATCGCGATGCCAGACCAGCGAGCTTTCACAGTGGCAAGGGCTCTTCTGCGCAACGTGGTGTGTCGTCATCGTATACCTTTGGAGATACACTCGGACCAAGGAAGGAACTTCGAATCCTCTGTGTTCAGAGAACTATTGAAGCTCAGGAAGACACGAACAACTCCCCTACATCCTCAATCCGACAGGCTGGTAGAGCGCTTCAACAGGACATTGCTCCAATATCTTGCAATGTTGGTTTCAGAGCACCAGCGAGATTGGGACAAATGGATCCCTATGTTCCTGCTCGCATATAGATCTGCACGGCATGAGGCTACTACCCAACTTACGCCAGCGATGATCATATATGGACAAGAACTTCGTCTGCCCCTGCAGCTATGGAGAGGGCTGCCACCCGAAATAGAGGAAGAAGAGGACGTCGAACAGGGATACGCCGAATGGGTCCGAGGGAAAATGAAGAGGATTCACGAATTTATTCGACGTCGTCTGGACGGCCACAGTTCGAAGATGAAGTCGTGGTACGACAGTCGCGTCAACGCAGTGAAGTTCCAGCCCCGAAAACGAGTGTGG
Source organism: Andrena bucephala (assembly GCA_947577245.1). Taxonomy (NCBI): domain Eukaryota; kingdom Metazoa; phylum Arthropoda; class Insecta; order Hymenoptera; family Andrenidae; genus Andrena; species Andrena bucephala. The sequence continues at coordinate 72,582,720 of OX387716.1, forward strand.
TTGTACCAACCACGAAGTGTTAAAGGAAAACGCCCGAAGCTACAAGCGGATTGGGAAGGCCCATACATGATAATGGACTGGATCAACGGCGTCGTCTACAGGATCCAACGTTCGCCCCGGAAGAAGTGCAAGGTGGTCCACGTGCGCCGCCTTGCGAAATACGAGGGACGTTTTTATTGGCTCAGCGAGTAAATGATGACCAAAAGCGAATATATTTGGAATAACGTTTTAATGTTGAAAGAATTATAAACGATTCGAAAAGCGTCTATCGCATACGACGTATATTTTGTTACTGATGGTGTTACCAACCAAGCTAGAACATGAGCATCAATTCCATTCCTAGCAGTGTTCAGCTCATAGCTCGCGCGCTCGCGTCGCCTGATTAATCAGCAGACTTCGCACGCCAAGCTACATTATATTAACACTTCCACCGTTTAAGTGCGAAGTATGTTGTTCATTCATCACACTCGCATAAAAATTCGCCCGCTTTGTAGCAACATAACATGTCAAATAATAACGAATGCATATTTAGACAACCTCCAAACTAGACGAATTACAAACTTTGACAATTTGACATATATCCTATCAAGGGTACATATGGAACGTATAATCTTAACCTCACCTCATATAATCTCGTATTTAAAACATATAACCTGTCTAGTTAAACGTATTTAAAACATATAGCCTTTTTTTGATAACATATTTAGAATATGTATACATTAGAACATATATCCTCTTATTAATTAAACATATTTGAAACATATATACATATTTGAGTCATATATCCGTATGTCCTCTTATCTCCTCATCTTTCCCCTTTTAAATATGTCGTACATTCGGGTTGTATGTTTATCATACGCATGCTCTCGCACAAAGACTTGAAGCGTTGTTTAGGAAGCGCCTAAGTAAATATATCTGCTTTTTGTAGCTCCGATGAGATATATTTGACACCGATTTCTCTTGCTTCTGATTTTTCCCGAATAAAGTGATAGCGAATGTCGATGTGTTTGGTTCGCTTGTGGTATTCTGGGTTTTTGACTAGTCTGATTGCGCTTTGGTTGTCGACGTATATCACAGTTGCCGTCTCAGAGTTGTATTTCAAATTTTGCATCAGTTTGCGCAGCCATATGGCTTCTTTGGATGCAGTCGAAGCTGCTACATATTCTGATTCGGTAGTGCTTAGAATAACTAGTTTTTGCCTCTGAGACGACCATGTGATAGGGCCACCTGCAAGTTCAAACAAGAAACCAGTAGTAGACCTTCTTGTCTCAACATCACTGGCGAAGTCGGCATCGGAGTAGCCGATTACATTTAAATTGCAATTGCTTCCACCGCCACAATATTTCATTCCATAGTCTAATGTTCCTCTAAGATATGCGAATATTCTTTTTACCGCTCGCCAATGTTCATTGCTATGATTGTTTAAGTATGTACTAACTAAGTTCACCGAATAAGCAATATCAGGACGTGACACAGTTGCTAAGAACATTAAAGATCCAACAGCTTCGCGGTACGGTACACTCTCGGATTCAATTTCATTTTCGATTGCTGTATACAATACTCAGTGTGCATCACACGGCACATCCACAGGTTTTGCGTCTTGCATACCGAATTTTTCGATTACACGTTTCGCGTATGTTTCTTGGTGTATGAAAATTGACTTTTTCTTTCTATCGCGTTTGATTTGCATACCAACATACAAGCTTGAGTCGCCAACAGTGATTTTAAAGCTACTATTTAGATGCTCGATTACTGACTCAAGTATTGCTTGAGATTTAGTCGCTAGCAAACCGTCGTCTACGAATAAGGCTAGATAAACTATAGAGTTTTCGACATTTCCTACAAAAATACAGTGATCGGCTTCAGTTTCTCTGAATTTAAAGCGTCTCAGAAAATCACAAAACTTTTTGTTCCAACAACGCGGGGCTTGTTTAAGTCCATAAAGTGATTTGACTAGCCGACACACTAGGTTATTCTGTGCAGGATCTGTAGATACTTCAGCTGCAAGACCCTTTGGTACCTCCATGAATATGTCCTCTTCTAGTTCACCGTGTAGAAACGCTGTTTGCACGTCGAACTGACCCAGTTCAAGATTCTCGGCTGCCACGATTGCCAACAGTGTTCTCAGCGAGTCATGTCGTACAACCGGCAAGAAGGTCTCCAGATAGTCCACTTTTTTCTGCTGCATGAATCCTCTTGCGCGGAGTGTTGCCGTGTATTGACTTATGTTGCCCTGCGTATCTTTCTTGATCCTGAAAACCCATTTGGAATCAATAGTTTTTATACCAGGTTTTCTTTCGATTAAAGACCAGGTTCCATTTTCTTGATGTGCTTTGAGTTCGTTGATGTTTGCATCCACCCATTTGGCTGCATCTTTGCTGTTTATTGCTTCTCTGTAAGTGAGAGGTTCTTCGCGTTCCGCTACGTTCGACTCGTAGCGAAGTGGTCGTTTTATATTTCCACGATCCCTCAGGTTATGCTTCTCTGTAAGTGATGGCGCATGGACTGTGAGATTGTCGGTGTCAAGAGCTGTCCAGAAAAACTTCGTTTTCATCGTTGCTGGTGTCATTCTCTTCTACTTCTGCACTTCTTTGTTCGAGTTCTTCTTGCCTATCGCCGTCTAAAAGAATCTCGTCATTTAGATCATCATTGATCGTTAGCTTAACTTGTCCGATCCGTTCGTTGAACACCACGTCTCGTGACACTGATACCTTTTTCGTGGTTGGATCATAAATACGGTAGTTGGATGAGTCTCCATCATAACCAACGAGCAGCATTCTTCTTGCACGAACGTCGAGTTTGGTTGACAACTGCTTAGGTACATGCACATACGCCTCGGATCCAAAGATACGTAGATGTTGTAAATTCGGTTTCTTCCCTTTCCAGAGTTCGTATGGTGTTGAGTTGTCTAGTCCACTGCCAGACTTATTCATCAAGTATACCGCCGTGTTGGCTGCTTCTGCCCAAATAAATAATGGTAGACCTTTGGCGTGTATCATGGTTCTGGCACCTTCGATGATTGTCCGGTTGTCTCGTTCTACTCTTCCGTTCTGCTCTGGTGTGTATGAAGCTGTGTTTTCTCGCTGGATTCCTCGTGCCTTGAGGTAGTTGTCCATAACCTTGTTTCGAAACTCGGAACCGTTGTCGGATCTTAGAACGCTCATTGTTCTTCCAATCTTGTTTTCAATTAGTTTGTCAAACTCCTTGAATTTTTCGTATACGTCATTTTTGTGACGTAGAAAATATATGTGGCGATAGCTCGCTGCATCGTCTTTAAAGATCAACAGGAATCTAGCGCCTCCCAGAGATTCTGCACTCATTGCACACGTCAGTATGTATGACTTCACCTGGTACAGTCGTGGCCCGTTCACGTTCCTTTTTAAACACTCGTCGATGGGACTTTCCGAGTTGACACGATGCACAAGTTATTGCATCTTGCTTATCAGCTTGTTTGTCGGATAACTGGATTCCATCCACGAGACCTTTGTTGACCAAATTCCGCAACGTGCGATAATTTAAGGGACCGAGTCGCTCATGCCATATTTGCAGGTTTACTTCTGACACGTTCGCTTCGTTGTCAGCTGGAACAATTTTTACTTTGAAGAGCATACGATAGATTTCGTTCGACTGCTTGACTCCCGAACCGAGCACTGTACCACTGTCGTCTTTTATGTCAACACGATTTCCTAGGAAATTCACTTCATAACCTCGAGACGTACAGATACCGACAGAGAACAGATTTTTCTTCATTTGTGAAACATACAGAACATTTTCTATACGCGAATCATGCCACGCTCCATCGACGTATTTCTTGATTAAAACATTTCCTTCGCCAATTATGTTGCACTCTTTGTTGTCGCCCAAAGATATAGTTCCGCCAACTCTCGATTGGCGATAGCCTGTGAGCCATTCGCGTCGGTGAGTGATGTGCTTTGATGCCCCGCTGTCGGTAAGCCAGACATCCTGCTTACTGGCGGCTAGCACTTCCTTCATCACTGCAGCTGAAGATCTTGAGCCTCGTTTCCAAACGATGTCATCTTCTTCTTCATCTTTTCTGCAACGAATGCGCAGTTTCGTGGTTCTTTGCTCTCCCCTTTGTTTTGTTCTGTTGTTTTCTCCCGTCGTTTGTTTTTGCACTCGCACGGCAAAATGATCATTTTCTCTGCAATTGAAGCATTCTACGTCTTTGCGATCTTTTGGTTTTCACACGTATTTTGACTCTTTTGGATTCGTTTTTCCGGTCTTCTTTGCATAATTACTTTTTTTGTTTGCGGTAAAAGCCCCGGGTACCTCGTCTACCAGAGTTAGTCGGGATTCTTCACGAATAAGTCTTTCTATCAGGTTGTTGAGCGTCTGTCTTTCAGGGTCCACACTACCCCACGCTGTTTGCAGCATTGCGTATTTCCACGACAGACTTCCAAGCAGTTTTGCCATGAGAGTTGTGTCTGATATCTTTTCCCCAACGTATTTCAATTGTGCGGCCATGTTCTGTACCTTTGCTAGATGCTGTACCATTGTGTCTCCCGGAGACATCCTATACTCGTGGAACTTATGTGTTAACAAGAGTCTGTTAGATGCAGATTTTTGCTCGTGTATAACACACAACTTGTCCCACATAGCGTTGGCTGTGCCGCATACTAATAGGGGTTCCAGTTGGTCGTATTCCATCGAAGAGGACATGAGAAACATCGCACGTGCGTTATCCTTCCTCCACAATTTCTTGACCGCTTCATCAGCATTTTCAGTCGGCACTCTTCTTTCCCCGCTTATGATTTCACGTATACCGTGCGCAATAAGTAGCATGTTCATCTGAAACTTTCATCCTAGAAAGTTCGTACCATTGAACTTCGTGATGTTCCTTGCCGATAACTCGTCGGGCATCTTGATGAACACGTGAAGAACGAGGAATGACCGTCGCGTAACAAAATTCGTATTTACCGCGACTAGAACCGCTTCTAGATTATTCACTACTTACCAGAATTACTCGACTATTGTGCCTGGGCCCATAACCTATTGGCGCAGCGAGTAAATGATGACCAAAAGCGCATATATTTGGAATAACGTTTTAATGTTGAAAGAATTATAAACGGTTCGAAAAGCGTCTATCGCATACGATGTATATTTTGTTACTGATGGTGTTACCAACCAAGCTAGAACATGAGCATCAATTCCATTCCTAGCAGTGTTCAGCTCATAGCACGCTCGCTCGGGTCGCCTGATTAATCAACAGGCTTCCCACGCCAAGCTACATTATATTAACAGTTTTGAAGCTCAATAAGGATTCAAGGCTGGAGAACTCCGAGGATTCAAGAAAGAAGATTAGTTTAAGCTAATCGAGTGGACTGGGCTGCAGAGACTTGTAGACCGGCCCCTCTTTCTTGAATTGTTGCAGGTTCACGATACCCCACGACGAGGGACAAGGTGTCGGGGGACTGCCACCGCGGCTCGGATGCGACCCCGAATTCCCCGAATGTGCCACAACAGTGTGGCAGTCCGCAGCGGGGCGCGGACATACGTGAATCCGCCCCGCTAGCCCCCCTGGAAGAGATCCTATGAGCCCCCGGGGCACGGCCCCGGTATGGTGGATACCATGGGATCTCCCCAGGACGCAGAATGCTGAGGATGGACAGCAGACGGGAAATGGTGTCCCCACTCACCGGACGGACGTGCGACGCAGTCGCCCGGATCGGTTCATCGCGGAGACAGGGTCGTTAACGAGCGGCACAGTACGGTCCCCTGGAGCAGCACCAGACGCCAAGAAGAGGAATGGGTCCATCATGAAGCCAAGGCTTGAGGATTGGAAGAAGACTAGAAGAATGAAGACGGACTAACGAGATCGGTGGCTGGACTGGAGGCTCAGCCGCTTGCATGCTTGCGACTAGCTGCGACCCTCTGCTTGCGTGCTCGGGCTTCCTTTCGAGCTTCCCGGCTCGTAGAGCTCCAACGAACCGTCTACAGATAAGCAGATTCTAATGTTTTGACGTTTCTTCACAAAGGGAAATCGGATCAGCAACAGCAGGGAAACCAAGTGAACGGGCCGGAGGAGCGACGCCGGGACGGCCCGACCCCAACACCAAGAGTCTCCGATGATCGTACCGGGGATCCAACGGAGCGACATCGAGCCGGCGAGAGGACAACACCCGCCACCACAGGAAGGGATCAAGAAAGAAGATAGAAGTGGAATTGAAGCTGTTCCGACGCTCCAGCTGGACCGAATGTCGGAGGTCCCGGCAGCTAGACGACAAGACTTTCCCGTCCGTCTCTACCCAAGAAGAAGATGCACCGTCGAAGAAGACGAAACCTGTTCAAGAAGGAAGTGCACAAGTCTGAATACGCAAGTGGAGGGTAGAGGCACGGAGGATCTTCGGGGAGCCCACGTACCCACGCCTTGCCCAGAGTTTTTGGGTGGTTTTCCCCTTGGGCGTGAAGGCAAATGCCGAGGCGGCGGTCGGAAGAGGCCACACAGCGGACCAGGGTACGACGGCAGGCGACGAAGAAGCTGCAGCGGTTGGGACGACCGCTTCCCCAGAAGGGGGAGCAGTGTTTCGGACACCCTATGGACAAGAGTCCAAGGCCATCTGGTGCTCGCGACAACTATAAGAAGACGGCGGAGAAGACGAATCGATCACCTGAATCCAGCCGCCATTGAGAGTAGAAGGATCGAAATTAGAATTACAGTTATTCAGTTTATAGTTCCTTATAATCTCTTGTATTAAATACAGTTCAATCGTTATTGTGTTTCCCGTTTCTGTTCGTGTTCCTTGTTCCCTCTCGAATGTACTACGATGTGCGCCAAGCAAACTCGCCGACGCAACACTATATAAGTTCTACATTAAGTTGTAACTAAAATGTGGATTATACAGGGTGTCCCACCTAAGACTGGACAGCCATTTTTCTCCTAAACTATTGGAGATAAAAATATTAAAAAAATAGGGAATTGCATGGTTCGAGGGGGCCAATTAATTAGCGCGAACGAATTTTGTTTTCGATTATTATTTTAAAAGATACGATGGTCAAGTTCGGTTTTTCAAATGGAACTATTTTTTTTGAACACCTGAGTTGATAGTGCGTTCCAAGACAAATTCAATAAGCTTTAATGTATACACTTTATTTTCACTGGTTTTTAAGATATTGCGCTTGCAAATTTACTGATTTTCACTGGAAGAAAACTGTCTGGTATAACACGGACCGGGGACGGTCTTACTGGCTCCACGGGTGGCACTGCCTTTTGAAATAGATACCTACCTGCCAAAGGTCTACGCCAGGCCCAAAGGCTGGACAATTTTTTTCCGTCAGAAATGCTACTTAGGTAGGTACATCTGCGGTATCGAGAAGCGCACCGTTACTTTTATTTCGCACTTGCTTCTACGCTCGGATGGCCGGTTCTTTTGGGAGGGATGCAAGTTCGATTGGTTAGGTTAGGAGGAGTGAAAGTTGCTAGACTAAATTTCAATCATAGGGAGCAGATTGTATCAGAACCACTTGGATTTGCATTCCTCACAAACGGCTGCTCTCTTGAAGAGGCCCTCTTCACAGCAATGCCCACCTTCTCTCGCACGGAATACGTTAACGCTTGCTTTTCTTCTGATATTGAAGCTCGTGTTTATACTCGAGAGGACCACGCGTCGACAGCGGGCTACCCCTTTTCTTCCTGTGTCTCTCCACGAGCCGTGTTGACGGTGGATTGTAGGAGCGTAGATATCTGGATGCCAGTTATTGAATTCAGGAGACGATGGAAACATTTTATTACAAAACACACATGTACTATAATTAAAGTAAATCGTATTCCTCTCGGGCAGGAGTACTGATAATGATCGGACTTGCGCCCCACTTCGCGCAGACCAATTACACGGAGGGTAGTCGGGTCACACACTGCCCACATGATACAGGGTAATTCTGGAGCAACGCCCGTCAAGGAGATGCGCTGGCACCCCGTGGCGAGGACAGACCTTCGCATTGCCTCACCCGATTTTTATGGCTTTTTTCGGAAAAAGGTACGAATCCTGGGCCGAACGTAGCGAATTGAGGTCGGCCCTCCGCAGTCGAGGGTGAATTATCCATTACAGCGTCTTAAGAAACTCTTTTCTTCGTCGTATCGAAAGGGAAGTGACACCGATGGGTGCCTTATGTTTTTCCGATGACGATCATACCAAATTTCATGTAAATCGGACTATTTTTAACCAAGTCAAGTCAGCTTGAAATGATATAAATCGATATTCCATGGAATTTCCTTCATTATGGTCCGAATTACGTCGTTCTTAGTGTCAGCTTCATCGGCGAAACATAAGGAATCGATACGTGTCGGTTTTGCAAAGATCTGATGAGAAATGCGCAAGTCGAAGATTTCTCACTTCTTATTAGGCACTCGAACCCCTTCGCGGGTGGAAAGCCATAAAATTCGGTCAGGCACTGCGAGGGGTTGTCCTCGCCACGGGGTACCAGGCCGCCGCATCTCCTTGACGGGCGCTGCTCCTTAAGGGGGTAGACACGGGTAATGCAGCGCGCTGTATACCGACACAATCTGGCCCGAAACATGGGTTTGCGCGCTGACATTGTTTGTCCTTATACGAGCAAATTTTGGGCTGGGCGAGGTCTCATTCGAAAGATGAAGGTTCAATGCAGCCCGCTCTGCTCATGGTTCAAAGAGATTGTGTTGATATGTAATAATACGAGTGTCCAAAGTAGAGAAAAAATCGACAAAATGCACTCGCAGATTCCATGTATTTGTAGGTCTCTAAAAGAGTTTTCTGACTCAAACGATGAGCAGAGCGGGCTGCATTGAACCTTCCTCTTTTGAATGAGACCTCACCCAGCCCAAAATTTGCTCATGTAAGGACAAACAACGTCAGCCCGTGATTGCATTCCCCAATACGAGTTCCGCCATATTGGCGATAATACAGAGCAAGTCACGTGACAAATTTAGTTGAGCTAGTGGATACGAGATGGCGCCTACTCGGGAGGACTGCCAACGTGGAATCATAGCAAAACTGAAGCGTTAGCTGGATACATGTGCCACAGCAAAAGCGTGATACAGTCAATGAATGTATTTTTGGACGATTGTAGGTTAGATTATATGCATTTTAGGCATACATTGACTAGAAACTGCTGGAAACTGTGTACATTTACTAAATTCACGCTTTTACTGTAACACATTCATCACCGCTGCCGAATATATGTTATAATTATATGGCCACATTATTTCAAATAAAAAAAGAGATTGGAACTTTTTAATAACACTGGAAGTAGTAATTTACTGATACCATATTTTCAGAATGTGGAAGTTACAGCAATTATTTGCGATTATTGCTTTTATTATTATTCTTCCGACTATTGTATATAACATATAACAAGGAAAAGTCTCCAAATCGGTCAACAGTTGACTCCTTGATTTTTTTTGTAATTCTTTACGCTCCTATGCAGAGATGGGTATTATTTAATTAAAAGAATATACTTCCGAATGGCCCCTGTGGCCGATCGACACGAGGTTTGGGGGAGGGTGTGTGTACCCTAAATCTAAAATTCTATTTAGCTTCGGGTATTTATTAGTTTCCTTTGTTTATTCGAAGGCCTTTCATCTTGGGCTTCGAATAATTTTTCATCTTTCATTATATCTTTATCCTAAGGTCGTATTCAGATATATTGGCCGGTCGATTCGTTTTCGCGAATAGCGATCGAGGAGAAATCAGTCACCACCATCTGACGATCGTGGATTTGTCTGTTGGAGTTACGGGGCCACCCAAGGGTATGGTGGGGTAACGGGAATGCTGCTCGGCTCCGTCTGAACGTAGCCGTGTGGCTGTTATGACCAATACGAGATGAAGCTATCGAAATAGAATCAATGTTCTGATCAATAAAGCTCCTGAATTTTTTCGGAGCTAAGGCCTAAGGCACACCTATTCTGATGCGTGTATTTCTACGCTGCAGCTCGGTTTGGCCTATACATGACAGAAGCTTGGCGCTATCCCCACCACTTCTGGCTCACTCGTGTTCTGCGATGACGAGAGAATACGCGTTACGAATAGGAGTGTGCGGATCGTCCCGCGGCTCGGATTCTCGGCCCTCGGGACGGGTCGGAAAATTTCGGGCGGGATCGGGCGGGGTCCCGATACTTTCGTATTGCTCGAGATCCTGACGGTTTCGGGATCCCGAGACTCGATTCGGGCTACAAGCATGACCGCCATGAGCGGGCAATTTGATTTCAGGTCGGCTTGGCAAAACTCGGACGCGATCGGCTCGAAAGCCAGCTATTACGAGCGGACCGAGACGGAAAGAATTATGTATATCATTTATATCGATACCAGAGTGATAAGTTTTTACCTTTCTGTCTCCTGTTGAATCATAATTTGTATCTTATTATTTATTTACATATATATGTATTTTCATTGCTACCAAATAGTCTGTGAATACTGAATACGTCCATATACGTACTTAAATAAATACCATGTTCAGAACTTGGGAAGAAGACTACTTTTATATCGACAATATTTTAAAATCTAAATAAAATATACTTCATACTTAGTACTTTATGTAAAGGGAATATATAGGGTATTATCTTTTTCCGGATAGGTTCAGATTTAAAATAGAAAACGTACGAACTATAAGCATACAAAAAGGAATATTTCCTGGATGTTTCATAATAACAACAATATACAGGAGGCGAATATTTTATTATTTCAAATTAACGTGTAGGAAACATAATTTTTCTATCTTCTCAGGTAATAATTTTAATCTATTACTGGTAACGATATCGTCCGATCGCGTCCGAGTTTTGCCGAGCCGACCTGAAATCAAATTGTCCGCTCATGGCGGCTATGCTTGTAGCCCGAATCGAGTCTTGTGGTCCCGAAACTGTCGGGATCTCGAGCAATACGAAAGTATCGGGACCCCGCCCGATCCCGCCCGAAAGTTGCCGGCCCGTCCCGAGCCCGAAAAATCGGGTAACCGCACACCCCTAGTTACGAAACTCACCGGCCAATAAATCTGAATACGAACTCAGAAGTTCGAATAACCGACAAGAACCTTTGTGTCCCGAGCCGCGCGAGATCGCCCTGCTCGGCGATGTGTCATCGATTATAAAGAAACAGAATTTGTTTATTTTTCATCGTATCAATATGAAAGTGACACCATTGGATTCTTGGCATTCTCCCGGTTATATTGGCAGAAAATAATTTAAATCGGACTATTTTTAACAAAACGGGCTTTCACTGCTACAAACAAATTTTTCACGTAATTTCTTTAATTTTGGTCCGAATTATATCATTTTTGGGGCCAATTTGATCGAGAAAACATGAGGAATCGACTGACGTCACTTTCGCAAAGATCTGATTAGAAATGCAGAACTGTAGATTTGTCACTGCTTAGCGCGCAACATTGTATGGTCCCGCTGGTTTCGAGCGCCGAAGCCCACGAAACTCAGCGAGTCGCATGATTGCCAGCTAGAAGGACAAGAGGGGACTTTCCATGGCGAAGGAAAATCAGCCTTCTACAGAACTGAAATCGAGAAAGACTTTGCTAACAAACTTTATATTCACGTCAAATAAATACTTGTAAAATTTAGACGACGAACTATTGTTGAATTTCGCCAGTTCTTACATATGCCCCACTGGGTTCGGAATTCCTGATCCCAGAGTTTCATGCATTTACCTATTGAAATGTTGCTTCAAGTCATCGGGCAATTGCATTGTTTCTTCTCGTACATATGTATATCTGTTCGCGAGTAGGTGTCATGAATGACGCGACTTTTGTTTCCCAAATAAATTCACCCCTATCAGGGCCCTCGCTCGAACCGCTTGACAAGGAGACCGAACGATGTGAACCGAGTGCGAGTGAAATAGCGCACCAGCGGTACACCCTCGGTCGACGGTGACTTGAGTCATCCAGTACTGAATACGAAATGTTCAAAATTTCTCATTACACCTTGATGAGAGTGTTACCATTCATGGATTGTTGGTGAGTCAAGACACGAAGCAATTCAGTCTATTTTTTCTTATGAATACATGATTAGAACACACTCTACGTTCAATAAAAATTGATCGAATTACTCCATGTTTGATATCATTTTCATCGGGAAATTCTAAAAAATTCATCGGTAATACTTTCATCAATACTATCAAAAACACGAACATTTTATTTTTCTGTACTGGGTATTTTATCTAGCTCGTCGGCTTTATTGTTCTCGGCTGTCAACGTGCGGTCTACTAGGACCCGAAGGTCCACGCTCGCAACGAGAAAGCAAAACAGTGGGGTGGGTAGGTCTTTCCCGATAAACTGAGCCCAAAGGCTTCTCAACAATTGAAACATTTGCGATATGCGCAACCATTTGTATGCCCAGTTTCATGTCTAACAAGTCAGGCGATTTTGTTTGTGAGAGCCATATATAAAGACAGCCCTGTAACGTTCACTACAGTCTGACTTTGTCCTCCGGCAACGATACACGTGTTTTGTTGTGATTCTGTTTCTGTTATATTTTTCGAGAGTCTCTCTTGCCCAAGTTTGGTCAAATTTGACGGGTTCGCTAGCTTCTGATTACGGCTGTTGGATTTTTTGATCTCTACGTCCTCAGTGCCGTGTTTTCAGCAGTTATAATAATTACAAGGTGTTACGGATATATGTGTCACTTGTCTTCGGCACTGTCTCATCAGCGTTCTGTCTAACGTCTTTCTGCAAATTATGGGTCTTCCTGCTAAAAAGTGTAAAGGATGTGGATCGGTGGTCGTCAATCCGGTCATATGTGCTCACTGTGGCATTGTGTCTCATCCTGGGAATACCTGTCTTAGCCGGACCTGTCACCCATGGCATAACGGTAGGCTTTTAAATTGCGACCCAAGTTCATCTGGATCAGCCGTTGTTGACGTTGACGTCACTGGGACTCAGTCAGTACAGTCGCAACCTTCTTTCCCAACTGTCGATGTGCTCAGAGATATGATGAAGGAGCTTATTAGGTCGGAATTTGATTATTTTCGTCTCGAAATGGTCTCTAGCATCAGATCAGAGCTTGCGGACATTAAATCGAAGACGAGCGATCTTGATGTTCGGGTACGTCAGCTGGAGCAAAACTCATCTTGCGTGACCGGCCAGATGTCTTCAAGTCCTATGGTGACTGATGAGATTATAGCCGAATTAAACAATAGGCAGGTTAGAGCTGGAAACCTCATCATCCATGGTCTGCCTGAATCGCCAAACACCTCGCCTGACCTGTCTCGGAGTAACGATCTTGAGGGTGTCAGGTCCATACTGAATCAGATCCAGCCCTCGGACTATGTGGATTTATCGTTACATAGGATCGGGAAACCTAATGGCCCTGCCCCAAGGCCTCTATGTGTTGGCCTTAAATCACCGGAGGCTGTTATCAACATTTTGAGAGGCAAGTCCCGGTACGCTGGGCCCTGCAAAATCACGGATGACAAGACGAGGATGCAGCGCCTTGCATTGGACCAATTGAGGACGAGACTGCGTGAACTCCGAGAAAGTGGTGATGTTAACTCGACCATCCGTTATATCCATGGAGTGCCGACCATAGTGGAGCAGAGAAGAACTCGTGACCATTCCTCAAAAAACCATTAAGTTTTCCCATGGCGTATTACCAGAATGTTCGTGGGCTGAGAACTAAACTTGAGGATTTGAAAACCGCCATTATGTGTTCGGCAGTTCAGTATGACATTCTAATTTTTGTGGAAACTTGGCTTAATGCGTCTATTTCTTCGTCTGAGTTAGGCCTAAGTGGCTTTAATATCTTTCGTGTGGATAGATCCCTCCGTACTAGTGGTTATTCGAGAGGAGGGGGTGTTCTTGTTGCAGTAAGAAACTCGTTGTCCTGCGCGATGATTCATCCCATATGTGATGATTTGGAACAGGTCTTTGTACGTGTGCGCCTTCATAAAAAGTACATCATTTTCAGTGCTTTATATCTCCCGCCCGCCTCCCACCCAGATCTCTATGAAAAACACGTTAGCTGTGTTTCGCAGATTTTCTATGATTTCAGTGATGATGTATTCTGTATCTTTGGTGACTTTAACCTCCCCCATGCAGTCTGGCCTACCGGCTCAGGCACAAATTGTTTAAGAAAACCGGGGATTTCATCTCTTGAGTCAACTGCCATTGATCTCCTCCTCGAGGGGTATAGCTACTGCGGCCTAGCTCAGACGAACACTATTGTTAATTCCCTCGACTGTTTGTTGGATTTAATTTTTGTTAAGGACACTGAAATTGTCGTAGACAAAGCCGTTGATGCGCTAATCTCTCCAGATCCGTATCATCCCCCGTTAAATGTGTGTCTTAATGGTTTGTTTATGTCTGCCGACCATAGCCGTGATAGTGTCACGTATTATGATTTCAAGCGAGGCGATTACCTTAATATAATTAATTACTTGAATTCTATAGACTGGGATTCCGAATCAAGGGGGATCAACCCGGATCGTGCTGTAGAGAGTCTATATTCACATCTTAATGATGTTATTGAGGCCTTTGTCCCTGTGAGGACCTTTAGACGATCTTCCTTTCCTCGGTGGTTTTCGCCTCGGTTGAGATCTCTCATTCGCGACAAGAAGAGAGCGCATAAAGTTTATAAAACCTCTAACTCCCTTAGTGATTATTTGTTATTCTCAAGTCTTCGCTCTCAGTGCAAACTAGTAACTAAGACTGATTATCGTGCGTATGTCGATGTTACTGAGAAGTCTGTACGGAATAACGTAAGGAGTTTCTGGAGCTTCGTGAAAACTAAGCGGGGTGAACATGCACTTCCTACTTCTATGCGTCATGATAGTTCAACCGCTTCGTCGTGTTCTGCAATCGCTGATCTCTTTGCTACCTACTTTGGATCTGTATATACTTCTCCTCCGGGGCGGTCAACGGCCTTGAACATGGACCAAATTTCTTACAAGGACCTAAACCTGAATGAACTCACTATTTCCATTGGGGACATTTTCACTAAGCTCAGTGGTCTGAACGTGAATAAGGGCCCGGGTGCTGATGGCATCCCCCCTCTGTTCCTCAAACAGTGTAGTTTTATTCTCGCGAGGCCTCTCTTGAATATTTTTAATGCTTCGTTTACTACCGGAGCTTTTCCAACGGTATGGAAGTCAAGCCTCGTTACTCCAGTCTTCAAGGCCGGTGATCGCTCTGACGTTCGGAATTATTGTCCCATTAGTAAACTATCTATAATGCCCAAAGTATTCGAAGAGATTGTCACAGAAATGTTATCCTCTCAGTTGACTAGTTTCATTTGTGTTGAACAGCATGGTTTCGTCCCGAGGCGTTCTACATCCACCAATCTTGCGGTGTACCATAGTTTTGTGTCCAGTGCCCTTGATGAGGGCCTGCAGGTTGACACGGTCTATACTGACTTTCGGAAGGCCTTTGATACTGTTGATCACTCAGTGCTGCTTCATAAACTCTCTTGCTGGGGCTTTGGTGGGTCCCTTTTAACCTGGATTGAAAGCTATCTTAGTGGGCGCAAACAGATGGTCAAGGTATCAAATTATCTTTCCTCGCCGATTAGTGTTACCTCGGGTGTTCCTCAGGGGTCGCATCTTGGTCCCTTGCTGTTCAATATATTTATCAATGACATCGCCGAAACTCTCTCAAACACCAATTTCCTCTTGTATGCTGATGACTTGAAATTGTTTAAAGTAATCCAGGGGGTTGATGATGCTATCAGTATGCAGGGTGATTTGGTGAGACTAGAGCAATAGTGTACGGTGAACAAGATGCAGCTGCACGCGGCGAAGTGTGTTGTGCTAACTGCCTCTCGTGCTAGGTCGAGTGTGAAATACCCATATTACCTAAATAATGTTGTGCTTAGGGAAGTATTCGAGGTAAATGATCTTGGGGTCTGCATTACACCCTGCTTTGACTTCCGGCCGCATTATGCGCGCTGTATTAATATGGCCATGAGAACCGTAGGTTTTATCTCCAGGTTTGCCAGACACTTCAGGAACATAGAGACCGTGAAGCTGTTATACGTTGCTCTTGTTAGGCCTCACGTCGAATATGCCTCGAGTATATGGAGTCCTAGGCATGCTAAATATATTAAATCAATAGAAAGAGTGCAACATAGATTTTTGAGGTTTGCCTCACGTACTCTGGGTAATCCTATGGATAGAACCGACCACGATTATCGACCGGCACTGGCAACCCTTAAGTTGGTCACTCTCGAGGATCGTAGGCATATTGCAGACATGATTTTCCTTTATAAGATTATTAATGGCCTTTTAAGTTGTTCTGACTTGTTGACCTTAGTCAAGTTTAATGCTCCGGTTAGGAACTTGCGGTCAAGGCCTCTCTTTGTTTCGGGGCTTCCGAAATATCGTTTTTATGCGGTCGACCCTGTTAATAGAGCGATGAGTATCGCCAATCAATACTTCAGCGGTGTGGATCCCTTCCGGGGCTCCCTAGAGTCGGTTAGGTCGCAACTATATAGAACTATATAGGATTGTAATTATCTTACGTGGAGGTATTTAGTTTAACCCTTACATAGAAACATAATTGCTCGTGTATCTACTCATTATTCGTAAACGCATTGTTCAGACTCTGTAAATTGTATTTGTTTTTGTTTTGTAAACCATGGGTATTCCCGTTTAATCAATAATAATAATAATAATAATAATAATAACATCTTCAATTATAAAACTGCAAATATGTTAATTTACACATGTATCTCGCTGAGTTTCGTCGGCTTCGACACTTGAAACCAGCGGGGCATACAATGTTGCGCACTAAGCACTGATGAATCTGAAGTTTTGCAATTTCTAATCAGATCTTTGCGATCGTGGCGTCAATCGATTCCTTATACTTTCTCAATCAAATTGGCCCCAAAAATGATACAACTCAAACCATAATTAAGGAAATTACGTGAAAAATTTGTTTGCAGAATTGAAAGCCCGTTTCGTTAAAAATAGTCCGATTTAAATAATTTTTTCATAAAAAAAATGCGCAGGCTGGATGCGCGTGATTATTACGTGGCCCCCTCCATAGACATATATAGACGGATCAGAAGATGGGACTATCGGCGTGGGGAAGGAAGGCTTGGAAGGGTAAAGGCATAGGTTCAGATACAGGCACGTCGGATAGCTTCGGATGCATTCGGCATGCATAACCACAGTGTTATCCGATTTACTCGTATCGCTCCCCTTACCGCGAACCTTGCCCCCCCCCCCCTCAGCTTACGCTCCGCCGTCTATATATGTCTATGGTCCCCTCCTCGAAGTGACAGAAAATATAACCTATGTATACGCTATCTTTTGCGCTACATTTGTGAACTTTTTATCATCCTTCCGAAACATTAGTATTACGTCGCAACAGTATCTTTAGGAAATCGGGTCTAGCATATAGGTTATATTTTCTGTCACTTCTCACTTCGAGGACAGAAAATCCGGTCCTCCAAGTGACAGAGAATATAACCTATATGCTATACCCGATTTCCTAAAGATACTGTTGCGGCGTAATAATAATGTTTCGGAAGGATGATGAAAAGTTCACAAATGTAGCGTAATACAACGAAATAACCGCTAAATATTTATTGTCTTATAGCATATACATAGGTTATATTTTCTGTCACTTCGAGGAGGGACCACATAATAATCACGCGTTGGATTCAACATCAAACACAATTTTATATATGTTTGTTCATAACTGCTTTCTGCATAGGATGTGTATTTCATGTTCTGTTTCAGTGTTTTGCTAATTAAAAAATGTCTATCCTAACAAACTTCATTTTCTGGGGACATGCCCTCATCTATTTTTCCTTTTCACTTATAATTCCTTACTGCCAACGTAGAATATTGTATCATAAGCACATTTCAAGTAAATGTACAATGAATTTTCTACGTTTGCAGTACCAGTAGACTTTCTAAAGTACAACGCAACAGCTGAGAATTTCTTTCCACATTCAAAATAACATATGGAAATAGCAAACAGCTCCCTCTCGCGTGCACAGGCAGCCGCGTATCTATGGGTAATACCATTTCAGTGCAGAAAAAACATGCTGTAATACCGACCTGTCGAATCGGCCAGACCACGTTACGTGTCTACCCCCTTAATTACCCTGTATCTGGTTAGGGAATAAAATAATTCTTTATTTTTTATCGTATGGATATGGAAATGTCGCCGATGGATTCCTTGGGGTTTTCTGATGAAAATCATTACAAATGTCGTGTAAATCGGACAACTTTTACATAGGGATTACAAATAGCTTGCGTCAAAGTAGTCTGATTTGCATGATATTTGGTATGATTTTCATCAGAAAAGCATAAGGAATCTGTTTGAGAATTGACTAGGTTGAGCGCGCTGGATGCGAGTGAGGTTAGGAACGACGGTGAAAAGGTGCACACAACACAGCACTTAAAATGAGTAGCGTCGAGTTTATTTAAAATACTTGTAGGATGAGCACGAACAGTTTGATGTGAGTTTAAGTGTACAAAATGAGCCCGTGAGCCTCCTTAAAACAGCACGTGGTGAGCACGCGTGATAGCGACGCTATGCACAAAACTCACACACGACCGATCCACAATTAACACAATGATTGATACAAATGTGATATGAGCCGTTCCGAGAACAATTGAATGCACTGAGCTTGTGACTCTCGTTGAGCGATTACATTGAGCAGAGATGGATTGAGAATTCACGAGTTGATTATGAAAACACTATATCGCACGCGACACGTCTTTTGTATCACGCTACATGAACAAGATTGATGACCGTTGGACAATCAGACTTCCGGTACGGGTCGTCTCGAACATTCTCGACGATCGACCGACGTGGGGAAATCTGATTGGTTGAGCCACAGTTTTGTGCAACTGTGATTTGCTACGCATATTCTACAACCGGCCGAAACCGTTTCACGCGATGCGCTGATTGGATGATCGTCGGTTGAGGAGCGCAGATGATTGGTGATCGACTGTCGCTCAGCGTCTTCGATTGGCGGATCGACCGTCGATCTGTGATTCTGAGCTGAGTCCGTGAGGTGCTGCGCCGAGAGTGAGAGTGGCGGCTTTGGGAACTAATGCATTCCCAAACAGAATCCATTGGTGTCACTTCCCTTTCGATACGATGAAGAAAAGAATTTCTTAATACGCTATAATTGATATTTCACCCTCGACTGCGGGGACTCGACCTCAATTCGCTACGTTCGGCCCAGGCTTCGTACGTTTTTCCGTAAAAAGCCATAAAATTCGGTGAGGCACTGCGGGCGGGTTGTCCTCGCCACGGGGTATCAGGCCTCATCCTTCGACGAGCGTAGCTCCAGAATCACCCTGTATCATTTGTGCAGTGTGTGACCCGACTACTCTCCGTGTAATCGGTCTGCGCGAAGTAGGGCGCAAGTTCGATCATTATCAGTACTCCTGCCCGTGAGGAATACGATTTACTTTAAAATTATAGTGCATGTGCGTTTTGTAATAAAGTGTTTCTATCATCTCCCGAATTCAATAACTGGCATCCAGACATCTACGCTCCTACAATCCACCGTCAATACGCCTCGTGGAGAGACACAGGAAGAAAAGGGGTAGCCCGCTGTCGACGCGTGGTCCTCCATAAAAATTCGAACAGATCCCTCATCTCTCGAGTATAAACACGAGCTCCGATATCAAAACAAAAGCATGCGTTGACGTATTCCGTGCGAGAGAAGGTGGGCATTGGGGAGGAGGTATTGCTGTGAAGAGGGCCTCTTCAAGAGAGCAGCCGTTTGTGAGGGATGCAAATCCGATTGGTTCTGATACAATCTGCTCCCTATGGTTGAAATTTAGTCTAGCAACTTTCACACCTCCTAACCTAACCATTCGAACTTGCATCCCTCCCCAAAAGAACCGGCCATCCGAGCGTAGAAGCAAGTGCGAAATAAAAGTAACGGTGCGCTTCTCGATACCGCAGATGTAGGGGAAGGAGTTAATCTCCCTAAATCCTAATTAAAAGGTGCTAGGCACGTGACAAATACATCATTAGGAAGCCACTGTGTTATAATAGTGTGGTCGCTGGCAAAAGCGAGTGGGGGAGGACGGTGTTTTCCCATCTGTTTTGTAAAGTTTAATAACTTAGACGCCTGACCTCAGATAGTCCAAAGTGTGTAAAAAATGTTAAATCATTAACTTATAGTTGTATTTGGAGTAATAAAGACTTAATTAATAAGTATTTGCATGTTTCCTTAGCTTCCCCATCACGTCCCTACTTTCCCTACCTACCTAAGTAGCATTTCTGACGGAAAAGAATTGTCCAGGCTTTGGGCCTGCCATTCCTGGCGTAGACCTTTGGCAGGTAGGTATCGGTTTCAACAGGCATTGCCACCCGTGGCGCCAGCAAGATCGCCCCCGGTGCTTGCTATTCCAGAGAGTTTTCTTCATGTGAAAATCAGTAAATTTGCAAGCACATTATTTAAAAAACCAGTGGAAATAAAGTGTATACATTAAATCAGAGACCAGGAATAACAGTTATTTTTTAAATTTCTTCGAAAAAAATCATTGAGAAAAAGTTAATTTTTATTTAAATAGAAGTCAGTCTTCATAAAATACATACTGCATAAATTTTCCGAAAAATCAAGTGATTAAAAAATATTAAGATTTATCTGTTTTGGTTATGAATAACTGTTTGAGATTGTCTGCGGTGAGCACGCCGGTTGGGAGTGAGGTTAGGACCGACGGTGAAAAGGCACAGTTTATGAGAAAATCACAAGTCACTTTATTTAAAAGACTGGATGAGCCGATGAGTATGAGTATACACTGAGTAATGTGAGAATGAGAAATGTACTTAAGCAACGTAATGCCACCGCGTGGATGCACCACGTGGCTGCCTTGCAATTAGCTTAATTGCAAGGGCGTGAGTGTTCCACTGAAATGAGTACTGTTCGCTGAACAGACAATGAGAGTGAGTTTACCGATACTCGAAGGTGAGAAAAGCACAAAGTGTGGCACAGAAAAGTAAACTGCACGCAACACGTCCTTCTATGCACGCACGGAGAACAAGAGAGATTCTAAGATAGATGATAATTTCCGTTACCGGCGTCGTCTCGAACAGTCTCGAAGATCGACGGACGTGGGAAAATCTGATTGGTGATCGATAAATGTGATGAGAAGTGATTAGTTGATGCGTATTCTTGAACCGACTGGAACAGCGTCAAGCGTTGCGCTGATTGGATGATCGACGGTCGCGGAGCGTCGATGATTGGTGATTGACTGTTGTTGCAGCCGAAATCCGCGCGACAGCGGATCGGCGGATTTAAAGGTGCGTGCGAGAGCATGTAAACACGGTGACACACCGTCCGGTAAGACGGTTGGCAACGTCACGCGTTTTTGCCGGGTTTGCGCGTTGCGCGCTTCCAGGAATCCGGCAGTTAGTTGTTCGAACACCTGCTGATTATCAACACGCTCTCGCACGCACGATTACCGTTGTTCTTTGTCGCCCAGCGACCCCCGCTTTGAACAGCGTCTCTAAAACGGCTTCACGAGCCCTCGCGCCCAGCGCCTTGTACATAGTTGTACCTATCGTCGCTTCTTGTGAATTGCGTGTTTTGTGAGTCGTGTTTCATTCGTGCTGTCTTTCTGTGGAGTGTTCGTCCGTCATTGTAACGACGCCCCGTGCCGAATAAACACGTGTTCGTTCTCCATCGCTGAGGTGCCTTCCTTCCCTGGCCATACCAGTGACTCTCCACACCGCCTCCTCAGGCAATCGATAAAACATTTGGTCCTTCGAGCCGGAGGAGTCTTGAAGAATGGCCTCAGCGAACCGGGATGGAGCCAACGAGAGCAGCCAGACGTCAGCTCCAAAATGGCAGTTACTGGTGAAGGAGATTCGTCTCCTCCTACAAGGGTCCGTTCGCCTCCTCGCCAACTTCAAAAAGATGGGGCGGGCGAAGTTCACGGAGGAAAACGCCGAGGATCGTCTGGCCAAGCTGAACGAGACGTGGGCCCGGTGCGAGGCCCTCAACCTCGAGCTGGAGCTCCTCCTCCCGGACGCCGAGAGGTCGGCGTGCCAGTTCGTCGCGCAGGAGGAGTTCGTCCGAGCCGAAGAAGAATATTGGGCTTCCCGGGACTTTCTCCGAGACGTCATTAAGTCCTTCCAAACGCCGCCTACGTCCGGATCGTCGGAGGGGACCAACGGCGGATACAGCCGTGGCCTTGCGCGCCTGCCACCCATCGCCCTGCCTAAATTCTCCGGTGAGTACACGGAGTGGCCGAGTTTCCGCGATTTGTTCACGTCGTTGGTCATCGGGAACGCAACGCTGAGTGACACGACGCGGCTGCAGTATCTGCACTCGGCGGTGGAGGGTCAGGCGGCCGAGACGATCGCTCATATTACGATCACCGAGGCCAATTTCGGCGCCGCGTGGGCCCTCATGACCCAAGAATTTGAAAACAAGCGAGCGATCGTGTCGGCACACCTGCGTGATCTCCTCACCCTGCCGCCGATGGCCGGTGCGTCGGCCGCGGAGTTGAAACGGTTGCGTGTCCCCACCAACCGGGCGCTCTCTCTCCTCGCCAACCTGGGCCGCCCCACCGAGCATTGGGATGATGTCATCGTCGCTCTGACGACAATGAAGCTCGATCCGGAGCTACTAGAGGAGTGGGAGCTCTCGCTTGGCGTCAGCACCGATCCCCCCTCTTACGCGGAGCTCGACAAATTCATGCGAACTCGGATTCAATCGCTCGATGCCGCGCGTCTCGCGAAGGAAGCCGCTACGCCCGATCGAGCCCAGGCCGGGAAATTGTCGCGCGGTTCGGCCGCTCGGGTCTGCACGACCAGCCCTGCGCCAGGCCCTGCGTCGAACGGGACGAAAGCCCACTGCCCTGTGTGTCGGGCGCGACACGCCTTGTATCGGTGCCCAGCGTTCAAAGCCCTCCGGCTAGAACAGCGCCGCGAACTCGCGGCCGTCAAGCGCGTTTGTTTTAACTGTCTCGCGCCCGGGCACATGGCCCCGTCGTGCCCCGTCGCAGCTAGCTGTTCGCGATGCAGCCG
Organism: Andrena bucephala; assembly: GCA_947577245.1. Lineage (NCBI taxonomy): Eukaryota > Metazoa > Arthropoda > Insecta > Hymenoptera > Andrenidae > Andrena > Andrena bucephala. Next base: position 72,605,658 of record OX387716.1, read on the forward strand.
GCGGCACCACTCGCTGCTCCATCCACCGAACTCCGAAATGGCAAACGGTGCCGACGGGGCCGCCGAGGTCCCGTCGTCCGGCGGTGACCAACCCCCCGCGGCCGCGGTACATTCCATCGCGTCGCCCGCGAGCTCGGATGGAGCGCCAGTGTTGCTGGCCACCGCGATTGTCGGCGTTCGGTCATCGGGCGGCGACTTGCTGACCATCCGGGCCCTACTTGATCAGGGAGCTCAAGTGTCCCTCGTTTCGGAGTCCGTGGTACAGACGCTGCGACTTCCCCGGCATTCACACGTCACCAACCTCATCGGTGCCCTGGATGGCAAATTGGGGGCCTCGCAGGCGACGGTGCGATTGACCTTGTCGCCACCGACTGGAGCTCATCCGGCGGCCATCACGATCACCGCCCATGTCGTGCCGAGGGTGTCGTCGTACGTTCCCGACTGGACTCCGACCACACAGCGGAAGGACTTCGCCGGCTTGGACTTCGCGGATCCTGACCCGTCGGCCCGTCGCCCGATTGACCTGATCGTCGGCGCCGATTATTTCGGAGCCCTTCTGCTCCCCGGGCTGCGTCGCGGCACCCCCTCGGCCCTGATCGCCCAACAAACCATCTTCGGTTGGATTGTCTCCGGTCCGACCGGTCGTTCGCCCGCCGCCGGTGCGGTGCATCATGTGACGGCCCAGCCCGTGGCTGCGGAGGAGGACATTCCCGCGTTGCTGCGTAAGTTCTGGGAGGTCGAAGAGGTCAACACCCCGACGACCCTCGCCCCCGAGGACGCGCGTTGCGAGCAACATTTCGCGAGCACGCACTCGCGGGGGGCGGACGGTCGGTACATCGTGCGACTTCCCCTGAGGACCGGACATCCGCTCGATGTCGGCGACTCGCGGCCGCGCGCGACCGCGCTCTTGCGCTCCCTCGACCGGCGCCTCGCGAGGGACGCGCCGCTGGAGAAGTCCTATTATAAATTCCTCGCGGAATATGAAGCGCTCGGGCATATGGAGGAGGTCGCCGTTCGACAGAGGATCGACGCGCCTCCGCGCCTTGTATACCTGCCGCATCACGCCGTCATGAGAGGAACCCCCGGCGCGGACGCCAAATTACGCGTCGTTTTCAACGCGTCGAGTCCGACGTCGAACGGGACATCCCTCAACGACCACATGCTGGTCGGCCCGAAGCTGCAGCGCGACATTCTGGCCGTGCTTCTCCAGTGGCGCCTCCCTCGCTTCGCCCTCAAGGCCGACATCGAGAAGATGTACCGGCAAATCCTCGTGCATCCGAGCGACGCGAACCTCCAATGCATCCTGTGGCATCGTCGCCCCGATAGCGCGCCCACCACCTTTCGGCTCCGGACCGTTACTTACGGCACCGCCTCCGCGCCCTATCTCGCCCTACGGGTCTTGCAGCAGCTGGCCACCGACGAAGGGGGGCGATATCCGCGAGGGCGACGGATCCTCGAGACCCAATTTTACGTCGACGACGTCCTATTCGGGGCGGACGAGGTCTCGTCGGCGCTCGCGGATCGCGACGAGCTCTGCGCTTTGCTTGCGCGGGGAGGGTTCGTGTTGCGAAAATGGGCGGCCAATCACCCGTCCCTTCTTCCGGACTGTGCGACTTCGACCATCGAGTCGTCGGTCCCGTGTGCGCCCGAGGGCGCAGACCTCCAGTCGGTGCTGGGCATTCACTGGATTCCGCAAGCGGACGCGTTCCGCTATGTGATTGGCCCCCCATCCACCCCCGCGACGACGAAGCGCACCATCCTGTCGGTCGCGGCACGGCTGTACGACCCACTCGGTTGGATATCGCCCGCGGTGGTGGTCGCCAAAATATTATTGCAGGACCTGTGGATGCGGGGATCGGACTGGGATGCCCCGCTTCCGCTGGACATGCTGCGGGGATGGCAGGATCATGTCTCGTCCCTTCCCCTCCTGGAGTCGCTGCGCATCCCGCGTTGGTGCGGACACGACGGCTCCGCCGTCGTCTGTGAGCTGCACGGCTTCGCCGACGCGTCCTCCAGGGCATATGGCGCTGTCGTGTATTCCAGGATCGTTCGCCGACCCGGGGAAGCAGCGTACGTCACTCTCCTTGCTGCCAAGACGAAGGTCGCGCCGGTCCAGACGATGAGCATTCCGCGCCTTGAACTGAGTGCCGCCGTTCTCCTAACGCGTCTCCTCCTTCGCATCCAGTCCGAAGCCCTTTGGCCTATTTCGACGACGCACGCCTGGACGGATTCGCGGGTGGTGCTTGCGTGGCTACAGCGTCATCCGTCCCACTGGACCGTATTCGTCGCGAATCGCGTGTCGGAGATACAGTCCGCGCTGCCGGCAACCGCGTGGCGTCACGTACCGACGCGTGACAACCCGGCCGACTGCGCCTCGCGAGGGATGCACCCTCGTGAGTTGATCCTCCACGAGCTTTGGTGGAAGGGGCCGAAGTGGCTCCCGCTGGCGCCGTCGGCTTGGCCCACGTGTCCGGAGGACTCGCGACCGGTAGAGGAAGAAGTGCGTCGCACGGTGACCCACGTCACCGCAGCGCCCGCGCTCTGCCCGTTAGACCCGTTGCCGCACAGTGTCTCCTCATGGCCGCGACTCCTCCGGATCACGGCACGCGTACTGTCCGTTGCGCGACTGTGCCGTCGGGAGACCGCGGGGGGTGGGGGTTCGCGACTGTCGGAGGTGCAGCGAGCGCGTGTGTGGTGGCTTCGGTGGCTTCAGGGTACGACCTTCGCGGACGACATTGCCCGGATTCGAAATAGGGAACCAGTCCGAAGGGCCAGCCCACTCCGCCAGCTGGCCCCGTACGTGGACGAGGACGGTTTGATTCGCGTGGGGGGAAGGTTACAGCACGCCCCCCTCCCGTACGACGCGCGGCACCCGATCGTACTCCCAGCACACCACGTTGCGGACCTGATAATCAGGCACGCACACCTCAGGGCGATGCACGGTGGGCCCCAGCTCACCCTCAACGTCCTGAGGAATAATTATTGGGTGGTGCGCGCGCGGGAGTCAGTTCGCGCGATCGTGCACCGATGCACAGTCTGCGCCCGGTTCCGGGCCGCTGCCGGGACGCAAATCATGGCCGACCTCCCCGCTGCGCGAGTCTCGCCGTCCCGTCCCTTTGAAAACACCGGCGTGGATTACGCGGGCCCCATAATGGCGCGACCAGCGAAGGGTCGCGGTTACAAGGCCCATAAGGCATACATCGCCCTCTTCGTATGCATGTCGACGCGGGCCGTACACCTGGAGCTGGTGTCTGATTACACCACCGCGACCTTCCTCGCCGCGTTTCAGCGGTTCGTCTCCCGCCGCGGGCGCCCTCAGCGCGTGTACAGCGATAACGGCACGAACTTCAGAGGCGCCGCGCGGGATCTAGGCGCCGCGATCCGCGGCGCGGTGGGCTCGCCGGACCTCGCTGCATTCTCCGACCCCGAGAACATCGCGTGGAGTTTCATTCCCCCGGCCGCGCCACATTTCGGGGGATTGTGGGAAGCCGGCGTGAAGAGCGCGAAGCACCACCTGCACAGAGTTGTGCGTGATCACACCTTGTCGTACGAGGAGCTAGCGACGGTGCTCTGCATGGTCGAGGCGTGCCTCAACTCGCGCCCTCTCGTCCCCGCGCCGGGTGGCGACGACGACGACCTCGCTCTCACCCCAGCTCATTTCGTGACCGGCGCGCCTCCCTTGGCGCTGCCCCCGGTATCGTCGGCGACCGGTCCTGCGTCGCTTCGGACCCGGTGGGAGCTCGTCAAGCGGATGCGTGACCATTTTTGGAGGCGATGGCACGCGGACTACCTCCACTCCCTTCAGCCGCGACGTAAGTGGACCAGCCCAAAAAGAGGCCTCCGCGTCGGCGATGTCGTCGTCCTCAAAGGCGACGACTCTCCGCCGGCGCGGTGGCGACTCGGCCGCATCTCGCGCGTCCACCCTGGTCCAGACGGTCGCGTTCGGGTGGTGACGGTGCGCACCGCACAGGGCGAATCACTGCGGCCGATCACTCGCGTCGTTCTTCTCCCGTGTGCCCCTGCGCCTGCTGACGAGACCGCGACGTGAACAATCTCTGTAATACCGTCGCAAGAAATGTAACGCGCCACTCCGGTTCACCTTACAGCGTCACTGTGTGTCACGGCGGGCGGACGCCCTGCGTCGGCGTCTGCCAAGATCGGCTCGGTTCGCCGGGCCGAGGCGGGCGGAATGTTGCAGCCGAAATCCGCGCGACAGCGGATCGGCGGATTTAAAGGTGCGTGCGAGAGCATGTAAACACGGTGACACACCGTCCGGTAAGACGGTTGGCAACGTCACGCGTTTTTGCCGGGTTTGCGCGTTGCGCGCTTCCAGGAATCCGGCAGTTAGTTGTTCGAACACCTGCTGATTATCAACACGCTCTCGCACGCACGATTACCGTTGTTCTTTGTCGCCCAGCGACCCCCGCTTTGAACAGCGTCTCTAAAACGGCTTCACGAGCCCTCGCGCCCAGCGCCTTGTACATAGTTGTACCTATCGTCGCTTCTTGTGAATTGCGTGTTTTGTGAGTCGTGTTTCATTCGTGCTGTCTTTCTGTGGAGTGTTCGTCCGTCATTGTAACGACGCCCCGTGCCGAATAAACACGTGTTCGTTCTCCATCGCTGAGGTGCCTTCCTTCCCTGGCCATACCAGTGACTCTCCACACCGCCTCCTCAGGCAATCGATAAAACAACTGTCGTTCAGCGTCTTCGATTGGCGGATCGACCGTAGATCTGTGACGCTGAGCTGAGTCCGAGAGGTGCTGCGCCGAGAGTGAGAGTGGCGGCTTTGGGAATTAATGCATTCCCAAACATTCTGCCCGCCATCATCAGCTGGACAGAAGATGGTGATGATATGTGAAACAATGAAACCGCCAACCTCGCGATTGGCCTGATTAATGATGTTACAGCTGATGCGGGCTGAGCTGAGCCATTCCTCTTGGTTGGATGTGGTTGAGGACCGTCAGTGAGCTGATTTTTGATTCACTGACGGATAGCGCCACATGAGCTTGATTAAGTTGCTCTTGCAGAGATGATGTTGAACAATGAATGCAGCAAGCTGTTGTATCACCTCGCTGAATGAAGTGATTCTTGGCGCAGAGTTTGCACTGGTGAATCAAGTGGCTCAAGATCCACCGATGATGTTGATCTCGGATGAGTTGAACCTTGCCCTTTCCACGTCTGGATTGTAATTGCGTCATACAAGAAGTATGATCCTTTTCTAAATGCACTGTGCATGAGCTCGCTTCGAGATTGTATTAATACACGAGACGTCATTGAGATGAGAGTGGCTCACCAACATGTGTGTTCACGGAATTGTATTAATTCACGTGGGCACTTGTGGGTCACCATCGGACCAGTACCAATTCTATCCAGGGAACTAAGATGACGGGTGAGTCTGACGAAGCGAACAATCAGGTGGTCAGTGTTGACTGTCAACGTCAAGTGATGTTGAATGCTGTGAGGGTGTGACTCTCGAAAGAGGTAGTTGGCCCATCATGTGATGGACACGGATCCCCCTTTGTTGAGCACACACCACACACTGATGGAGTTGACTTCTGACTGGAGCTCATCGTATAAATCCAAATTGGTTGTCAGATGGAAATGAGACGTCACAGAGTTCTATCCTGAGATCGCTTGAGACAGTGGTCCTGAATCAGACCAGACAGACGTGAAAGGCGAGGTACCATTGATGAGTGTTCCATTCATGATTAATAAAGGATGAGAAGACTTGGAATGAGAAAAATGCATTCGATACGGATGCAAGTTGACAGTGTGGCCTTCATCCGCTGGATTGTTGCCTTGGTTCAAGTCACATTGTGGAGATGAGATAAACGTTAATGAGATGCAACTTCTACATCTTGAAATGATTCTGAAACAAACTGAACTAGCGTAAGTGGTAATGTTGAGAAGTTCAGGTTGTTGATTGGACTCCAAATGATACTTGAGTGTTGAATGTAGCAAATCAGAGTCTCGGTTTTGGCCTCTTGCGAGCGTGAGTGCACTGAGTACCAACTGTCCTCAGCATTGTCAATGCAAGAGGCGTTTACACACCAGGTGGCTTCCACGTGATGTGGATCCCCGCGATTGTAAGTTGCGAGAACACATCTGGCCACGAGTGAATGAATTGCAATTTCTTTCGAAGTGCACTGCAAGAGAGGGTGATCGTGAGGTTACAAACAGCCAGCGATGCATGGTCTGCTTATGAGTCCCTCGTTGATGGAGTGATCTTGGATTGATTGGGAGATTCTGATATTCTCGATTCCTTAAGAGAGATGAGATGATAGCAAAACAGAGTTGTAAATTCTGCCTATGCTGAGATAATGAATGTTATGGCAACATCACGAGTCTTGTTGTGTAGATTGAGAGCCCTTGTGTGAGCAATTCTTAATGATCTCTCGTCATTGCTTGTGAGAGTCAGGATATGACTTAGTTGAATCTCGTGAAGTGCAATCAATTGGAGTCGCTGTGCTTGGAAGTCTTCCATGGCACATATTGGGTAAAAATTGATTGTGAGACCTTCCAGAGTGATGTTCGAGTAGTGATCCATTTGTGTATGTAGATTGAGATGAGGATTGATATGATGAGGGTTGGATGAATATGACTGGCACGCTGTGCCAGCATTACTGCAGTAGAGAATAAGGAGTGGGCTAGAGAAGAGTGCACGGTGCTGCCTTGGCCTTGGAGCACACGAGTGAATGCCTGTTGAGGAGGCATCGAGTGTCGACACTTTGTGATTTGTGGACGGTGAGGATACGGTAATATGAACTACCGCCGCCATGGCGTGTTGATAAGCATCAGAGAAGTAGAGTAATTCCAATGGTGATTTGCTGTAGGCGATAGACCACCTAGAGCATGAGTGCTTGCAAGCTTGTGATGTTTTCCCTGATGCTGGACCAGTGAGAAGAGTTGGGATGGTCGTTGATCATCCCCGTTAGATTGTACAGCCAGAACTCTGGCAAATTCCTTTCAAGGAGCGGTGACCGTTGATGGATGTTGAGTGGATCACGAATTGTGTTACTTTCTGGGAAAATGAGATGAGTTGTCAAGTTGATACTCGAACTGCTTGGAAGGGGACGCAGCTGTTTCACTACGTCCCTCCTATTGTATGGATTGGAGGAGCTTGAGAGTTCCTGGTTGATTTACAATAGTGAAATGATATGAAGCTTTGATAATATTTATCGCTGCACAGAGGTGAGAACGAGAATCTGCACGACCACGCGGTTTCTGTCACGTGGCGACCACACAATTATATTAATTGGCAGTACTATGAGTGTTCAAAGAGCTGAGTGATCTAATGAGATGAGTGTACACAATGAGATGAGTGTTCAAAGCAAACTGTGAGAAGATTTGTAATGTTATGCGCGATTTAAGTGTGAGAAATGCAACAAGAAAGATATTTACCGCGACACGTCTCAACCGTCCTTTTCGCAAGGAAGCACACACGAGAGAGAGTGTTACATTATGGCGAATTTGATACAGCTCCAAACTCCAATGAGATGTTGAATTCCATTTTGAGAATTGAGACGCTGCCCGCGTCGCACAGGCCATTCCACTGAATGAGTTGTTGTAATGAGTTCATCAGCTGTCTGAGCATTGCCAGATACGTCGTCGATGCATCCAGCATGCATGATTGATGGCCGGAATTGAGCAGCTGATATCGTTAGATGAAATCGATGGCACTCTTACCATCTGGATGATGTCTCCGGACTCCTTCCTGAGTCCATGCTCGCTGTCACGACACGCATTGGTCTTGTTGAAGTTGATGAGCATGCCTGTATTCACGGGCGCTGAAGACTTGACTTGCACGTTGTGTCTTTTCATGAGTTGATACGCCGATGATAAACCAGTGAATTTGAATTTTCACATTCCAATTGCCACTTTGAGATTATGATCTGTGGCAATCTTGAGGGCACTCAAGGTTGAGTAGAGCTCTGAACACCCAATGCCAAATGATGATGGTGAAAGATGGCGTTCACTGAGCGTTGAGAATGTCGGTGAGTGCAGATTGGATAATGTTTTGAATGTCAACGACACCAAGGTTGTGTACCAATGCTGTAAACAGACGTACCTCGTCGAGGAGCGAGCTGTGAGTACACGTGGAAATGCTGCCAATAAGGGCTTGTAAAGTATTGAAACGACCCACCTGGGTTTGATGAAAGTTGATGGTGAGTCTGGAGCCTTGATGTTGTGAGATGAGTTCCCATCATTGGGATTGGCGAGTAAGAAGTCATCATACATGAGTCTGATTGAGCTGAGATTTCCTCGCTGAGGCGGGTGAGATGAGACGGCTTCATAGCGGGATGAGGGTGAGACACTTGAGCTGAGAAGCTGCTGCGGCTGCTTAATGCTGGTTTTGCCCTTGACGTGCGGGATGAGGTGTCTTTAAATGCAGCATTGTGTGGTGAGCTGCTTGGCACTGTTTGCATCTCTGCTTCGATTTGCAATTGACAGTGGAGTGCCGACCACAGCAGTTTCGACAGAGAAGTTTCTCGGTAATGAGCTTCCGCCTGTTGGGGACGGTCATCTGGCGAAACTTTGGGCACATCACTATGAAGTGAGATGAGTCACAGCAATCGCACAGGTATGAGTTATCTTGACCTGAGTGTTGAGCTTGAGTAGTGTTCACTGCACCTTTACCGTCGATCCGGCTCGAAGGACCAAAAAATGTTTGAGATTGTCTGCGGTGAGCACGCCGGTTGGGAGTGAGGTTAGGACCGACGGTGAAAAGGCACAGTTTATGAGAAAATCACAAGTCACTTTATTTAAAAGACTCGATGAGCCGATGAGTATGAGTATACACTGAGTAATGTGAGAATGAGAAATGTACTTAAGCAACGTAATGCCACCGCGTGGATGCACCACGTGGCTGCCTTGCAATTAGCTTAATTGCAAGGGCGTGAGTGTTCCACTGAAATGAGTACTGTTCGCTGAACAGACAATGAGAGTGAGTTTACCGATACTCGAAGATGAGAAAAGCACAAAGTGTGGCACAGAAAAGTAAACTGCACGCAACACGTCCTTCTATGCACGCACGGAGAACAAGAGAGATTCTAAGATCAGCGCTGGCCAGCGGTGGGGCCCCTCACGCGCCAGCTTCCCCTTCCAATCTGTCTCTCGCACAGCGTGCCTTCCGTCGTCAAGGAGACCGCGCGACGCTACGAAGGCTGCCATGACGGGCTAGCGTCTTCGCGGTTAGGGGGGCTCGAGCGCTACGCACGTCGTATTTAAGTATGTGTTAGCGTCGCGCGGTATCCCTGACAACGCGGACGAGAGTGGGAGAACCCCGAGCTTACGCGTAAGCGACCTTGACCAGCGCTGCTCTAAGATAGATGATAATTTCCGTTACCGGCGTCATCTCGAACAGTCTCGAAGATCGACGGACGTGGGAAAATCTGATTGGTGATCGATAAATGTGATGAGAAGTGATTAGTTGATACGTATTCGTGAACCGACTGGAACAGCGTCAAGCGTTGCGCTGTTTGGATGATCGACGGTCGCGGAGCGTCGATGATTGGTGATTGACTGTCGCTCAGCGTCTTCGATTGGCGGATCGACCGTAGATCTGTGACGCTGAGCTGAGTCCAAGAGGTGCTGCGCCGAGAGTGAGAGTGGCGGCTTTGGGAATTAATGCATTCCCAAACAATAACCATTATTGTCAACGGAAATATTTTTTGGTCACTAATAACCATTATTGTCAACCGAAATATTTTTTGGTCACTAATAATCATTATTGACGACGGAAATATTTTTTGGTTACTAATAACTGTTATAAACGACGGAAATTGTTTTCGGTCACGAATAACCATTATCGATGACCAGAATTTTTTTTTGGTTACGAATAACCATTATCGTTGACGAGAACTTTTTTTGGTTACGATATAACCAATATCTATTGCGGGAAATTTTTTTGGTTACGGCATAACCAATATATCTTGTGGGAATTTTGTTTTGGTTACGGTATAACCAAAATTTAAAAAAGTAAAAAATAACGCCGAGTACATGAAAAATTAGAGGACGAAAAAAAGTATTATCAAATAAATATCAAATAAATCACAAAAAAAGAAAATAATATAATTACAAAATAAAAAAAAGATGTGAAATTAAAATGAGCTGCAAGTACATAAAGGTGTTTTCCAACTGCGCTTAAGATGACACAACTACATATATACAGCTAAAATGTTATGTTCATAAATTCCATTACGCATATCGCGGACATTTTTTAATTAACCCTTTAAAAAGAATCCCATTTAAAAACATTGTCGTAAATTAATTAATAGCTTTACAAAATTAATGAACAAAAATTGCTTTACAAAAATTGCGCCAATTATAACAATGACTATTTATACAAAGAAAAAAATGTATTAAATAATATTAAGCAGACATATTTTTATACAAATAAATATTTTAATACGAATAAATATTTTATTCAAAATACTTGGCGCTGCGCCCCGAATTGGTGTTGCTAAACTGAATAAGTACGTATAAATTGCATTAATCTTTTTTTCTTTCTTTCTTGTGCGTGCGTTCGTGAATGTGTGTGTTGTGTACGTTTGCATATGCTACGTATGATATTAGAATTAAATATATGTAGAATAAATCTGACTGCGTTTCTAATATGTATATGTATATGTTTATGCATTTTAGATTGTAAGGGACTTATTATAAATTATTAATTAATACTAAGACAATTAACATTTTTTCGGTTTCGCAGCGCCAAGTATTTTGAATAAAATATTTATTCGTATTAAAATATTTATTTGTATAAAAGTATATCTGCTTAATATTATTCAATACATTTTTTTCTTTGTGTAAATAGTCATTGTTATAATTGGCGCAATTTTTGTATATCATTAATTTTGTAAAGCTATTAATTAATTTACGACAATGCTTTTAAATGGGATTCTTTTTGATGGGTTAATTAAAAATCCGCGATATGCGTACTGGAATTTATGAACACAACATTTTAGCTGTGTATATTTTGATTTCACATCTTTTTTTTATTTTGTAATTATATTATTTTCTTTTTTTTTGTGATTTATTTGATATTTATTTGATAATACTTTTTTTCGTCGTCGACTTTTTCATGTACTTGGCGTTATTTTTTACTTTTTTAAAGTTTGGTTACACCGTAACCGAAAAAAATTCCCGCTATGGATATTGGTTACACCGTAACCGATAAAAACTTCCCGCAAAATATATTGGTTATACCGTAACCAAAAAAATTTCTCGCAACAGATATTGGTTATACCGTAACCAAAAAAATTTCTCGTCAGCGATAATGGTTATCGTAACCAAAAAAAAAATCTGGTCATCGATAATGGTTATTCGTGACCGAAAACAATTTCCGTCGTTTATAACAGTTATTAGTAACCAAAAAATATTTCCATCGTCAATAATCATTATTAGTGACCAAAAAATATTTCGGTTGACAATAATGGTTATTCATAACCAAAATCATTTAAACAAAAATATTAATTCTTATGCCATAACTTTTAAAATTTAGGTTATAACAGTTAGGGTCCCTGCATTAAAGCTTGTCTTGGAACGCACTATCAACTCAGGTCTTCAAAAAAAATAGTTCCATTTGAAAAACCGAACTTGACCATCGGATCTTTTAAAATAATAATCAATAAAAAAATTCGTCTCGGCTAATAAATTGGCCCCCTCGATCCATGCAATTCCATATTTTTTATATTTTTTTATCTCCAATACTTTAGGAGATAACCAGCTGTCCAGTGTTCCCTGGGACACCCTGTATAGTATTCGCATGCAACTAACAAGCGAGTCAGAAAGAACTATATTTTTCTAACACTTTAATTGTTGAAACCTTAAAATAATGAATATTTCTATTTACCACATTTGCGACAAATGACACGTATGAAATGGACATAAAAACGACATATTATACGTACATTTGCGACATATCGTAAATGCATTTGCTACGTGGTGAAAAATACTGACCCATCACTGCTCAGTACACGATTCATAAATTCATTATTATTTCAACGTACGGTGCTTATTAGCGTTCAACGCACCAAACCCGCCTGCAGGGATGTCTATTGGAGGCAACTGTACCCGCAAAAACTTCCTTCTTGCCGATTGTTTTTACCCGTGATTGATCATTCAGATCTTTCAGGTATTGTCCGAGTTTGCACGTGATGTGCCGACTATAGATATTTACTCGAAGGACCATCCCCTTTGTTGGATAAGGGAAAAATAAAAAGTACAAGTCTAACTCTGGTAAACGTGTTGTGCTTGTATTGAAATCTAGTTTCTATCTGCCCGCCGAGGCGTACATTCCTTTCGTAAGAAAGCTACGAAGCCCAGTCATTGGCTGTTAACAAAGACCGGGGTGAGAAAACCGCTATGGCTATTGGTCGCCTGAAAATAGTGGGTGAAAAAGACCGTGGTGGGAAAACGTCGTTGGCGAGGACAACTCGACTTTCCCAAACGTGCCTCTGGCAATACTCAAGGTCAAGTCCCATTAAAATTCGACGAAAACTCGGGCCTAACACTGAGAGGTACACATCTGCAACGCAGCCGACCAGACCAGGCGTCAAGCACTGCTTGCCGTAATAAACTTTACAGCCCTGTCCCTGTTACAGGATGTCCCGGCAAAGGGTGTCCGATTGACGCCTCTACACCGATTCCAAGACAAAAGATGTAATTTACGGTTAGTTTACTACACGCGTATACGTACACGCTTAACTTAGGTTGTGTGAGCGCATACACACATTCAAGGCCCGATGAGACGGCTCCCTTAAGGGGGTAGACACGTCACGTGGTCTGGCCGATTCGGCAGGTCGGTATTACAGCAGGTTTTTTCTGCACAGAAATGGTAATACCGATAGATCGACGATTGCCCGGTAAACGCGAGAGGGAGCTGTTTGCTATTTCCGTATTCTATTCTGAATAAGGAAATAAATTCTCAGCTGTTGCGTTGTACTTATAAAAATTTAAACGGAAAGTCGGCTGGTACTGCAAACGTAGAAAATTCATTGTACATTTTAATTACTTGAAATGTGCTTATGCTACAATATTCTACGTTGGCAGTAAGGAATTATAAGTGAAAAGGAAAAATAGATGAGGGCATGTCCCCAGAAAATGAAGTTTGTTAGGATAGACATTTTTTAATTAGCAAAACACTGAAACAGAACATGAAATACACATCCTATGCAGAAAGCAGTTATGAACAAACATATATAAAATTGTGTTTGATGTTGAATCCAACGCGTGATTATTATGTGGTCCCTCCTCGAAGTGACAGAAAATATAACCTATGTATATGCTATAAGACAATAAATATTTAGCGGTTATTTCGTTGTATTACGCTACATTTGTGAACTTTTCATCATCCTTCCGAAACATTATTATTACGCCGCAACAGTATCTTTAGGAAATCGGGTATAGCATATAGGTTATATTCTCTGTCACTTGGAGGACCGGATTTTCTGTCCTCGAAGGGACAGAAAATATATCCTATATGCTAGACCCGATTTCCTAAAGATACTGTTGCGACGTAATAATAATGTTTCGGAAGGATGATAAAATGTTCACAAATGTAGCGCAAAAGAACGAAATAGCCGCTCAACATTTATTGTCATATAGCGTATACATAGGTTATATTTTCTGTCACTTCGAGGAGGGGACCATAGACATATATAGACGGAGGAGCGTAAGCTGAGGGGGGTGGCAAGGTTCGCGGTAAGGGGAGCGATACGAGTAAATCGGATAACGCTGTGGTTATGCATGCCGAATGCATCCGAAGCTAACCGACGCGCCTGTATCTGAACCTATGCCTTTACCCCTCCAAGCCTTCCTTCCCCACGCCGATAGTCCCATCTTCTGATCCGTCTATATATGTCTATGGAGGGGGCCATGTAATAATCACGCGCATCCAGCCTACGCATTTTTTTTATGAAAAATTATTTAAATCGGACTATTTTTAACGAAACGGGCTTTCAATTCTGCAAACAAATTTTTCACGTAATTTCCTTAATTATGGTTTGAGTTGTATCATTTTTGGGGCCAATTTGATTGAGAAAGTATAAGGAATCGATTGACGCCACGATCGCAAAGATCTGATTAGAAATTGGAAAACTTCAGATTCATCAGTGCTTAGTGCGCAACATTGTATGGCCCCGCTGGTTTCAAGCGTCGAAGCCGACGAAACTCAGCGAGACACATGTGTAAAATAACATATTTGCAGTTTTATAATTGAAGATGTAGTGAACGTTACAGGACTGTCTTTATATATGGCTCTCACAAACAAAATCGCCTGACTTGTTAGACATGAAACCGGGCATACAAATGGTTGCGCATATCGCCGAAAGCATCAGAAAGAATATGTACAGTCTTCCAATGTTTCAATTGTTGAGAAACCTTTGGGCTCAGTTTATCGGGAAAGACCTACCCACCCCACTGTTTTGCTTTCTCGTTGCGAGCGTGGACCTTCAGGTCCTAGTAGACCGCCCGTTGACAGCCGAGAACAATAAAACCGACGAGCTAGATAAAATACCCAGTACAGAAAAATAAAATGTTCGTGTTTTTGATAAGTATTGATGAAAGTATTACCGATGAATTTTTTAGGATTTCCCGATGAAAATTATATCAAACGTGGAGCAATTCGATCAATTTTTATTCAACGTAGAGTGTGTTCTAATCATGTATTCATAAGAAAAAATAGACTGAATTGCTTCGTGTCTTGACTCACCAACAATCCATGAATGGTAACACTCTCATCAAGGTGTAATGAGAAATTTTCAACATTTCGTATTCAGTACTGGATGACTCAAGTCGCCGTCGACCGAGGGTGTACCGCTGGTGCGCTATTTCACTCGCACTCGGTTCACATCGTGCGGTCTCCTTGTCAAGCGGTTCGAGCGAGGGCCCTGATAGGGGTGAATTTATTTGGGAAATAAAAGTCGCGTCATTCATGACACCTACTCGCGAACAGATATACATATGTACGAGAAGAAACAATGCAATTGCCCGATGACTTGAAGCAACATTTCAATAGGTAAATGCATGAAACTCTGGGATCAGGAATTCCGAACCCAGTGGGGCATATGTAAGAACTGGCGATATTCAACAATAGTTCGTCGTCTAAATTTTACAAGTATTTATTTGACGTGAATATAAAGTTTGTTAGCAAAGTCTTTCTCGATTTGAGTTCTGTAGAAGGCTGATTTTCCTTCGCCATGGAAAGTCCCCTCTTGGCCTTCTCGCTGGCAATCATGCGACTTGCTGAGTTTCGTGGGCTTCGGCGCTCGAAACCAGCGGGGCCATACAATGTTGCGCGCTAAGCAGTGACAAATCTGCAGTTCTGCATTTCTAATCAGATCTTTGCGAAAGTGACGTCAGTCGATTCCTCATGTTTTCTCGATCAAATTGGCCCCAAAAATGATATAATTCGGACCAAAATTAAGGAAATTACGTGAAAAATTGTTTGCAGAATTGAAAGCCCGTTTTCTTAAAAATAGTCCGATTTAAATTATTTTCGGTCAATTTAATCGGGAGAATGCCAGGAATCCATTTGTGGCACTTTCATATTGATACGATGAAAAATAAACAAATTCTGTTTCTTTATAATCGATGACACATCGCCGAGCACGGCGATCTCGCTCGGCTCGGGACACAAACGTTCTCGTCGGTTATTCGAACTTCTAAGATCGTATTCAGATTTATTGGCTGGTGAGTTTCGTAACTAGGGGTGTGCGGTTACCCGATTTTTCGGGGTCGGGACGGGCCGGCAACTTTCGGGCGGGATCGGGCGGGGTCCCGATACTTTCGTATTGCTCGAGATCCCGACAGTTTCGGGACCCCGAGACTCGATTCGGGCTACAAGCATAGCAAAACTCGGACGCGATCGGACGATATCGTTACCAGTAATAGATTAAAATTATTACCTGAGATCATAGAAAAATTATGTTTCTTACACGTTAATTTGAAATAATAAAATATTCGCCTCCTGTATATTGTTATTATTATGAAACATCCAGGAAATATTCCTTTTTGTATGCTTATAGTTCTTACGTTTTCTATTTTAAATCTGAACCTATCCGGAAAAAGATAATACCCTATACATATATATATATTTTTTTTTATTTATTACGGGTAATAACCCTTTGGTACATTATAATCACATGAAACGACATGAGTACAGGACGGACAAATAGGATAACATTAAGATAAAGATTAAATTACACCAACAGCAAAGAACACAACAGAAAGAGGAGAAATAACAAGTATGAATTTTGCAACTTAATCATCCAGCATGCGCAGAACTGAATTTCCGAAAATAAATAAGGAAGTAGGAAAAAAGTCAATATTATGGCAGTATCTATTAGCGAGCATACACATTCTGTCAACGCAATTGTATTTACCATACAGAGTGTGATACCTATCAATATGAAAGAAAGGGCGATGCCTCATATCTCTACTCGGGAAATAGAATTTGAATTGCACCAAGATTCACGAGCTTACAAGATTACAAAACAAAAAGCATATACATTGAGGTATGTGATGAATGTAAAATATACTCTTATTTCCATAAGATACCATATACATTTCTAAGTTTAATGTGTAGGTTTAACAAATCTTTGGTTGAAAGCGTATTTAAATATTACCAATGTGAGGCACAGCATGCACATTTCAGACCATTGGTATACACATGTAAGACGCAGACTCCTATGTTATGAAATTAATCATAGAAATATTACCTCAGTGTTAATAGATGAATGCAAATCAAGATTAAATCCATATTTATTAAGACCTCTGGCACCTTGTCCATGAGCAGCAACTCGTAACTTTCTTCCTTCCATATCGACACTAAGACCCTGCAAAATATAGTTAAAATTTGAACAATTTTATAAACAAGAAGAATAAACATGAGGTCACATAATTTATGGTACAATCAAAAATGAACAATACTGAAAACTTAATTCTGAAAAAACTGATTTTAATAATCTAGTGCTCAGTATTTATGCTAACACAACGTTTGTGCTAATTTATAAACATAAGTAATATTATGGTAAATTCTGACATGTTCACTAACTCGATTGATCAATAAAATCATAATTCGCAGTTCAAATAATTTATATTTTCATGAATTTATGAATTGTTAAAATTATTATTTGTTACTGAACATAAATTTATATTTGCTAGATACAAGAGGCTTCATCTGATGCTAATCTCTTCGTAATCCTTAATCGTTCATCCTATTCAACAAAATATTTTTCCTATCTTAAGCATAAATTATTTCTATAATTCTTTAATTAAACCACTATGAACTGTAATAGATACTGTAACACCCATGACATTTTGTAAATTAGAAACCTTTTTAGTAAATTACATTGGTAAATGTGAAATATTTAGTGGTTACGAACTCCAAAATGATTATTTTGTAAGTCAACAGGAAAAGATAAACATTCTAAACCATATATAGATATGCACATATATCTGTGATACATACTCCTCCTTTGTACGATAAAGAAGTATACAGCTTGCAATAAGTTTATAAACTAGAAAATAGGCTTTATACAACAGAAATTACTTTACTTTATCTATTTATTTTCAAACAAGAAATAATCGCCCCTGCCTATTGTACCATAAATCATACTGCACCTTCCATGGTATACATATCTTACATACCTTAACATCAGTCAAATCTACCTTCAAGGTAATTTGACTTTCTGTTTGAGCCCAATATACAAACGGAGTTAATATATCTGCCATTTTTTTATTTCATAGATTCAGAAATATTAAAATAGTACATGATTTCTGTTTATTACAAATTTACATTCGTCAAATTTCGTCCCTTTCATAAATTTATTATCAGCATATTTTACTTGCAACTTTATTAATTAAACAGTACAACCAAAAATGTTTTAATCACGACGTACTTATGTGGTATTTGCATGTCAGTTAATAATAGTTAACTTATTCCGTTATACTCTGTAAAAATGTAGCAAACACTTAAGAACAGCTAACTTGACATAATACACGGATAAATACCATAAATACGCTTAAGGCTGCCGTCTCAGTTTTGTTATGGTCTGAATCGATCGAAGCGTCTCCAGGAAACAAACGGACCCCAATGCAACTACTGCGGTCGATAAAAAGAACTTGTACAGAGATGACATCTCCAGGTACTCTGAGTAGACGAAATTTTGACGCATAGTTGCCACATGTTGTGTTCTCTCTGTCTCTGCCGCGCTGTTGCCACTGAGTTCTTCTCTTTTTATCGAGAAGTCTTCAAGGAATACAGAATATGTCAGAGCCTCGCTGAACGTAGCAATAATGAAAGATAGAGAGGTCCGGGAGTGTCAGAAAGAAAGATAGCTAGATACCAAATCTGACAGAATTTGAACTATCATTATTAACGATATTACACATCAAATTTATTTACAGAATTGAAAGCCCGTTTCGTTCAAAGTTGTCCGATTTAAATTATTTTCTGTCAATTTAATCGGCAGAATCACTTTCATATTGATACTATGAAAAATATAGAAATTCTGTTTCTGCATAATCGATGATACATCGCTGAGCAACTCCAGGTGACAGGTTAAGGCAGAGTGAAACATGTGCAACAGCGCGCATTGCGCGCCGAACACTTAGGGCGGTATTCAGAGTCGTTGCTTAAGCATGTGCTTAAGAATGTCTTGACAAAGGACGGTATTCATAAACGTGTCTTAAGATTAAGCAAATGCTTAAGCATTCGGCATCCTTTACTAGCTACTAGGGTTTGTAAAGGATGCCGAATGCTTAAGCATTTGCTTAATCTTACGACACGTTTATGAATACCGCCCAAAGTCGGCCTCATTCGAATAAGCTAAGCTTAAGAAGTCATGTTTTCATAGTCCGAACTTCAGATTTGCTTAGTCAAGAAAATGGTGCTTAATCCGTGCTTAGTCAAGCAAATGCTTAAGCAATTCTTATATTGCTTTCGGCAAACGGCGGAAACTTTCCCGTGTAGTCGAGCGGAATTACCCAATCAGGAATGATATTGAAAATACATCTTGTGTTTCTTTTCCCGCGCCGCCACAAGGGGGTTCCTCGCGTACTCTGTGTACCGCGTCATTTTTGCAACCACGCGATCCCTATTGTACAGACGTAGTAAAATAAAGATGAGCGCGAAAAAGCATTACACGGATGTAGAAAAACGTCTCCTTTTAAATATTTTGAAAGACTTCGGTCATATTATAGAGAAAAAAAGAGTGATACGACTAGTTTGAAAGATAAAGAGGAAGCCTGGCGAGAGATTATGGAAAGGTATAGTACATCGAATCTAATTACTGTACAGGTAAGAAATTAGTTTCTTTGCATTATTATTAGTTTGTATTTGAAAATTGCGATGAAAGTCCAGCTGAAAATGAAGTATCGAAGCAAAGGAATGTTATTAATATGCAGAGTGTTTCGCTATAGGTGGCGGAGAATGTAAGTGGCGATTCGAGGCACTAAACTAATTGTAAGATGAAAATCAAGAATAAAAAAATTGCGGTAAGGACTTCAATTATTAGTTATAAGTGTTTAAAGACGTGGAATATTCTGCCTTGGAGGACAATTATAATTAACAAATGAAGGCTCGACCGCAATTTCATTATGCTCGTTTCTTTTTTGTTAATTTAATGTCTAGAATCACCTCTTATATTCTCCGACACCTGCAGCAAAACACCCTGTACATGTACAATATATACCCAGGTAGCACACATTGTTTAAAACTATCCTAGGACGTCTGTGTGTTATCTGGGTATAAGTAATGTTATTAATTCTTTATTAACAAAGCACTTTATACATTACTTTATTTAATCATTGCAGAGAAATGTACAGCAGTTGAAAAAAATGTGGGCCAACCAGAAGAGCGTACAAAGAGATGCTATTACCAAAGAGAAACAGGCATTAATGAGAATAGGGGGTGGTCCACCCGAAAAAACTGTCGAAATCGACCCCGATGTAGCCCAAATTACGCCACATTTAAGGGGGTAGACACGGGTAATGCAGCGCGCTGTATACCGACACAATCTGGCCCGAAACAGGGGGTTGGGATTTTTCATCATTCGTCCTTATATGAGCAGATTTTGGGCTGGATTAGGACTCATTCGAAAGAGGAAGGTTCAATGCGGAGCGCTCTTCTCATGGTTCAACGAGATTGTGTTGATATCTAATAATATGAGTGTCCAAAGTAGAGCAAAAGTCGACAAAATACACCCGCAGAATCCAAGTATTTTTAGGTCACTAAAAGAGCTTTGTGACTGAAACGGTGAGAAGAGCGCTCTGCATTGAACCTTCCTCTTTCGAATGAATCCTAACCCAGCCCCAAATTTGCTCATATAAGGACGAATAATGAAAAATCGTGACTTCAGTCCCAAATACGAGTTCCGCCATATTGGCGATAATACAGAGCAAGTCACGTGACAAATTTAGTTCAGCTAGTGGACACGAGACGGCGCCTACTCGGTAGGACTGCCGACGTGGAATCATAGCAAAACTGAAGCGTTAGCTGGATACACAAGCCACAGTAAAAGCGTGATGCAGTCAATGTATGAATTTTCGGACGATTGTAGGTTAGGTTATATGCATTTTAGGCATATAACTGTCGGGAACTGTGTACATTTACTAAATTAACGCTTTTATTGTAACACATACATCACTTGAAATCGCTGTCGAAATTATGTTATAATTATATGGCCACATTATTTAAAATAAAAAAAGAGATTGGAACTTTTTTACTAATACTGGAAATATTGATTTACTGATATCATATTTTCAGAATGTGGAAGTTACAGCAGTTATTTACAATTATTGCTCTTATTATTATTCTTCCGACTATTGTATATAACATACAACAAGGAAAAGTCTCCAAATCAGTCAACAGTTGACTCCCTGATTTTTTTTTGTAATTCTTTACGGTCCTATGCAGAGATGGGCATTATTTAAATAAAAGAATATACTTCCGAATGGCCCCAGTGACTGATCGACACGAGGTTTGGGGTAGGGTGTGTGTACCCTAAATCTAAAATTCTATTTAGCTTCGGGTATTTATTAGTTTCCTTTGTTTATTCGAAGGCCTTTCATCTTGGGCTTCGAATAATTTTTCATCTTTCATTATATCTTTATCCTAAGGTCGTATTCAGATATATTGGCCGGTCAATTCGTTTTCGCGAACAGCGATCGCGGAGTATGGTGGCGTAACGGGAATGCTGCCCGGCTCCGTCTGAACGTAGCCGTGTGGCTGTTATGACCAATACGAGACGAAGCTATCGAGAAAGAATCAATGTTCAGACCAATAAAGCTCCTGAATTTTTTCGGAGCTAAGGCACACCTATTCTGATGTGTGTATTTTTATGCTGACAGCTCGGTTTGGCCTATACACACCAGAAACTTGGCGCTAACCCCATCACTTCTGGCTCACTCTTGTTCTGCGAAGCGTTACGCGTTACGAAACGCACCGGCCAATATATCTGAATGTAAAGTCTCGTTAGCCGCTCGCTGGTCGGGACCGGCGTTGAGCCCGTATTATGAACGGAGCCCTAATTCCGAGGCTGAGTTTCTCGCTTCTTTCTGGCCGAAGGGGGGAGCGGGATGAAACGCTTTGCGTGCGCGACGGGCGCGAGCGCTCAGATGGAATCGTGACTGTTCGACGCATGCGCGCCACGGTCAGATAGGCAGGCACGGCACGAGTCTTTTTTGCGCCATAACCGAGCTTGCCAAATTCCGCCATTTATTATTAAATATTTCATTGAGCTTCTTCAAGACCTTACTCTAAACTTTTACATGTAGTTTAAAACCGTTGTAATGTAATTTGTAGTTTTTCATTTAAAATTTTTTTTCAACAATGCCAACAATGAAAAGGACATTTTGCGCCTCTTGTCAACCTTACGCCCTAGCAGTTGCCTAATTTTACAGAGTAAAGTCATAAATAATCTCAAATAAATATAATATAATAAAGGGCGCAATTTGACAAGTTCGTCTAGGGCGCAAAAAAGACTTATGCCCGGCCTGCGTCAAGATTTTGCGAAGCGGGTCCCGTGCTCACCGTAAGCGCTTGCGACCATCGCGCACGCCCGTCGCGCACACAAAGGACGGAGTGTCAGGCGTCCGAAAGACGGAGCGAGACAAATTATGAACGCGTCGTCTATCTCGTACTGTCCTCGCTCGCTTTCAGTGCCTTCGCTCGCTCTCTTTCCATCTCGCGCTCGCCTTCGGCGGACAAGAGTGAGGCAGAAGTGGTGGGGATAGCAAAAAGTCCGTATCGTGTACACCAAACCGAGCCAGTGATGCCAGAATGAGGACGGGAGCGCTCGAGAATTTCCCCCACCACGCATGCACACTACGCCGGAGCTACGTGTCCGTGAGCTCGGCGCTTCGGACAACGTCGGGAAGACGAGAGAGAAAACGAACGTGTCTTTCTCTCTCGCTCTTGAAACGCTGCGATCCAAGGTTACGTGCAAGCGACACGCGGCCGTGCGCGATCTTCTTAGGTGCCTCGAGATACACTTTTCACTTTCTGACATATGTATAATACTCTTGTAATGAAAAATAGTTTGGAAAAAATTTTGTTAGGGAAATCACGTTTTAAGACCTCCTGATCACGTTTTGACTATTTAGAAAAGAGCTTTCTTTTTAAATATCTCATGTATTTGTTAACACGATTACGTTTAAACGGCAAAATGGATTTCAATGAAACTTTATATTAAAATTTTATATTCGTGTCTTAAGATCCATTAGATCACGAAAAATGATAATTACCCGTTATGATTCTTCGATTTTTCTACATAAAAAAAAGTTAAATAAAGTTCTTCTGTAACTTGTTTAACAAAGAAATATGTACATTCATAATTGAGGCATTTAATGGAAAAGGGGCACATACGCCAAAATGCCATTTCAAGAAAATCGATTTCAAAGTTTTCATTATAGTATAACTTAATAAAAAGTAATGCAATTAAATCAAATTTTTTTAAGGATGTAGTTACCGTGTCGTTCAAGCGTTCTGAATACATAATTCATGATTTAAAAATGATATGTGTCTTTATTTATAAGTTTTAAACAAGTGGTTTATGTGCCCTTTTTCCATCAAATGCCTCAATTTCTTGTGTTCGTTTTAAATTTCTGTACTTTTTATTTGAGCTATTTCTATTTTTCGAACCTTAAAATGAATTTTTTTATTAAAAGACGATTATTTTGATACTGTACATTGGTGAACTTTGTTAAAATTAGAATCCACTCTTGGCCAGTACCATGCACGCTGTACTAAGTTTTCAGTATTTAAGTTTCTAAGTTTTCAGTATTTATTGATGAAACATCCGACATTACCAATGAGAAATGGATGTCGTTTATTGTTCGGTATGTCGCACCCGAGACTTTGGATGTTCGAACGGAATTAGTAGAATTAATTAATCTTGACGCGCGAGAATGTACTGCCGATAAAATATTTACCTCCTTTAAGAACTCCATGTGGAAAAAGCAAATTCCGTTCGGAACATTCTTGCTTTGTCGTGTGATAACGCTTCTGTCATGACAGGGTGTCACTCGTCATTCAAGACCAAACATGCAGAAATTCGCGGTGAAAATTTTTTCACCATGCCGTGTCCATGTCACTCCTCTGCATTGGTAGTGCATGCAGCATGCGCTACCATTCCCGAGGTCTGCGAGGAATTATTACGGAAAGTCGCAACATTCATTTATAGCAGTCCCAAACGCTCGGCCATTTTTCGCGAATTTCAGCAATGTTTTCAATCTACTGACCGCAAAATTTTAAAATTGTGTACTACACGATGGTTATCGCGTTACTCATCCGTAGTTACACTTTTAAAAAATTGGGACAGTGTGTTGCACTTTCTGCAAGAATTGGTCGTAAGTGAGAAGACAAAGTCTGGGGATCATCTGCATATCATCATGCAAAATCCAGAAGCGAAAGCATATCTTCTGTTTTTGAAATACGTTCTAGAGTATTTTAATGACTTTAGTTTATTCTTTCAGTCGCAACAAACAAGGATCCATTTGCTTCAAAATACTGCCAATACTCTTTTGTACGATATTTTACGTCATTTTTTGAAACCGCAGCTTTTGAAGCACATGGATTCAGTAAAATTAATAGATTTTTCAAGAGGCGATAATCAAATCGCATTAGATAGTATTCATTTAGGTCCGGATTGTGACACTTTTCTTTGTCAATTAGTTGCAGAAGGCAAACCCGATGTTGTCCAAACCGTTTGAGAAAATTGTATTAAGTTTTCCATAACGGCTGCAAACGAAATTCGTAATCGATTGCCAATCGATGACGAATTTCTGAGCAAGTTACGTGTTTTTGAGCCTCATTTGGCATTAGTAGATACTGACAGAGACACTTCCTTCAAAAGTGTTCTCTTTATTGCTCAGAAATTGGGCGGTTTCGACAAAGACGGTTTGCAAAAAGAATGGTCAACATTGCCCCTGAATTTTGCAGATGCAGTCAAGCTTTGTACATTAGCTTTTGATGATGTATGGAAAACGGTGTTGTTAACGCGAAACGATCAAGGCTTGTATAAATATCCATGTTTGCAGGAATTATTAAATTCCATTAGAAGTCTTCCAAATTCAAACGCCGATGCTGAAAGATCGTTTTCCATGCTTCCCGACATAAAGAACAAGAAACGAAACCGACTTTGTTCGACCATCGTCAATGCCATTTGCGTAACGAAATCGGCATTAAAGGCGCACGGGGAAACAGCTCAGAGCATGGAGGTAGATGACAAACATCTATCTCTCATGTCATCTGAGAATTTATATGCAACTTTTGCGAAGAAGCAAAAGAATAGTTTACGTTTACATGCCGTTGATGACCTCGCGGATTTTCCTTCTACGTCGGGTAATGCAAATTGGTGATGTCCAGAATATTATCAATTTCATCCATTTTCTATTTCATTCGATTTTTGGACATCGCGAATATGTAAATAGTTGTTCGATTTACCTCACGCAATTCTTGTTCTATC
This sequence comes from Andrena bucephala, assembly GCA_947577245.1. Lineage (NCBI taxonomy): Eukaryota > Metazoa > Arthropoda > Insecta > Hymenoptera > Andrenidae > Andrena > Andrena bucephala. Next base: position 72,630,629 of record OX387716.1, read on the forward strand.
CTTGCAATAAATTCGCTTGCTTGCTGTACATATGATTCATAGAGAGAACTTCGAGATAATTGTACAAATAAATGTATATTCTTAATTATATTCATTTTATATGTAACAATTATCTCGATATTCTGTCGCATGTATTATAGTAAATTCCTTTGCTTGCTTTCTATCCTTTGGAAATGTAAACAATTGTAGCATTATTTCAATCTTACATCTCGTCAATATATCGAACCCAATTGATATATTTACGTGCTGCCTTTCTTTTCTATTTTTGTAATGTTTTTGTACATTTTAGTGTACAACATGTATCGCGATGTTAGCTTTGCATAACCAATTGTTTACATTTCCCTCCCGATGGAAGAGACCACCACTTTCCCGTAGTTTCCATCGAGCGGTAACGTGAACGCTGCGCGTAATTAATTTCTAAATAGTGCGTGATTCTTTGTCGCAACTTGATATAATTACGTTTGATGTGATTACGTTTAGATTTTAGATTTTAGATCATACTCTGAAAAAATATTTTTTATCGAAGGCTTCTACAGCGTGCATGGTACTGGCCAAGAGTGAATTCTAATTTTAACAAAGTTCACCAATGTACAGTATCAAAATATTCGTCTTTTAATAAAAAAATTCATTTTAAGGTTTGAAAAATAGAAATAGCTCAAATAAAAAGACCGGAAATTTAAAAGGAACACAAGAAATTGAGGCATTTGATGGAAAAAGGGCACATAAACCACTTGTTTAAAGTTTATAAATAAAGACACATATCATTTTTAAATCATGAATTCTGTATTCAGAACGCTTGAACGACACGGTAACTACATCTTTTAAAAAAATTGATTTAATTGCATTACTTTTTATTAAGTTATACTATAATGAAAACTTTGAAATCGATTTTCTTGAAATGGCATTTTGGCGTATGTGCCCTTTTTCCATCAAATGCCTCAATTATGAATGTACATTTTTCTTTGTTAAACAAGTTACAGAAGAACTTTATTTAACTTTTTTTTATGTAGAATTTAGTTCGTATATCTGAAAAATCGAAGAACCATAACGGGTAATTATCATTTTTCGTGATCTAATCGGATCTTAAGACAAGAATATAAAATTTTAATATAAAGTTTCATTGAAATCCATTTTGCCGTTTAAACGTAATCGTGATAACAAATAGATGAGATATTTAAAAAAAAAAGCTCTTTTCTAAATAGTCAAAACCTGATGAGGAGGTCTTAAGACGTGATTTCCCTAACAAAATTTTTTCCAAATTTTTTTTCATTACAAGAGTATTATACATATGTCAGAAAGTGAAAAGTGTATCTGGAGCCTCGAGGCACTCAGGAAGATCGCGCACGGCCGCATGTCACTTGCACGCCACCTTGGATCACAGCGTTTCAAGAGCGAGAGAGAAAGACACACATTCGTTTTCTCTCTCGTCTTCCCGACGTTGTCCGAAACGCCGAGCTCACGGACACGCAGCTCCGGCGTAGTGTGCATGCGAGGTGGGGGAAATTCTCGAGCGCTCCCGTCCTCATTCTGGCATCACTGAACCGAGCCCGTAACGATCTTAGATGCTCGAATAACCGACGAGAACCTTTGTTGCCCGAGCCGCACGAGATCGCCGTTGCTCGGTGATGTGTCATCGATTATATAGAAACAGAATTGGTTTTTTTTTTCATCGTATCAATATGAAAGTGACACAAATGGATTCCTGGCATTATCCCGATTAAATTGACAGAAAATAATTTAAATCAAACTATTTTTAGCGAAACGGGCTTCCAATTCTGCAAACAAATTTTCACGTAATTTCCTTAATTATGGTCCGAATAATATCATTTTTGGGGCCAATTTGATCGAGAAAACATGACGAATCGATTCACGTCACTTTCGTAAAGATCTGATTAGAAATGCAGACGATTTGTCACTGCTTAGTGCGTAACATTGTATGGCCCCGCTGGATTCGAGCGTCGAAACCCACGAAACTCAGCGAGTTGCATGATTGCCAGCGTGAAGGACAAGAGAGGACTTTGCATGGCGAAGGAAAGTCAGCCTTCTATAGAACTCAAATCGAGAAAGACTTTGCTGACAAACTTTACATATGTATATTCGCGTCAAATAAATACTTTAATTGTAAAATTTAGACGACAAACTATTGTTGAATTTCGCCAGTTCTTACATATGCATCACTTGGTTGGGAATTCCTGATCCCAGAGTTTCATGCATTTACCTATTGAAATGTTGCTTCAAGTCATCGGGAAATTGCATTGCTTCTTCTCGTACATACATATATGTATCTGTTCGCGAGTAGGTGTCACGAGTGACACGGCTTTGGTTTCTCAAATAAATGCACATTTATTAGGGCCCTCGGTCGACGGCGACTTGAGTCATCCAGTACTGAATATGAATATGTTCATATTTCTCATTTCACCTTGATAAGAGTGTTACCACCGATGGATTGGTGAGTTTACGTGTCCACGAAAATGAGTCGAGTTGCGAAGCAATTCGGTCTATTTTTTCTTATGAATACATGATTTGGACACACACACACTACGTTCACTAAAAATAGGCCGAATTTCTCCATGTTTGGCATCATTTTCATCAGTAATGCAGTGCTCTGGTGAAGAACATCGTATTACGGAGCTAACCCTGATAACCAGATCTGGAGCGCAGGGCCTGACGTCAGATCCGTAGTCATCTGTGTCCGCATTAGGCTGCGGTCTGAGGTACAGAGCCTGACATCAGGGCCTGACGTCAGATGAACAGCAGATTCGCATCAGATCCTGCCGTTCGCCTGACACGTATAACAGCGCCATCTGTGGGTCAGAATTGGCAAACAATTCCCTACGCGTGACGTCACACGGCCGTCCCTACGCGTGACGTCACATGCACGTGGCTACGCACCAACACATTTGTACCGTGATTGCTATAGGTGTGTCCCCCCCACCCTTTCTACTGCGCGCAGGGAATTTGTAAGCAGCAGTTTCGGAGCAGATTATGTTCACATAACCTACGAGGTTTATTAAATAAGGACTCAATTTATTTGTAAAGGTATTTCTTTATTTTTAATAATACAATAATATATGTGGCACATATATATATAATTTACTCTGAAAACAAATACAATATTAGTATGAAATTGAATTGATACTGGGAATGTATCAATCCATGATTATTTTATTAAACGGGCGCTGAAAAGTGCCGATTGATGTTCATTGAGAACATCGAGAGGTTGTTGAACGTTTTAGTGAATTAAAATGGGCACTGAAAAGTACCGTTTGGTTTCTTCGCCACTGTAAAAGGAGACACACCTCTACTTTTAATGGGCACATTTCTGAAAAATAAAATATTTACCATATTTAATTATCGTTTTCCCGCGACAGTAAATCGTGACTTTTACGGTCATGACACTAAATATCATGACTTTTACTGATACGGACCTTCAAAGGTCAGCTTCTTCTTCAGGCTGCTGGTCGTCCGTCCACAAATCGCGGCGCATTCGCGATGCATCGGAGGCTGCTGTCGCGCGAGGACTGCGCTTCTTACTGCGGACCCTCTCCTTGGCGGCTCGAAGTGCCTGCTGGATCGACCGTTGAAAATCAGATCGAAGCGGCTTGGTGAAGTGTAGATTTCCAGACACCGCTTCTGAAAAAGTAATGCACGCAAAGTACGTTAGCATAATTATGCATAAAAACATGGAAATGCTTATTGATTCGTACCGTATATCGCCATCACGATGCGAGTGTTGTACAACGGCCTTTGTCCTGTTCGGCCGAACCACGTGAAGGACCGTGTCACGTCGTCGACCAGTGCTTCCTTCAGGCAAATCCCGACCGCTTCCTTCATGCTGAACCCACCCACGTATTTTAAATACTGAACCTAAGCAAAGTAAGTAAAGATTGATGTATGTATGTATTATATAAAAGTAAATAAAAGCATAATTTCGCTTTCACTTACAACATTGGAATACGTTTCGTCGTCGATGGTCTCGAAACAGTCCACCTCCTCCGGTGACGAGAGAGGAATGACTGCTGGTTTGCTTGGTGGACCATTACGGGTGGGTTGCACACATTGAAGAACACTCTCCAACAGAGTATTCATTCTTCTGCAAGCAGAACGGATGGAGACGTAACGTATTAATAAACACGATAACATGCAATACTTACCTTAGCTCCGTCTCGACGCTCGCCGTGCGATCTTCCAGGCTCCTGCGAACATGAACATTTATAATAGAAAACTTCACACTATCAATATTTTTATAACAAAAAAAAAGAAACATGTAAATTTACCAATTAGCAGAAGGTTGTATTTGCACTGTATGGTGCTGCAACGGCTCATTCCGAATGACTGTGGCGCGTGCAGACGACGTCCCTGGATCGTGATGATCCCTTAATGTTGCGAGGGCAGGAAAACTGGCAGCAGCAGGACTGTTCTGTAACATAAGAACGTTACTTGGATTAGTCGTAGAAAAATCCTTTGACGTTGTTAGATCATGTGTTTCCTGCAGGATTGTCTTCAAATCCTGGATGTCCTGATCGATGGATTGCTTCGGCACGGTTGACGTCCTCTTTTTCGGAGTTTCCTCCTCCGTAGAAGTCGTCTGGTACCTCGCTGGTTTGGCGACCACACGCTTCTCTCGCTGCGACATGTCAACCTGTGAGTAAAAGTACATATTACAATACTTAGCAAAGGCGTGTTGGCTGTTTTTCCTATTTTACATGCATTATTAACCGAGCCCAAACCTCAACACGAACCCAGGTAATGTATTACTCAATAATTCGAGTGTAACTCGACAAAGGCTATAACAGTAGAAAACGTGAAAAAATGACCCATGCAGAAATATTCGAACCAAACGATAAAATAACTCATCAACAGAGATTAACAAGGATACGTGTAAATATAATATTACTTATGAAGAGCAATACTAAAGGAAAGTACAGTACAAAAGAAGAAAATGTAAATATTATAGAGCATGCCACTCACCAGAAAATAGTCGCAACTTACCAAAAACAAGAGACGAGGCTAGAAAGGGAAGTTTTTTTTTTTTTTTTTTTTTACATGGTGGAAATCCCTAACGGATACCTCACCCCCCATGGCAGGGGTGAGATTATGTGGGGCTTGCACCCACTAAAACCACCATGGTGACCGCCTGACGCGAGAAGCTACACAAGGGAGAGGGACTGGCAGCGAGATACATCTAGCGAAAATAAAGGTGGAAGAATTTAAATACTATGGATCTTACGGCTTCTCGCTGTGCGTAATAACAGCAACGATATATCTACGGGGTTCTGAGAGGTTTGTGTCAGTGGACATACTACAGCGAAAAGGCATTCTATAACATTTGCCACGAACCTGATCGGGGGAGATATATAAAATTTCAGGGCTCAATGTGGCGCATTTATATATGCCAAGAGCCGAAGACTCTATGCCGACATCATAAAAATTATCGACTTCTAAAAATTTTTTGATACCCAAACGATACGAATCTTTGTCCATGCCAATATTGAAAATTATGCAGATCGAGCCATCGTCTGAGATGCAACAATTATCACGAACATTTCTGCCTAGAGATATGTTATTAAATTCTATCTTACGGTACTGAGAACAATTGGTGTCGTTAGTAAGGGGTCTAGATACGCGAATAGAAAAATCGACATTACGATGAATGTTTGTGCCATGTGATTGTATCTCCCTCATCCTGTTGGAAAATTGTTGTAGAGGAAGAGATGGCTTATTAAGAAATTTTTTAAAAATGGACATGTTGTTTTCATAGGGAAAAGCAGAACATGAATCTAAATTACCAAAACGTCTGACATCGTTGGTTAAGTGAAGAAGACCATGGACGTTATAACTATTAAAAGTGGGGCCATATAGTTCTTCGTTACGAAGAACAAATTTCTGCAAAGCTGACTCTGTGAATTTCAAGTGCGGGCTCGATGGAGATTCTGCAACCAAAATCCTTATGGCCGCATGTAAAATTAAGAAGTGCTTGTATATGTCATCGTTGAGTACACCATACAGTACAACAGGCCCTGTATATAGAAGGAACTGACGAAACTCGGTCGCCTTATATTTACAATATTCTTCAATAGCTCTGGGACGTCTGGCAAAGTCCAAGGGACAATATCTTCCGAGACTGTTGAGTCTCGTAGATATCACAGAAATGTTCAGTGCAGGCAATTTTGACAAAAATGTAAAGCTTCCAGATACCCACGCGGACAAAAGTTTCTTCATTACGCCCAAGCATACAAGATGCATATACTCGAACGGAACTTGCGTAACCATTCCTATCGGTAGCGATGCCAATGGGCTTGGACCTTCTTTGTGATGGTTCTCGTGTAACCGTTTAGGGTATTCCTCATCGGTACGAGGAGAATGATCTATACCATCGAAGGCATAATGCTTACCGTTCAAGGTACCAAAAACCATACATTTGGAACAGGGATATTGAGACATATGCCCAAAATGATTCAACACAAATGCTCGAGCTGGTGCGTCAGCTATGAAACATCTCAGACGTATGGGCAACTTACTGGCATGAAAATTTATACCTCCATTGGACATGATGGCTTTGACGTCTGCAATAAATTTCTCAAAGAAAATATTGGGATCGCGTGGTTTATGGCGACCTTTATAGATTCCTACCACTATTGGCTTTATACGGGGAATATTTGAAATTCTACATTGGATGGGCCAGAACTGAATGGAACCTTTGTCCACACGACATCCGTCGGTATGAAAATCTAATTCTAACTCTCTAACAAAAGATACAGACAAAGTATTCGGGAAACTTTTAACAATTTCTGTTTCCAGATCGAAATGAATGTATTCTCCTGGTTCCACGACGAATGTAACAGCAGGATTACGTGGCGTATCGAGAAGTGTTCTAACATCCTGAGGCAACTGGGAAAGACAGGAATGCGTTCGAAGGAGAGATAATATATTATTTCCTTGAACGTGTGTTAAATTGCTGTCTACGAAACAAGACGCTAAACGTTGGCGAAAAGATGGCTCGGAGAAAGTACCACAGGACAATGAAACTGTATCGTGGATAGAAGAAACGCGTGACGTGGAAGTAGAAGGACCGGCGTCTTCTACATTTATATCGCGCCTAATACTGAATCTATCGGGGATTAAATTAACAGGAACGGACGAACTACAACCTGCAGATGTGCTAGCAGCATCTTGCACGGTAGAAGTATTATCCGCGACTCTACTGACCGTATTCAATCCGGAACGGTATCGCACGCGTAAGTTATTTCGCATCTCGCGCATAACCCTGCGTTTTTGCCTCGCCGATAATGCGTGTATCGATTTCCGCGACGTAGACAATTTGAAATTATTAAATTCCATAACTACTTACGTCTTCTGGATGTCTCGGATTCGCTTGAATATAAGAAATATATCTCTCGGAATTCTTTGGTATTGCTGTCGACGACTGTCACCTCAGAATGAACGAGAATTCGAAACAAACGCGAACTAGGAAGTAGAGTCCCGACCAATCACGAATGACCGCAAGGCGGCGCAGCCAATCCGAGCGTTCGTTTTCAAGCACAAAGGGTACCACGTCGAATAAAGGGTACCACGAGGTAACATTTTGGACTACGCTACGGATTGGCTGCGCCGCCTTGCGGTCATTCGTGATTGGTCGGGACTCTACTTCCTAGTTCGCGTTTGTTTCGAATTCTCGTTCATTCTGAGGTGACAGTCGTCGACAGCAATACCAAAGAATTCCGAGAGATATATTTCTTATATTCAAGCGAATCCGAGACATCCAGAAGACGTAAGTAGTTATGGAATTTAATAATTTCAAATTGTCTACGTCGCGGAAATCGATACACGCATTATCGGCGAGGCAAAAACGCAGGGTTATGCGCGAGATGCGAAATAACTTACGCGTGCGATACCGTTCCGGATTGAATACGGTCAGTAGAGTCGCGGATAATACTTCTACCGTGCAAGATGCTGCTAGCACATCTGCAGGTTGTAGTTCGTCCGTTCCTGTTAATTTAATCCCCGATAGATTCAGTATTAGGCGCGATATAAATGTAGAAGACGCCGGTCCTTCTACTTCCACGTCACGCGTTTCTTCTATCCACGATACAGTTTCATTGTCCTGTGGTACTTTCTCCGAGCCATCTTTTCGCCAACGTTTAGCGTCTTGTTTCGTAGACAGCAATTTAACACACGTTCAAGGAAATAATATATTATCTCTCCTTCGAACGCATTCCTGTCTTTCCCAGTTGCCTCAGGATGTTAGAACACTTCTCGATACGCCACGTAATCCTGCTGTTACATTCGTCGTGGAACCAGGAGAATACATTCATTTCGATCTGGAAACAGAAATTGTTAAAAGTTTCCCGAATACTTTGTCTGTATCTTTTGTTAGAGAGTTAGAATTAGATTTTCATACCGACGGATGTCGTGTGGACAAAGGTTCCATTCAGTTCTGGCCCATCCAATGTAGAATTTCAAATATTCCCCGTATAAAGCCAATAGTGGTAGGAATCTATAAAGGTCGCCATAAACCACGCGATCCCAATATTTTCTTTGAGAAATTTATTGCAGACGTCAAAGCCATCATGTCCAATGGAGGTATAAATTTTCATGCCAGTAAGTTGCCCATACGTCTGAGATGTTTCATAGCTGACGCACCAGCTCGAGCATTTGTGTTGAATCATTTTGGGCATATGTCTCAATATCCCTGTTCCAAATGTATGGTTTTTGGTACCTTGAACGGTAAGCATTATGCCTTCGATGGTATAGATCATTCTCCTCGTACCGATGAGGAATACCCTAAACGGTTACACGAGAACCATCACAAAGAAGGTCCAAGCCCATTGGCATCGCTACCGATAGGAATGGTTACGCAAGTTCCGTTCGAGTATATGCATCTTGTATGCTTGGGCGTAATGAAGAAACTTTTGTCCGCGTGGGTATCTGGAAGCTTTACATTTTTGTCAAAATTGCCTGCACTGAACATTTCTGTGATATCTACGAGACTCAACAGTCTCGGAAGATATTGTCCCTTGGACTTTGCCAGACGTCCCAGAGCTATTGAAGAATATTGTAAATATAAGGCGACCGAGTTTCGTCAGTTCCTTCTATATACAGGGCCTGTTGTACTGTATGGTGTACTCAACGATGACATATACAAGCACTTCTTAATGGCCCCACTTTTAATAGTTATAACGTCCATGGTCTTCTTCACTTAACCAACGATGTCAGACGTTTTGGTAATTTAGATTCATGTTCTGCTTTTCCCTATGAAAACAACATGTCCATTTTTAAAAAATTTCTTAATAAGCCATCTCTTCCTCTACAACAATTTTCCAACAGGATGAGGGAGATACAATCACATGGCACAAACATTCATCGTAATGTCGATTTTTCTATTCGCGTATCTAGACCCCTTACTAACGACACCAATTGTTCTCAGTACCGTAAGATAGAATTTAATAACATATCTCTAGGCAGAAATGTTCGTGATAATTGTTGCATCTCAGACGATGGCTCGATCTGCATAATTTTCAATATTGGCATGGACAAAGATTCGTATCGTTTGGGTATCAAAAAATTTTTAGAAGTCGATAATTTTTATGATGTCGGCATAGAGTCTTCGGCTCTTGGCATATATAAATGCGCCACATTGAGCCCTGAAATTTTATATATCTCCCCCGATCAGGTTCGTGGCAAATGTTATAGAATGCCTTTTCGCTGTAGTATGTCCACTGACACAAACCTCTCAGAACCCCGTAGATATATCGTTGCTGTTATTACGCACAGCGAGAAGCCGTAAGATCCATAGTATTTAAATTCTTCCACCTTTATTTTCGCTAGATGTATCTCGCTGCCAGTCCCTCTCCCTTGTGTAGCTTCTCGCGTCAGGCGGTCACCATGGTGGTTTTAGTGGGTGCAAGCCCCACATAATCTCACCCCTGCCATGGGGGGTGAGGTATCCGTTAGGGATTTCCACCATGTAAAAAAAAAAAAAAAAAAAACTTCCCTTTCTAGCCTCGTCTCTTGTTTTTGGTAAGTTGCGACTATTTTCTGGTGAGTGGCATGCTCTATAATATTTACATTTTCTTCTTTTGTACTGTACTTTCCTTTAGTATTGCTCTTCATAAGTAATATTATATTTACACGTATCCTTGTTAATCTCTGTTGATGAGTTATTTTATCGTTTGGTTCGAATATTTCTGCATGGGTCATTTTTTCACGTTTTCTACTGTTATAGCCTTTGTCGAGTTACACTCGAATTATTGAGTAATACATTACCTGGGTTCGTGTTGAGGTTTGGGCTCGGTTAATAATGCATGTAAAATAGGAAAAACAGCCAACACGCCTTTGCTAAGTATTGTAATATGTACTTTTACTCACAGGTTGACATGTCGCAGCGAGAGAAGCGTGTGGTCGCCAAACCAGCGAGGTACCAGACGACTTCTACGGAGGAGGAAACTCCGAAAAAGAGGACGTCAACCGTGCCGAAGCAATCCATCGATCAGGACATCCAGGATTTGAAGACAATCCTGCAGGAAACACATGATCTAACAACGTCAAAGGATTTTTCTACGACTAATCCAAGTAACGTTCTTATGTTACAGAACAGTCCTGCTGCTGCCAGTTTTCCTGCCCTCGCAACATTAAGGGATCATCACGATCCAGGGACGTCGTCTGCACGCGCCACAGTCATTCGGAATGAGCCGTTGCAGCACCATACAGTGCAAATACAACCTTCTGCTAATTGGTAAATTTACATGTTTCTTTTTTTTTGTTATAAAAATATTGATAGTGTGAAGTTTTCTATTATAAATGTTCATGTTCGCAGGAGCCTGGAAGATCGCACGGCGAGCGTCGAGACGGAGCTAAGGTAAGTATTGCATGTTATCGTGTTTATTAATACGTTACGTCTCCATCCGTTCTGCTTGCAGAAGAATGAATACTCTGTTGGAGAGTGTTCTTCAATGTGTGCAACCCACCCGTAATGGTCCACCAAGCAAACCAGCAGTCATTCCTCTCTCGTCACCGGAGGAGGTGGACTGTTTCGAGACCATCGACGACGAAACGTATTCCAATGTTGTAAGTGAAAGCGAAATTATGCTTTTATTTACTTTTATATAATACATACATACATCAATCTTTACTTACTTTGCTTAGGTTCAGTATTTAAAATACGTGGGTGGGTTCAGCATGAAGGAAGCGGTCGGGATTTGCCTGAAGGAAGCACTGGTCGACGACGTGACACGGTCCTTCACGTGGTTCGGCCGAACAGGACAAAGGCCGTTGTACAACACTCGCATCGTGATGGCGATATACGGTACGAATCAATAAGCATTTCCATGTTTTTATGCATAATTATGCTAACGTACTTTGCGTGCATTACTTTTTCAGAAGCGGTGTCTGGAAATCTACACTTCACCAAGCCGCTTCGATCTGATTTTCAACGGTCGATCCAGCAGGCACTTCGAGCCGCCAAGGAGAGGGTCCGCAGTAAGAAGCGCAGTCCTCGCGCGACAGCAGCCTCCGATGCATCGCGAATGCGCCGCGATTTGTGGACGGACGACCAGCAGCCTGAAGAAGAAGCTGACCTTTGAAGGTCCGTATCAGTAAAAGTCATGATATTTAGTGTCATGACCGTAAAAGTCACGATTTACTGTCGCGGGAAAACGATAATTAAATATGGTAAATATTTTATTTTTCAGAAATGTGCCCATTAAAAGTAGAGGTGTGTCTCCTTTTACAGTGGCGAAGAAACCAAACGGTACTTTTCAGTGCCCATTTTAATTCACTAAAACGTTCAACAACCTCTCGATGTTCTCAATGAACATCAATCGGCACTTTTCAGCGCCCGTTTAATAAAATAATCATGGATTGATACATTCCCAGTATCAATTCAATTTCATACTAATATTGTATTTGTTTTCAGAGTAAATTATATATATATGTGCCACATATATTATTGTATTATTAAAAATAAAGAAATACCTTTACAAATAAATTGAGTCCTTATTTAATAAACCTCGTAGGTTATGTGAACATAATCTGCTCCGAAACTGCTGCTTACAAATTCCCTGCGCGCAGTAGAAAGGGTGGGGGGGACACACCTATAGCAATCACGGTACAAATGTGTTGGTGCGTAGCCACGTGCATGTGACGTCACGCGTAGGGACGGCCGTGTGACGTCACGCGTAGGGAATTGTTTGCCAATTCTGACCCTCAGATGGCGCTGTTATACGTGTCAGGCGAACGGCAGGATCTGATGCGAATCTGCTGTTCATCTGACGTCAGGCCCTGATGTCAGGCTCTGTACCTCAGACCGCAGCCTAATGCGGACACAGATGACTACGGATCTGACGTCAGGCTCTGCGCTCTCACGGCAGACCCTGCTGCCAATCTGATGTCAGATTGGCGTCAGATGGTTATCAGGGAATATTCTAGGCCCTAGAATCTACGATATTGTCAATGTGCAGTTGAAACGCACGCCGCTTCACACTATCGTTTCTTAGCATTTATACGGGGTGATTCTCTAGCTATCAAACGTAATGCTCGCCAACAATCATGTGTCTCGCTGAGTTTCGTGGGGTTCGACGCTCGAAACCAGCGGGACTATACAATGTTGCACGCTAAGCAGTGACGAATCTGAAGTTCTGCAATTTCTAATCAGATCTTTGCAAAAGTGACGTCAGTCGATTCCTTACAATTTTATATATATTGTTTGTTCATAACTGCTTTCTGCATAGGACGTATAATAAGTGTATTTCATGTTCTGTTTCGGTGCTTTGCTAGTAAAAAAATGTCTAACCTAACAAACTTTATTTTCTGGGGACATCCCCTCATCTATTTTCCCTTTTCACTTATAATTCCTTACTGCTAACGTAGAATATTGTAGCATAAGCACATTTCAAGTAATTAAAATGTACAATGAATTTTCTACGTTTGCAGTACCAGCCGACTTCCGTTTAAATTTTTATAAGTACAACGCAACAGCTGAGAATTTCTTTCCTTATTCAGAATAAAATGCGGAAATAGCAAACAGCTCCCTCTCGCGTTTACCGGCAATCGGCGATCTATCGGTATTACCATTTCTGTGCAGAAAAAACCTGCTGTAATACCGACCTGCCGAATCGGCCAGGTCACGTGACGTGTCTACCCCCTTAATGACTACCCACATAGCACACGACGTCCCGGGGACGTCCGTTTTACGTCTGATTTAGGTCTGTAGGTCTGAATGTCCCGGTTTGTAACAAAACGTCTTTGGGACGTCTATAGACGGCCTTGGGACGTCTGTAGACGGTTTTGGGACACCTTTGGGACGGTTTTGGGACACCTAATTACAGTGGTGTCATCTATACAAAGTCCTAAAGACGTCTCTGGGACGTGCTTGGGACGTGTTAAATACGTCTTTGGGACGGCCTTGGGACGCTTTGAAGACGTCGTGTGCTATCTGCTAGTGATCCTCAAGGGAGTGATAGGTATAACCGCAGCCACTTCGGTCAAAACCGGAAATAGTAGTTTTGGCGCAAAAGTTTGAATAACTGTAAATATAAATTTTAGAATTTACTTGCTGATGTTTTACATATATAAAAAAAATTGAAACTACCAAAGGTTAATACATAATGCAGTATTTAAATAATAAATTCTCAAATATATTAGAGTATATTTTATTGACATATTAGAAAAGCCATCTCGTAAATTTAATGGGTCATTAAAACGTATAAAATGTCATCTTCAAACGACGTTTTCCGTCTCGAGTTTTGTCCCACATGTCCTCCGTAAAGTGTACCTAAAAGAATGATTAAATACATTTATTAGACATATAATTATTTCTTATTGTTATTGTTAATTCACACAAACTCACATGACATAATCTTGACGACGATCCAGAAACCCAATCCTTTCTATTGATATTGTCAATCCATACTTTCCATCTTGTCTCGTCTCGGGGTAAACTACACATTTGAAAACCTTTCTTCGTCGAATTCGTGCAATAATCTACACAACAGCCTCCCATTTCTCCGGAAATAACGATAACACACTCAATAACTTATGAAATAGGTAGGTTGTTTCTCTAAGATACTAACCAAATTATGATACACAAAAAACACTAAATTACTATCATAAATGTTTGTCAAGTCATAATCCACTTTAAATTATACACAGCTATAATAATCACTATATATAATAATTATTAAAAAGCTCTCACGAAAAATAGCAAAATTCAAAGAATAACCTGCTTTCCAGGCTGCTTGTTTATATTTTTCTATCCGTATTTCTGTCTCTTTCTTTTTTACAGTTTCTTTCTCTCTCTACTTCCGCTTTTGACCGAAATGGCGGCAACCAATCAGCGACGATATACGTTGTTTCGATCACTCTCTAGAGGATCACTACTATCTTGTAGCGATCTGACTCTGAATCGACTGCCGTGGGATCACCCAAGGATAAAGAAGGGGTCACCACCCTAGATAGGGAAAGGAGAGAGCGTTTCGTCCCGGGTCCGCCAGAGGACTCGTCAGTAAAGCTTACCTGGCGGAACCATGCCTTAGACACGCTGGGTATCAGGACTGGGACAGAACTCTTATATATACCAACCGAAGGGCGGTAGAACACCAGCGAGAAACTCTCGAGCCGGGTAACCCTCTGGTGGCGTGTCGATGAACCTTACCGGATCCCTACAGCACTCCCCCCTAGAGAACTACTAGGGACTTGGAGGAATCGATGATCCTGGCCGTGCACTGGTAGGGATTGTCCGAATAAGGCACCGGAGAAGAGAGAGAAGAAGGCACACTCAACGAGTTGCGGAAGAGCGTGTACGCCAATGGCGCCAACACGCTCAGCTGAAGGACATCGAGGAGAGAGGCAAGCACGCTTACAACGAGCGGCGGGAGTGGTGGGCCACATGGCGCCAAACCACTCGACTCAAGCCACCTTGCAGAGGGACGAAGCATAGCCACCAGCCATTGCCGAGAGGGCGAGGACCAGAACCCATTAAACTCGGCAGAGGGACGAAGCATCTGCCCAAGCCATTGTCAAGGGGCGAGCAAGGCACAACATCTCCATCGATGAAGAGAGAAATATGGCGGAGCTCTCACCAATGGTTAACGGCTCAACTAAACTATGCCAAGGAGAAGAATCGGCGAGCACACTGCTCAAGCCATAGAAGTAGTAGTAGTAGAGCACTAAAGAGGTGAGTATGCGCATCCGCCATATTGGGTCCTCTGGAGAGAGATGATTATTGAGAATCCGCCTTTTTCAGTATTGTCAAATTTGATTTATAAACCAAATATAAGCTTAAATGTAATAAAATACTCTAATAATGTGTCGTGCTACAACGTATCAATATCAGCAACGCATATTTTTGTTTATAAAGTGAATCTGAGCATACTCAAAAAGGCGGATACTCAATAATTTTCTCTCTCCAGAGGACCCAATATGGCGGATGCGCATACTCACCTCTTTAGTGCTCTAGTAGTAGCGAGCACACTGCTGAAGCTATAGAAGTAGTAGTAGCGAGCACACTGCTCATGCCATAGAAGGAGAGGTACGACGGCGAGCACACTGCTCAAACCGTACGCATCACGTCGGGGTCACACCACTGTAGCGATCTGACTCTAGATAGACTGCCGTGGGATCACCCAAGGATAAAGAAGGGGTCACCACCCTAGATAGGGAAAGGAAAGAGCGTTTCGTCCCGGGTCCGCCAGAGGACTCGTCAGTAAGGCTTACCTGGCGGAACCCTGCCTTAGACACGCTGGGTATCAGGACTGGGACAGAACTCTTATATATACCAACCGGAGGGCGGTAGAACACCAGCGAGAAACTCTCGAGCCGGGTAACCCTCTGGTGGCGTGTCGATGAACGGATCCCTACAATCTGCTATATATAGGCGCCATCTATAGAGCGTAGTTTATACTATGAGGTGCATTTCAGTCTCAAAGGGTATTTCAGCGAAAGTGTATTACCGACTCCTAATTTGAAGACTGGACGTAGCGCCCTCTGCTTATGGACAGCGTCCAGTTCAAGAACTACTCTAAAATTGATTGAAATGTTGAAAGATTTGTTTGGAGTGAGAGTTTGAAACAGGCGGCAGGTATGGAGGTGTACGAATTTCTTTCTGAAAATCTATGCGGGGAGTGAGGAGACATGGAGCCGAATATGGTACATCCTGAGAGTTTGTATTCTATCGGGTCTAAATTAGGCTAAATGCATTGGGACGGTGTTGAAGACGGTTATCGATACGATTAAAATCAAATCAAATTTGATAAAAATGTATTTCCATTTATTTCATTACAGTACACTACAAATTATATCACCCACTGCATTACCCTATGTGTGTTTACAAATATTGAAAAACTACAATACTACAATATTATTATTCTATTTGTTATAAATTATGAATGAAATTATTATATTTCTATAATCAAATTACTGGTGCGTGCATGCGCGAAATGACTATAGAATGCTGTTCGCGAAAGAGATAACGCGATGAGCGTGAGTATGCCGGGGAGGTTATGTTTGAAGTAAAGCGCAGTTTTGAGTTGAGCAATGTCCCGTGGTCAGTTTATTTGTACACTCGCGGAGTGAGTCACACTTCGGTAAAATGATGAGCGTTGAGCGAAAGCACGTTGTGCTGTACACGTGAGAGTTCTCGTTGAGACTTTTCCGCACCGTGACCACGCGGTCGCACCCCGATCCACGATCGATTACGCGAGAGATGAGAAAAGAACCTGCAATGAGGTGAGCACTGAAATTCTCGATGAGAATCGTGAGCACTACAGACAGAGATTGGTGAGAAGGTTCAATAGTTACGTGTTAAACGTTTGCGAAAAACCGACGCGTCTACGCACGTACTCTGAGAGAACAAGACTGAAACCGTTGGACAATCCGACTTCCTGTACGGGTCGTCTCGAACATTCTCGACGATCGACCGACGTGGGGAAATCGGATTGGTTGAGCCACAGATGAGTTAAATTGTGATTGGCTACGCGTATTCTACAACCGACTGAAACAGTGTCACGCGATGCGCTGATTGGCTGATCGTCGGTCGCGGAGCGCAGATGATTGGCCGATCGACGGTCGCGGAGCGCCGATGATTGGCAGATCGATCGTGGATCGGTCGTGGCGTTACGCAGTCCAGGAGGTGCTGCGGTGAGTTGGGGTGTGGCAGAGATCGGAACTACCGATTCTCGAACAAATGCACTTACAATAAGTTGGGAATACACCTGTAGTTGGTTGGCGACCACCCCGAAATAGCGACGCCCTCGCCGGTTATCTACTGTTCTTATAAACATTGGGCCCGTGACTTCGACAGACGGTCAGTCTCGACCAGTCGCGACTGAGTCTTAAAAACGAACGGACGATTGGGGACCACTTTATATTCTGTGCAGAATATATGACAATTCTACCAGTATAGGCCAAGCCTTTCCTTGACCTTCATTTATTCTTACAGTACAAAGAGTAAGAGAAATAATTAGTTTTCGCGGGGCTATTTTTCAATTCGGAGGTAACAGTTCAGACTACAGAGCGAAGCGAAAATTCATTAATCGTTTATGGTGGGCAATTTTTCGGAAACAACTGGTTCATTAGGCCCAGCGTGTAACAAAATTTTACATATTATATCCGCCAATATCGGAAGAGTGTAAATAAACTTACCTGTTTTTCAAATAGCGCCACCACTGTAACTTGGTCTAAAAACTTTCAGCCTCGCATCAAGCCTCGCAAATACTTGAATTTTTTCAAGCGGCCCGAAAGAAACCGGGCGGATTGGAAAGAAGCGAGCGGGCCGAATGAACTTCGAGCAGATCGAAATTTATTTGTCCAATTAATTTGAAACTTGGTACACATATTCTTAATGGTATTATCTAAAATGTAGCATATCATTTTATTTTATGCGATAACCCATTCGTATATAATAAATGTTTCAAGTTTGCCTTGTTAGGTAAACAATTAATAGTGATATTCACCTTGCTCCCATTTGTACATAAATTTTTTTCGTCTGAAATCCGTATGCTAATTATCTTGTTCCTTTCCGCGTCACCTTGTCCGCGTGGATTTAGCTGCAGGTACAGGTAAAACGGCCTTTCGCCCGTACGGCGTAGGACCTATGCGGATTTATGCTACTACCAATAAAATAATAATACGTTTCGTACCGACCGTAGCAAAATATAATGATATGCCACGTTTATTTCTTAAGGACCTCCGCTGAATTGTACGTGTCGTGTATTTTTTTCGCCGAAGTTATTAAACACGACCTTCCGTTGGAAAAAGAATTTCAAACAACGAGACGTGTATTTTCGTCGTAATTGCCACCACATGAAATGAGACAAATTCAATGAAATGAATTTTGCCGTACTTGCTCCTTTTTCACGCAGATCGTTCGTTCATCCTCGGCGTGAGCTGTTTACGTTCAATATTAATTACGTCTTTGTCTCGTAATATTTCTGCCATTTCCTTTCTCCCAATATCCGAATCGCGTTTCTTTTAACGGGCTAACAATTTTACGGTTCCAGATTTATCTAACATGAGAAAGACCATGATTCTAGTGTTGATTAATAAAATATCTACAATCTAGTATACCGATTTGAGAAGAAAAAAAATTATTGTACAAATGAGAGCAAGGTGAATATCACTATGTTTGGGAATGGAATAGTTCCCCACGCCGCCACACTCACATTTATGGCAGCACCTCGCGGACCGCGATTCAGCAGCGCTGATCGATTGGCGAGCCGCCAATCAGCGGCGATCGATCAACTGTCGCCGCAATCGATGAACCAATCGGCGCAGATCGATCGACCAATGAGAGCGTAGCGTCGCTGCTCTAGGAGAATGGGGAAGAAGCGCGAGCGGAAGTCCGCCATATTCTCACTCTCTTGTGTGTCGCTTTGCAATCGAGATCATAGTCAGCGCGTCGCTTGTAATCTTTGCTCGTGTGAAAGTTCGACAATCAACCAGAGTACCACTCAACCAATCTCACACTCACCACTCACACTCACGTTGAACACTCAAAAGTCCACCAATTAATATAATTGTGTAGACGCGACGTGGTGCAGCCACGCGGTTACATATTCCACAACTCGTGCGTGTAAAGGGCAGGGTTTAATATAAACTCTGTTCCACTCTTCTCATTGTAGCCAATAAATTCTGACAACGTGTTTTCACCGCAGAGTGACTAAATCTTTCTAACCTGTCTAAGAATCCTTTCAAACACATAACTTGCTTTCTCGAACACACTATTAATTTTTTACCTAACAGGACAAACTTAAAACATTTATTATATACGAATGGGTTATCGCATAAAATAAAATGATATGCTACATTTTAGATAATACCATTAAGAATATGTGTACCAAGTTTAAAATAAATCGGATAAATAGTTTTCGATCTGCTCGAAGTTCATTCGGCCCGCTCGCTTCTTTCCAAGCCGCCCGGTTGTTTCGGGTCGCTTGAAAAAAAATCAAGTACTTGGTTCTATCCGAGATGCTCGGTTCTTTCGGATACCTGGCACGGCTTGGAAACCGAGCCCCAGATTGTTTCGGATTTCAAGCTACCCGAATATTCAAGTACAGCTCTAACTACAAGTCTATATTTCTTACATTGCGATAGAAATGAGCATTTCGATCGTTCGTGCTACCTCATCCCTCTCTCCCACACCTACCGCAATGGCCTTTAAATTGTTTTAAAATATGCAACAAATCTTTAGTCGTACAATAAGAAACATCATGATGCAAAAACCCACAGTCTTAGCCAAAAAGACAATTTGGGGTTATTTATTTGATCCGGCAATTCCTCTCATTGTCAGTGCTACATATAATAAACGCAGGGTCCGACTAGTGCAACGGCGCGCCGCGCACGGGTCTGATTTACGAGTTTCTCGGTTTTTCGAGCAGTTTGGAGCATTTGAAAGAGTTGATTTTTACGACGAGGCGCGCGTCGAAAGCGTTTGTGTGCGCCCTATGTAGGGATTTCAACGTGCTGAAAGGTGCCTCGCAGCCTCAAGAGCAAAAATCGAATGGCGGAGAAATATGAACACCAATGGAGTCCTGGCGTTCTCCCGATTAAAATTATACCAAATGTCATGTAAACCGTGCGTGCGAGACAGTCTGGCCGTCGGCGTTCTTTTAATTCGATTGGAAAAACATGCGAACAGACACGAATGAGTGCGTTCGCATGTTTTTCGTGTCGAAGTAAAAGAACGTCTACCTGTACCGTCGTTAACCGCCAACTCGCGGGACAATACGGTCATAAACTGCGACCCTGGCGAAAAGCTCTAGCCTATCAGACTGATTAATTTTTGGGTACCAGATAGTAGTAGCTAATCCCTCTACGTTCGGCAGGCAATAAACCGAACTCCGCTACAGCATAATTAAATTATACTGATGTTCTGAGCACTGACTATAGCGTAAAATTAATCTTATGGTCCGCACGATAACCAAAAGAAGAAGATGTTCTGATGTTAGATCGAAGAATGTTTCCCCGGCAATGGGGTAGGAAACGAAATAACTCTGAACAAGTACCAGTACGCCTCGCGGTGAGACACAGGGACAAACGGGGTAGTCCTCTGCCTGCGCGTGGTCTTGTCCGCGTCGTCCCCCCCCCCCCCCCCTTCTACGGCTCCCTTATCTCTCGAGTATAAACAGGCGCTCGAATTTTAAAACAAAAGCACGCGTTGACGTCACAGTTGTGCTAATTGAATTACACTGTAATTTAATTACGTAATTTAATTACATTGTATTTCAATTACATAGTAATTCAGTTACGTTGTAATTCAGTTACATAATTTAAACTTTTCAATTAATTCAATTCCTAATTACTGTAATGGTACGTCTAATTGAATTACAATATAATTGAAATACAATGTAAATAAATTACAGCTCAAAACTCTGAAGAAGTGAGAAAAAAGTGGAAAAAATGTAACAAAAGAGTTTATTTCTCTTTATATATTATAAATTTATGAATAATACCATATTCTGCACTCATAGTCATTTTTTTCTATTCGAAACATTTACCTACATATTTCTTTCCCACCTCTCATTAGCTCTCAATTTGGTTACCTCTTAATTCGTAATTATAATTCAATTACATCATACTATGCAATTACAATTACATCATACTATGCAATTACAATTGCAAATACATTGCAATTACGAATTGCGATGTATTTTAATTGAATGCGAGATCTGAATTACGAAATACAATGTAATTGAATACGATGTAATTGAATTATTTTGTAATTATAATTCACGGAGTTATTCAATTGTAATTCTGCACAACTCTGGTTGACGTATTCCGTGCGAGAGAAGGTGAACTTGAGGAGGAGGTATTTGCTGTGAAGAGGGCCTCTTCCAGAGAGTGGCCGTTTGGGACGAATACAAGCCCAATTGGTTAGGGAGCAGCTTACATTAGGACCAAGCGACGCCGAAAACGCGCAGAAAAAAGGGCCCGAAAAATCACCTGAAAAAAGTAACCGTATCCACGCGCGAAAAATACTTACCTGTGGGAGTCTGGTTGCCAGATGTGTAGCTTGGCTATAGCCCGACATCACCGAGGACCTCGGGGGAAAAACCCGACAGTATGCCGAAAATCATAAAGTCCTTTTACCTGAGAACCGAGGCACGATAGCGGCAAAAGTCGAAATCCCTGAAAAACGGCACGGTGTCGATTGCCCCTTATCGACATATCTGGTAGGCAAATGTTTCCCAACGAACGCTTCTAGAACAAGCGATTGAATAGTCGCAAAGAAACGAAGAAATTTCGCTTCATAAATACCAAATTTTCAGCTGTAAATCGCCTGCACCGCCAGGACTGTTCAGCTTACGCACCCCCTTTCGAAGCCAGATACAGCGTAAATCTCCACCGTAAAACCCTCGAAAGTAGAACAGCATGGGCCCATGCGCCCTTGACTATACTTAAACCTATTAAAAATCACGTTGACTGGAACAGTTTGTACATACTACTAATATGCAGAGTTGTGCAGAATTACAATTGAATTACTCCATGAATTATAATTACAAAATAATTCAATCACATCGTATTCGATTACATTGTAATTCGTAATTCAGATCTCGTATTCAATTAAAATACATCGTAATTCGTAATTGCATAGTACAATGTAATTGAATTATAATTACAGTAGGGAGGCTATGCCGATTCTGGATCAATGGCGAGGGGTGAGGCGGGGCGGGGGGGGTACCGCGCTGTTGCACGAGATCGGCGAGGGGGTGAGGCGGGGCGGGGGGTACCGAGTTCGTAGGTGAGGGGGATGACGTCACAGGGGAGGAGGATTCCAAAATGGAGTCGACCGAGTTCGTGGGTGCGGGGGATGACGTCACAGGGGAAGGGGGATTTCAAAATTTTCAAAATGGCGTCGCGCGCGCAGGTCGAGTTCGTGGACGAGGGGGCTGACGTCACAGGGGAGGGGGAGGATTTTCAAAATTTCAAAATGGCGTCGCGCGCATTTCGTATTGGCGCCACCTATTGGTTGTTTAAGGTACTTTGGGCGCGCGTCGCCGCCGCGCAATCTCCGTACGCGTGCGGGGATCGGTGCGCTGGCGCGACCGCGACCGATTCATGGAAATTCAAATCGCGTCTTCGATGATGATTTCTGAGAAAGAGGGTGGTGCATTATTTCTGAGAAAGATAAGGAATCGTGGCGCGCGACAGGATTGAACACGTTTTTGGCACCTACGTGCACGCGCTTCATGCTGCGTGTTTATATTTGAATCGTGGGACCGATACGGCGCACGTGCAATGATATAAACATAGAGCGATAATTATCGTAAATCGATCATCGCGATAGCCCATGGAATAAACATTGCACCGCGTTATGTCGTGTGTGTTTATATCTGAGTAGGATTGAACGCGTTTTGATATTTGAATCGTGGGACCGATAGGTACAGCGCGCTTGCAATGATGTATACATATAACGATAATTATTATAAATCAATCGTCGCGATAGCCCATGGAGTAAACGCGACATTGCATTCCATGGTGATTTCTGAGAAAGAGGGTGAAATCTGACCATTGACTTTTCCCACGACCAGGCCTCTAAGAAGTATCCTTGAGAAAACGCAATGTCCCTGAAGCAATAAATTAGACGTTGCGTTCACGCGAGCAACTAAGCGATAATTATTCGGGGTAGAGTTCCGAGTATTTCCACGATCGAGAACAGGGCGACGCCTCAAGTACCCTTCTCGAGGGTCTGCGAGTCAAGCGTCGTGGGAATGTGTCCGAACCCCCACCCCCTATTGCCTATCCGGAAACGCGATCGACATTCGCTAAGACCACGCCTCTAACAATTAATATATGGATATGTATGAAAGGATATTAATATTGACACGTTACAGGTATTGATGTGAAACTCATACATTTATTATTAAAACATACTACAGTGGTACATGGTTTACATCACGCAGCATGGATTGTAATCCTAACGCTAACAATTCACAATCAATCAATGAATGATGCTCGAAGTACTCGCTTTCGGAAATTAATTTCACATAATTCGTAGGTACGGAAGCGGTACGTAGAACTTCCACGAAGGTTGCATATTTACTACTTACAGAGTACATATTTTCAGTCAACCAAGTGAACATATGATCGATGCAATGTTCATACGCGAACAGTTTACGCATCGTAACTTCCGTCATATATATGAGAGCGCGATTATCGGTGATTTTAATAAGTTGATCGTCATGCATACGCGTGAAGTCTAGTCGTAAATGATCAATTACGATGGGGGTTTGGGGCGATGTTGCGTTGCTGCGTAATCGTTGGAGTATGTCCGTCTCGTTTTGCAGTAGGAGCTTCCACGTTGACATTGAAAAACACACCTCGCAGCCTTTATTGTCGGCTATGGCAATCTTGACGTGGCACGAATCCATGCCAATGCGAATTCCAATAATTAGACGTTTATAAGCTGTTGAGGTCAGTGGGTAATCACGCCCTAGGATCCGTACGATTGTTGGTTTTGGTGTTTTCAACGTTTTTGGCGTTGCGGATCCAGAACTGTAAGAAATATGTACACGGAATTAATGCTTCCTTCATTTGCGTTTACAGTGAATAAAGTAAGTGTAAAAATGCTTCGTTCATTTGCGTTTACAGTGAATAAAGTAAGTGTAAAGTGTATAGTAACGTATACATACCTCATATTGGATTGTTGTCGTTGGTGTTTATTTGGAAGACCACCATCGTTGTCGGATGCGTAGGATGAATCATTTAAGCTGCGTTTGTACATTTTGATACGCACTACGTATGATTCTCATCGGCGAAAAAATGACGCGAGCGATACTTGTTAGCACTCGGGTGTACGTGGTGTAATGAAGTCCGTATGACTGACCCACGTCATTTTATACCAATTCACGCACACGTACATGTCAATGTATGGAAGTATATCACATCAGTAATAGTGATGGCGTATATGTATATCACACAAGGGTTAGAGAATACGTGGTAAATTCAAATGATGTGCGCGGCAGATTCAAATAGCGTACGCGTTAAATTCAAGGTACATACGTATCGCAGAAGAGTCAGAGACGATTCCCGATACGAACCATAAAAGTGCAAATGATAAAAACTTCACTATTATCTGGAATAATTAGTATCGAATCATTGAGGAAGAAACTGTGGAACGAACGCCCCCACCATACCTACTCCACGACTACCCCTACCTTGCAGGGGTAGCCCTCTAGCCTAGGGAACCAAAATGCATATAAGGATGTCGACGACCGCCGCACGGGCCAGTGCAGTTATCAGAAGCATTTATAAGAGCAAAAAAAAATAAAAAAACATGAACGCGTTTGAGATGCAGCGATGCATCGTAAGTATAGTTTTGTGAAAATTGAATTTGTGCGCGTATTCCATTCGACGGTATTCTAATGAATTTGTGCGTTTGTTATAGCAACGACATGGGGAAATCGAACGTGCATGGCACGACGAGCGGGACCAGTTGACGCGAAAAATCGTAAGTATAGTTTTTGTATAAATTAAATTGGCGTGTTCATTTAATTGGGCGGTCTTCTAATAAAGTTATGTGTTTGTTTCAGATTTTGCTGGATAATCTGAGGAGGGTGTGGCGTGTGGAGCGGCGCCAGGCAATTCGATATCTTGTGAGTGATGTTTAAAAAATCTATTGGTGTGCGTACACAATTCAACTGTGTTTTAATCGAATCATATGTTTGTTATAGACCGAACGAGAGAACCAGATGGCCGAATGGAGTGAGGAATATCTGGGGACGGTCGGACGCCTTGTAAGTGATGTTTCAAAAAATAATTCTAATGTGTGTACACCATTCGACTATGTTTTAATCATCTCACACGTTTGTTTCAGCGTCGGGAGGACATCGAGACACGGGCGCGCGATGGGGATCGCGACGTAATCATTCAACTGCTGGTAAGTGATGTTTCGTTAAAATTATATTGGTGCGCGTACGCTATTCGATGATGTTTTAATCAAGTCGTGCGTTTGTTTCAGCATCGTCAATACCCGACGAGGAGGGACGGGCGAATCTGTCGCGAGCTGCGAAAGAAAATTCAAGAAGCCCGGCGTAAATGGCGGGAAGCCTCCACAGATGTGGAGCTTTGGGACCTTCCACAACTGTTTAGTGAGTGAGTACATGTAATTTTTAATTTTTTTATGCGTCGCGTAATAACACCAACGTTTTTATATAATAATAATTTGACGTTTTCTCTGTGTGTTGCAGGACGTAACATCGAAATTTCATGGGTCTGTTATTTGGTCCCCGAGCATAGCCAAGTATAGACAGGAGTTGGAGAGGGTTCAACATAACTTCTTGCGCTTCCTGGCGTTCAAGATGGGCCAGCCCCTGCAGCATTTTGATCACGACTATGGTCCTATTATGCGAAAGCTGGGTATCCAAACACTTAGGCTATACCTCCAGATTTGGCAGCACTGACCCCATTAACAGGATATGTAACTTGGCTAACTTGTACTGCGGGGATGTTGATTTTTTCAACGGTTCTCCTTCTACTTTTAAGAAAAGCGTGTATAGAGCTATTGTTTTATAGCTTATAGTTCGATCGCCATGTCTGTATACTCTGTTGTGTTTATGTATGTGTTGTAGTATTAACGTGAAATAAATAAATTGTGTGAATCAATAAGTCAAATAAATAAATAAATAAGTCAAATAAATAAATAAATAAAATGACATTTTTATTTCAAATAGTGTATGTTTATTCGTGTACATCCCTGCATGCATACTTAAATTATAAAATCAATATTTGCATAAAAAATAACGTTCGTATGGGGTGGGTATTCTTGCTCGCGGGTAAAGGGAGCAGCCGCCGCTGTCGTTGTGCTCGTCTTCGCTGCAGTTCTCATTGCTATAGAAAACAAAAAAAATTGTTACATATTCGTTTCTCTACATATAACGCGCAAAGTAGATGCAATGTGTGTGTATGACTTACATTAGGTGACGCTACGTATATAATTCCATACTTTATGGACATTTTCCAACGCGCAAACACCGCAGTTCTTGTGAAATGCACATCGAATTGCATTCGTCGAAGGCATGGACTTCAAGTTAGGAACGTCAGGGCCCACGGTGTCAAGCGTGATCCCGCAATAATCGTCGTCAACGTCGTAACCACCATCGTCCTCGACAGTTCGAGCATTGTTGTTGTTGCTGTTGTTGCTGTTGTTGCTTATCTTGCGCTCCTTCAGTTCGTACAAATTGCATACATCCTCGACGATTATGTCAGGTAGTAGTTGCAGCATCCGCGTTTTCTTTTCCGCACCTTTCACGATGACGAAGTCAATGTTCGCGAGTACGCTGGTGAGGAGTCCCGGAAGTTTGGAGTATGGAACGCAGCCATCGGACCAGCGGAGCCCATGATGATGCTTCGCGAGCCAGGATGCTTGACGATTCTCCCACGAATTCAGATGTTCCCAAAAGTACGGTGGTTCGAAGATCCAATGGCTGATCGTCGGCGTTTTATCGTTGTTGTTGTGTGCACGAATCGCGATCTCTTTGGCTACGAACTCGCGCTCGATATTGAAACCTAGCAGATCGACAATAGCGAACATTATTATTCGTTTGGGTAGTACCGTCGGCGGCGGTGTCGGAACAGTAACTGAAGTCTTCGACAGTGACATGTTTACAGTAGCAGTATCCGCAGTAGGAGTAGTAGTATTAGTAGTAGTAATCGTTCACGTACGCACGGTATATTAGTTTGCGTACCACGTTGGTTAAAGGGCTGTATTCGACTATACGATCGTGTATGATCAAACAGACGGCAGAAGTATTAGCGGGAACATTTTCTTTGAATTCGAAATCTATTCGCACGTCCACCGTAGCGCTCTTCAACGACTCGTTTTGCCTAGAACAATCTATGACTGCGATAGGTGCGTATTGCAAGAATTCGATCGCGTTCAGCAACGGTTCTCCGTGACCGTAGTACGATCGGCCGAATTTCGCGTACATATCGTACAGGAGCGCGTATTTATACTTATCGAAATCTAAGTTCAAGTCGTCGTATGGATACGTCTCGGAATTCAGATACAGTCGAACGTTCGTGAGATGATTCGGATCGAATCCACCAGCGCATTTATCGGGACGATTCTTTCGATTGGTTTGCGTGGCGAATATCACGAATCGAGGTTTCTCAATTTGCGACTTAGCTTTCACGGTCCACGTGTGTTTCGTTGTCGCTTGTAGTAACGGGTACTCTTGCAGGCTCCACGATCGGAAACTCATCGCGATCGGCCGGCCGCTTTCCAGGATACGCAGTATCGATAATTTATTCACTTCCTCCAAAACGACGTGGGGCATACGCCACTGCACCTTGCGTATCTCTAGTCTCAGTATCGCAGTGGCGGAGTTGCAGTGAATCGCGTTCGAATCTACTCGCGATCGTATAAGGATCAGCTCGTGCCGCGCGTTCATCACGATGTGTTTGTAATCCTCGCAGAATCCTAATAACATGTTCAGGGGTACGCAGAAATTGAAAGCGCCCGAATGAAAAATATCTTTATCGTAATCGATGGTATAATCCCAACCGGCATTCGCAAGCACTTTGCTTCTCTCGACGGACAACGAAACGTAATTTTTCAATGTGGTAGTGATTCCTGGATTTCGGCAACGATCGATCTCGACACCGTTCAATTCGTATCAAATCTCATCGAACATGAACGCAACGCAATTATTGTCGAGAACAGCGGTCGCGGACGTTGCCGGGCCATTCGTGTCCTGCGCCGTCAACGTGCCACGACCTTCGATGTAGAGAAAACTTTCGCACGGAAGCGTATACAGATCTTGCTGCTGTATGGGGATTCTTATCTCGTCGTTATTATCGAACGTCGTGTTGGCGTACGGATTGTACGTGTGTAACTCGATCTTCGTGATACGATTGTCGAAGGTTGGCGTATTCGCCACGTCCAGAATAACTGACATCGTGGTTGCGTGTTTAATAGGGGGCGATGAAACCTAACGATCGTAGGAAACGTACGTTTCGACGAGTCAATGACTTTCTTCTCCTTATAGGTCCTCTTCTTATCGCTCCTTCCGTCTTTATTCTTCTACTTTCACCTTCCGATAAAGGATTGCGCCGATGACTCGAGACAGAGACGGTAGGAGTAGCAGCGGCAATTGATGATTCGTACGTGTGATCTAACACTAACATACTACACTCGCGCTAGACTATCGCGCGGACGTCGTTGAACGTGCAATCGAATCGTTATTTCTTCTCCGCGGAAATCTATAGGACGATCGTGTTGATCGACGATGCCCAACGTTAGATCGTGTATTGCTCGTGCGACGATCGGCAGGTAAATGACGTGTCGCGGAGTTTCCGATATCTTATATCCCGGCGGCACGCGTGGTGAAAATTCATGGATCGTGTGTACCGGTTTATCGTTGCTGTACGCGCCGGTAGTGACGTTGCACGTTACTCCGATCACGTTAACGTTTATAATATTCACGGGTACGTCGGACTCGTGCCAGATTGTCGGTAATAAGACGCGATTCGAGGAAAATCCTAGCAACGAGCCCACATTGTTCGGTTGCGTAAAGTCTACAAAGAATGAGCAGTACAGCTCGCTTTTCATGGTGTTATTGTTAGCTCATAGCATTAGAGGGTACTTGTCTTCATCGTTGTTCTCGCTGTTACCGCGTATTCGAGGATATCGATCGAGTAATCGTTGCTTCAGGTACTCGGCGATAGCATCTAATTCGTAGGAGCCGTGGGGGATCGTAATGCATTCATGAGTGGTGTCAGCGATGGTGTTGTTTTCGATGGAGTTGTTTTCGATGTCATAGTTCACGACGAAATAGAATTTATCGTTGCTCGAGTCAATGTTCGGTATCGTGTGAAACGTCTCCAAGTCCGCGAGTCCTAATTCGTATTGACCATCACCCAAATCTATCGGCGGGAAATAGTTTACCCTGAGCACGCTGCTGCGACCCGTTAACGTGAGCGTGAACGACATATCATAGGTTACACTCGCGAGACGGAGAGAGGGGAAGTGACGCGCGCGTACGAGTACTCGGCAATTTATTGAAACTATTGCTTTTATTATAGAAGATGTGGATCGTCATTACACATGGATACATTATAATGAAATCTTAGTATACACCGATATTAATATTAATATATAGACCATAATTCCATAGACTTTTGCTGTAAAAATTGCATGCACAAGCGACCGCAATTCATCTCGTCGAAACGTTGAAAACGATTGTGATTGTACGTGATCGTTGTACCGCGGCCGAAATAGTAGATCAATTCCGCGGGAGGTCGCAGATTCCCAAAACTATCAAAGTACTGTACTCGTGGTCCGCGTTTCGCGTATGCGACCCAGTGCGTACCGACGCCTCGATTCTCATCCAGATTCACGATGCCACATTCGTTGTTTCGTACGCGCGTGGGAAGTGTGTCCCGCATGAATACCCCTCGAAAAAACAGTACGTTTGCACATTCACGTTCTAATTGCAGGTTCGTCATAGGTTGTTGCATTATCGCCGCCACCGTCGCCACGCGCCTACTCGATCGGCGTTTTTTTTTTTCTTTGATCGCAGTCGTCGTTGGCTTCGGTGTCTAGGATTCAAACCCGAGCCTCGCTTGTATGGCGTCAGATGTATCCCTCGCCCTTCCATCGCCCGATTATGACGCAACGTCTCTTCCAGCTGTTTTCGAGAGGCCTTCGAATTGTTGACCGCTTTGGTTATACCAGCCGCTCCACCGGCCAATGCCCCGATAGCCGATAAAGCAGGTAGCACGAACGGAAGAAATTGAAGAAAGCCACCGCGCTTCGCCACTCGTAGATTACGATGTCGTCGTCGTCGCAGTTGCCGATGTTTCTTTCCAGACTTTCTCTGTTTACGTTTCGTCCTTCTCATACCCATGCCGAGTTTAGTCTTAGCCTTCATCGTTGCCCACACTCCAGTCGCGGCTGCTTTTTCGCCAAAGGTCGCGTCGTTCGCGAATACTCGTTCTCGCGCTCGTTCGGCTAACGCACGATCCGCCTCGTGTCGTCCCTCCAAATCCTTTCGACGAGAATACGCGATATCGTGGTTTCGGCACGCTGCGTCCAGGGGATTCACACCTTCGTCGCCACGAGCCAATCGCTTTAGCAAACGCGTTCCCGGCCCGCAGAACTGATAACCCGGAACGTGTAGTTCGAATGGTAAGCGGTTTATGATGCCGTTCACGAGACCCGATCCGATACACTTCTTCTTCTGCTTCCCTACTTCACGAGACGTCGCGGTCGTTGATGCGACCATATACCTACGTTAGAATAACCACGATAGCTACTACAATAATAAACGCGTACGCACGCTAAGCCGATCACAGTGATTGTGACCTGCGCGACGCATGCCACGAACATAAATAGTCATCATTCGTCACACGCGCGCGCGCGAGTACCTGAGAAACACCGCAAACATGCGATTCTCGAAACAGTCGGACGTTATTCGCGTGACCGCGAACAGAATGCTCGAGGATGATAGGGATGCGAGTCGATCGAACAGACACGGCCCGTTGTTGCCGAATAGCGTGCGAGGCGTGATTTGCGGACCGTCAGGATGTGGAAAAACGAACGTGCTTCTAAGTATGCTAGAGAGTCCGAACGGTTTGCGTTTCGACAACGTGTACGTGTACTCGAAATCGTTGCATCAGCCAAAGTATCAATATCTCGAGCAGGTATTGTCGCTCGTCGATGGAATCGAATACTTTCCCTACTCGGACAATGCTGAGATCGTCCCACCGAGAGACGCTCGACCCGATTCGATCTTCGTGTTCGACGACGTGGCGTGCGACGAACAGAACGCGATACGTGAATACTTCTCCATGGGTCGTCACGCGAACGTGGATTGTTTTTATTTATGTCAGTCATACGCTAGAATACCTAAACATTTGATCAGGGACAACGCAAATTTTCTCATGCTATTCAAACAAGACGGCACGAACTTGCGTCGCGTGTACAATGATCACGTGAACACAGACATGACGTTCGAGTCGTTCAACGACTTGTGCGCGAGATGCTGGCGTCGACGATACGATTTCGTGGTGATCGATAAGGATAGTTCCATGTACGAAGCTCGATATCGAAGAGGATTTAACGAGTTCGTCGTAGCTCGCTGACATCAGTAAACCGCGAGTCATTCATCGAGCAACACGAAATGTCCAACGAACCGACGGTTACAACTACGATAACCTCGAGCAATGTCGACGCGAATCATACGCGAAAACATCACCGACGTCATCGACAGAAAGAAACGAAACATAAAAAAGGAACGAAACATAAAAAAGGGGCGAAACGTCGAGGTGAGAATGCAAAGGTGGAAATCGCCAAAGTCAGTGACGTTATACGTAAAAAGTGCTTGGCCTTGAAAATTGGAAAAATGGCTACGGAAGCGGCTGTGGAGGCGAGCACGCGTCCTATCGTCGAACCGCTGAAACGATTGATCGAGAACTCGTCCGCGTTGAATACGCACTCAACACCTATATCGAGACCAGTGAAGAGAAAACACGAATACGATCAACAACAATCATCGAAGAGACTTCGACCCATTACTCCGTCGACAATCAAGGAACGTCCGAATAATCTCCCAGATTCTAGCGACGATGACGATAACGACAACGACACCAACAATGACATCGACAATGACATCGACAATGACACCGACAACGACAACGACAACGACAACGATAACGACAACGACAACAACAACGATGTTGATGATGAATATGATGCTGTTGATGATGTCGACGACGAAGACGGCGAAAAAATTCAAGATGATGAGTCGTCAGCAAAAGTTCACGATTTGGATGCGCTGCGCAGCCCCATCGATGATATCGAAGTGTATGTACGGAACGCCAAGGGACCCTTGTCACGAGAATATCTACGACTGTTATTCACCGATACGAAGAAACGAATCGACAACGTTTACGGCGTATACTTGGGGTCTGACAAAGACCTAATGATCGGTGATTCCGTGCTCACCATTGATACGGACGGCGACGACGTTCGCGTGAATGGAATGCGATACGCGGGAACTCGAGGTTTGTACGAACTGCTATTCATGCGAATGCCCAACGTTCGCACGTACACGGACGCGGATTTTCACTCGTACCGACGCATCTTGTTATCGACGAATGCGCATAAGCAAAACCATTCGCTGAGTAAGCGCACGATGGGTAACAAGGGGTACAAATATAAGAAAATCATATTCACGATAATCGGTGGGGTGCGAACATCGGGTATCAGACGCGTTAGGGGCAGGGGTAGCGGCGCGGACGGTGCGGACACGCGACAAGGTCGAGGATTGCCCATCGACGAATCGATGGCGGTCACCGATAACGCGATCGATTACGTATACTGGGACGATCCGAACGAATTAGTCGATAGACTGAGATTACTCATGGCATCACGCGCGGCAGGTCACACGGTTCACGATAACGAAATCGCATCCATCGTGGAGGAACTTCGCGAGAATGGACATATCTTAAATTGAACGATCCGGTAACCGCCGCGTCAGTAGTGTTCGCACGCGCGCATCGTTATGGCGGTGAACAAGTTTGGCACCGCGTTAGGCAACAACAATAACAACAACAACAGCGACGAAGCGAGAATGATAATGACGAGATTATTGTCCTCGGTGGACGAACGCTTTACCCAAAAAATCGAAACGGCTATCGCGAGCGCGCGACTGGACGCCGAGTATCAACGATCTCAACTTGAGACGCGAGTACAACGAACGATGACGGATATCGTTAACGCGCAATTGTCTCGGCTAGAGGATGATTTAAATAACGCGATGGAACGACGTTTGGATCACTTGAATGATAGACTCGAAGAGTTCACGATATCGGCAACGACGCCGACTGCGATAACAACCACGGATCTGCACAAACGAAAGGAGCCGCGAAAAGCGAACGAGGGTCTACGACGACGACGATGATCACTGACGGTGACATTAGCGGCTACGAATCCGAAACGCCTAATAACGAACGATCGCGAATACCGTGCATCGATTGCGTTTTGCGAGCACTAGAGGAACTCATACTAATTCTAATGTCCTTGGAACGTCGCAACCATCCCCCGCCCACCCGCGAAGCATGAGCAAGGAGCGAGTACAATTAGTGAATGAATTACACGCTCCCGCGAGACGAAATTTCCCGCGGCGACGCGTCGTGATTCGCGGCTACGATGATTTATGGCAGGCCGATTTGGTGGAGATGCGTCCGTACGCGAAGCAAAATCGAAGTTATCACTACATACTAACGATCATCGATGCGTTCAGCAAGTATGCTTGGGCCATACCCGTGAAAACGAAAAGTGGACGCGATGTGACCGCGGCGTTCGCGATCGTGTTGAGGCAGAGCGATAGATGTCCGCGAAATTTACAAACTGACATGGGTAAGGAGTTTTACAACGCGGAGTTTCAAAGATGTGTGAAGACCTGCGGGATCAACCACTACTCCACGTACAGCGTGATGAAAGCGTCGATCGTTGAACGTTTCAATCGCACCCTGAAAAACCTCATGTGGAAACAATTCTCCTTGAACGCGTCCTATCGTTGGGTTGACCTGTTACCTGCGCTCGTACACACCTACAATCATCGCAAGCACCGAACGATCAACGCCCGACCCGTTGACGTGACCCCCACGACACGTTTGTCGTTCGCCGCGAATGAACCCCCCTCACCCTCCGCAACGAAAGGTGTTCGACGACGCGCGAAATTCAAAGTCGGTGACAAGGTACGCGTGAGTAAGTTCAAGACCCTCTTCGAGAAGGGATACACTCCGAACTGGTCGACCGAAGTGTTCGAAATTGTAACTGTACAACGAACATGCCCGGCGACGTACATTCTGCGCGATTCCGCGGGAGAGCCGATCTCGGGTGGATTCTACGAGTACGAACTACATTCGGTCGCGAATCCGGACGTCTATCTGGTCGAGAAGATTATTCGTCGCAAGGGAAACCAGGTATACGTTAAGTGGCTCGGATTCGATTCGTCGCGGAACTCGTGGATAAGCAGCAAGGATATTCTATGATTCCCGATTATAAACGCATTATATGTTACTGAAATAGATAAAAATAAATACATATAAATATATATATACATTGTCCGTTTATTCGAGTATAATCATAATACAGTAAGAAAAAATATATACATATAATTTTGACATACAAACATACAAACATACAACATACAAACATACAAACATACAAACATGCAAACATACTATACAATGGGGTTCTCGAGGGACTCGTCAGGCTCGAGTTCGAGGCGCTCGTGGGTCTCGAGCTCGGGGATTCGATAATGTCCCCACGAAAGGGTGCTGACCCGATCGACTAAAATACACCGCTTGTCGTCGAACGGACTGAGAGCGTTCTTTTCCCCACTCACGGAATACACATTATGCTCTTTGGAGCGTATATTGTTCTGTCGAATCACTTTCTCCGTGAGATCTCGGAGACAACGAATGTAATCGTCGACTTGTACATCATTCGCGACCACGTGTCTCCGCACACCCTTCACTTCTTTAGTCTCACTCGTAGACCCCACTGCAGCGTTAAACGTTCTAGTCGCGTACATCTTAGATCGTAGTCTGACGAACTCGGTCATCAGCCGTTATTCTCGTCTTTCATGAGTCCCGGCACCTTTTTGTTTACGCGGGGCATACCGTACGGATTGTCCACCGCGTAATCACTGGTGTCGAATCGGTCGATGTCACGCTTCATCCTTTCATACAAATCCTCGCATTCCACACTATACATTAAACTGTCGGTGTCGGTGTACAGGACCTTACACCGATCACCGAACTTCGCGTGCATATATGCGTAGTGAAATTCATACAAACATTCCTTCGATACGTCGAGCACACTCATACCCACGTATATCGGTTTGTCGAACTTCACTTTTAGTTTGCGCATTTCGATGGCCACCAACTCCTCGGAGAAAATCGTACGACTGTGAAAGTTCGGTTTCGCGATCAGCGCTTCCGCACCGTAACGACCGTCCCACCGCGTCACCAGTCGCACGTCTACGCGATTCCGCACATTCTCCATTGTCTTCCCGTACACCGCGTTATTCATTAATTTAAATAGCGTCTTCTGAAATTCACTCGTGGCTCGCGTCCTCAAACCAGTGTTCAATTGGATATAGTCGCGCAACCAATGCGACTGATCGAATCGTAACACTCGATGAATTCGTGTCACGCGTAAACCGTGTCGGACGCACTGTTTCAGGTAGCGATAATGGATGACGTATCGCTCCTTATCGTCGAGCGTGGCAAGCAGCTTGGTCTGTTTTCCTCCTGGCGCGTGCTCGCGCACCGGGCAGAATGGAAGGTCGGCGTAGGCGTCGTGGATCTCCTTGGGATATTCGATGTCTACCTCCAGCAGGTATCCCTCAGATTCCTCGGAGTCCTCGCCGTCGGGTAGGGATGATACGTCGAGCGCGGCCACTGTTGCATCGTCCAACCATCGAAATCCTCCTTTCGGCATAGCCTGCGACATCGCCCAGCCGTACAAGTTGTTGACGTCGAAGTACATTAGATACGTCGACGGCTTCGACTCGTCGTACATCCCTGCAGGCAGGTGCTTGTTGTTGGCTTGCGCGTACCTGTGCGAGCACTGGCTCAGACCGCCGCGTATGCCACGCTCCACGAACAGCAGCATGTCCACGTCCGTCAAAAGCTCCAATCGTACACCGGTGTACTTGAGCATCGCGTCCCACGTGAAACTTGGTAGTGTGAAATAATGCGCGGGATCCAAGTCGTAACTCGCGATACAGTCTGTGCGGAAACTCTCGAATACGTCGGCGAGTAACAGCACATATGTTTTCAAATACAAATCACTGTACTCGTCCAAAGTCTGCACGCGAAAAGAGTTCCACACGTTCACGGCGTGCGCGTAATCAGGCTCCAACGCGGCGCGATCGTTCAGCTGATTATAAAACGCTTCGCGTAACGGTAAACGCGTATAATTCAGTTTGGCGTATGACGATACATAGTCGTACGGGAAGACGCCCTTCCTGGTCAGGAGGTCGAACTGATCGTTCGACAGGGATTGAAACTCACGTCGTAGAATCGCGAGTCGTTCTTTGCCGAGGTCCGAAGCGAGTTTCTCCAGACTAGCGGCCAAGAACTTCAACGAATCTATGAAACGAAACTTCAATCCCCTCTTCCAATCATTGTTCTCGGCGTCGATTCCCTTGACGTGTTTCGTGAACGATATGTATCGCTCCTTCCTTACCGGCAGCAGTTCGATCTGCCCCTCGAACGCGGACGCCAACTCCTTGATCACGAAATGCGCGTCGTAGCCTGATAGATTGTGAAACACTACCGGTATCGTGTACGATCTTTGGAATTGTAAGTTACACGACACGTGGGCCGCGCCTCGGTACTCGCCCGTCGAGTGGCAATGGTCGCGCACTTTTTTGTCCGTATCGACGAATGGTTTCCCGCACACGTGGCACACGCTCGCGTCGTTAAAACTACGCCATTGTTCACTCGTCAACGAGTTCATTGGTTTCGCGTTCCGTAACCATGAATACGCAATGTTCGCAAAGTCACGCAGTTCTTGCACGAACCATTTCACGCACTCGGTTTCGTGACGATACACGCGATAACGACACAGAGACGCGTCGGTGGAACAATGGATGTAGTATCCCACGCTGTACGCTCTGTGCTGCTGGTACGCGTACGTCTGAATCCGCTCCGCAGGCTGGACGTCCTCCAGCATGCATTCGAAGTCCGCGTAGATGATGAATGGCGCTCGTTCCTTGTTCTTGAAATTCTTGAACTGCAACCATTTATCCTCTGCGGACGGCAATTCGACTGCACACTCGTTCAGACGCTGGCAGTCCACGTTGTGCTTCGTCAATTGGTTGGACGAGTGAAAGAAGCTTAGACATCTGCAACGATAACAACATCAATAATAAAACATAATAATCAATAATACATCGATCGAAATATACCATATTTTACTCACCTTTCGCAAATGAATACTTGATGTCCATGATTGCTGAGTTGTTTCGATATCAGTCTCGACATGCTGCGAATGCACGCGAAATGATACCGTTTGGGCTCCTTGGGATCCTGCATCAGTAGCAGGTTCGCGTGTCTCTCTCGCTTATCCTCGGTTAGACGCAGAGGCGCGCAGCTTCCGTCGGTCCAGGTGTACACGTTCACCGACACGTCGTTGAACCTCTCGAACTTCGCCAGCTGATCCAACGTCACAGGAAGAGTAATATGGTCCGTGCGAAGCACCGTCGAGTAGTGTGGGTACGATGAGACCCTACACACGTTCGTAGCAGCAGGGTACAAACTTGCGACAACGGACCACAAGAAACACGCGTTGTCCCCGCTCTTTACATTCACCACCGCTTTTTTCTGGACGACGGCGCACGGAAGCGGTACGTCGCAGCCGGCTCGAAGTGGATTATGCTTATTAATATTCACTAGAATATTTAGCACAGCCCTTAGGGTCCACCCACTGTCACGATCCTGAAATTCCTCGATCGCCACTAACGTGGGAGTGACCACGTGCTTCGAATACCACTCGCGCACGTTCGAAGTCATTAACAGTACGCGATTTCGCGTTCCGAAACTCTTCGTATCCGTATTCTCCCCCAACATAAACTCAGCGTTAAAGTTCGTGTTCACGGACACGCTCTTATGTGTCGTGATAGCGTCCGTGACGCGCGAGATCACTATTTGTCGAGCATCCTCTAAAAATCTACGCGGATCGACGTGTCCCACGTTGATGACCGCACCGGTTGAAATACGGCTTATAAACGCAGATTCCACATCCTCCCATACGACTTTGGGTGCCGTCGATCGAGTCGAAACCCCATATCCGACTCGCGAAAACTTTTCTCGCCCGATCGCGCGCAATGTCTTTATTCGCGTGATCAGCGACACTAGACGTTGTTTCACGGCCACGGACACTCCTCCGCTGCTCTGGTATTCGACGATTAGCTGTAGGCACGTGTCGCAATGATCCACCCAGTCTCTGAATTCCGCAACACTGTGTAAAAGCTTGGACATCCGGTACAAA
This sequence comes from Andrena bucephala, assembly GCA_947577245.1. Lineage (NCBI taxonomy): Eukaryota > Metazoa > Arthropoda > Insecta > Hymenoptera > Andrenidae > Andrena > Andrena bucephala. The sequence goes on from OX387716.1 coordinate 72,669,135, forward strand.
ACCCTGTACGTGTCCATGAACGCCTCCATGTTCGCTTCTTCACAAATAGTTCACCTCCCAGAGACGCACAATTTCACCTGATTTCGTGATGCGCCTCTTCCAGGTGATATGATCGTAGTCCTCAGCAGGCCATCGAAAACTCAGCGGTACAAGTGCACGACTCGAGTTTCGCGGAAGACTCATACAATTGTCTAAAAATTTTGATAATTCCCGAGACAAAAACTCATGCACTGTGAGTTTCAATGTTTCAGGACTCAATACTTCTCGTACTTCGATCGAGCCGTTTTCGATGTCATGTAGAAGTGTCAGCGGCGTACATGCGATCGCGGTAGTATACTTCGATCGTTTGCTGCATACATCCTTATCAGCAACGATGCAATACAATGTGCATTTGCTCACAACACTATATCGCGCGATATGACGTAGCAGTTGACGATGTTCACGCGGTAATTTCATAAATCCCTGTCGGAAGATGCTGATCCAGGATGTCTCGAATAATGATGGTGTGCTTAACGCGTCGTGAATCTTATACCTCTCGATCGTCAATTCTTCGTCATCCAACTGCGGTATCATCGATAAAGGGCTCACCCAATCATCATCGTCGTCGGAAGACGCTAGCAATGCATCTCGCGCGTCCAGTTCATTGAGTATGCACGCTATCCTGATTCGAACCCATGCTCGCGCTTTTTCAATTTTTATCTTAAGTAATTTCAAACGTCGGTGTTCAGATCCCGATACTCCTTGAGTCTTAAGATATGCATTGATAAGGTGCATGCACTCGTTACATGATATAAACCACTCGCTGAACTCTTCTTCGGTATGCAACTGTGTGATCACATCCCGCAACAACTTGTACGAATTCTCGAAAAAGTCCATGTTATGCACGCGTAACGTATTTGACGATATTCACCGAGCGACTGAATGATTTTACATATATACTAGCCGCCTACACTCTACCCTATCCACGATCCTTATGGCGTCATCGCACTATGTTTACGTTAGATGCAGTTCGAACGTAGTTCCAAATTTTTCCCACCCTCGCACGCTCGCTGTACTACTCCTATGATTCAGATATAAACACGCGGTATCGTCCGGTGCAATGTCGTGTTTACTCCATGGGCTATCGCGCCGATTGGCTTACAGCCTCCTCGATATGAAATACTCGGAACACTACCCCCACCGAATAATTATCGCTGTAACCACGAATGTAACCACGTTAAATCAGTTCTCTCTCATGCTACTACATCAGTCTATCATACGTTACTACAAGAAACGTTGTAAAAAATGTATTGTGTCTGAGACGATTATCGAAGTGTTGTTGCTGTTGTAATTGTTGTTGCAAGCGAGATCGCTTTGAAGGATATCGTCCGCCATTCAACGCAAGAAAATACAATCGATTAATACCGTAAGTTTCCATTACCATATTTTAATGAATCGTTATGTCAGCAACTTTGAGAATTATAAGGAAAAATTGGTTTCAGATTATGTCATTGAATCATCCAACTGTCGGTGCAATCTCCGACTCCTCTGTGCTGCCTGTACATGATACCAACCCCAAGATATATGTTGCGTGTCGGAATATTGCGGTTCAAACCGAAGAAATTCGTGGTGAAGAACTTCAAGAGCCGGAAGTTGTTCACGATGGCGACATCTTTTTGAAAGTGTTTTTCAATGCTTTCAATATGTATGGCGAACAACCTCCTGACAACTACGGGAGCGAGCGATATTGGCTGAATAGGCATGCGCGACAAAAACCATTCCTTTTAGATCTTAGTGATGTTGAGGATGATGATGAATATGAATATAATGATTATAATGATATATATAAATTGCACAGTTCGATGGATCCTCAAAGTGTAGTTTGGCGTAGATGTGTCAATGCAAAATCGATTGACTTTGACGCTGTTTTTGCAAATGCAGTATCGGGGCTTCAGGCTCGCGATATTGCAATTCAGACTGCCCCCGAGCAAGTTGATAATGATTCATTTTACACTGATGAGGATCTATTTAACGAAATCGTCGACAATGCAATTTTTACCGACTACGATAGTGCCCTATTCGCTGACGATGTAGTCGAGTGGGATAATTAAGCTGAATAAATTACTAAATCTTAAAATAAAATTTTAATATGTCAGAATTACTCACCGATCTTCCACCTTCCCTGTGAAATAAACAAAATCTTTTCACCCTACACGCTTGACTCGCAGACCCTCGAGAAGGGTACTTGAGGCGTCGCCCTGTTCTCGTTCGTGGAAATACTCGGAACTCTACCCCGAATAATTATCGCTTAGTTGCTTGCGTGAACGCAACGTCTAATTTATTGCTTCAGGGACATTGCGTTTTCTCAAGGATACTTCTTAGAGGCCTGGTCGTGGGAAAAGTCAATGGTCAGATTTCACCCTCTTTCTCAGAAATCACCATGGAATGCAATGTCGCGTTTACTCCATGGGCTATCGCGATGATCGATTTACGATAATTATCGCTCTATGTTTATATCATTGCACGTGCGCCGTATCGGTCCCATGATTCAAATATAAACACGCAGCATGAAGCGCGTGCACGTAGGTGCCAAAAACGTGGTCAATCCTGTCGCGCGCCACGATTCCTTATCTTTCTCAGAAATAATGCACCACCCTCTTTCTCAGAAATCATCATCGAAGACGCGATTTGAATTTCCATGAATCGGTCGCGGTCGCGCCAGCGCACCGATCCCCGCACGCGTACGGAGATTGCGCGGCCGCGACGCGCGCCCAAAGTACCTTAAACATCCAACAGGTGGCGCCAATACGAAATGTATGAAAAATCTGAAAAATTTACCAAGGCGGGCCCAAATACCGACGCGGACCCAAAGTACCTTAAACAACCAATAGGTGGCGCCAATACGAAATGCGCGCGACGCCATTTTGAAATTTTGAAAATCCTCCCCCTCCCCTGTGACGTCGGCCCCCTCGTCCACGAACTCGACCTGCGCGCGCGACGCCATTTTGAAAATTTTGAAATCCCCCTTCCCCTGTGACGTCATCCCCCGCACCCACGAACTCGGTCGACGCCATTTTGGAATCCTCCTCCCCTGTGACGTCATCCCCCTCACCTACGAACTCGGTACCCCCGCCCCGCCTCACCCCCTCGCCCCTCTCGTGCAACAGCGCGGTACCCCCCCGCCCCGCCTCACCCCTCGCCTCTGATCCAGAATCGGCATAGCCTCCCTACTAATTACGAATTAAGAGGTAACCAAATTGAGAGCTAATGAGAGGTGGGAAAGAAATTTGTAGGTAAATGTTTCGAATAGAAAAAAATTACTATGAGTGCAGAATATGGTATTATTCATAAATTTATAATATATAAAGAGAAATAAACTCTTTTGTTACATTTTTTCCACTTTTTTCTCACTTCTTCAGAGTTTTGAGCTGTAATTTAATTACATTGTATTTCAATTACATCGTAATTCAATCACACGCACAATTACAGTAATTAGGAATTTAATTAATTGAAAAGTTTAAATTATGTATATGCACAAAACCCTTATGTTAGAAAAAGTAATAATATTTACTTAAAAAGGAATACTGGACATAACCCCTGTTTCTCAAGTGATCAATTTGGCGCGGCATTAGGCACTCTAAAGGCCGCCATAAGTACACGCTCATTTTTGCCCGTTCGATTTACAGAATTGCATACAGTCAAAAGTTGTAATGCGACACGGAACGCGTGTGTAACAAACCCCAAACCTGCCCTTTCTTTTTTTCTTAATAAACTTAGTTAATAATCATTTAAATACTTATATTCTTATTATATTCCTGTTATTCTTACTTTTATAAGAGTGTTTAGCATTAGTATTAATATTAGTTCAGGATACCGCGAGACGCGAGTATGACGAAAGAGAGAATTGAGTGTAAAGGAGTGGGAGAATCAAACGCATGCGCGATCCTCAGTCGATCAGCGGATCGACGAGAGCAAGGATCAGAAGCAGTAATTGTGATTCGTGCATGACAAATGAGAGAGGGAACCGAGCGTTCCACGCGTGCGCCTGCGCATTAACCAGTCGCTTAGTAGACCGACTAGAGAACGGATCGAGCAATACGAGAATAATTGACGCGTAATAGTCGAACTCCATTCCTATTGGTGCGCTCCCAATACTCCGAATGTGTATAAATACGGGCAGGAAAGCCCAGAGAGAATTCATTCAACATTCAACTTTCAACATTCTTATTCTCATGTCTAGCCGAGACTCTGCTAAGAATCGTTTAAAGCAAATTGCTGATTCCAACATAAGGTTAGGCTTCAACTTTGGAAGCCGCCTCGTAGGCCCCATGGTATTGTCGATCGTTTTGACCAAGGCTAAAATCGCCCGGTCTAACGACGTATCTGCCTTGGAAGCCGCCTCGCAGGCCCCTTAGTTGTCAAGCTAGATTTATGATTATTATTCTCAGGTTAGTAATATTACTCCTGAGCAACGAGGGAACAATACTATTCCAGGTGGCAGTATCGCCCCTGATGAAACACTGAAACAATTCAACTGTTCTCAACTTAACATATTCAATTTCCTAGATCTATAAGTTAATTCCTAAATTATAAGCTAATTCCTAAATCATAAACTAATTCCTATATCGACCGAGAGTCATAATCCATTAACCAATTCCTATCATTCGACTAAACGTCATTATTAATTACTTAAGTTATACTACCTCCAAATCGATCGTTCAAACGGGCATTTCTTTTGTAACGACCTAGAGTCGCAACCCAAGACGATCAACTTTACCTTTTGTAACGACCTAGTGTCGCAACCTAATTTAATTTCTTTAAATTCTTTAGTATTAAGGCGTTAAATCATATTTTCATGTATCATTTAGAAGTGTTTTTCTTGAATAAACACTATTTAAGTTAAATTCTTGTTCTGGAATTTTAATTCTTTATCGCACGCCACTCGAACCAATCCCGAAATCCTGTAAGGAGCGTTACGCCACGCTCGAAACCGTTACACGTGTGTCAATTGTCTGGCATGAACGCAATCACCGCGAGGTTGATTTATCTGGGTTCCGATTTGCCGCAAATCATCAAAATTAACGGGAAGTGTGGGCTACCAGCAGACAGATTTAAAATTATTGACACGTGTAATTTGCTGAGAGGATTTATCGAATCGTACAAAGAAAATCAATGCATTTGGGAAATTAATTCTAAAGATTGTTTATAAAAAAATGTTTATAATATCTTAATAAATAAATTAAAGGAATTAGATCAGGATACGAATAAAGATGCAGTAGTAATTCTGCTCTTTTCAGTAACGGCACTCTCTTCTTTGACCACTACTGTACTAGAGATCTTTGCTTCTTTTTATTAGCGTTTTTTTCCGGGTTTAAACGGCCGATTTTTCAGCCGATTTGGTGATCTCTTTTCTAGGCGACGAAAAAAGATACGACACTGATGCCTCGTATACCTACACTTTTATTCATCTTTTGGCTGTTTAAAATCATGAAGGATGATTTAAAATCTTTACAACTTTCAGAATTATAAGCGTTGTTAACCGTACACATCCTTGTTGCCTTGTCCCAAGGCTAGCGGCTTTTCCATTGGGCAGAAAAAAGAGAATCAAACGTTTCTTTAATCCTTACGAGTGTCGCTATCGCCCTTACCACGACCAGAAATTTGAAAAAAAACTCTACAAAATGGCAGTCGGTTAAAGATAAAATACGTTTTCTCCTGCAGGTTTTGTAACTTTTAGGTGCCCAGAAAAATCGGTGTTTAGATTTTGGTAGTGGCGATAGCGACACTCATAAGGATTAAAAAAGTTTGGTTCAATTTTTGCTGTTTCTTCTGCTTTAAAGAGCTTCTCTGGCAAGTTTTCAGAGGTATATCAGTCCGCAGGATGAGGGTAGTGCCACGTAGTGGGGGGTGGCGAGGATTCCTTGTAGCCTACAGGTAGTAAGGAAACTGCGGCCAGTGATGTCAGAATGAGGACGGGAGCGCTCGAGAATTTCCCCCACCTCGCATGCACACTACGCCGGAGCTGCGTGTCCGTGAGCTCGGCGCTTCGGACAACGTCGGGAAGACGAGAGAGAAAACGAATGTGTGTCTTTCTCTCTCGCTCTTGAAACGCTGTGATCCAAGGTGGGGTGCAAGCGACACGCGGCTAGTGATGGGACTCCGGAGTCGGTTCCCAGCGCTTCGAATCGGTCTTGAATGTCAGGCGACTACTTCGAAACGCTTCGAACATGATTCGAAGCTGAAAAGTCTTGAAAAGTCTTGGTCGGCTTCGAAGTCTTGATGGGCTTCGAAGTCTCGAATCTCTTGGCTCGAAACCTCAGTAGGTACCCCGTGGCGAGGACAAATTTTATGGCTTTCGATCCTCGAAGGGGTTTAAATACCATTAAAAAGTGAGAAATGTCTAGGATTTCCGAATTTCTCATCAGATCTTTGCGAAAACGACGCCAATCGATTCCTTATGTTTCGCCGATGAAACTAACACCAAGAACAACGTAATTAGGACCATAATGAAGGAAATTCCATGAAAAATCGAATTATACCATTTGAAGCTGCCTTCGTTAAAATAGTCCGATTTACATGAAATTTGATATGATTTTCATCGGAAAAACATAAGGAATCCATCGGTGTCACTTCCATATCGATACGATAAAGAATAAAGAATTTCTTAATATGCTGAAATGAATACTTCACATTTCCACCCTCGACAGCGGGGCGTCGACCTGGAATCGCTGCGGATCGCAGCTTGCGGTTGGCCGAAGATTCATACATGTTTCCGAAATAAAATAATTCTTTATTCTTTATCGTATGGATATGGAAGTGACATCGATGGATTCCTTATGTTTTTCCGATGAAAATCATATCAAATTTCATGTAAATCGGACGATTTTTAACGAAGGCAGCTCCAAATGATATAATTCGATTTTTCATGGAATTTACTTCATTATAGTCCGAATTACGTCGTTCTTGGTGTTAGTTTCATCGGCGAAACATAAGGAATCGATTGGCGTCGTTTTCGGAAAGATGTGATGAGAAATTCGGAAATCCTAGACATTTCTCACTTTTTAATGGTATTCAAACCCCTTCGAGGGTTGAAAGCCATAAAATTTGTCCTCGCCACGGGGTACCTACCGAGGTTCGAACCAAGAGTTTCGAGACTTCGAAGCCGATCACTACTTCGAATCCGTTCAGACTTCGAAGCCGACCAAGACTTTTCAAGAGCTTCGAATCATGTTCGAAGCGCTTCAGATCCCATCACTACACGCGGCCGTGCGCGATCGTCCTGAGTGCCTCGAGGCTCGAGATACACTTTTCACTTTCTGACATATGTATAATACTCTTGTAATGAAAAAAAATTTGGAAAAAATTTTGTTAGGGAAATCACGTTTTAAGACCTCCTTATCACGTTTTGACTATTTAGAAAAGAGCTTTTTTTAAATATCTCATGTATTTGTTATCACGATTACGTTTAAACGGCAAAATGGATTTCAATGAAACTTTATATTAAAATTTTACATTCTTGTCTTAAGATCCGATTAGATCACGAAAAATGATAATTACCCGTTATGGTTCTTCGATTTTTCAGATATACGAACTAAATTCTACATAAAAAAAGTTAAATAAAGTTCTTCTGTAACTTGTTTAACAAAGAAAAATGTATACATTCATAATTGAGGCATTTGATGGAAAAAGGGCACATACGCCAAAATGCCATTTCAAGAAAATCGATTTCAAAGTTTTCATTATAGTATAAGTTAATAAAAAGTAATGCAATTAAATCAAATTTTTTTAAGGATGTAGTTACCGTGTCGATCAAGTGTTCTGAATACAGAATTCATGATTTAAAAATGATATGTGTCTTTATTTATAAATTTTAAACAAGTGGTTTATGTGCCCTTTTTCCATCAAATGCCTCAATTTCTTGTGTTCATTTTAAATTTCCGTACTTTTTATTTGAGCTATTTCTATTTTTCAAACCTTAAAATGAATTTTTTTATTAAAAGACGAATATTTTGATACTGTACGTTGGTGAACTTTGTTAAAATTAGAATTCACTCTTGGCCAGTACCATGCACGCTGTAGAAGCCTTCGATAAAAAATATTTTTTCAGAGTATGATCTAAAACAGGCCTGCACAGCAAGGCTGTGGCGGGCAAGAGCGCTCTCGATTGCTCGTGAGCAAAGCGAAGAGCGACGCCGTGAGCAGTTCCCCCACCCTGTAGCCAATAGCTGTCGTAGTATGCGTGTAAACTGTAATGTGTGTTGCTGATGTTCCGCGGCACACTTCACTCACGAACACTCCCCAACACGGCCCTCACGGCACTGTCGCTCATAAAGGCGTGGCCTAGTGCTTTACGATGCTCTTTCCGCACGCGTCCGAAAATTTTTGCCCGGCGAGCATTCAGCTGTGCACGCCTGATCTAAAATCTAAAATCTAAACGTAATCACATCAAACGTAATTATATCAAGTTGCGACAAAGAATCACGTACTATTTACAAATTAATTACGCGCAGCGTGCACGTTACCGCTCGATGGAAACTACGGGAAAGTGGTGGTCTCTTCCATCGGGAGGGAAATGTAAACAATTGGTTATGCAAAGCTAACATCGCGATACATGTTGTACACTAAAATGTACAAAAACATTACAAAAATAGAAAAGAAAGGCAGCACGTAAATATATCAATTGGGTTCGATATATTGACGAGATGTAAGATTGAAATAATGCTACAATTGTTTACATTTCCAAAGGATAGAAAGCAAGCAAAGGAATTTACTATAATACATGCGACAGAATATCGAGATAATTGTTACATATAAAATGAATATAATTAAGAATATACATTTATTTGTACAATTATCTCGAAGTTCTCTCTATGAATCATATGTACAGCAAGCAAGCGAATTTATTGCAAGGATAGAACAAGAATTGCGTGAGGTAAATCGAACAACTATTTACATATTTGCGATGTCCAAAAATCGAATGAAATAGAAAATGGATGAAATTGATAATATTCTGGACATCACCAATTTGCATTACCCGACGTAGAAGGAAAATCCGCGAGGTCATCAACGGCATGTAAACGTAAACTATTCTTTTGCTTCTTCGCAAAAGTTGCATATAAATTCTCAGATGACATGAGAGATAGATGTTTGTCATCTACCTCCATGCTCTGAGGCCCCGTGCGCCTTTAATGCCGATTTCGTTACGCAAATGGCATTGACGATGGTCGAACACAGTCGGTTTCGTTTCTTGTTCTTTATGTCGGGATGCATGGAAAACGATCTTTCAGCATCGGCGTTTGAATTTGGAAGACTTCTAATGGAATTTAATAATTCCTGCAAACATGGATATTTATACGAGCCTTGATCGTTTCGCGTTAACAACACCGTTTTCCATACATCATCAAAAGCTAATGTACAAAGCTTGACTGCATCTGCAAAATTCAGGTGTAATGTTGACCATTCTTTTTGCAAACCGTCTTCGTCGAAACCGCCCAATTTCTGAGCAATAAAGAGAACACTTTTGAAGGAAGTGTCTCTGTCAGTATCTACTAATGCCAAATGAGGCTCAAAAACACGTAACTTGCTCAGAAATTCGTCATCGATTGGCAATCGATTACGAATTTCGTTTGCAGCCGTTATGGAAAACTTAATACAATTTTCTCGAACGGTTTAGACAACATCGGGTTTGCCTTCTGCAACTAATTGACAAAGAAAAGTGTCACAATCCGGACCTAAATGAATACTATCTAATGCGATTTGATTATCGCCTCTTGAAAAATCTATTAATTTTACTGAATCCATGTGGTTCAAAAGCTGCGTGTTCAAAAAATGACGAAAAATATCGTACAAAAGAGTTTTGGCAGTATTTTGAAGCAAATGGATCCTTGTTTGTTGCGACTGAAAGAATAAACTAAAGTCATTAAAATACTCTAGAACGTATTTCAAAAACAGAAGATATGCTTTCGCTTCTGGATTTTGCATGATGATAAGCAGATGATCCCCAGACTTTGTCTTCTCACTTACGACCAATTCTTGCATAAAGTGCAACACACTGTCCCAATTTTCTAAAAGTGTAACTACGGATGAGTAACGCGATAACCATCGCGTAGTACACAATTTTAAAATTTTGCGGTCAGTAGATTGAAAACATTGCTGAAATTCGCGAAAAATGGCCGAGCGTTTGGGACTGCTATAAATGAATGTTGCGACTTTCCGTAATAATTCCTCGCAGACCTCGGGAATGGTAGCGCATGCTGCATGCACTACCAATGCAGAGGAGTGACATGGACACGGCATGGTGAAAAAATTTTCACCGCGAATTTCTGCAAGTTTGGTCTTGAATGACGAGTGACACCCTGTCATGACAGAAGCTTTATCACACGACAAAGCAAGAATGTTCCGAACGGAATTTGCTTTTTCCACATGGAGTTCTTAAAGGAGGTAAATATTTTATCGGCAGTACATTCTCGCGCGTCAAGATTAAATAATTCTACTAATTCCGTTCGAACATCCAAAGTCTCGGGTGCGACATACCGAACAATAAACGACATCCATTTCTCATTGGTAATGTCGGATGTTTCATCAATAAATACTGAAAACTTAGAATTCTGTAAAACCAGACTACGACGCTCTGTTTCCCGAGGACACAGAACGTTCGATATAATATTAGAACACTTTGTTCGACCACATGTCATACGTTCCAAAACATCAGGATCTTTCCCAACGTCTTGGAAAAGTTGAAGAATCGCCTCTGCGGATTGATGCGAAATATTTTTCTCGGCAACTAATGCAGCAAAACGAATAACCAAAGCATAAACAAAACATAAACAAAGCATACGCGATTCAGAAAGGAGAAAAATCGAAGAAAAGGCTAAAAGAAATAACAGCAAGTTAATGGTGACAGTACCGAACTGCCACAGATGCATTTACCAGTTACCTTTCTCTCCTATTCTTGTACAATAATACCTTTATACCAATTTACACATTTTAGGGATATACTACGGTATGACCCAACCAACGGAATGAACTGAAATTTTGAGGGGTTGGGCGGGAGGTGGAGAGAACCTCTAATATAAAATTTCAGCTGCGGGTATTTGTTAGTTTCTGAGATATTAATAAAAAACTTTCGGCATAATACATTGAAATCTACCTATGTATACAGACGTAGAGCAACATAAAAGTGTTCGTTTGCTATTTGCGGAAAAACATATCCAGCTGAAAAAAAAGTGACGCAAAATAATAATAATAATAATAATAATAATTCGTCTTTATTTCCCACAAAATTACATGAATTAAGGGATAAAAGGGCGAGGTTCAGCATACCTGCTGCTTTGCAACCTAACCCCAAAGCAACAAATGCAGAAGTAAAGTTAGCTAGATAAATGACAGGAAAGCGAGAGAAAGAACAAGAACAAGAAACAAGAAACAAGAAACAAGGGGAGCTACACATAGTGGACAAGAATAAAAGAACGGGCAGCACATTTAAAAGCGGGAATAGAAGACAGAGAACGAATTTCCGAAGGAAGAGAATTGTAATAAAAGCAGGATAAGTAGGAGAAAGATGCCTTAAATTTGACCGTCCGATGAGCAGGCACAGCCAGATCAGAACCACCCCTAGTAGATGGTGCAAGAACAGAGTGCATAGAAGAGTTAGAGCAAAGAATTTCACGCAGATAGATAGGCGTCTCCGATTCCAAAGCCTTGTGAACGATACAGCACAGGTGGAGGATCCACCGTTGTCTGAAATTGAGCCAGCCGGAGCGAAGAAAAAACGGCGAAATATGGTCAAACTTACGGACATTGTAGGAATAACGAAGGCACGAATTCTGGATACGTTGAACTATAGACGACAGACGAGTAGTGAGACAAGGGCCATACACAACATCAGCATAGTCAAACAGAGAAATAACAACTGACTGACATAGCGAGAGCTTCGAGTGGGTGGATAGAATACGACGAGAAGGATACAGGAACCGCAGACGAGCAAAAGCAGAACGGCATAGGACAGCAACATGCTGGTCAAAACACCACTCAGGATCAAGGGTCACACCAAGGATTTTAACTGCAGGTTGCATAGAAAGAGATGCAGAGTCCCAGGTAATGTCAAAAGACGACAGATGTTGACGCAGAGCAGGAGAGCCCACAACCAATAAAGAAGATTTAGCGGGATTCAACTGCAAACCGTGAGAATCGGCCCAGGACGTGAGGCGAAGCAGGTCAGCAGCCATCTCACGTTTAGCAGAATCAGCCCCGCCAATATCAAAGTCCTTTACAAGCTGAGTATCATCCGCGTACATATACACCCGGCAGTTGCGACAGACTGAGGGCAGATCCCTTACATAAATACAAAATAACATTGGCCCAAGTACTGAGCCTTGAGGTACACCACGTTTAACCGCGCGAATAGATGAGACCGTAGGCATGAACTGGTTAAGCATGACCTGCTGAGTGCGAGAAGAAAGATACGATTCCAGAAAAGACAGGACATTAGAAGACAAGCCCGTATGTCGAAGTTTAGCAATCAGCAAGTCATGATCAATCGTATCAAATGCCTTAGAAAAGTCTAAGGAAATGATGGCTGATAAACGCCTGGAATCAAAGCCACGCAATACAGTATCCGACAAATGCAGCAAGGATGTAGTAGTGCTATGACCACGCTGAAAACCGGACTGAAAGACTGGAACAGCATTAGTGGAGGTGAAGAACCTCTGAAGCTGAGTGATACAAAGTTTCTCAAGCACCTTAGATAAGAAGGGAGTAAGAGAGATTGGACGAAGGGAATTGAGAGAGGTTGCATGAGGCATTTTGGGAATAGGAACAACTAAAGAGTGTTTCAAGTCACGAGGAAATACACCAGCAGAGATAGCAGAGTTGAACATAAGTAGGAGTGAATCAACACAATAGGGCAAACAATTAAAGACCATACAGCCAGAAATATCATAAGGATTAGAGGACGTAAGCTTAATGGTTTTAAAGACAGCTAAAAGGTCCGCAAGAGTGAAAGGTTCGAAAGAAAAGGTAGGAGAGTTTGGATCAACGTTAACCAAGGATGCATAATTACGTATAAGGTTAGGAGAGGCAGTACAAGGAGGAAGAGAGTCAAGGAAGTGATTATTAATTAACGCAGGATCAGGAAAAGAATCACCATCAGACGAAACCCTAGACGACCGGTAGAATCCAGCCAGGGATAGGGAATCCCAGAACCTTCTAGAGGAGGAACGTGACTGAAAACTTTGAAAAAACGCCCGCTTCTCAGCACGGATGACAGATTTAGTCACATTGCGAAGATGCTTATAATAAACCCAAGCACCAGCTGTCCCAGTCCTTCTGTACTTGGAGAGCGCCCGATTGCGAAGACTTATAAATTTCCTCACAGTCTGAGTAAACCACGGTGCCGAGGGCCTAGAGACACGCACTAGTCTAATCGGCGCATACTGATCGTATAGGGTAACAATAAGAGATTCAAATACAGCAAATTTGGAATCAACAGAGTCCAAGTCTCCAATCAGATGCCAGTCTAAGCCCTCAGCAGCACGGCGGAATTGCTCCTCAGGTATTTCCTTAAGATTACGTCGCAAAATGTAACGTTGATGGCCCGTCGATTTGGGAATATCAAGCACGGTGAAAACGAGACAGTGGTCGCTAATATGGCTAACATCCAAAGACCCTGAAGATACAATATCCACGTCATCGCTTACAAAGATTAAATCCAACAGAGTTGAAGATAGCGCAGTAATTCGGGTAGGCACAGAGATAGTTTGGTTTAATGAAAGCGACGACATAAACCGCCTAATAAGTGGAAAACCCGGGTCGCAGACATTATTAAAATCAATATTAAAGTCACCCATACATATAATATTTGTAGCTACGCAAGAAAGTTCAACAAGGAACAGTTCCAGATCATTCATGCAGGACAAAGGACAATTAGGCGGCCGATAGACAGCGAGAGCTGCAATGCGCAAGTGTTTAATACTAAAAATAACTCCAGCTACATCCAAGAGGCTATCCTGAAAATAATTATCAGCAATAACATCAAAGATATTTACACAACGCATACTAGATTTGACATACAAAGCAGCTCCCCCCCCCCCCCCCGCGAGAGAGAAACCGTGAACGACGATCGACACGAAAGAAAGAATAATCACCCAGAGTGAGTGACCCTGAGTCGTGTTCCGCACGTAGCCAGGTTTCAGTAAGAGCAACGAGGTCAAACTTATAATAACACACTAAATCAGATAGGTCCGAGAAATGGCTAATAAGTGACCGAACATTTAGGTGAGCGACCGACAAAGATTTGGAGTTCGCACGCAATTTACAAGAAAGCGCGGTGGAAAGCATAGAAAGCGAATGTCCAGAAGTGGGGGAAGATAACGTCACCGAAGCAGAGGTCGCAGAGTAATATGAGCTGCCAGGAGTAGAAACCAGCCTACTCAATGTAGGCGAGCAGGGAACTTCGGAGACAGGGAGTGGGCTCAGGTCAAGTCACTGGCTCCCATCCATAGGTCGAGAAGCTTGGGCCGAAGAACCACGCCGGGCTGGAAGTTGGGAGGACGAGTGTCCCACGAAGTCAGCAGCAGAAGTAAACCGCACGGCCGAGGCACTGTCATCCTTCCTTAGATAGACGATACCACGTTTCATCCATACATACTTATAATTATGGTCCTTAGCAAGCTTCTTGGCCTCCAGAAGGCTACTACGCTCGCTGGCAGTCGAACGCTCATTAATATATACAAGCGAGTCCGGCCACGACGGAACAATATCCTTAGCCTTGAGATCCTTCTTGGCCCTCTTTTTGGCAATCCACTCGTCCCGGATAAACGTAGAAGTGAACCGAATAACGAGTGGTTTGGATTTCGCTTTAGTGTGATGAAGACGAAGCGCAGAGGCTACATGCGACGGCGAGAAGGATACATCAATGGCGTCCGCAACACTTTTAATGGATTGAAGAAGCCCAGCATTTAGATTATCAGGAAGGCCTGATATAACAATTTCGAAGTCTCTTGCAAGCCGCTCAATACGCTCAAATCGTTGCGTGACTTCTCCAAGAGGCACCGAACTAGCCGCGGCAGACGCTCCATTATCGGCAAAACACTGCTCCAGCGACGTCAAGCGTCGGTCCAAAGAAACTTGGTCTACTGCTAGACTATCAACACGCTCTGCCACATCCGACATCATGGTATGCAAAGAATTAACGCGAGCCACAAGTTCATCCAGCGAAGTTAATTTAAGCTTAATGTCTTGGAGGCACACATGGATAGCCCGTAAGTCCGGTGAGGCAGCAGGTCTCGGTGACAAAGTGGAGGGTCCAGTTTGAGATAGGGCAGCATTACGGTTCAGTGAATCAGCGCAATCAAAATTATTGTCCATTTTACACGAAGTGCAGATACCAGACTTCGGTAAAAATTTGAAGCACCCACGACAACCGGGCATACCGACAGCACACAGACAGTAGTATATTAAGGTCCTCAATAGATGTCGTTCATTACTAATTAGCCTTACACGAAGCACACCAGGTTGTAATCAACGATGACGACGTCGCAGAAAAAGTCAAACAAAAACAGGCGGAAGAAACCACAAGATGAATACGCCAAGGCGTGCCGTAACCGAATACCGAGAATTAACGAAAGATTACTCGGAAAGTACAGGCACCAAGCACACAACACTGCGGTACCGAAAAGATATGCACAAGATTCACAAGTAGAGATAAGACCGAACAAAGCAGACTTAGAATAACACAGTCAAATGCGAAGATAATACGGAGCAAGATCAACACGCGACAAGACAGCAGTAGTCCCAAGCTCGATTGATATAATATTTACCGATGAAAAGAAATTTAATTTGGATGGACCTGACGGTTTTGCTTACTACTACCATGATTTGAGAAAAGAACCTCAAATATTAAGCCGTCGTCAAATGGATGGTGGTGGAGTTATGATTTGGGCCGGCATAGGTTACCATAGAAAAACAGAGGGTCACCTGTCCAGTGAGTGAACACCCCCCAGTGAGTGAACGTTGCTCATATAATACGAAAAATTAACGCCTATCGCGCTCACTTCACGTTGAAACTGACACTGACATTTAGACTGGAGACCTACAGATATCTCGCAAAAGCGTTTTTCTCTTTAATTATAACCGATAAGATATTAATTCCGTTTGTTTAACAGTTGTTCTCATGGCGTCCCACAAGTTCAAGGCAAGGCTTGTTACGTGATGTCCACAATTTGTATATTGAGGTGCATTTAATGGTCCTATGATAAATTTGCGGTTATAATTACATTGTTATATGTTCCTTTAACGAAAAATACTGTATAAAATAACGGATTTCTAAGAATTTGTCGAGTTTCTTAGGTGTTCATGCATTGGATGGGAGATACCAGTGAATACCAATGAATGAACGGCCGTTCAGTCACTGGACATTTCTTACTTTACCAATGAATGAACAGCTTACCCGGTCTTTTTTTCTTTTGACACTTTCGCCGCCAGTGTGGGAGATTAGGTTAACCCACCCCAGAAATTAAATTTCAACTATGCGTAATTATGATCTTATAAGACTAGTAAAGTATCAAATCAACAATATTATTGCAATTGGAGTATGAAAAATTATTTACACAAAAAATCGTCTAAATACATTGGAAACCTAACCACAGTTATTATCCCGTTCATTCACTGGGGTACCCCTGTACATTCACTAGAAATTTATGTTCATTCACTGGTCATTTGCCCATTTTTTATTTAATCCTCTGCCAGACTTTTAATGAAAGTTATAACTATCAAACATTGCTAGAATTGTGTTCCGGGATGTCTGACTTTATTAATAAAACAGCTCGCTTACAGCAATATCATTCAGGGGATTAAATAATAACTTTTGAATACTAATTTTAAGAGACATGCAGCTTAAGTGTTCACTCACTGGACAGGTCACCCGATATCAAATTTATTAGTGGCAACATGAATAGCGAAAAATATTTTAATCTAATTAAGGAGCAAATAAACAAACATGCTACAAGAATTGCAGGAAATAAGTTCATCTTTCAGCATGACAATGCCTCCGTTCACACAGCCAAAATAGTCAAATCATTTTTCGCAAATGAAACAATTAAAATTTTAGACTGGCCAGCAAAGTCGCCCGATCTCAACATTATCGAAAATATTTGGGCGGACCTTGCGCGAGCGGTATATGCCAACGGCCGACAATTTTTATCTATAAACGAGTTAAAACAATGCATAGAACATGAATGGCACCAATTAAGGAGAAAAACGATTAAAAAATTATATAAATCTCTACCCAAACGGATGATTTCCGTAATAATAAATAAAGGAGGCTCTACCAAGTACTGAATATTAAACAAAACTGGTAATTCTTTTTGTACATTCCATTTTTTAATCACATGTCCTATCATTTTGTCCCACTAACTTTCTTGAGTGTTTACAGTTTTCCAGATAATTTTATTTTGAATATCAACATTTTAATTTAACCAATTGGACCATATGAACAAACACAGTATAAAACGATGTATACTTATTTATTTTACAAATGTAAACATAATTTATGTTACATATTAAATATCAATTGACAAATTAATGGGTGGCCTATCTTTTTGTCACTGACTGTATCATTTTTAAATCATGACTTCTGTATTCAAAACGCTTGAACGACACGGTAACTACATCCTTTAAAAAATTTGATTTAATTGCATTACTTTTTATTAAGTTATACTATAATGAAAACTTTGAAATCGATTTTCTTGAAATGGCATTTTGGCGTATGTGCCCTTTTTCCATCAAATGCTTCAATTATGAATGTACATTTTTCTTTGTTAAACAAGTTACAGAAGAACTTTATTTAACTTTTTTTTATGTAGAATTTAGTTCGTATATCTGAAAAATCGAAGAATCATAACGGGTAATTATCATTTTTCGTGATCTAATGGATCTTAAGACACGAATATAAAATTTTAATATAAAGTTTCATTGAAATCCATTTTGCCGTTTAAACGTAATCGTGTTAACAAATACATGAGATATTTAAAAAAAAAGCTCTTTTCTAAATAGTCAAAACGTGATCAGGAGGTCTTAAAACGTGATTTCCCTAACAAAATTTTTTCCAAATTTTTTTTCATTACAAGAGTATTATACATATGTCAGAAAGTGAAAAGTGTATCTCGAGGCACTCAAGAAGATCGCGCACGGCCGCGTGTCGCTTGCACGTAACCTTGGATCGCAGCGTTTCAAGAGCGAGAGAGAAAGACACACGTTCGTTTTCTCTCTCGTCTTCCCGACGGTGTCCGAAGCGCCAAGCTCACGGACACGCAGCTCCGGCGTAGTGTGCATGCGAGGTGGGGGAAATTCTCGAGCGCTCCCGTCCTCATTCTGGCATCACTGGCGAGTCCATCCGGACGATTCCGCACGAACTCGACTAGTCCCCACTCCTGCACAGTCCGCAAGGAGGGGGTAGCCCTATCCCCACACTGACTCATCCAATAGCGCCATCTGAAGGCAGGATCTGCTGCGGATCTGCCGTCCATCTGCCGGCAGACCCTGCCTTGTCAGACCCTGCTGTCCATCTGCTGACAGACTGCAGGCAGGGTGGTTATCAGGAGAGTTATATCGTTGTTGCAGCAAAACTCTTTAACAAAAATAATTTTGGTTTTTAGACGAAAGTGCACCCCTTGCGGGTTCCAGCCGCGGGCCTGCCAGTGAGAGGAGTGCCCCTGGAAGAAATGATATTCAAATTGGTAAGTCAATATATGTGTGTAATAATAATTCTATGCGGAGATATTTTTTTATTATGGAAATTTACAATGAAAAAATATGGGATACTAGCTGCCCTCTTACCCGGTTTCACACGGGAATTATTATTATTATTTATTATTTTATTAGATAGCATATTTATAAACAATTTTGTTTTTTAGACGAAAGTGCATCCCTTGCGGGCTGCACCAGCGGTCCTGCCAGTGAGAGGAGTTCCCCTGGAAGAAATGATATTCAAATTGGTAAGTCAATATATGTGTGTAATAATAATTCTATGCGGAGATATTTTTTTATTATGGAAATTTACAATGAACAAATATGGGATACTAGCTGCCCCCTTACCCGGTTTCACACGGGAATTATTATTATTATTTATTATTTTATTATATAGCATATTTATAAACAATTTTGTTTTTTAGACGAAAGTGCATCCCTTGCGGGCTGCACCAGCGGTCGTGCCAGTGAGAGGAGTTCCCCTGGAAGAAATGATATTCAAATTGGTAAGTCAATATATGTGTGTAATAATAATTCTATGCGGAGATATTTTTTTATTATGGAAATTTACAATGAACAAATATGGGATACTAGCTGCCCCCTTACCCGGCTTCACCCGGGAATTATTATTATTATTTGTTACTTTATTAGATAGCATATTTATAAATAGCCTATAATCTAATTTAGGACGTATGTAATGTACATTCAAAACTTCATTGAAATCCGTTCAGCCGTTTCGGCGTGAAAGAAGGACAAACAAACAGACGTGTCACTTTTATACATTAGTAAGGATAATAAATCATTTTCAGAAAACATAGATGCAGGCCACAATGGCAGTTCCACTATAATGGAAAGTCTCTCTGCGATCAGTGCTAAACTATCGACGCTGATATACCAAATGAACGTTCAACGAACATTGCAGCTGGATATGATGCAGCGCTTAAAAGTACTCGAAAATCAACGACAGCCACCACCACCACCAGTGGTGGATCAATCATTCTTCACCAAATTTAATTATTTGCAATTCCCCCTGACATCGGCAGAAAAATTAAAAGAATTGGAGGTGATTTTAAAAGATGAGAAAAATTTCCAAGACGCCGTAAGTAAAATACCATATCTATTTATAAAATTTATTTCCGTTATTTCTTTGATACAAAATTATACTTAATTCGTTAATTTTTGATAATTTTTTAATTATAGGTGAAGGAATTTGTAAATTTCGGAGGTTCCGACGCGTATGACTTTGTCAAACGGGTCTTAGGATCAGTTTTAACAAACGAATTAACGATACAATACAGTTGGCTCGGGAGGAGGAGTAAGGAGGCTTTCGCCAACTTAAAATTAGCTTCAGCCGTCATATGTAATTATCACCCAAATTTCACCACAGTTAATATTGATTAATATAGAATTCAATGTAATGTCTTATGGAAATTCTTATTTCAGATGCCGCAGAAAAGGCCAAGGTGGCCGACACTAAAAAGAAATGCGAAGGCGCCATGCAGTCGTGAATAAAGCGGGCGTCGGAAAGACAATCAGTAGCGCCAAAAAAAATTAACCCCGGTGCGTTCAGAGAGTACAGTTAAGGGGACCTTCCGGCTAAAAGTCGATTTTTTTTTTATTTCATTTTTCGAATGTTCAATCTTTTAAGAATACGTGTTTAAAAGGAGTTGTTGAAATTCGTAAAATTCCCGAAGTTATAGGCATTTGAGTAGCGGCAAATGCATGGGTAACACCCGGCCACTCGGCACTCATGTAAAACTTTAAACGCGTTTTTCTCGAAACAGTGTTCTCAAAACGGTGGGACCTGTATCTCCAAAAGTTATTATCCGATTCAACTGAAACTTTTTTATTTTAAAGAAGATACTTCTGGCTAGGGGGGGGCTAGAAAAAATTACAAAAAATTGAAAATTTATAATTTTCAAAGGCGTTGAAAGGACGAAAAATACAGGGAAACGTGATTTCAAACTTGCAGTGTCGTTATTTTCTAAAAAAAATGTCATTTTTGTAATTTTTTCTAGCCCCCCCCCCCCCCCCCGTAGCCAGAAGAATAATCTTCAAAATAAAAGAGGTTTCAGTCGAATCGGATAATAACTTTTGGAGATACAGGTCCCACCGATTTGGATCAATTTTTTGACGCCTTGACTTTAACGATTCCCCACGGCCGTCTGCAATGATTAATTATAAAACAAATAATTTATTTCTATAATTTAAGACATCCTTAATACAATGCAAAAAGTCCCATTAAATTATATATTGTAGTTTTCCTTTAATTAATTCCTAAATATCACCTATTTTTTTGGGCTCTAGACCGGAAGGTCCCCTTAAGGGGGGACGTCTACCTAGAGCTGTCGAAACAATGCGCTTCTTTGGGATTTTTTTCTAGAAAAACCGATACACTTTTATTAATAACCATTAGTCTATTGTTAAAAGTACATCTAAAGGATAGTTCAGTATTTTTGCGTTAAAGAATAGTAAAAGATTTGAGTGTTATAGGTGATGACCGGGATCTCCTTTTTTTTATAAGCGTTTTGCGGTGACCATCGTAGCTCGTAGCAGGATCGTGTGAAATGAAAAATTCGAATAGTTTTAGATAGAGTATGTAATTATATAGGCGCTATCGGGCCCGATTTTGGAAATATTATTTTGAGACAAAATGGCGGCACTGCAAAGTTGAACTATCGATTTTCAACAAAAAAGTCGTTCCTTTCTTGGCGTGTAAAAAAAACTAAGCAAAAAATAAAAATAAATCGCTTCGATATCGCCTAGATTTTAGACCCTAAAATAAGTCCACAATGGGGCAAGCAAATCGGCTCATTAATTTTTTAGTTATGTTGGTCACCGAATTTGAAAACATGATTACGAATTCTTATACTGAGAGGGAGGGAGGAGGTAAGAAATCACCAAAATTACCCTTACGTAATTTAACCCGTAAGAGGTCGCACCCCGAGGAAACCACCGGTTATCGTGTATATCATTAAATAATAAGAGAATGGCAGAATTGAAAACTTTGGCCACACCGCCTACCTTCCCCTTCATCTGTTTACGTTAGATTAGACAATGCTACGATTTTCCTTATAGTTCATAAGACCATGTGGTGTTCTTTCACGCGCGGCTCAACGCCTATACGATACACGACTGTAAACTCGTAATTCCTAAAGTACGACCATCTGATCCTGCTTATAGTAATGTTATTATTACTGTTTGCGCTATTTTTTTATCAAACTCATATCTAGCTCATTATTTCGCAAGATTTATGTCGGCATTATCTAATAACGAAAACTTGTACCTTCTTCTGCGATATGTATAAGATTACCCAGATAGCACAGGACGTTTTAAAAACGTCCATTTTACGTCCATTTTATGTCTGAACGTCCACGGCTTGATTTGTGAAAATGGACGTTCTTAAAACGTTTTCTGGACCTTTTCTGGACGTTTTATGGACGTTTTCTGGACGTTTTTAAAACGTCCAGAAAACGTTTTAAAAACGTACTTTACGGACGTTTTAAAAACGTACTTTGCAGACGTTTTAAAAACGTATTTTGCAGACGTTCAAAAGAGGTTGTGTGCCATGTGAGAAATGTGGATAGATTAGGATACATTAGTTCAAGGAAACCAGGGATCGTAACCGCTCTCTAACCCAAACCATCCACGAAATATGGATAGATCGCACAGGTAAAGCCTAATTAGATCTACATACATACATATATATATATATATACATAATTACATACTGGAACATATAAATGTTTATGGGAGGTATTCATAAACGTGTCTTAAGATTAAGCAAATGCTTAAGCATGCGGCATCCTCTACTAACCTAGGAGCATAGTAAAGGATGCCGAATGCTTAAGCATTTGCTTAATCTTAAGACCCGTTTATGAATACCGCTCTATGAACATTTGCTCAAAGAAACAATGGAAAACTAAAAATACAGAGGCATTTGTTTAAATGTTTCTGACCGAATGTTTGTAAACCGGTTTTATACAGTTTTTATATTGTTTTCATACAGTTTTTATACAGCTTTCATAACGTGTTTGTACAGTTTTTGTATATTTGTTTCAGTATTTGCGGTCAAAGGCATGTAGTTCTAGGTTAGGGTTTGAATAATTTTTCAATTTTAGGTTAACGAATTGGCAAATTTTGATGGTTCCAATCATTATAATTTTGTGAAACGGGCGCTAACGTCGTTGATGACCAATGGATGTTGCATTGTTATTTAATTGGCTTTGGCAGAAAAGGGAAAGATTTCCATAAATTAAACGTAGCAACGGTTTTAATATGTAACTATCACCCTTATTTTACTGTTCCTAATATTGATTACTGTAAAATTCAATGTTTCCTCGAAATTCTTCTTTAATGTGAAGCAGAACACAGGGAAATTGCAGAGAATAGAAAAAATACGGAGCTATCTGTTTAAGTACACATTCATATGTATTTTAAGTGTATGTTACGTCCTGAAGGGACTTTTGTAAATCACCCCGAGCGGTTGGAATGATTTACCGGGTTCGCTGCTCTATCAAGGTGCTAAAGCACGCCTTGACTATACTTACCAAGGAAAGGGAGGATAACAAGGGATTGAATACATCGGTACAATGGGTTTAACGGGAAATCCAAGATGTAAAGTATATTGTTACAAAAATCAGATAATCATACCTAGAGACGGCGCTCCGTCTCGGCTGTCGCTCGCTGGTTTTCGCTGACTTCGCACGGCACGCTTGCCGTCGGTGATTCGCACGCTCGAGGTGTCGGTTGACCGAGCGTAGGTCGCGGTCGCTCGCTGTGCTCTATCGTAGCACACGGAACTCGGTCACGTCGCTGTTCGCGGTCTCTAATCGTCTGTTCTACGCGTTCCTACGTCGATCACGAGTGACGCGCAAGGGCTCTCCCGGCTGGGCCGTTCACGGTGTGTCGGATGGAGGTACCCCTTGCACGAATTACTTTCGGCCGTTCGTATTTCGCGGACTTGACGCGGAGACGCGGTCGCGGTATCTGGGCGGCTCTCTGGCTCGTCGTGACTTCCTAATTCGAGCTCCCGCAATAGAATAAATTTCCGAAGTACCGCGATCGAGGTTCAAGCCTCGCACTCCCTATCTCGAGGACGGGGGAAATCGCCCCGTCAGGCGCTATCCTTCGCAACTTCCGTTGCTCCATCCTCTGGAATCTAGGGCCCGGACCATCGGTGGTCACGTTGTGCCCACGCCGACGGATTCCGCGTTCGCGACCTACTAACCCGCGTGTTGCGATTCCGCTGAATCGCTGATGGCGAAATGGAAGGCGACGCGGGGACAGCAAGCACGGAATGGACCTGAAGGGCCCATGTAACATGTATATCCTGCATAGTTTGTATATTCTTGTATATTGGACCTCGTACTATCATGTTCTTGTATCTATTGTAAGTGCATATATTCTGCATTATTGCTAAATTCAATAAATTAAATAAATTGTTACCGAGTTTGATCTTATTTTGAAAACCATTTACTTCCTTAAATTTTTATTAAATCCAACCAGTACCCTGGAACGTCCCAAAAACGTCCTGAAAACGTTTTAAAAACGTCCAGAAAACGTTTTAAAAATGTCCAGAAAACGTCCTAAAAACGTTTTAAAAACGTCCAGAAAAGGTCCTGAAGACGTTTTAAAAACGTCCAGAAAACGTTTTAAAAACGTCCTAAAAACGTAATTTTTTGTGAAAATGGACGTTTTCAGGACCTTTTCTGGATCTGTTCTGGACGTTTTGAAGACGTCCTGAACGTCTGACCTGGACGTTTTTAAAACGTTTTTAAAACGTTTTGGTGCTATCTGGTTAAAAACGTATTTTTACTTTAACAATTTATAAATATTTCTTAGAAAATATACACTGAAATATTAATCTAAACATCCAAAACTGTGATACTACTTCTTGTATATAAGTATTGTATAAGTATAGCTCTTAAATATTTGTAAACACACGATCGAATGATTTATTTTACAAAGCAAGACATGTAATAATAGCAATGATAAAAAAAATATATATGTGACGAATTGAGAACCTCCTCCTTTTTTGATGTCTGTTAATAAAAACAACTGTAGTCAAATTTTAAATAAATAAATATAGTAAATAGAAATTAATTTTTATTAATTTTGATTTCATTTTGACAACCCTTTGTTTGATCAAATTTATATTATAATTAATCGGTATCGATAACTATCTTAAATACGCCCTACTTGCGGTTTTT
The DNA here is from genome assembly GCA_947577245.1 of Andrena bucephala. Taxonomy (NCBI): domain Eukaryota; kingdom Metazoa; phylum Arthropoda; class Insecta; order Hymenoptera; family Andrenidae; genus Andrena; species Andrena bucephala. The sequence goes on from OX387716.1 coordinate 72,694,070, forward strand.
AAAGAGCTGCATTTGACCTAATTTATCGATAAATAGGTCTTAATTACGTCTTTTGAACGCCTGTTTCAATCCTACTCCTGGCCTGTTTAAGACGTCCCAAAGACGTCGTTTAAACGCTTGTTCAGTCCGAATCCAGGCGCTTTAAAAGACGTACCCGGGACGACATTTTTTGTAACATTCGTCGTTCAGGGGACGTATATAAGTCGTTCGTGGGAAATTCAGGACGTCCCTGGGACATCCGGTACGACTGGGACGGACGTCCCTGGGACGCTTTTAGGACGCCTGTGTGCTGTGTGGGTATGGCTCTTGTGCTCTTCTCCTCGGATGTAAGGGACGAAGAAACAGTAAATAGTTAGTTACTGTAATTTTATATATTGATACAATGATGATGACATTAGCTTAAATATATCATAAATATTATGATATTTCAGATTTACGAGAAGCTGTTTTCAATGGAGAACTATCAGAAAATGTAGAAAGTCTCCATGATACAATAAGAGTAGACAATAGTTTAGAATGGGAGAATGTTCCCAATGAATAGTCAACGAGTCAAGACACGGATCAAATGATTCAAAATGCAATTGACAACTTTGGTAAAAACATTGAAATCAAAGTTTTTTTTAATGAAAATACTTTCATTGTTCTTTAGTTCTGTTCTTTTCAGATATTACACAGAATAATAGAAAACACAGAAGAGGCGAATTAGAGCAATTAAAAATAAAAAGAATTAAATATATTATAGAAGAAGAACAACGTTTCAATAGAGCTAAGTTTGAACATGAACAATTGAAACAAAAGTTAGAAATAGAATTTTTAGAAATAGAATGATGTATATATAGCGACAATTATTCGGGGAAGAGTTCCGAGTATTTTAATGATCGAGGAGGCTGTAAGTCAATCGTCGCGATAGCCCATGGAGTAAACACGACATTGCACCGCGACATGCAGTGTGTTTATAACTGAGCATGATTGAACGCGTTTTGGCGCCTACGTGCACGCGCTTCGTGCCGTGTGTTTATATTTGCATCGTGGGACCGATGCAGCGCACGTGTAATGAAGAAATGAATTAGGCGTTGCGTTCGCGCAAGCAACCATCGTAAACACAGAGCGACAATTATTCGGGGTAGAGTTCCGAGTATTTTCACGATCGAGGAGGCTGTAAGTCAATCTTCGCGGTAGTCCATGAAATAAACATGACGTTGCACCGCACGATGCAGTGTGTTTATATCTGAATGGTGGGAGTATTACAGCGACCGTGTAAGGGTGAAAAGAGTTCGATATAGACCCATGGGCATCTGATTTACAGTATACCAATGTCAGTACCCCCACGATGCTCGCGTCATCGTCTTCCGATGACGATAACGATGGTAACGCGTGCCCTTCATCCGCGATGTCGCGGTTGGACGACCAAACGCTTACGATCGAGAAGCATAAGATCCGCGACGCGTTAAGCCCACCGTCATTATCCGAGACGTCATGGGGCAGTATCGTTCAAAACGGATTTATATCGCGCGATACAGTACTGCGAGCAAATGCACATTGTATTGCATTGTTGGTGATAAGAACGTGCATCGCAAGCAAGTGAAGTTTACCGCGGTCGTGTATACGCCGTTAACGCTTCTGCAGGACATTGAGAACGGCACGGTCGAAGTGTACAAAGTGTTGTGCCCTCGAACATTGACTATTACCGTGGACTTGTTTTTGTGTCGTGAATTAGCAAGATTTTGGATGAGTACCCGAAACCGATTGTGCGACGACATTCGAAACGCGTCATTTTGCCGTTGGGTTCCCGATATGCGAACACGGACCGCATCACCTGAAAGAGCCGTATCACCCATTCGGCACAATTCGTGCGTGTCTGGTAGACAAAAACTCGTTGTTAATAAGTGAACATGGAAGTGTTCATGGACACGTACAGGGTTTTATCCCGGATGTCTACGCTTTTACGCTCTGTTGCGGAATTCCGCGACTGGGTTCATCATTGTGACACGTGCTTGCAGCTCATCATCGGGTACCAGAGCAGCGGAAGAGTGTCCGTGGCCGCGAAACAACGCCTGGTGTCGCTGATCGCGCGAATAAAGACATTGCGCGTGATCGTGCGGGAAAAGTTTTCGCGAGTAGGGTCCGGGGTTTCGGGCCGATCGACAGCACCCAAAGTCGTATGAGAAGACGTGGAATCTGCGTTTATAGGCCGTATTTCAACCGGTGCGGTCATCAATGTGGGACACGCCGATCCGCGTCGATTTTTAGAGGGTGCTCGACGAACTGTGATCTCGCGCGTCACGGACGCTATCGCGACACATAAGAGCGTATCCGTGAATACGAACTTGAACGCGGAGTTTATGTTGGGGGAGAATACGGACACGAAAAGTTTCGATACGCGACATCGCGTACTGTTAATGACTTCGAATGTGCGCGAGTGGTACTTGAAGCACGTGGTCGCTCGCACATTAGTGATGCTCGAGGAGTTGCAAGATCGCGACAGTGGATGGACACTAAAGGCTGGGATAAATATTCTAGTGAATATTAATAAGCATAATCCACTTCGAGCCGGTTGCAACGTACCGCTGCCGCGCGCCGTCGTCCTGAAAAAAGCGGTGGTGAACGTAAAGAGCGGGGACAACGCGTACTTCTTGTGGTCCGTCGTCGCCACTTTGTACCCTGCTGCTAAGCATGGGGAAAGTGTCGCGTCGTACCTACCCTACTCGGCGGTGTTTCGCACGCACGATATGACTCTTCCCGTGACGTTGGACCAGCTAACGAAGTTCGAGAGGCTCAACGACTTGTCCGTAAACGTATACACGTGGTCCGACGGAAGCTGCGCACCTCTGCGTTTGACCAAGGACAAGCGAGAGAGACACGCGACCCTGCTGCTGGTGCAGGGCCCCAAGAAGCCCCAACGTTAACATTTCGCATGCATTCGAAGCATGTCGAGGCTTATATCGAAGCAACTCGGCAATCACAAGAGCCAAATATTCGTTTGCGAAAGGTGAGTAAAATGTGGCATATTTCGATCGATGTATTATTTATTCTTATGTTTTATTATTACTGTTATTGTTATCGTTGTAGGTGTCTAAGTTACTTCTCTCGTCCGAGCGATTGACGAAGCACAACGTGGACTGCCAGCGTCTGAACGAGTGCGCCGTCGAATTGCCGTACGTGGAGGATAAATGGTTGCAGTTCAAGAATTTCCAAAATAAGGAACGAGCGCCATTCATCGTGTACGCGGACTTCGAATGCATGCTGGAGGACGCCGAGCCTGCGGAGCGGCGTCGTACGTACACGTACCAGCAACACAGAGCGTACAGCGTGGGATACTTCATTGTTCCACCGACGCGTCTCTGTGCCGTTATCGCGCGTATCGTCACGACTCCGAGTGCGTGAAGTGGTTCTTGCAAGAACTACGTGACTTTGCGAACATTGCGTATTCGTGGTTGCGGAACGCGAAACCGATGAACTCGCTGACGAGGCAACAATGGCTTAGTTTTAACATCGCAATCGGATGTCACGTGTGCGGACAACCTTTCGTCGACGGGGACAAAAAAGTGCGCGACTATTGCCACTCGACGGGTGAGTATCGAGGCGCGGCCCACGTGACTTGTAACTTACAGTTCCAACGATCGTACATGATACCGGTAGTGTTTCATAATCTATCAGGCTACGATGCGCATTTCAGATCGACCTGCTACGGGTGACGAAGGAGCGATACATATTGTTGCGCCGGTGTGTTTCCATCGCAGGCTACCCCGACGCAAAGGGATATAGAATAACCACAAGCGAGTGCACATTGCACAACTCCGCTATATTTGGTACACAGCACATTGGTTATGTAAGGATATTAAATTGAGGGCGACAATGGGTATAGGATAATAGAGGTAGTGACACGTCTAGTCGCGGTGGCGTATCCTAAAAGACAGTCTTCTTGTCGGTTTCCCGATCGTTCTCTTGAAGGTGGCCGACCATCTTTTTTCTTCCGCTGCGAGCACTGCCAGGCCATGCACAGACCTATACGCGGTGCTGGCAACAATATCGTTCACGAAACACGTCAAGGGAATCGACGCCGAGAACAACGATTGGAAGAGGGAATTGAAGTTTCGATTCATCGATTCGCTGAAGTTCTTGACCGCTAGTCTGGAGAAATTCGCTTCGGACCTTGGCAAAGAACGACTCGCGATTCTACGACGCGAGTTTCAATGCCTGTCGGATGATCAGTTCAATCTCCTGACCAGGAAGGGCGTCTTCCCGTACGACTACGTGATGTCATACACCAAGCCAAACGATACGTGTTTACCGTCCTGCAAAGCGTTCTATAACCGGCTGGACGATAGCGCCGCGTCGGAGCCTGATTACGCGCACGCCGTGAACCTGTGGAATACTTTTCTCGTACAGACATTGGGCGAGTACAGTGATATGTACTTGAAAACAGATGTATTGTTACTCGCCGACGTATTCGAGAGTTCCCGCACCGACTGTATCGCGAGTTACGATCTGAATCTCGCGCTTTATTTTACGCTACCGAGTTTCACGTGGGACGCAATGCTCAAGTACACCGGTGTACGATTAGAGCTTCTGACGGATGTGGACATGTTACTGTTCGTGGAGCGTGGCATACGCGGCGGTCTGAGCCAGTGGTCAACAAGCATCTGCCTGCAGGGATGTACGACAAGTCGAAGTCATCGACGTATCTGATGTACTTCGACGTCAACAACTTGTACGGCTGGGCGATGTTGCAGGCCATGCCGCAAGGAGGGTTTCGATGGCTGGACGATGCGACAATGGCCGCGCTCGACGTGTCATCCCTGCCCGACGACGACGAGTCGAATCCGAAGAATCCGAAGAGTCCGAGGGATACCTGTTGGAGGTAGACATAAAATATTCCAAGGAGATTCACGACGCGCACGCCGACCTTCCATTCTGCCCGGTGCGCGTGCACGCGCCAGAAGGAAAACAGACCAAGCTGCTTGCAACACTCGACGATAAGGAGCGATACGTCATCCATTATCGCTACCTGAAACAGTGTGTGCGACATGGTTTACGCGTAACGCGAATTCGTCGGGTGTTACGATTTGATCAGTCGGATTGATTGCGCGACTACATCCGATTGAACACCGATTTGAGGACGCGAGCGACGAGTGAATTTCAGAAGACTCTATACAAATTAATGAACAACGCGGTGTAACGGAAAACAATGAAGAATGTGCGGAATCGCGTAGACGTGCGACTGGTGACGCGGTGGGACTGTCGTTACAGCACGGAAGTGCTGATCACGAAACCGAACCTTCACAGTCGCACGATTTTCTTCGAGCAGTTGGTGGCCATCGAAGTGCACAAACTCAATGTGAAGTTCGACAAACCGATATACGTGGGTGCGAGTGTACTGAGCGTATCGCAAGAATGCCTGTACCAGTTCCATTATGCGTATATGCATTCGGAGTTTGGTGATCGGTGTAAGGTCCTATACACCGACACCGACAGTTTAATGTATAGTGTGGAATGCGAGGATGCGTATAAAAGGATGAAGCGTGACGTTGACCGATTCGACAGAAGTGATTACGCGGTGAACAATCCATACGGTATGCCGCGCGTAAACAAAAAGGTACCGGGACTCATGAAAGACGAGAATAACGGCTGATGACCGAGTTCGTCAGACTACGATCTAAGATGTACGCGACTAGAACGTTTAACGCTGCAGTGGGGTCTACGAGTGAGACTAAAGAAGTGAAGGGTGTGCGGAGACACGTGGTCGCGAATGATGTACAAGTCGACGATTACATTTGTTGTCTTCGCAATCTCACCGAGAAATCGATTCGGCAGAACAATATACGTTCCAAAGAGCACGATGTGTATACCGTGAGTGAGGAAAAGAACGCTCTCAGTCCATTCGACGACAAGCGGTGTATTTTAGCTGATGGGGTCAGCACCCTTCCGTGGGGGCATTATTGAATCCCCGAGCTCAAGACCCACGAGCGCCTCGAGTTTGAGCCCGACGAGTCCCTTGAGCCCCACGAGACACCCATTCTACAGGGTGTCCGCGGGAAAGCTAAACAGCCGGCTTCCTCCTAAACTATTGGAGATAAAAATATAAAAAAAATAGGGAATTGCATGGTTCGAGGGGGCCAATTAATTAGCGCGAACGAATTTTGTTATCGATTATTATTTTAAAAGATACGATGGTCAAGTTCGGTTTTTCAAATGGAACTATTTTTTTGAACACCTGAGTTGATAGTGCGTTCCCAGACAAATTCAATAAGCTTTAATGTATACATTTTATTTTCACTGGTTTTTAAGATATTGCGCTTGCAAATTTACTGATTATCACTTTGACACAAGCTATTTGTATTCCCTATGTAAAAGTTGTCCGATTTACACGACATTTGCCATGATTTTCATTGGAAATCTCCAAGGAATCCATCGGCGACACTTCCATATCCATACGATAAAAAATAAAGAATTATTTTATTTCCTAACCAGATTTGAAATTCCAACGCGTGTTTATACTTGAGAGCTAAGGATTTATATTCGAGAGATAAGGAATCCGTCTTTAATTTGAAAGGAGGACGATGCAGGCGAAACCACGCGCACTCAACGGTGTACCCCTTTTCTTACTGTGTCTCTTCACGAGGCGTATTGACGGTGGATAATACTTTTCAATTCCTATATTTGGGGCATCTTTCTCGCCTGCGTCGGGACAAAAGCGAACTCAGAGCCAGACGAAAATTCATTCGCTCTTTACGATCGATAATTTATTATTTCTCCAAGAACGTTTCGACAATATCTGTTTGCCAAATTTGTAAAGGCCAATAAAAAACGTGGTGACATTGTCCAGTCTGAGTTAATCCGTATATTGTTCTGTCGGTGGGTAGTGCGTACGATGACTTCGGACCCATACTATGTACCGTTGCCTACTGCCGACACGCGGAAAATCCGCTCATAAACCGCGACTCTGGCAAGACACCGCGGCCGATCAGTCCGGTTAGTTTTTGGTAACCAGATGTGGCATCCTCCACCTCTATTTCATCAGGGTAATTCTTTGGTACGCCCGTCACTCCGTGGCAAGGACAACACCCCGCAGTGCCCATCGAATTGTATGGCTTTCGACCCTCGAAGGGTTTGGAATACCATTAAGAAGTGAGAAATATTCAGGATTTCAAATGTTTGCTTCTTTTCTTCATCGTATCGAAGGGGAAGTGGCGCCAATGGATTCCTGGCGTTTCGTCGAATAAAATCATACCAAATTTCATGTAAATCGGACTATTTTTAACCAAGTCAAGTCAGCTTGAAATGATATAAATCGATATTCCATGGAATTTCCTTCATTATGATCCGAATAACGTCGTTCTTAGTGTCAGCTTCATCGACGAAACATAAGGAATCGGTCGGTGTCGTTTTTGCAAAGATCTGATGAGAAATGCGCAAGTCGAAGGTTTCTCACTTCTTATTAAGCACTCGAACCCCTTCGCGGGTGGAAAGCCATAAAATTCGGTCAGGCACTGCGAGGATGTTGTCCTCGCCACGGGGTACCAGGCCGCCGCATCTCCTTGACGGGCGTTGCTCCATAATTACCCTGTATCTGGTTAGGAAATAAAATAATTCTTTATTCTTTATCGTATGGATATGGAAGTGTCGCCGATGGATTCCTTGGGGTTTTCCGATGAAAATCATAGCAAATGTCGTGTAAATCGGACAACTTTTACATAGGAATACAAATAGCTTGTGTCAAAGTAGTCCGATTTGCATGACATTTGGTATGATTTTCGTCAGAAAAACATAAGGAATCCATTGGCACCACTTCCCTTTCGATACGACGAAGAAAAGGGTTTCTTAATACGCTGTAATGGATAATTCACCCTCGACTGCGGAGGGTCGACTTCAATTCGCTACGTCCGGCCCAGGATTCGTACCTTTTTCCGAAAAAACCCATAAAAATCGGGTGAGGCACAGCGAAGGTCTGTCCTCGCCACGGGGTGCCAGCGCATCTCCTTGACGGGCGTTGCTCCAGAATTACCCTGTATCATTTGGGCAGTGTGTGACCCGACTACCCTCCGTGTAATTGGTCTGCGCAAAGTGGGGCGCAAGTTCGATCATTATCAGTACTCCTGCCCGAGAGGAATACGATTTACTTTAATTATAGTACATGTGTGTTTTGTAATAAAATGTTTCTATCGTCTCCTGAATTCAATAACTGGCATCCAGATATCTACGCTCCTACAATCCACCGTCAACACGGCTCGTGGAGAGACACAGGAAGAAAAGGGGTAGCCCGCTGTCGACGCGTGGTCCTCTCGAGTATAAACACGAGCTTCAATATCAGAACAAAAGTAAGCGTTAACGTATTCCGTGCGAGAGAAGGTGGGCATTGCTGTGAAAGAGGGCCTCTTCAAGAGAGCAGCCGTTTGTGAGGAATGCAAATCCGAATGGTTCTGATACAATCTGCTCCCTATGATTGAAATTTAGTCTAGCAACTTTCACTCCTCCTAACCTAACCAATCGAACTTGCATCCCTCCCAAAAGAACCGGCCATCCGAGCGTAGAAGCAAGTGCGAAATATAAGTAACGGTGCGCTTCTCGATACCGCAGATGTACCTACCTAAGTAGCATTTCTGACGGAAAAAAATTGTCCAGCCTTTGGGCCTGGCGTAGACCTTTGGCAGGTAGGTATCTATTTCAAAAGGCAGTGCCACCCGTGGATCCAGTAAGACCGTCCCCGGTCCGTGCTATACCAGACAGTTTTCTTCCAGTGAAAATCAGTAAATTTGCAAGCGCAATATCTTAAAAACCAGTGAAAATAAAGTGTATATATTAAAGCTTATTGAATTTGTCTTGGAACGCACTATCAACTCAGGTGTTCAAAAAAAATAGTTCCATTTGAAAAACCGAACTTGACCATCGTATCTTTTAAAATAATAATCGATAAAAAAATTCGTTCGCGCTAATTAATTGGCCCCCTCGAACCATGCAATTCCCTATTTTTTTTATATTTTTATCTCCAATAGTTTAGGAGGAAGCCGGCTGTTTAGCTTTCCCGCGGACACCCTGTATGTATATATTTTTTCCTTCTTTTATTAAGATTAATTGTACACTGTTAGAGATTGGATGAGGTTTCAATAAAACGCGATTCTAAATTTGAGAGATTTCTTATTTATTCGTGTCGCTCGGAGGATACGTTAGGACTGAGGTTTGAACACGAGAGGTCAAGGAAAGAAGGATTCGAGGAAGCAGAGAGCGAACGGGAATACAGATGTAAAATAAGGAGTGAGAGAGGATAGGAAGGGGGGTCGGCTGTGTTTACGGCCCGAACGTCACGACAGAGTCGAGACAATCTGCTGACTTGTACATGTGATTTTGGACAGTATTAAACATTGCGCTCGCCTCGCTATGATCGGCATGGCGATTTTTACAATAGGTCGCGATTGTCGTAATTGTCGCGAATCGAAGGCGAGGACGGATACAGTGAGATTTTTTTCCTGAGAATGAAGTGATATGATATAAAGTCCGGAGACGCAAGGCTGCTGGTGTTATTCGGAGTTCAGGTTTTCAAAATGCAGCGCGCATAATTTTGTCACTGGTCATTTGAATGTTGACTATGCGGTTCGCACGTTCGTGACGCGAATTAAACCGTCTTCTCCTGGGTGCACTGCGACGACGCGTGCAAGTGGCCACCTTGCCGGAGGATATCTCTCGTCGACCATAAAGACCAGAGTACCGATTTGAATGGTATCGTCACGTTACTGCCATAGTTTGGAACCGCTGTAGATATTCGACCGACCAGCGTTTCCAGACTGGCTCCGCCATCGGCCGGACTAATTGCCATCGGGACAACCGATTGGCTGGTTCATTTTTTAGTAATGGCTCGGGGAATGAATTAATCGGTTCTCCAATGTGGAAGTGGCCCGGCGTAAGCGCGTCCAAGTCCTCAGGATCGTGCGACAGAGGACAAAGAGGTCGGGAATTCAAAATCCCTTCGATTTCCGCGAGAAGAGTGACAAATTCTTCGTATGTCAGCATAATGGTGCCGATCGTGCGACGCAAATGGAACTTAACCGATTTTACCGCGGCCTCCCATTTTCCTCCGAAGTGACGAGCTGCGGGAGGCTGAAAGCTCCATTTTGTTCCGCGAAGGGTCAACTGGTCCTTGAGTTCTATGAATTCTCGCGCCGCGGAAGTGAACAACCGGCGGAGCTCGGCGTCGGTCCCCACCACATTCGTTCCGCAATCGCTCGTGATCGTGGCACTCACGCCGCATCTCCCCACAAATCGCCGGTACGCGGCGAGAAACCCAGCGGTCGAATAGTCTGTTGCGAGTTCAAGGTGCACTGCTGATGTCGCGAAACAGACGAAGACAATTAGGAACGCCTTGTAAGTTTTCGCGTTTCTTCCGCGCCACGTTTTAATCACGAACGGACCAGCGTAGTCGACCCCGACATTTAGAAACGGACGCGTTGGTGATACTCTGTTGTGCGGGAGCTGACCCATTAATTGTTGGCCGGTTCGAGCACGGTATCGCGCGCACGTGATGCATCGGTGAATGAGTGCTTTTACCCCAGAGCGCCCGCACAGAATCCAGTATTCTCGTCGGATCGTGGCAAGCGTGAGTTGGACGCCGCCGTGGAGCGTCCTTCGATGAGCGTCGGCGACAACCAGGCGAGTTAGAGGTGCGTTTTTCGGTAAGATTAGCGGTTGTCGAGCCTCGTCATCGAGCGCAGCGTTTTTCAGACGACCTCCGACCCGTAAAACAAGGACTGTGGAGTCGGAGTCGGAGTTCAGAAGTAATTTTCTGATTACCGGAGTCGGGGTCGAAAAAATATATGCCGACTCCAACACCGACTCCGTATTAGTAAAGTTTATAAAAATCGGAATCTGTTTTATTTTGTTTTTATTTCAGTGAAACGAATTTCACTTTATATTCATTTTTCATTACTTCTTTTTCTTTTGGTCAGAATTCATTTATTTGAAATAAAAATATTGTATTTTATTGAAATAAAAAGTGCTCCAATGGCCATTGAATGTATTAGTTAAATTTAAAGTTTGTTTTCATTATCGGTTCTTTCCTTTATTTGCCTTTACTATTAGCGTAGCTTTAGTTTTTTATACTGTAGATATACAGGGTGTCCCAAAAATGCTGCGGTTCCTTGAAGGGGGTGATTCAGGGGGTGATTGTGTGACGTCCCACTATTTTTCGCGCGGGATAAATTCAAGCCTCTACCAATAATCTCATAAACCACTCCACAATTCCGCTAAATCCCTCGAACTCGAGTCTTACCCCTTTCCCCCAACCACTGACCATCTAGACGATGTACCTTAGAGGTCCCCATCTCGAAATGGTCAGGTACGAAATCCCCATCTCCCCTTCGCCCCACAAAGCATCATCTCCTCCCTCATATTTAATTATAAACAAGTCTCTCGTCCCAAAACCACTCTTAAATCAAGACTATGTCTCATCCCCTCTTCATGACCAAAGAAGTCAAAGCCACACACACCCCTTCCCAAATCAAAACCCCCAAAACCCATCAAATAGGTCGATTATTCCCCAAAGCAAAAGCCCAGAAACGTTTCGTACATATAAAAACCCCGGAAATCAGAAATTCTATTGTCTATAAGATTAACTTTGGAATAACCTTTCGTATCTATAAAAACCGCGGAAATAATACTGCGACGCATGCCTGGCGTACGTACCATGGTGCATACCGCGCTCACCCTTCACCCCTAACAATCTTCCAAATAGTATAAATACAAGGGCCCAGAGGCCAGAGCGATTATTACCATTTTTGCAACAAGTACCTTTCTACCTTGCGCAAAGTGCTACTCATTATTATTAAACGTACATAAATTCAGTGCAACTCCTCGTAGAAGGATCGTCTTGCTACGATCGTCATTGTAAGCAATTATTATTATTACTATTATTATAACATTGTATATCATCCTCATCCATCTTATCTTGTAATACTAATTCTCAGTGCTTTTCATATAACCGTTTATTGCACATATTGTCGTCTTTGTTAAACTTGTTGATCATATTCTACTCTTTACTATGCTTACCGCTCATACCACTGAACTTTATTAACGCCTGTAGCGGTTCATACATTATTCTCTTATATTGACGCTTATTGTAATTCATACACTCTCTTTTACTTGTCCTCATGTACTCATGTTCATCTTCTATTATTATTCTTATTATTACTTAAACCTCTATCGATGTGCTTATATTCGTGCCTAAATTTAATAAACCGCTGTGCTTTAAATCTCGCTTCGCATTATTGTGTTTATCCTGTGGTCGCGAAGATTCCAAACCATAACAGACTGCTGCAACAGCTGATCTCGGTTCGCGAACTCAAGTGTTCTTATAGTGTTTACTAACGTTCTTTTGCATGGGCCGCGTATAGCCAAGTGTCTAGACATATGTCGCGGAACCATTACGTGTGATTTCTTATATAGATGCATCGGTAAATCCAATTACCAAACCGGAACAAAAACCACAAGTGTTCTAACGGGTGTCCCCCAGGTACAATTTCGCCTTTAAACCTTCCCTGGTCGTTCAGTGTGTAGGATTCAAGATCCTCGCCTAAAATCCCTCTATCCCGAGTGTGCAGGATTCAAGATCCTCGCCTCAAATCCCTCTACCCCGAGTGTGTAGGATTCAAGATCCTCGCCTAAAATCCCTCTATCCCGAGTGTGCAGGATTCAAGATCCTCGCCTCAAATCCCTCTACCCCGAGTGTGTAGGATTCAAGATCCTCGCCTAAAATCCCTCTACCCCGAGTGTGCAGGATTCAAGATCCTCGCGTCAAATACCACTACCCCGAGTGTGTAGGATTTTAAGATCCTCGCCTAAAATCCCTCTACCCCGAGTGTGCAGGATTCAAGATCCTCGCCTCAAATACCACTACCCCGAGTGTGTAGGATTTCAGATCCTCGCCTCAAATCCCTCTGCCCTCAGTGTGCAGGATTCAAGATCCTCGCCTGGGCTCCATTAACCCCGCAGTGTCATTGTCCCCAAAGACCTCCATCCGGGACGTGACAATTGCAAACAACTTTTTCCTTTGCGGAAATTCTCTCCGAGGTTTCGTTAACGAGATAATAACAAAAGGCACCGACCAATCAGAGGGCGAGCCTTCCGCTGGAGCTCCCGCGCTAGCGTGGCCGCGCGCCGGGCCGCGCTGCGACTACTAACAAGCAAGGCGGCATGCACCAAAGGAAATTGCGTAGAATGGCAAATGAAAAAGATGTAACAAAAAAATCGAAACTTGTGCCATGGTTTGTTTGGCATTTAAAGTGAACAATGAAAAAAGGATAAATGGATAAAAATCACGTGTAACGTAAAAAGACGAATACACAGTTGTTTTCTTTTTAGAATAATCGAAAATAATAATTATTTGGAGTAAGAGGATAAGGAACACGTAAATTTCCTTTTTTAATAACGTACAAACGAAAAGGTAATGCAACAGGGAACGAGTGAAAAGTGATCGTAATTCGTTATTGTGATAAAAATTCGTAGTTCAATAACGGCCAACACTGTTGTTGATAATGAATAAATCCGTTTAAAAACTGCGAAGAAAAATTTACGTACGGAAATTTGGAGAATTATCGCCGGAAATAAGCCACAGCCTGCGTTAGGCTTAAAAAATAATAGTCGCCAATAATGTAACTAAAACTCACCCTTTCGGAAATTCATCTGCAGCTTAAAAACCTGTGTCACTAGATCACTGAACCGATCCTGGTCATCGACAGACGCGCCGAGTGCACAGCTGATCTCAGGTACACGACAACATCCAAAGTTAAGGGTCGCAACGTCAAGTGCGTCCGGGTTAATGCACCGAATATTCACTTCACTGCACGCCTACTAACACTGACCACTTAATTTATTATTCATGGAACGTGTTGTTCCTACGTTATAAAAATTGGTGGAAATGAATTTTTACTTGGCGTTCGGAGCCGTGGGTATTCTCCCACAAATTCTCACGCTGCAGCGCTTGCGTCCCCGTTGTTCGGGAGGTACACCCAGAACATCGCGTAATACTCTTGAGCAGAGAACATTTCTGCGACGTGATTGCTTGCTGACTGACAAGATTTTTTCCAAGCGACTTCTTCTACCCCCAAAAAGTTTCTCTCGTTCCATTATGAGTTGATCCCCACCAGGCCAAGAGACTTCAGGTAAAATGAAGCCAGCACATTTTCGTAGCACACGTGCTTCGCAGAAGTGCAACGAACGGACTATCGTGCACTTTTACAAAAGTCCGCGTTCCGTCCTTTTACTGCCAATGTACCACCCACTGCTTCGAGGTAGGCAACAGACACCACGTGTTTCCGTTCGAAAGGGTCCGAAGAGAAGAGAAACAGAAAGTCCTCGAGTTGCTATAAAGAAAAAAATTCTGTTTCCTGTTTCCGATACCCAGAGTTCACGTCTGCTACGAGGCGGAACCAACTAAGCCATAAATTACCCAAAACTGTAGGAAACCGTTGTCTACCGTCGACTAGCGAGACAATACGGTCATAAACCGCGACCCTAGCGAAATGCTCTGGCCGATCAGCCTGATTAATTTTTGGGAACTAGCAATTAAAAAGTATTATTCAACATCAATACGGCTCGCGAATAGACACAGGAAGAAAGAGAGCATGTAGTTCGCTGACTGCGCGTAGTCCCGCCCGCTTCGTCCTACCCTCAAGTTAAAGACGGATCCCTTATCTCTCGAGTATAAACACGCGCTCGAATTTCAAAACAAAAGCACATGTCGACGTATTCCGTGCAAGAGACGGCGGGCTTGAAGTCCGATTGGCCCTAATCTAACCAATCTGCCCTGCATCCCTCCCAAACGGCCACTGTCCTGAAGAGGCCCTCTTCACAGCAATATCTCCTCCCCAAGGCCCACCTTCTCTCGCACGGAATACGTCGACGCGTGCTTTTGTTTTGAAATTCGAGCGCGTGTTTAGACACGAGAGATAAGCAGGCCCGATTGGCTAGTTTGGGATCAATCGGAATTGAAGCCGATCTTCTCTCGCACGGAATACGTCGACGCGTGCTTTTGTTTTGAAATTCGAGCGCGTGTTTAGAGACGAGAGATAAGCAGGCCCGATTGGCTAGTTTGGGACCAATCGCATCTCAAGCCCACCTTCTCTCGCACGGAATACGTCAATGACATCGAAAAGTCCTGCGCCCCGTCTCAGGTAAAGCAACCGCGCGCGATTACAGTCACCTGACCGTACCGCTACAACCCCATATTTCTTCAGTGAGGTCAAATAACAGGTCGACAGAAGAATTGCAGGAGAATTTTACTAACCCACTCTTGGCCAATGACACTGCTTTTATAATAATCAGATGTGTAAGTTCCAGCTTGTCCTTATCTTGATTATTTGTTGCAAAAGTACATTAACAATCTTTTATAAGGTGTTTTGACTGCCGACTCCGCAGCCCTGCGTAAAACGCCGTCGTGATCTAGAAAAGGAGTTAGTGATTTGAGGGAACTAGACTTCGATACCTCTCCATGTCGATTGATGCGGCTGAGGTCGTCTAAAAAAGCGGCAGCTTGCGTCAATTTTACCCAGACGCGCCGCGCAGCCCCCAACTCAGCCGGAGTGATTCAGTCGATGTTTACGTTCGATACAGTTCGTCGAAATAGGGCGTCCGCTCGAAGGACATAAGATGTAACCCTCATCAATTTGTTGAGATATGAGAATTTATGGATAACTTCCCACTCCTGATCCGATGTAATGACCGCGGCGGTGACCTTGGCGTGTTTCCGCTCTTCGACGGCGAAGTACCCGTCGAGCGGTGTGGGAGTTTGGGGCCAAAACGTGGACGGCCTGGACAGCCAGGGAGGGCCGTTCCACCACTTGGAACAATTCCGGAGGGCTCCTGCTGAGAGACCTCGAGAAGCAAGGTCCGCCGGATTGTCCTCGCCTGGAGTGTGATGCCAGTATGTGCCAGGCACCAGCTCTTGAATGGTGGCGACGCGGTTCCTGACGAAATCCTTCCACCGGGAGGGGCTTCCTGGTACCCAGATGAGAGTGACTGTGGAATCAGTCCATAGATGAACGGGTGCTTGGTCAAGCGCGAGGCTGGTGCAGACACTGGCGACTAGGCGAGCGAGCAGGAGGGCCGCATAGAGCTCCAGACGAGGAATCGTGACGCGCTTGAGAGGTGTCACCTTTGTTTTAGCTGTGACGAGATTGATGACGCTATGCTCTGGATCTTCCTCATGGACGCGTAAGTATACGCATGCTGCCATTGCGTCAAGTGATGCATCTGAAAACCCATGAATTTCTATTACAGGGTTCGGTGATTGAGTTCCGAACTATCGTGGCACGGAGACATCGATTGCTGCGAGTTCCTCGTTGAGTTGATCCCATTTGCTGGCTGAATCCGGGGTAAGAGGATCGTCCCAATCGAGCTGTTTCGTCCAGAGATGTTGGAATTCGATTTTTGCGACAATGACCACCGGCGCTATCCAGACGAGAGAGACGAACAGCCGAGCAATGAACGATAACACCGTTCGTTTGGTCCATTGTTGTCGGGATGGATCCACTGTGCTCTTAAAGACGAACTTGTCATCACTGATTCGCCACGAGAGCCCGAGCGTTCTATGAATGATGGTCTGGTCGATGGTCCGAGCGGCGAGGGTTTTTCGCCGGTCCGGGGTGATGTTGTCGAGGACCTGGTCTATCGCGGCTGCCCATTTTCGTACATGGAAGCCGCCCGCCATGAGAAGACTGTCTAGTTGGCGGATTTTCTCGTGTGCTGAGTCGACGGTGTACGCGCCTGACAAGATGTCATCGACGTAGATTTCTGATCGGACTATGCTGTTGCCAAAATACCCGACGCAGGAGAGCTACCTTATCGATGTTGGACGTATTCAACATCTGAGCGGCGTGATGAACAGCTGACGATTCCCTCTCCGGCGTTGCGGCACGTTCGCTGGTCGTGGCGACTGAACGTTGTGCTGGCGACGAGGTTCCCCGATCGTTTGAAACTGTTCCGTGTATGGATGTGTGGTGGGGACGTTCACAGACTCGACACCGTTTTGACGACCGACACGCACTCACTTTGTAGTGTCCGAGACAATTATAGCATAACTGCTTCTGATCGTTAAACTCGCGCCGTTGTTCGATTGTTTCTCCCCGATAAATCGAACACGTCGAAATGTAGTGGTTTTCTCCCCACGCCGATCACGGGGAGGTTGAGGTTGCTGCTACATGGACTTTTGCACTTCCTTTTACTGCCGAATTTTTAGCGGGTTCGTTCGTTCGAGGCTTGCTCATCGGTGATCGTGCTTCAATCAATTCGAGGGCTCGAATGCGACCATGGAGAAAGTCTTGTATCTCTAGGAACGTGGCAGGTTCTGAATTGGAGCCTAGTCGTTCCTCCCACGCTTCATGCGTGTCGGTGTCCAGCAAGTTCACGATATGGTGCACGAGGATCCAATCCCAATGCTGAATTGGGCTACCCGCGGTATCGAGAGCGTCGAGCGCTTCCGTGATGTTCGAGAAGATCGATTTGAGGTCGGTTGCAGACTTGTGTGTCAGCGGTTTTTGTTTGAAGATGGTGTCCAAATACGCGTTAACGATCAACCGCTTGTGTTGATAGCTGGTTTCCATTTTTTTCCACGCGCGCTCAAAATTCTCCTCCGTAACGGCGATATTCGAAATCTGTTTTGCAGCTTCGCCAGTTACGTGCGTTTTTAGATATTGTAGCCTTTCCACGTCGGTTAAGTCCTCATTGCGATGGACGAGCGCCTTAAACAGGTCACGAAATACTTTCGTAGAAATTCTACTGTGATAAACTGTCTTGTATAGTTGATTACACCTCTTAATTTCGCCAGGAACACTGAAAGTACCAAGTAAATACTAATTTGTTCTCTCAATTATTTTGATTTTTCTTTTTGATTAAATTTGATGTCGAACATAATAATGTACGTAACACTAGTGTAACATTCTGCAGAAAAGAGCATTGGCTTAACATTATAATACATAGGTACCTTTATGCATGGTTTAACAGTGGAGTTATATCCACAGTTTTTCATTTTTTTTTTTAAGAACTGTTACACTAAGAATTTTTTGCTTATTTTTACGATGAAGTGTGGGCAAAAATACAACGTTAAGAATTTTTCTGGGTGAAATAAAAAAATCATGATACCAAGGGTTAACGGTCCCCCGCGTGCGTAGGAGCGCCAGATCTTCTTCCTGTACTGAAGCGGAAGACAACCAATAATGAGCGATTCTGGTAATTAGTATCCGATCACTGCATTTTGACACTGGTTTCCCCTTCCAAGAATACACACCATCCGAGTCAACTTTGATAATTTTTTCCATGACAAGAAGCATTCGCAAAGTATCTGTCGGTGAGCCAACACTCACCCACATCTTGTGATAGAGCTCTATTGAATCTCGTGTGTTTACATTTAGTGCGTAACTTCCATTTATAATGGAAATTATTCGTGAAACCGAGACCATGGATGTGGCAGAAAGCGGACCGAGCGAGGATCAGTCCTCCCCCAACGCTCTCGTTGATACCAGACTACCGCGTAGGAACTACACTGCGTTCCACATTAGAGCATACTGGTTTCGCGCAGGTATACACTGTTGATTGGTAATAAACCGGCGGGGAAAGTGCTACGACCAATCGCGAAAGTGCTACGACCAATCGCGTGTGTCAGATCCGTGGGAGCTGCGCAGATCGGTCGCAAATCGGTAGGGGCGTCGGTATGCTCTTATATGGAACGCAGTATAGAGCTCTGTCTGGAGGTGGTTCACCAAATTAAATCGAGAGGAGAGTCGATGCAAGACTTGTGGCAAAACATACAAGACGAAAGCAGGAGGCACTACATCGCTTCGCCGGCACATGGAGATGCAACACAGCGATGCATTCGGAACTACAGAGGGATGAGAACCGTCAGGTTCAAGCCACGACCAATGAAAACGGTATGTAAGAAACTATTTATGCTTCTACTCATACATGGAACTTTATTTTGAACAACTACACAATTTCCCAATACCCACGTGACTCATACTGCGAAATTCGCCCACAGCAATTGCGGAAGTGCCCACGCTTGAAGCATCGTCGCCGCGAGCAAAACAGATAACCGATGCAATTGCCCGCATGGTGATTTTGGACTGCCAACCATTCTCTAGGGTGTCTGATGAGGGATTCAAACAATTGATGAACGTTGTGGAGTCTCGATACGAGATCCCCGGCCCCGTTGTACGAAACATAAAGAAAGAAACTGCAGGACATCATCAACGAGGATGCGAAAGCTGTAAATATAACTTCTCCAATGTTCATGCCATTTATACACTATGTTTTATGTCATATTGAAGAACATTTGTAACTATATTAAAGATATACACCTACACATCTTTTAACTGTTTTGAATTAGAAACTGACATTCGCATTTACCACGGACGGCTGGACGTCACGCTCGAAGGAGCGTTTCATTTCATTAACTGTGCATTACCTAAATGCAGAATATGTATTAAAAAATTGCACGTTACAAATAGAGTGCGTCACAGAGGCACACACGAGTGAAAATCTCAATGCTCACTTGCGGAAATGTTTAACCGAGTGGGACCTACTCGGAGAGAAGCTCACAATTTTTTTCACAGCCGACAACGCGGCCAACATTGCGAAAGCAATTAAACTGTGCGATACGTGGGAGCGTATCCCTTGTTACGCCCATACTCTGCAGGTAAATAAACAGTTGAATGCTAAAATGAATAATAAATCATTAATATTACATATTTAATGCAACGAGTTTTTTTTCATTTGGTCGTAAAGGACACCATTACAAAGTCAAAGGACCTCGTTGACATTTTGAAGAAGTACAAGACCATCGTTACCTTCTTTCATCGCTCTACGGTGGTATACGTGAAATTGATGCGGCCCAAACACAGAGCAATTCCACCCTCAACCCCTAACACTGATCGGCGACGCACAGTGGGCCGGATTAACTTATTTGACGCCATTTTGGTCTTTTCTTTAAGATATCGGAATGAAATTGATACCAAGAAATAGGATAAAATTATTCCTTTCTAATGATTTAATATTTTTCACATTTATTTACTTATTTATTTTTAATTTTTGTAACTTAATTTTGAAAAAAAAATTTGAAAACTATTCATTTGGTACTTTATTTAATGCCTTTTTCAGTGGTTAAATCGAATGTTGGGGGAACTTTCCGTTTCCAAGTTATAAGGAAAAGTCGAAAAATAAAGGAATGCAGCCAAATATCGTTTTGTTTAAATTAAAGGCCAATCTTTTGCGCTAAACACCATCTTCTGTTAATAATTAATGTAAATAATCTATTAAAAAATAATTCTGAAAACAGTCAGGAAAATTGCGACATTTTTTAAAATTGACAAGGAATATCTTTCAAGTCCCAACGAGGCCCGTATCTTTACAGGGTGGAATCTTTTCAGTGCACCTTCCTCTATACAATCATGCAAGAATCACTTCCGACTTCGTCCGATTTCGAGAAATATTTCGGTTTGAAGTCATCAGCGTCGCGTCATTTTCTTCACGTTCATGCGAGGACATATTTTTATAACACTTGAGTCCTAAAAAATATCATAATGAAATTGGAACTGAAAATTAAAAAAATAATTCTCTTTCAATGATCTATAACGTAATATGTACCAGTAAAGGGCGGGCGTCCTTTCTTTCATTGGACTATAAGTTCTGCAGCTTCTGGGTCTAATGTTTTCGGTTTTTTGTTGCTCGATTTGGTTCTTGCGGGAGACATATATGGATCTGACGTTAAAACCAATCTGAAAAATGTATCTTCATTTGTGGCGATCCTTGAAATTTTCCTGCTACTTCTATTTCTATATTTTTTTAAATCTTTGTGCCTCGTCTCCAGTGCCTCTTCAGATAACTGACCGATAGGAAGTAGTGCATGTTTCACTATATCTGCTCCATGGATGAGTAATTTATGTACTGAAGCTGGCATATAATACCAGCTATAATTTTTTACAAAGCACCTTGCTGTCTCTAGCGCATATTTTTTAAATTTTGTAGGATTTATTTTATGCGATGTTGAATTTACTAGAAGTATTACATGAAACCGTTTTATTAATGTGACATTAATTTCAGTTATTTCTGCGGAAATTTCGGCGTTCGTAAAAAATCGTCGGGCAGTATTGCCATCGTTAGAGGACCCCCATCCTTGCTTTACAAACTTAACGAGTAGTCCCAGTTTTTGTCTAAACAACTTTTGAATTTTCTCCTTCCTTTCAGCTTTCAGCTTCTTCATTTCTGGTGTGGTTGCTGCCCAGTTTTTAAGTGGCATATTGTACGATATATGTAATAGGCATTCGAAACAACGGATCCAAGCATGAAGGGATGAAATGCCAAAAGAATAATTATCGGTGTTGCACGGTTTGGTGTATACTAATTCCAACTTGTTCATCTCTAATGGCTTTGCGTTGCAGATATAGCAACGCATCGCAGATGTGGTACCCGTTGTGGTATTACATATTTTATTGTCAACCATTGTGAGCATCATAGCATATTCTATTTCAACATTGTTTATGGCATTGGATTTTAAGTTTTCTATTTCATTCTTAATTGAATTTATTTCTGAATCTATAATCTCTACAGTTTCTTTTACGTAGTGAAATTTTATTGGCCGACAAAACCACGACGAAGAAGGATGTGGATTTTCCCATATAATTTCTAAACTGAATTTGTTATGGAGCTTCAAGGGCACCAAACTGGAAACAAAACCGGTGTCTTCATTGACTTCACTATCAGTTTGGACAATTTGTTTGTATCTTGGTTGCCCTGAGGCTCCATCGCAACCCCACTTGCAAGTCAGAATTAGTTTGGTATTATTTTCCGGTACTGTCTTGAAAGTTTTCCAGCAAACTTTGCAACTCCACTTTGGCATAAATTTCCCCAATTTCTATTGTATTTTTTGGAGGGTAGCAATTCTGTTTTTCCTGCAATAGTTTAAAATAAGAGGGCCATTGGTTATTTCTACATTTTATTGCCTCCCCTGATAGCAATCTGCCGGCAGTCTGCCAACAGATTGACGGCAGGGTCTGCCAGGAGAGCGCAGGATCTGCCGGCAGCTGCGGCGCAGCCTACGTCCGCATTCGACTACGGTTCTGCCAAGCAGAGTCTGCTGGCAGATCGACGACAGATTCGCGGCAGGTCCTGCTACCCGCCTGACATAGTGATCCTTTAGGTAGTGATAGGCAGATGTGGCCGCCGTTTTCTATTGGTCGACACCATTAGTGACCGAAACCGGAAGTAGAGAGAGCAAGTAAACAAGTAGAAAAAGAAAGAGATACTGCTCGCACGTAATTGGTACGTGCCTAGCCCCGCCACCGTTTATCTGCGTAATTTTTCCTATTGGGCGAAGCAATAACATTTACCAATTGGATTCCACAACATTGAGCGAAAAGTGGAATCAGCAGCAAACTTCATTTAATGCTGTCATTTTTGAACGTGCAAACTATTGCTAACGCGTGCAGATTTTGTAAGTATGAATATTTATGAGACGCAATGTACAGAAAGGGTGAGGCTCAGTGTCGCTGTTATTATGCCTGACCCGAAATTTACCTTTTTAGTCTTTTACCTTTTAAGTAAAGTTAGAAAACCCTACGTGCTCCGTAGAGATCTAGAAACAGTCTAATGTATTTAACCTAACATGTTTTAATTTGTATGAAGAACGGCAGAAGGAAATAGTACAACTTCAGTTTTCTCGGTTATTTCGAAATGTGCCCGCCAATTTGCGACTTCCGGTTTAGGCCAAAATGGTGGACACATCTGCCGATCACTACCTAGAGGATCACTAGCCTGACACATCCAACAGCGCCATCTGAAGGCCACAATTGCTAACCAATTCCCTCCGCGTGACGTCACATGGACCTACGCACCAACACAAATGTACCGTCTTGCTGTAGGTGTATCCCTACTCCCAGATAACTAGCAAGCAGATTCTGCATTTATTAAATAATGAATTATATTTAGTTCAAAAAGTATTTATTCTTTAATTGTATGTGATTACAATGTGATTACAATTGTTACAAAATAATATAAGTATCGCATATAAATACAAAGAGGATCTTTCAATATTTACATTAACAAATCAATATAGACAGAAAAGTATGGTTATGTGCGAAACGCGAATGTTTAGCGTCTTGTTTAGTAGATAATAATTAAACACATGTATTCTTATAAATGTTAATGTTCGCAGGAGCATGCATGATCGCCTAGGGTGCACGGTGTAATAGACAGGTGTTACGACTGTGTCAGAATGTGTGACTTTTTCGTCCTAGTTCTTCTGCCGGCCGGCAGATTTCGTCGATGTCGTAAAGGCATTTACAGCATGGCCTGTTGTTTCTGGCAAGCCCAGTAATACCACTAAAATTTCTACTACTAGTCTTATTAATACATATGTATATACCTTTTAAGTCACGACGCCTCTCGCGACGGCCCGGGGAATTATGTAGAAATCGGCACACAAAATAACCTCCAAAAAGTTAGTCCCTCATTGGAGAATATATCAATTTCTTGTGTACGCAATCGTTTGTGCATCGTTTGTACATCATTGTTCATTAGTTTATATTATTTGTTCATCAATTACCGATTTATATTAAATTAAACAAATTTGGCTGAAATTTTTTTAAACGATTTTATTCATCTAGCCCCTCATTACATTTTTTTTCATTGTTCATCAATAATTTCATATGAAATCGATCGTTCGTCGTTTGTACATCTTTATTCACTTATTTTTATTGCTTGTACGCAAGCAATTATCTTTTAATTAACATTTTTAGTGAATATCTATTGCGTCATCACTAGACCTCACAACGGCGCATGCGCGTGAATGAGCAGCAGGGATACACCTCGTGACATCGTAAATCATTGCCAAAGCCTCTTTTCTATTGGTAGCTGCCTACTGCTCGCTGCCTTTGATGAGAATGAGGCTTTACATAATCCATGATACATTCCATCTTAAAGCATATACTCTAAAGGTGGCCGTTCCAATGAGCGGCTACAGCCGCCAGCGACCGCGGCTGGCGGCTACAGCCGCAAGCGACTGCGACTGGCGTCGTCGGAAATGGTATTTCCTATACCTAAGCGTCAACGCCATGGCCCCACCAGTGCAACGACGCGCCGCACAGGACCTTTTCGAGCACTTGAAAAAAGGGTCTACTGTCGTATGAGGTCTCGAGGACCGTCGAAGACAGTGAAAGACTAGCCTTTTTTTTATATGTACATCGTGCTCTGTTTATCTGCCAGATTGAAGAAGTCAATGACATTTGGATGTTTCTTTTCAGATGTCGGAATGAAATTTGTGGCAAAAAATAGGATAAACCTATTCCTTTCTAGTGATGTATAATTTAATATTTTTTACATCTATTAATTTGTGTTTTCTATTTTTTAACTCAATCGTGATAAAAAATTGAAAACTGTTTTTTTGGTACTTTATTAGTGTTTTAAGTCGCACGTTGGGGAAACATTCGGTTTTCAAGTCATAAGGAAAAGTCGAATAGTAAGGGAAGTAGCCGAATATCGTTTTGTTTAAATTAATGATCAGTCATTTGCGATAAAAATCATCTTTTATTAGTAATGCATTAGCGAGGACAAGCCTCCGCAGTGCCTCACCAAATTTTAAGGATTTCGACCCTCGAAAGGGTTGAATACCATCAAAAAGTTAGAAATGTCCAAGATTTCCCAATTTCTCATCAAATCTTTGCGAAAACGACACCAATCGATTCCTTATGTTTCGCCGATGAAACTAACACCAAGAACGACGTAATTCAAACCATAATGAAGGAGATTCCATGACAAATCGAATTATATCATTTGAAGCTGACTTGGTTAAAAGTAGTTCGATTTACATGAAATTTGGTATGATTCTCTTCGGAAAAACATAAGGAATCTATTGGCGTCATTTCCCTCTCGATACGATGAAGAAAATCACTTCTCAATACGTTGTAATGGATATTTCACCCTCGACTGCGGGGGGTCGACCCCGATTTTCCGAGGTCGGCCGAGGATTCATACGTGTTTCAGAAATAAAATAATTCTTTATTCTTTATCGTATCGATATGGAAGTGACACCGATGGATTCCTTATGTTTTTCCGAAGAGAATCATACCAAATTTCATGTAAATCTAACTATTTTTAACCAAGTCAGCTTCAAATGATATAATTCGATTTGTCATGGAATCTCCTTCATTATGGTCTGAATTATGTCGTTCTTGGTGTTACTTTCATCGGCGAAACATAAGGAATTGATTGGCGTCGTTTTCGCAAAGATCTGATGAAAAACTCGGAAATCCTGGACATTTCTGACTTTTTAATGGTATTCCAACCCTTTCGAAGGTCGAGAGCCATCAAATTCGGTGAGGCACTCGAGGGCCCAGTCCTCACGTGCCTTGCGTGCGAGGCGACTGTCGGGTTTTTAACATAATCAAAGGTGCCTCGCGGCCGCAAGAGCAAAAATCGCATGTTGGGGAAATATATCTTAAAATAATAATCGAAAAAAAATTCATCTGCGCTAGTAAATTTGCCCCCACGAACTATGCAATTGCATATAAATAATTTTTTTTATCACCAATACGTTAGGAAATATCCAGCTGTTTACTGTTCCCGCGGACACCCGCGGATTAATAAAAAGTCACGCTTTTGTTCACAGCGAATAATATGTGAATTCTTAAAGACGGCAAAGTTACGTTTTTGATTATCCTCTGAATATCTGGCAACCAGATGTTGTCGAAGCCGTCGTTGAAAATACCAAATTGCCGACCATAAACGATAAATGAATTTTCTCTTCGCTCACAACTGTTACCTCCCAGAGGCTGCTTCGTTTGGAATAATTAAGGACACATCATAAAGGCAAAATACAGAACACAATATAAAGGTCCAAAATATAATAAAATTTGAAAATATAATAAAAAGCGGCCTTTTCGTTAATCCGTATAGGTATTGCTCTGTCAGCGGATGGCAGGTACAGGTAAATGGTGACTTCCCACCCGTAAGCACTGTTGTCCGTCGTCGAAGTGCGGAGTTAGCGTGAGGGACAATACGATCATAAACCGCGACTCTAATGAGACGCTCTGGCCGATTAACCTGGCTAGTTCTTTGGAAACATCTGGTTCCATTAGACCCGAAATATACTCAAATTTTACACCTGAGGTTCCCTACGCGTAGCGAGTTCAATATAGTGTATTTAGTTTTTACTAAACAGTCGAAATTGAAGAATTCTACGTATCCGTATTTCACAGTTTGGTCTTTAGTTTATGTTGACAAAACGCCAAAATGAACCAACAATTTATAAGAAGAAGGAGTAAAAAATGAGTAATTTTTAATATATAACATTTGATATATTACGAATCTGATTGCGTGACTGGATTCGTTATAAAAAAGTACATCAGTTTCGCCTAACAGATTATTCTATATGGTGCATATTTTCCGAGATATTGGGGCAAACGTGTTTTTCACCTCCAGATATGGATGATTGCCGATAAAAGAAAATACGTGTCAAATATTTAATGTTTCAATAATTTGTGGAATTGCCTTTTGATTTGATAATAGTTAGACCCTTCTTGGTATGAAATTTACTTAGTTGTATATTATAGCAGGTTGTATTTTGCTCTACTACTACACACATAGACCATTTCAAGTGCTCGAAACCAAGTGGGATCCCGAACGCTGCGCGGCTGGTGTCTGGCCTCCGCCGATCGCGGCTAGGAAATTCGGCCTAGACGCTTCCGCGCGAGGCTGTTTCGCAAAGTGATCATGATCGCGGTATGCAATTTCCAGATATCCAACTCCGCGAGGCGTGCCTCGCGAGGAATCCTCGCAAAGTCGATACGCACCTTATGGCCCACCTTTTCTAGTACCCAATACGTCAGCGGGTGCTTCTATTTTGATATTGCAACGCGTGTTTAGCGCATACGTTCGTTCGCTTTATTGATACAAAGTGTTTATTACAGATATAAGAGAATTCCTATTCTTTGGCAATACGGCGTCAGGCCGCTTGCTGTATCTAAACTCTCTCTTCATTCAAACAAGCAATTCTTTGAAGAATTTCCATATATTTTTATACTACATAAAAAGGCGAATTGAATAACAATAACAGAATTTATCATTTGAAGTATCTGATGTTAAAATAATTTTAAATGTATTCATTGACGTACCGCATTAAAACACAAAGTAAAAGAAATGAATGTGTTTCCAAAACATGGTTTGTTATAATTGGAAATATATTTATATATTTTTAAAAAACACTTTGTATCAATATATTGATACACGCTTTGTTATAATTGGCAAATTTACCAGTTCATCTAGGTGCCAGAAAAATGACAAAAAAAAATATAAATATTGAAGAAAAATGTTTTCCTTTCAAGGCCGGCGTTCCAATGTGCGGCCGGCGACTACGGCCGGCGACGGTCCCACTTGTGCAAGGGGAAGTATGCATCTGTTTCTCCCTTGCACTAGTGGGACCGTCGCCGGTCGCAGTCACCGGCCGCACATTGGAACGCCAGCCTTGAAAAGTATGAAATATATTTATATTTGTAATAAACACTTTCTATCAATAAAGCGAACGAACGTATGCACCGACCTAATAATGCCTATTTCATATGATTAGTAGAGCCTATTGGAATACGCTATTGGTACTAACTCAATTTCGCAAAGAATGTGGTCTAATCCGTTGTTTGCTCTCTGCCTCAATTAATTAATTTGCATGGACTGAAAGCCCGTTTCGTTAAAAGTAGTGGGATTTAAATATTTTTTGTCAATTTAATCGGGAGAATGCAAGGAATCCATTGGTATCATTTTCATATTGATACGATGAAAAATGAAGAACCGCCGTTTCTGTATACATAAAATGAGATTATATTGCAATGAGAATATTTTGAGCTTACAATCTTTTCTATATTTATTAAAATCTTTATTTCTGGCTTCTTGGGTCGCTTCACCCAATTAGCCGATTGGAAGGTTGCCCAAATATTGTATAATTTCGTAAGAATGTATTAACACTTTGTGAACAGTACCTATCTATTACATTGGTACCAGAATTAGATTTAGAATTAGACTGAATGGATACAGGTTTGCAGATATTTCTGCACTTTCCATAGTATGTATATTTATCAAATTTTTTTAGTTTTATTGAAATTGTTGACGTCATTTTTTTAAATAACGGCAAACTTTGTTATGAGTTGTATATTAACACTTTTTTTATGAACTTGCTCAATAATATTCAGCATTTTCAACGCGCAAAATGGAATGTTGCATTTTTCCCCTATTTCTTGGGATTCAGGCCCACTGTACGATATAGAATACAGGTGATTACACCATTATTGGAAAATATTGTCAAATCATGTTTTCGCAGTTGCAAGGACAAATATACAGGGTGTCCGCGGGAAGACTGGACAGCCGGTTTTCTCCTAAACTATTGGAGATAAAAATATAAAAAAAATAGGGAATTGCATGGTTCGAGGGGGCCAATTAACTAGCGCGAACGAATTTTTTTATCGATTATTATTTAAAAAGATACGATGGTCAAGTTCGGTTTTTCAAATGGAACTATTTTTTTTGAACACCTGAGTTGATAGTGCGTTCCAAGACAAATTCAATAAGCTTTAATGTATACACTTTATTTTCACTGGTTTTTAAGATATTGCGCTTGCAAATTTACTGATTTTCACTGGAAGAAAACTGTCTGGTATAGCACGCACCGGGGACGGTCTTACTGGATCCACGGGTGGCACTGCCTTTTGAAATAGATACCTACCTGCCAAAGGTCTACGCCAGGCCCAAAGGCTGGACAATTTTTTTCCGTCAGAAATGCTACTTAGGTAGGTACATCTGCGGTATTGAGAAGCGCACCGTTACTTTTATTTCGCACTTGCTTCTACGCTCGGATGGCCGGTTCTTTTGGGAGGGATGCAAGTTCGATTGGTTAGGTTAGGAGGAGTGAAAGTTGCTAGACTAAATTTCAATCATAGGGAGCAGATTGTATCAGAACCATTCGGATTTGCATTCCTCACAAACGGCTGCTCTCTTGAAGCATTGCTCTTCACAGCAATGCCAACCTTCTCTCGCACGGAATACGTTAACGCTTGCTTTTGTTCTGATATTGAAGCTCGTGTTTATACTCGAGAGGACCACGCGTCGACAGCGGGCTACCCCTTTTCTTCCTGTGTCTCTCCACGAGCCGTGTTGACGGTGGATTGTAGGAGCGTAGATATCTGGATGCCAGTTATTGAATTCAGGAGACGATAGAAACATTTTATTAAAAAACACACATGTACTATAATTAAAGTAAATCGTATTCCTCTCGGGCAGGAGTACTGATAATGATCGAACTTGCGCCCCACTTCGCGCAGACCAATTACACGGAGGGTAGTCGGGTCACACACTGCCCAAATGATACAGGGTAATTCTGGAGCAACGCCCGTCAAGGAGATGCGCTGGTACCCCGTGGCGAGGACAGACCTTCGCATTGCCTCACCCGATTTTTATGGTTTTTTTCCGGAAAAAGTTACGAATCCTAGGCCGAACGTAGCGAATTGAAGTCGACCCTCCGCAGTCGAGGGTGAATTATCCATTACAGCGTATTAAGAAACCCTTTTCTTCGTCGTATCGAAAGGGAAGTGGTGCCAATGGATTCCTTATGTTTTTCTGACGAAAATCATACCAAATGTCATGCAAATCGGACTACTTTGACACAAGCTATTTGTATTCCTATGTAAAAGTTGTCCGATTTACACGATATTTGTAATGATTTTCATCGGAAAACCCCAAGGAATCCATCGGCGACACATCCATATCCATACGATAAGGAATAACGAATTGTTTTATTTCTTAAAAAGGTAGGTACAGGCTGATTCTGGTGCTGCGCCCGTCACCCTGTGGCGAGGACAACACCCCGCAGTGCCCATCGAATTTTATGGCTTTTTTCGGAAAAAGGTACGAATCCTAGGCCAAACGTAGCGAATTGAAGTCGACCCTCCGCAGTCGAGGGTGAATTATCAATTACAGCGTATTAAGAAACCCTTTTCTTCGTCGTATCGAAAGTGAAGTGGTGCCAATGGATTCCTTATGTTTTTCTGACGAAAATCATACCAAATGTCATGCAAATCGGACTACTTTGACACAAGCTATTTGTATTCCCTATGTAAAAGTTGGCCGATTTCCACGACATTTGGCATGATTTTCATCGGAAATCCCCAAGGAATCCATCCGCGACACTTCCATATCCATACGATAAAGAATAAAGAATTATTTTATTTCCTAACCAGATACAGGGTAATTATGGAGCAACGCCCGTCAAGGAGATGCGGCGTCCTGGTACCCCGTGGCGAGGACAGCCCTCCGCTGTGCCTCACCCGAATTTTATGGGTTTTTTCGGAAAAAGGTACGAATCCTGGGCCGGACGTAGCGAATTGAAGTCGACCCTCCGCAGTCGAGGGTGAATTATCCATTACAGCGTATTAAGAAACCCTTTTCTTCGTCGTATCGAAAGGGAAGTGGTGCCAATGGATTCCTTATGTTTTTCTGACGAAAATCATACCAAATGTCATGCAAATCGGACTACTTTGACACAAGCTATTTGTATTCCTATGTAAAAGTTGTCCGATTTACACGACATTTGGCATGATTTTCATCGGAAATCTCCAAGGAATCCATCCGCGACACTTCCATATCCATACGATAAAGAATAAAGTATTATTTTATTTCCTAACCAGATACAGGGTAATTATGGAGCAGCGCCCGTGAAGGAGATGCGGCGGCCTGGTACCCCGTGGCGAGGACAACCCCTCGCAGTGTCTGACCGAATTTTATGGCTTTCCACCCGCGAAGGGGTTCGAGTGCCTAATAGGGAGTGAGAAATCTTCGACTTGCGCATTTTTCGTCAGATCTTTGCAAAACCGACACCTATCGATTCCTTATGTTTCGCCGATGAAACTGACACTAAGAACGACGTAATTCGGACCATAATGAAGGAAATTCCATGGAATATCGATTTATGTCATTTCAAGCTGACTTGACTTGGTTAAAAATAGTCCGATTTACATGAAATTTTGTATGATATTAATCGACGGAACGTCAGGAATCCATTGGCGCCACTTCCCCTTCGATACGATGAAGAAAAGAAGCAAACATTTGAAATCCTGAACATTTCTCACTTCTTAATGGTATTCCAAACCCTTCGAGGGTCGAAAGCCATAAAATTCGATGGGCACTGCGGGGTGTTGTCCTCGCCACGGGGTGACGGGCGTACCTCCAGAATTACCCTGATGAAATACAGGTGAAAGATGCCACATCTGGTTACCAAAAACTACCCGTACTGATCGGCCGCGGTGTCTCGCCAGAGTCGCGGTTTATGAGCGGATTTTCCGCGCGTCGGCGGTAGGCAACGGTACATAGTACGGGTCCGAAGTCATCGTACGCACTACCCACCGACAGAGCAATATACGGATTAACTCAGACTGGACAATGTCACCACGTTTTTTATTGGCCTTTACAAATTTGGCAAACAGATGTTGTCGAAACGTTCTTGGAGAAATAATAAATTATCGATCGTAAAGAGCGAATGAATTTTCGCCTGGCTCTGAGTCCGCTTTTGTCCCGACGCACGCGAGAAAGATGCCACAAATATAGGAATTGAAAAGTATTATCCACCGTCGATACGCCTCGTGGAGAGACACAGTAAGAAAAGGGGTACACCGTTGAGTGCGCGTGGTTCCGCCTGCATCGTCCTCCTTTCAAATTAAAGACGGATTCCTTATCTCTCGAGTATAAATCCTTATCTCTCGAGTATAAACACGCGTTGGATTTTCCAAACAAAAGCACGCGAGATGAATTGGGTGCAAGAAAAAGTCGGCCATTGTACCCCGTGGTGAGGACAACCCCCCCGCAGTGCCTCACCCGATTGTACGGCTTTTGACCCTCGACGCGGTTCGAGTGCCTATTAAGAAGTGAGAAATCTTCGACTCGCGCATTTCTCATCAGATCTTTGCGAAAACGACACCCATCGATTTCTTATGTTTCGCCGATGAAACTTACACCAAGAACGACGTATTCGGACCATAATGAAGGAAATTCCATGGAATATCGATTTATATCATTTCAAGTTGACTTGACTTGGTTAAAAATAGTCCGATTTACATGAAATTTGGTATGATCGTCATCGGAAAAACATAAGGCACCCATCGGTGTCACTTCCATAGCGATACGATAAAAAATAAAGAATTATTTTATTTCTCAAACAGGTATGAATTCTCGGCCGACCGCGACAAATCGAGGTCGGTGCCCCACTGTCGAGGGTGAAAATGTGAAGTATCCATTTCAGCGTATTAAGAAATTCTTTATTCTTAATCGCATCGCTATGGAAGTGACACCGATGGGTGCCTTATGTTTTTCCGATGACGATCATACCAAATTTCATGTAAATCGGACTATTTTTAACCAAGTCAAGTCAACTTGAAATGATATAAATCGATATTCCATGGAATTTCCTTCATTATGGTCGGAATACGTCGTTCTTGGTGTCAGCTTCATCGGCGAAACATAAGGAATCGATAGGTGTTGTTCTCGCAAAGATCTGATGAGAAACGCGCAAGTCGAAGGTTTCTTACTTTTTAATAGGCACTCGAACCCCTTCGAGGGTCGAAAGCCATACAATACAATGAGGCACTGCGGGGGGGTTGTCCTCGCCACGGGGTACTGTGGCAGACCCTTTCTTGCAGCCAATACGTCTCGCGTGCTTTTGTTTTGAAATTCCAATGCGTGTTTATACTCGAGAGATAAGGAATACGTCTTTAATTTGAAAGGAGGACGATGCAGGCCTGAACCACGCGCACTCAACGGTGTACCCCTTTTCCTACTGTGTCTCAGCGCGAGACGTACTGGCACTTCTTCAGAGTAATTTCCTTTCCTACCCCATTGCCAAGGAAACATTCTTCTATGTAACATAGGAACATCTTCTTTGTGTCATCGTGTGGACCAGAAGATTCATTTTCGTCACGGTCAGCGTTGCGGACATCATTATAATTTATTTATATTGTAGTGGGGCACGGGTTATGGCCTGCCGAACGTAGAGACTTTAGCTAGGGGAAAAGAAAAATGCCACATCTGGTTCCCATAAATTAAACACCCTGATCGGCCGGAGTGTTTCGCCATGGTCGCGGTTTATGACTGAAATATCCCGCGAGCCGGTGGCCAGGTACAACGGTACGTTCCGATCCGTAATTACTGAGGCGACCATCCACCAACGCAGCACTACCTACATGTATTAACTCAGAGCGAAAGGTGTCGAAAGCCAAGAAAACAGCATGTTTGATTGCTTTCTAAGTAGAAACCCAACAGATGTCGAAGAACTGTCCCTCGAAAATACTAAATTGCCAATCGTAAACATTATTAAATGAGTTTCTCTTCATTCTAAGCTACCCTCTTCTTTGTCCCGTAAGACGGAAGAAGTAGTATTTTATTTCGCATTTCCTTTTACGTTCGGATGACCGGGATGGGTCCCAGTTAGGAAATGGTGGGTGTTATAATTTTTTTTTTCGTTTGTCATAAAAACTTCCCCTTTGCATCTTTTAACCATCTCCATGGATATTTCCAACCAATAAGGAAGAAGTTCCTTTCTTTCGAAAGGGCCAATGGCATCTTTTGACAAATTTTCCTCAGAGTTAGGAAACAGTCTGTGGATCAGAAGTCTTTAGACATTGACAGTACTTACCGGTTTTTTGGCGCGAACGCATCTGAGAAACAGTACCTGCAAAATGTATCTCACAGTGAAAGATAAGGTGGAGTTGGTGCTTTTACGTGGGGAGGCACGCTTATCGTACCGTTTAGTGAGCGCAGAGTTCCATCAACGACATCCCGATCGACAAAAACCGAGCCCACAAACCGTAAGTCTTTATCTTCATTTAGTGAAATACATACAGTTAAGTACTGAATATTTAACCCTTTTGCTACGGCACCCCGGTCCGCGGGGGCGCCGCTACCGACCGGGAGCCCGCGCCACGAGTGTACCCTTTTCGCTACGGCGCACAGTGTTACGCGTAATGGACACAAGTCAAGAATCCGAAGTGTCTCTACGGGTCGTTTCGTGAATGCCGGATATATTCGGCGTTAGGAGCGAAAGGTTAACGCTTTCGCTGTTTATCAAAATAACGCGACTTGGTACAGTGAAAAGAAACTCTTTGGTATTGTGTAGAGATGGAAAAACTAGTACAGGGTAATTCTGGAGCAACGCCCGTTAAGGAGATGCGGCCTGGTACCTCTTGGCGAGGACAACCGCTCGCAGTGCCTGACCGAATTATATGGCTTTCGCCCCGCGAAGGGGTTCGGGTGCCTATTAAGAAGTGAGAAACCTTCGACTTGCGCATTTCTCATGAGATCTTTGCAAAACCGACACCTATCGATTCCTTATGTTTCGCCGATGAAACTGACACCAAGAACGACGTAATTTGCAATTTGTATTCCTTATGTAAAAGTAGCCCGATTTACATGACATTTGGTATGATTCCAATCGGAAGAACGCCAGGAATCCTTTGGTACCACTTTCATATCGATACGATAATGAATGAAGAATTTCTTACTACGCTGTAATGGATATTTCACATTTTTACCCCATGACTGTGGGACGCCGACCTCAATTCGCTACGGTCGGCCGAGGCTTCATACCTGTTTCAAAAATAAAATAATTCTTTATCCTTTATCGTATCCATATGAAAGTGGCACTAATGGAGTCCTTATGTTTTTCCGATGACGATCATACCAAATTTCATGTAAATCGGACTATTTTTAACCAAGTCAAGTCAGCTTGAAAGGTTATATAAATCGATTTTCCATGGAATTTCCTTCATTATGGTCCGAATACGTCGTTCTTGGTGTCAGTTTCATCGGCGAAACATAAGAAATCGATGGGTGTCGTTTTCGCAAAGATCTGATAAGAAATGCGCGAGTCGAAGATTTCTCACTTCTTAATAGGCACTTGAACCGTTTCGAGGGTCAAAAGCCATATAATTCGGTGACGCACTGCGGCGTGTTGTCCTCGCCACGGGGTACCAGGCCACCGCATCCTTTGACGGGCGTAGCTCCAAAATCACCCTGTATCTGGTAAGAACGCTGATCCAATTGGTCACGATAGAATCTTCTCCCGCTATGTTCCTTTCACCACTGCACAGTACTTAATTTTATCCATGCACGCACGACGTATGGTCTGAAAAATGAAAGGGTTAAATATCCAGTTTTGCCTTTTTTGTATCAATTAAATGCGCTTACATGAAATTGGTATTATTTCAGATAAAACGTATTTGTCAGTTATTCGAAGCGACGGGGAGTGTTCGTCCGCCCAAAAGAAACAGGCTGACCACCCACACAGAAGAGAAGGAAATTGATGTTGTGGCGGCATTCCATGCCCACCCCACAACCTCAATTCGTCAGGTGGCGGCAAATGCCGACGTATCCAAATCCAAGATTCAGAGAATCATAAAGAAAAATGGTTTGAAGCCATATAAGCCGAGCACGCAGCACAAACTATTTCTTAGAAATTACGGACCACGGATTCAATTTTCGATGTCGATACTGCAGCATCTCGGAGAGGATCCAGAGTTCGCCAGAAAGATCATGGTAACGGACGAATGCATATTTTATACAAATGGTTTAGCAAGCCATCAAAATTCACGAATGTGGGCCACGGAAAATCCATATTGGATACGTGAAAATAATAACCAGTATCGTCAGTCAGTTTTGGTATGGTGTGGTATTTTCAATCGGAAAATATATGGACCCTATATTTTCGATGGAAATGTAACGGGAGTAGTGTATTTAGAAATGTTGAAAAATTATTTGGGAGATATTTTGCACGATATGTCACTGGAAGAAAGACGGAACCTGTGGTTTCAACAGGATGGTGCTCCGGCACATTACGCGAACATCGTAACGACATGGCTGAACGAGACATTTCCCAACCGCTGGATCGGTCGCAATGGAGCAGTAGCATGGCCACCGCGATCCCCTGACCTCTCGGCCTGCGATTTTTTTCTTTGGGGGTATATCAAGCAACAAGTGTTTCAAACGCCTGTTGAAAACACAGCGGATTTAACCCAAAGAATTATTGCAGCATGTCAAAATGTTCCAGCCGAGATGTTGGAGGATATTGAATCAACATTTTGCCGACGCGTATTAAGTTGCATTTTCAATGACGGTGGCCACGTGGAGGGGCAGCCTCCCGAAATGCGAATTCCATGAGTACAGCATTAGGGATTGCAATCGGGTAAATCGGTTAAAATATTTTTTCACTGATAACGTAGTAGATATCGACGGAATTAATGAACGCATATATGTGCTACATTGCAATAAATAATTTATCGAATTACCGATAAAAATTTGGCCCAGTTTTGAGGGTATTTCTCGCGATTTACCGGTAACCCGCCAAATTTTTATTGGTAATTCGATAAATTATCTATTGCAATGTAGCACATATATGCGTTCATTAATTCGGTCGATATCTACTACGTTATCAGTGAAAAAAAATTTTTAACCGATTTACCCGATTGCAATCCCTAATGCTGCACTCATGAAACCACGACCGATCCATTGCTTGGGAAATGATGAGTCCAGTCATCTTTTCATCGCTGCAGTACCGTCTTGTTGAAACCATAAATTTTACGCTTCAGCAAGTGGCATATCGTGTAAAATATCATCCACATCATTTTCCGGAAATTCTAAATATGTTGCTCCTGTTACATTTCTTTCGAAACAATAAGGTCCATATATTTTTCGATTGAAAATACCACACCACATTAAAACCGAGTCGCGGTACTTGTTATTATCTTATTTTGATAGCATGCCATGCCCTTGGTATAAAATATACGTACATTCGTCCGTTATCATTTTGTTTCGTACAAACTGTGCATCGTCTTCCATTTTCAGCAGTATCCGCATCGCAAATTCAATCCGTAGTCCAAAATCTCTATCAAATAGTTTATACGGCTCCAAACCATTTTTCTTTACGATTTTATGTACTGTCGGTGATGAGTCGCCAATCTGATTGGTCACATGTATGTGTCCTTCCGCGCCACGTGGAAAGATCGCCATGGTGCTCGACCGACGCTCTACATAAATTGGTCCTTCGAGCCGGATCTCGTGCCACGAGGCCCTACATCCGCATCCACACGGCCAGAGGGGATTCAGCTGCACAGGAGTGTGGCATCCTGCATCTTCACCAATACAGTCTGGAGACAGCAGCGCACAGGATGCTGCATCCAACGCAAGGACCGGCGAATTCGACAGTGGCAACAGAGCACTTTATTCGCCAGGGACAACATCCTGGTCAACGCATCAGCCAACGCCAAAAGGGCTGCTGAGCATAATCCACAACGACGGAAAGCGTGAAGGAAGCGCGTCCATTCACGGGAATCAATTCGTCCTCAATTCGCGCCCTATAACACCGATGTCGTGCGACCCACACGACCTGACTGCGCTCACCCCCACGCAATTCCTCATTGGCGCCCCGTTGGCAAGTATCCCCGATTACGATTTCTCCACGGTGCCGATCGGGCGTTCATCAGCCTGGGAACACGTCCAGAAAATGAGAAATCATTTACAGGAGCAGACGGTTCGCAAGAACTGACACACAGGTCAGGCCCGGGACATTCCGTTGGGTACGCTGGTGGTCGTTCGCGAGGACACCACGCCACCGTTGAGCTGGCCACTTGAAAGAATCACCGCCGTGCATCCAGGTGACGGCGGCGTCATCGGCGCATTGCGTGAAGCGCATCGCGCCGCTTCCGATAGATGCGCAATCTCCTCATTGTAAATAAAGTTGTACCAATGTTTTATTCTTAGACATAAGGTACTAGTTCATAAGTTGTAACCTACCGCCACAACGTTGCGTTAATTTAATCTTCTGCGTGTTTGTAATCGGCGCCAAGCCTCCGTACCGCACCTACGCGCTCAATTCTGTTGAACGAGATTGTTCAACGGGGACGGCATGTTGAGTCGCCCATCTGAATGGGAACCACTACCGTGCTGGACCTCAGCGCATGGTCACATGTATGTGTCCTTCCGCGCCGCGTGTTAAGATCGCCATGGTGCTCGCCGAAGGACAACCGAAGGCGAGTGCCAGCGTGCATCGCGTCTCTTCGTCTCGTGACGCCTGCCCGAACGGTCTCAGAACAAGTCTTATATTACAATAAAGTTTCAAGTTCGTACACAGTCGAAACAGTTTCACTTTGCGAACAACACTTTTCAATACGTTGGCCCTTTCATTAATTTGAAACGCGACACCCAAAGAGCGGCCGACGCTCTACAGTCGGTGTGGATAAGTAAAAATTTTCCGCTATTGTGCGAACTGACGATGTCGGGTTCGCATGGAACGCAACCACGTCTACTTTGTAGTTGCTTCAAAAAGCTCACAAATATTTTTTCTGTAAAAACATACGGATTTCATGTACACGCATTTAATTGATACAAAAAAGACAAAACTGAACATTTAACCCTTTCATTGTTAAGCCCATACGTCGTGCGAGCAAAGGTAAAAATAAGTACTGTGCAGAGGATGGTTATAATATGCAAATAAGACATTATTAAGATCAAAGAATAAATTTATAACACCCACTATTTCCTAGCTGGTACCCAACCGGCCATCCGAGGGTAGAAGGAAGTGCGAAATAAAAGACTATTGAAGTTGAAAATTGAGTTATATTCTCCTACTCCCCTTTAGTACAGGTACAGGGTGATTCTGAAGCAACGCCTGCCAAAGGATGCGGCCTGTCACCCCGTGGCGAGGACAACACGCCCGCAGTACCTCATTGAATTGTATGGCTTTCGACCCTCGAAGGGGTTCGAGTGCCTATTAAAAAGTAAGAAACCTTCGACTTGCGCGTTTCTCATCAGATCTTTGCGAGAACAACACCTATCGATTCCTTATGTTTCGCCGATGAAGCTGACACCAAGAACGACGTATTCCGACCATAATGAAGGAAATTCCATGGAATATCGATTTATATCATTTCAAGTTGACTTGACTTGGTTAAAAATAGTCCGATTTACATGAAATTTGGTATGATCGTCATCGGAAAAACATAAGGCACCCATCGGTGTCACTTCCATAGCGATGCGATTAAGAATAAAGAATTTCTTAATACGCTGAAATGGATACTTCACATTTTCACCCTCGACAGTGGGGCACCGACCTCGATTTGTCGCGGTCGGCCGAGAATTCATACCTGTTTGAGAAATAAAATAATTCTTTATTTTTTATCGTATCGCTATGGAAGTGACACCGATGGGTGCCTTATGTTTTTCCGATGACGATCATACCAAATTTCATGTAAATCGGACTATTTTTAACCAAGTCAAGTCAACTTGAAATGATATAAATCGATATTCCATGGAATTTCCTTCATTATGGTCCGAATACGTCGTTCTTGGTGTAAGTTTCATCGGCGAAACATAAGAAATCGATGGGTGTCGTTTTCGCAAAGATCTGATGAGAAATGCGCGAGTCGAAGATTTCTCACTTCTTAATAGGCACTCGAACCGCGTCGAGGGTCAAAAGCCGTACAATCGGGTGAGGCACTGCGGGGGGGTTGTCCTCACCACGGGGTACAATGGCCGACTTTTTCTTGCACCCAATTCATCTCGCGTGCTTTTGTTTGGAAAATCCAACGCGTGTTTATACTCGAGAGATAAGGATTTATACTCGAGAGATAAGGAATCCGTCTTTAATTTGAAAGGAGGACGATGCAGGCGGAACCACGCGCACTCAACGGTGTACCCCTTTTCTTACTGTGTCTCTCCACGAGGCGTATCGACGGTGGATAATACTTTTCAATTCCTATATTTGTGGCATCTTTCTCGCGTGCGTCGGGACAAAAGCGGACTCAGAGCCAGGCGAAAATTCATTCGCTCTTTACGATCGATAATTTATTATTTCTCCAAGAACGTTTCGACAACATCTGTTTGCCAAATTTGTAAAGGCCAATAAAAAACGTGGTGACATTGTCCAGTCTGAGTTAATCCGTATATTGCTCTGTCGGTGGGTAGTGCGTACGATGACTTCGGACCCGTACTATGTACCGTTGCCTACCGCCGACGCGCGGAAAATCCGCTCATAAACCGCGACTCTGGCGAGACACCGCGGCCGATCAGTGCGGGTAGTTTTTGGTAACCAGATGTGGCATCTTTCACCTGTATTTCATCAGGGTAATTCTGGAGGTACGCCCGTCACCCCGTGGCGAGGACAACACCCCGCAGTGCCCATCGAATTTTATGGCTTTCGACCCTCGAAGGGTTTGGAATACCATTAAGGGGGTAGACACGTCACGTGACCTGGCCGATTCGGCAGGTCGGTATTACAGCAGGTTTTTTCTGCACAGAAATGGTAATACCGATAGATCGACGATTGCCCGGTAAACGCGAGAGGGAGCTGTTTGCTATTTCCGTATTCTATTCTGAATAAGGAAATAAATTCTCAGCTGTTGCGTTGTACTTATAAAAATTTAAACGGAAAGACGGATGGTACTGCAAACGTAGAAAATTGATTGTACATTTTAATTACTTGAAATGTGCTTATGCTACAATATTCTACGTTAGCAGTAAGGAATTATAAGTGAAAAGGGAAAATGGATGAGGGGATGACCCCAGAAAATGAAGTTTGTTAGGTTAGACATTTTTTTACTAGCAAAACACCGAAACAGAACATGAAATACACTTATTACACGTCCTATGCAGAAAGCAGTTATGAACAAACATGCAAAGTCCTCTCTTGTCCTTCACGCTAGCAATCATGCAACTCGCTGAGTTTCGTGGGTTTCGACGCTCGAATCTAGCGGGGCCATACAATGTTACGCACTAAGCAGTGACAAATCTTCAGTTCTGCATTTCTAATCACATCTTTGCAAAAGTGACGTGAATCGATTCATGTTTTCTCGATCAAATTGGCCCCAAAAATGATATTATTCGGACCATAATTAAGGAAATTACGTGACAATTTGTTTGCAGAATTGGAAGCCCGTTTCGTTAAAAATAGTCTGATTTAAATTATGTTCTGTCATTTTAATCGGGAGAATGCCAGGAATCCATTTGTGTCACTGTCATATTGATACGATGAAAAAAAAACAAATTCTGTTTCTATATAATCGATGACACATCGCCGAGCAACGGCGATCTCGTGCGGCTCGGGCCACAAAGGTTCTCGTCAGTTATTCGAGCATCTAAGATCGTTACGGGCTCTGTTTGGTGTACACGATACGCACTTTTCGCTATCCCCACCACTTCTGTCTCACACTTGTCCGGCGAAGGCGAGAGCGAGATGGAAAGAGAGCGAGCGAAGGCACTGAAAGCGAGCGAGGACAGTACGAGACAGACGACGCGTTGATATTTTGTCTTGCTCAGTCTTTCGGACGCCTGACACTCCGTCCTTTGTGTGCGCGACGGGCGTGCGCGATGGTCGCAAGTGCTTACGGTGAGCACGGGAACCGCTTCGCAAAAACTTGACGCAGGCCCGGCATAAGTCTTTTTTGCGCCCTAAGCGAACTTGTCAAATTGCGCCCTTTATTATATTACATTTATTTGAGATTATTTATGACTTTACTCTGCAAAATTAGGCAACTGCTAGGGCGTAAGGTTGACAAGAAGTGCTAAATGGCCTTTTCATTGTTGGCATTGTTGAAAATAAATTTTTAAATGAAATACTACAAATTATACTACAACGGTTTTAAACTACGAGTAGAGTAAGGTCATGAAGAAGCTCAATTAAATGTATTATAATAAATGGCGGAATTTGGCAAGCTCGCTTATGGCGCAAAAAAGACTCGTGCCGTGCCTGGCTATCTGACCGTGGCGCGGATGCATCGAACAGTCACGATTCCATCTGAGCACTCGCGCCCGTCGCGCACGCCCGCCGCGCACGCAAAGCGTTCCATCCTGCTCCCCCCTTCGGCCAGAAAGAAGCGAGAAACTCAGCCTCGGAATTAGGGCTCCGTTCATGATACGGGCTCACGCCGGTCCGGATCAGCGAGCGCAGGGTTGCCAGATCAACCCTGATCTTTTGCCGGAGATTTCAATTTCGTGGAGGATTGTAGTGGGGAAAGTGAGAAAAAAAGGGGCGATGAAAAAAACAGGCATCTAAAATTCATTATAATAATGACTTCTTATAAACGAGTAATAATAATAATAATAATAATAATAATAATGATAAAAGTAATATGAATAGTTATTAGAATTTGTTACAGATTTTAATAGATTTCTATTTTGTTTATGGCACGCTGCAACATACTCTCTATTCTGCCGGAGATTTTTATTGTGCCTGCCTGAGGCCGGAGACAACGGTTCAAAACCCGAGACTCCGGCTGAATGCCGAAGATCTGGCAACCCTAAGCGAGCGGCTAACGAGACTTTACATTCAGATATATTGGCCGGTGAGTTTCGTAACGCGTATACTCCCACCATAGGTACCGCTTAGCTGCCTCGGTGCTCCTGTTCGCAACGTTTTCTGACTCGCTCTCGTTCCATCTCACTCTCGCCTTCGCAGAACAAGAGTGAGCCAGAAGTGGTGGGGATAGGGCCAAGCTTCTGTTGTTTTCTCCAACATAAAAATTCTCCAAACCGAGCTGCAGCGTAGAAATACACACATCAGAATAGGTGTGCCTTAGCTCCGAAAAAATTCAGGAGCTTTATTGGTCAGAACATTGATTCTTTCTCGATAGCTTCATCTCGTATTGGTCATAACAGCCACACGGCTACGTTCAGACGGAGCCGCGCAGCATTCCCGTTACCCCACCATACCCTTGGGTGGCCTAGTAACTCCAACAGACAAATCCACGATCGTCAGATGGTGGTGGCTGATTTCTCCTCGATCGCTGTTCGCGAAAACGAATCGACCGGCCAATATATCTGAATACGACCTTAGGATAAAGATATAAT
Organism: Andrena bucephala; assembly: GCA_947577245.1. NCBI lineage: Eukaryota > Metazoa > Arthropoda > Insecta > Hymenoptera > Andrenidae > Andrena > Andrena bucephala. The sequence continues at coordinate 72,736,961 of OX387716.1, forward strand.
GAAAGATGAAAAATTATTCGAAGCCCAAGATGAAACGCCTTCGAATAAACAAAGGAAACTAATAAATACCCGGAGCTAAATAAAATTTTAGATTTAGGGTACACACACCCTACCCCAAACATCGTGTCGATCGGCCACTGGGGCCATTCGGAAGTATATTCTTTTATTTAAATAATGCCCATCTCTGCATAGGACCGTAAAGAATTACAAAAAAAATCAGGGAGTCAACTGTTGACTGATTTAGAGACTTTTCCTTGTATGTTATATACAATAGTCGGAAGAATAATAATAAGAGCAATAATTGCAAATAATTGCTGTAACTTCCACATTCTGAAAATATGATATCAGTAAATCAATATTTCCAGTATTAGTAAAAAAGTTCCAATCTCTTTTTTTATTTTAAATAATGTGGCCATATAATTATAACATAAATTCGACAGCGGTTTCAAGTGATGCATGTGTTACAATAAAAGCGTTAATTTAGTAAATGTACACAGTTCCCAGCAGTTATATGCCTAAAATGCATATAACCTAACCTACAATCGTCCGAAAATTCATACATTGACTGCATCACGCTTTTACTGTGGCTTGTGTATCCAGCTAACGCTTCAGTTTTGCTATGACTCCACGTTGGCAGTCCTCCCGAGTAGGTGCCATCTCGTGTCCACTAGCTCAACTAAATTTGTCACGTGACTTGCTCTGTATTATCGCCAATATGGCGGAACTCGTAATTGGGAATGCAATTACGAGAATACGCTTTTCGTCCTTATATGAGCAGATATTGAGCTGGGTGAGGTCTCATTCGAAAGAGGAAAGTTCAGTGCAGCGCGCTCTGGTCATCGTTTGAGTCACAAGACCCTTTTAGTGACCTAAAAATACGTTGGTTCATGCGGGTGTATTTTGTCGATTTTTGCTCTACTTTGAACACTCATATTATTAGATATCAACACAATCTCGTCGAACCATGACCAGAGCGCGCTGCACTGAACCTTTCTCTTTCGAATGAGACCTCGCCCAGCCCAAAATTCGCTCATATAAGGACGAAAAGCGTATTCTACTAAACCCATGTTTCGGGCCAGATTGTGTCGGTATACAGCGCGCTGCATTACCCGTGTCTACCCCCTTAAGAAGTGAGAAATGTTCAGGATTTCAAATGTTTGCTTCTTTTCTTCATCGTATCGAAGGGGGAGTGGCGCCAATGGATTCCTGACGTTCCGTCGATTAAAATCATACAAAATTTCATGTAAATCGGACTATTTTTAAACAAGTCAAGTCAGCTTGAAATGACATAAATCGATATTCCATGGAATTTCCTTCATTATGGTCCGAATTACGTCGTTCTTAGTGTCAGCTTCATCGGCGAAACATAAGGAATCGATAGGTGTCGGTTTTGCAAAGATCTGATGAAAAATGCGCAAGTCGAAGATTTCTCACTCCCTATTAGGCACTCGAACCCCTTCGCGGGTGGAAAGCCATAAAATTCGGTCAGACACTGCGAGGGGTTGTCCTCGCCACGGGGTACCAGGCCGCCGCATCTCCTTCACGGGCGCTGCTCCATAATTACCCTGTATCTGGTTAGGAAATAAAATAATTCTTTATTCTTTATCGTATGGATATGGAAGTGTCGCGGATGGATTCCTTGGGGATTTCCGATGAAAATCATGCCAAATGTCGTGTAAGTCGGACAACTTTTACATAGGAATACAAATAGCTTGTGTCAAAGTAGTCCGATTTGCATGACATTTGGTATGATTTTCGTCAGAAAAACATAAGGAATCCATTGGCACCACTTCCCTTTCGATACGACGAAGAAAAGGGTTTCTTAATACGCTGTAATGGATAATTCACCCTCGACTGCGGAGGGTCGACTTCAATTCGCTACGTTCGGCCTAGGATTCGTACCTTTTTCCGAAAAAAGCCATAAAATTCGATGGGCACTGCGGGGTGTTGTCCTCGCCACGGGGTGACGGGCGCAGCACCAGAATCAGCCTGTACCTACCTTTTTAAGAAATAAAACAATTCGTTATTCCTTATCGTATGGATATGGAAGTGTCGCGGATGGATTCCTTGGGGTTTTCCGATGAAAATCATTACAAATGTCGTGTAAATCGGACAACTTTTACATAGGAATACAAATAGCTTGTGTCAAAGTAGTCCGATTTGCATGACATTTGGTATGATTTTCGTCAGAAAAACATAAGGAATCCATTGGCACCACTTCCCTTTCGATACGACGAAGAAAAGGGTTTCTTAATACGCTGTAATGGATAATTCACCCTCGACTGCGGAGGGTCGACTTCAATTCGCTACGTTCGGCCTAGGATTCGTACCTTTTTCCGGAAAAAAACCATAAAAATCGGGTGAGGCAATGCGAAGGTCTGTCCTCGCCACGGGGTGCCAGCGCATCTCCTTGACGGGCGTTGCTCCAGAATTACCCTGTATCATTTGGGCAGTGCGTGACCCGACTACCCTCCGTGTAATTGGTCTGCGCGAAGTGGGGCGCAAGTTCGATCATTATCAGTACTCCTGCCCGAGAGGAATACGATTTACTTTAATTATAGTACATGTGTGTTTTGTAATAAAATGTTTCTATCGTCTCCTGAATTCAATAACTGGCATCCAGATATCTACGCTCCTACAATCCACCGTCAACACGGCTCGTGGAGAGACACAGGAAGAAAAGGGGTAGCCCGCTGTCGACGCGTGGTCCTCTCGAGTATAAACACGAGCTTCAATATCAGAACAAAAGCAAGCGTTAACGTATTCCGTGCCAGAGAAGGTTGGCATTGCTGTGAAGAGCAATGCTTCAAGAGAGCAGCCGTTTGTGAGGAATGCAAATCCGAATGGTTCTGATACAATCTGCTCCCTATGATTGAAATTTAGTCTAGCAACTTTCACTCCTCCTAACCTAACCAATCGAACTTGCATCCCTCCCAAAAGAACCGGCCATCCGAGCGTAGAAGCAAGTGCGAAATAAAAGTAACGGTGCGCTTCTCGATACCGCAGATGTACCTACCTAAGTAGCATTTCTGACGGAAAAAAATTGTCCAGCCTTTGGGCCTGGCGTAGACCTTTGGCAGGTAGGTATCTATTTCAAAAGGCAGTGCCACAAGTGGAGCCAGTAAAACCGTCCCCGGTCCGTGCTATACCAGACAGTTTTCTTCCAGTGAAAATCAGTAAATTTGCAAGCGCAATATCTTAAAAACCAGTGAAAATAGAGTGTATACATTAAAGCTTATTGAATTTGTCTTGGAACGCACTATCAACTCAGGTGTTCAAAAAAAATAGTTCCATTTGAAAAACCGAACTTGACCATCGTATCTTTTAAAATAATAATCGATAAAAAATTCGTTCGCGCTAATTAATTGGCCCCCTCGAACCATGCAATTCCCTATTTTTTTTATATTTTTATCTCCTATAGTTTAGGAGAAAACCGGCTGTCTCCTCTTAGATGGGACACCCTGTATAATTGTCATCATTTGTTGCACAACTATTACTGTCCGATCTGCATTACAATACTTTGATGTTTCTAGATTTCCTTTAGGACACCTCGAACACGCAGGTGTGTCGCCAAGCGATGTATATAAAGACCCTTGCTGTTAATGTTTTACCGATGATTACGTTCAAAATTCATACAAAAATTGGTACGTATATAATTGTCATCATTTGTTGCACAACTATTACTGTCCGATCTGCATTACAATACTTTGATGTTTCTGAATTTCCTTTCGGACACCTCGAACACGCAGGCGAGTCGCCAAGCGATGTATATAAAGACCCTTGCTGTTAATGTTTTACCGATGATTACGTTCAAAATTCATACAGAAATTGGTACGTATATAATTGTCATCATTTGTTGCACAACTATTACTGTCCGATTCGCATTACAATAGTTTGATGTTTCTAGATTTCGTTTCGCACACCTCGAACACGCAGGCGAGTCGCCAAGCGATGTATATAAAGACCCTTGCTGTTAATGTTTTACAGATGATTACGTTGAAAATTCATACAGAAATTGGTACGTATATAATTGTCATCATTTGTTGCACAACTATTACTGTCCGATCTGCATTACAATACTTTGATGTTTCTGGATTTCGTTTAGCACACATCGAACACGCAGGCGAGTCGCCAAGCGATGTATATAAAGACCCTTGCTGTTAATGTTTTACCGATGATTACGTTCAAAATTCATACAGGAATTGGTACGTATATAATTGTCATCATTTGTTGCACAACTATTACTGTCCGATCTGCATTACAATACTTTGATGTTTCTGGATTTCCGTTAGGACACCTCGAACACGCAGGCGAGTCGCCAAGCTATGTATATAAAGACCCTTAGTGTTAATGTTTTACCGTTGATTACGTTCAAACTTCATACAGAAATTGGTACGTATATAATTATCATCATTTGTTGCACAACTATTACTGTCCGATTCGCATTACAATAGTTTGATGTTTCTAGATTTCGTTTGGCACACCTCGAACACGCAGGCGAATCGCACGTGGTTTGCTTATTATTAACTTTCACTATAATTTTCTTCATTGTAGTTCTACAGGTTATAAATCATTCTAAGAATGGGGCCCAAGGCAGCAGTATCTAAGGAGAGTGCTATCGCTGTGGTGGAACAATACATCCACTATTTTCAAACAAATAAATTTCCTACACGTGGATCAGAAGTGTGGATACAAATGAGCGAAGCACTAAATAAGAAATGGAGTCCACTTTCTGTGTATACAAACGTGCGAGAAGATTTCGATCAGTCATATATTTCAGCAATTGGCATCTAACATCTTCTACTGTCATTCTTGTTACGACGTCGATGACCGTGTCTTTATACAGATGGCGAGTGACTGTGCACGTCAACAAAAATATATTTGTGAATTGCTCAAGTTCTTGGCAGTCAATCATTAACGAAACACACAATAGATCAAATTCTCGTACTTTAGAGTGGCGCATATTTTGCATACATTGCCACTTCCGAATCATATTTATAAAATGTGCTACATCTAGACCAATGTATGTATGAATCTGAGGTCGATAATAATATTCACTATTTTTACTTGCATACAGGAAACAAGTTTCTACGTAAGTTTTTATTGTTTGGTCGTTGAATGCTAATGAAATGCCATTTAAAAGCGCTCGTGAAAAATCACATATTGCACGTGTTGGTTTGGGAGCCCCTAACTGTAGCCACTTTTTTAATCCCCAAACGAAAAGATCAGTATGCTGGCTTTCCGTAAGTATATGGTAAATAGGTAACGTTGTTTTATCAAAGTTAATGACAACAGCATATAGGAAAATGTGACCAGACTTCGTACCGTCACAATGAAGCAGCGGCTGTACAAGACTCCCAGTACCATCTATAGCTACAGTACAATTACGCTTAGTGATTTTACGATATTGTTTGTATGCGAGTAACTGTGCCGGGGTACTATAGAATACATAAAACTTATCACCCTTATAGTCATGAATCGAACCTCGGTATGGAGCCGTACGAGCCATTTTTCCAATAGTGCGAATCATATCACGGCCATCCAATGGCTTTACTTCCAGTTTTTTGTCAACGTGTTCCATTTTTGCTTGACGTAACACACTCAACTTGGGAATGTGTGGAGGTAGTCTGTCACCAATTTTCATATTTTCTCGAGCTTCACGTTTTTGCTAGTTACCACATCCTTCATGAAATACTTCTTCTCCAACTTTCTTCCGCCTTTCACTCTTCAAAGGACGTCGCACATCCTCGTGATCGATGTATTGTGTGTTTTTAGTTCTGACTGTCATGCAAAAGTCATCAACCGGACATACATCTACATACCCAAAAAAACGATTTCCACATTTTTTACTTTTGCAATTACCAGTTATTCTCAAAAAATGTAGACTGCCGGGTGTTGTGTAGATTTTCGAGTGACGAAAAATGTACGCACACGGTAAGTTTAACTGTTTCCAAATAATCATGTGTAGGAGATCTGTCCAAACGTTACGATGCATTATATTATATCTTCTTTTGCCATATTGTGCAGACGGCTCAACCATTTTCAGCCATTCCTCACGCGTAATGTAAACTTCAAACGTATCTAACCCAACTGCTTCCTCAGGATATTCGCATTCGTCACATGAATTCTGTTCTTCAGAATCTGAGAACGAGTCATTAATTGTAATATTTTCTGTTTCATTGACTACAATATTTTTGTTCAGTCGTGCGATTGAGAGAATTGATCGTCGATCTTCTCGCACGTTTGTATACACAGAAAGTGGACTCCATTTCTTATTCAGTGTTTCGCTCATTTGTATCCACACTTCTGATCCACGTGTAGGAAATTTATTTGTTTGAAAATAGTGGATGTATTGTTCCACCACAGCGATAGCACTCTCCTTAGATACTGCTGCCTTGGGCCCCATTCTTAGAATGATTTATAACCTGTAGAACCACAATGAAGAAAATTATAGTGAAAGTTAATAATAAGCAAACCACGTGCGATTCGCCTGTGTGTTCGAGGTGTGCCAAGCGAAATCCAGAAACATCAAAGTATTGTAATGCGGATCGGACAGTAATAGTTGTGCAACAAATGATGACAATTATATACGTACCAATTTCTGTATAAATTTTGAACGTAATCATCGGTAAAACATTAACAGCAAGGGTCGTTATATACATCGCTTGGCGACTCGCCTGCGTGTTCGAGGTGTGCGAAACGAAATCTAGAAACATCAAAGTATTGTAATGCGGATCGGACAGTAATAGTTGTGCAACAAATGATGATAATTATATACGTACCAATTTCTGTATGAATTTTGAACACAAAGGGTCTCAATATATGTAAACCACGTGCCAACACGCAGAACTGCGCAGAACGATCAGCCATGAGGCTGGAACAGACACGTCCAGTAGTTTCATCGAGTAGCGTGTAATTTAGTAATTTGCCATTGTTTTACTAAACTCCTCGTCTAAATTTTAGTGTCCACACACAGTAAATTACCAAATTACTCGCTATTCTACGAAATTATCCGGCGTGCCTGAACCAGCCTCATGGGATCATGGATGCAGCCTGATAGTTCTCCGCCTTAGAGTATATGCTTTAAGATGGAATGTATCATGGATTATGTAAAGCCATATTCAGGCCTCATTCACATCAAAGGCAGCGAGCAGTAGGCAGCTACCAATAGAAAAGAGGCTTTGGCAATGATTTACGATGTCACGAGGTGCCCTGCTGCTCATTCACGCGCATGCGCCGTTGTGAGGTCTAGTGATGACGCAATAGATATTCATTAAAAATGATAATTAAAAGATAATTGCTTGCGTACAAGCAATAAAAATAAGTGAACAAAGATGTACAAACGACGAACGATCGATTTCATATGAAATTATTGATGAACAATGAAAAAAAAATGTAATGAGGGGCTAGATGAATAAAATCGTTTAAAAAAATTTCAGCCAAATCTGTTTAATTTAATATAAATCGGTAATTGATGAACAAATAATATAAACTAATGAACAATGATGTACAAACGATGCACAAACGATTGTGTACACAAGAAATTGATATATTCTCCAATGAGGGGCTAACTTTTTGGAGGTCACAAAATCGTTGGGGTTAAAGGTATAGAGTCGGTACACCTGTCTATTACACCGTGGTCAAGACTCTACGTCCAGTTTGCGTTCGTTTTCGTGGTGGCAGTCACTGGCAGTGGCAGTCAGTGCTGGAAAAATCGAAGAATATTCCGAGTAATTTCATCCATCAATATCCAGACAAATCATCGCGACGTATCCAGAAGGCAAATGTAATTATGCAATTGAATAATTTCCAATTATCTACGTCGCGGAAATCGAGTTTCACATTATCTGCAAGATAGAAAAGTATGGTTATGCGCGAGGTGCGAATGTTTAGCGTCTTGTTTCGTAGATAATAATTAAACACATGTATTCTTATAAATGTTAATGTTCGCAGGAGCATGCATGATCGCCTAGGGTGTGTACTGTGTGGAGATGGAGCTGAAGTAAGTATCGCATTTATTATATTTATTCATAGGTTACGTTTAATTTTAAACTAATATTGTATTTGTTTTCAGCGCTAACACAACAGGGAGTATGATGATTCTACACGAAAGAGAAGTCTACTACTAGGTACCACTGGTTACGGGACATACTGTATATTGATTTGTTAATGTAAATATTGAAAGTTCCTCTTTGTATTTATATGCGATACTTATATTATTTTGTAACAATTGTAATCACATTGTAATCACATACAATTAAAGAATAATTACTTTTTGAACTAAATAGAATTCATTATTTAATAAATGCAGAATCTGCTTGCTAGTTATGTGGGAGTAGGGATACACCTACAGCAAGACGGTACACTGTTGCGCGATTTCGTGGGGATTTCTAAATAGGCGGCTGGTCCGTGCCCGTGGAGCGCTGAAGCACTCAGCTCACGAGTTGCGCGGGAATTTCAATGATGGTGTAGAAATAAAGTGAAACTCTTTAGAATAAATTCTATGTTGGATTTTTAATAAACTGGTTAGAGGTTGACTGTTCTGCTAACAAGTTCGATCTGAAGTTTTACAAATTAACGCCTCGCTTGTAACCTCCGAGCGCCCTACTCCTCCAATTTCGGCGTGTTCCTCTGTCTCCTTCCCTGGATCCTTTCGTCCAATCAAGGTGGTGTTGTCCCTCAAGCTTCGTCAGGGGGTTGTCCTTCAGCCCTCTCTTCGCGCTTCCCTCCACTCTCGGCTGGTGGTCGAGGCACGCTTCCCGAGTACATAGCTTACATAGGCTATGTACTGTACATACATATCCAGCAGGTAGGTACGCGCAACCCCCAGGGTCAAGACGACGTCGCCGGCGCGAAGTTTATGAGTTTATGATTTTCAGCCTTCCCCGAGCTGAGTTTTTACCCTAACAGGACATCGGCAATTATTGAAAGGGAGGACAGAGTTTTAAATGGTTTTACGAGACGAGCTGCTGCTCGCTCGACGAAATTTGGCACGCAGATGTGGAAGGAAAAATTAAGCTATTTACTATCCCCGCCTGGCCTAACTGTAGTTTTGAAAATGACTGAATGCATACCCAGGTTCTCGTACGCTTTCTGAGTTCAGGTAGTAGCTATTAATATTCCACGAGCGCGTTTGAAAAACTGGCAGGGAAAACCCTCGAAAAGCACAACGCGCTCTTCGTGTTTATGAGTCCTGACAATAAACTCCGCCTTGTCCCCCGTTTCAAACTTGCTTAAGACCTTCCAGATGTACCGTTCGCTTTGAATCTAATTATAATATATCTATCTTTTCGGTACAAAAGGATTTCGAATTTCGCTCTCGCATCAAACCTTGATATCCCTATGTCTTATGGCCAACTTCATATAATATACGCTTTCACACCAGCGGATATCGCAACAACACTTAGCTCAAACGATTGTGGCCGTTCGAGATTCGATTGCATTCGAGCTTACCAGGGTCCGCTTTTTCACATCGCTAACATTCTACAGTATTTCATGAACATGGTGAGGACACTGCCAAGCCACAGGTTCCCGTCTAGAACACTTCTAAATCATGATGAAACTGTGGCGGCATCTGCCTATGATTGTCATAATCATATAAATCTGCGCGATCGGCTCTGTTCACGATGTTGTAGCGTAAATGACGCCAAAAATAAATGTCAAATGACTTTTATTACAATGAACCTCAAAAAATATCATAATTTTGAGACTGTAAACGATAAATTTGTAATGTCCAAAATAAATAAATCAATGGATTTATAATGGAAGACACAAATAAATAGAGCGGGATGGTGGGGTAATAAAGAATAGAATGGAAACGAATGTTACATATTTCGTAGAGATGGCAAGGGTTAGGAAACCAGAATACTGAGATGTATAAAGTCTTGTGGTATATTATTCCTAGCAGTCCTCATAGATTAAAATCTAAGACGCTCATTATTAGTGGAAATGTGTAGATCAAAGAAATACGCATTTACTTCAAAATCTACTATCCATTATTTTATGTTAACAACGGGAAAATAAACATAACTCGGATTACTTATCATGGCAGACAACCTTCTAGCTGAACCCCCAAGTCTTTCTTATAGTGGAAAACGCATTGTTACCAACTTGAGGTTGCGCGGTACGCAACACCGCACCATATTCATGAAATTCTGTAGAATATTAGCGAAGCAAAAAAGCCAGCCCTAGTAAGCTCGAATGCAATCGAATCTCGAACGGCCACAATCGTTTGAGCTGATTGTACATTTGTGTTGGTTCGTAGGTCCATGTGACGTCACGCGTAGGGAATTGGTTAGCAATTGTGGCCTTTAGATGGCGCTGTTGGATGTGTCATGTAAGCCACTGCTTAGAGGTGGCCAGTTAATTACGATATAGACTCTCTGGGTGTGGTGAAGTAAAACACTGATTAACCAATGAATACTGAATGTGTGTATTTAGGACGCGGGAGCGTCCGACCAACGCCAGAACTGGCAGAGAAGAGTGAGCCCATGGCGGCTCTGCGCGACTTCACGAGAAGCCTCCCCACTCTCCACATACCGGAGGAGTGGGAGAAGGAATTGTACTGCGTCATACAATAGACCCTACAGTCAGGCGGGCAGCAGGACCTGCCGCGAATCTGCCGTCGATCTGCCGGCAGACTCTGCTTGGCAGGGTCTGCCGGCAGAACCGTAGTCGAATGCGGACGTAGGCTGCGCCGCAGCTGCCGGTAGATCCTGCCGCCCGATTTGGTTATCAGGGTCGTTTCTAATTGTTATATACTGATTTTTGGATAGTTCAGCTGTGATAAAAATGTTTAAGGCTGTTTCTGTTGTAAACACTTTTTCTTTCCTTAGTTTTTTTCCAATAAGTGCCTGAATATTGTCCCTGTATTTGTTTGTCTGAAGACATTGAAGTAAGCGCGACTTTTCATGCATTCCACCAGTTATAAAACTCAAATTCGTGGCGTTCAATAATTCTTCTAAGGAGGAGTTATTAACTAAAGAACGAGCTCTTCGTAAACGTCCACTACTGCTACACCCTAAAAATGTTTTTTTTCCTTTCCGTATTTGAACTATAGAGGATCTTGAACTTGTTGCTACTGATCTTGAATGGCTTGTGGTTGGAATTTCAGTGAGTATTGCATTCGGGTAAACAAAATCTTTTCCTAACCATTCTTCATTGCGTTTTAAAAATAAGGTTTCTCTATACTGAGACTGAATCCACCTCTTCTTCAATTTCCAAGCAAATTTTTTCAATGCAGTTTTTAATATTCTCAAATTTTGTGCTGAAATCTGAATCTTTTCTCTTATTTTTTTATACAAAAATAAGTAATCTCCCATATCTTGTGACGTATTTTTTAGTAGCGAGTATAAGTCCTTATGCTTACGAAATGCTTCCATACTTTTCAAATAATCAAGAGTCTGAATAATGGAAACGTTGCAAGTGAGAAATAGAAGATACTTTAGAAATAGATGATGTAACAAATTACTTACCAAATACAAGTGAGATGAAATGTGGTATAGATGTAAAAGAAAATAGAATTTAACTATATCTTAAACTTAACTAAACGAAAGATATATATATGTACTATACACTAACGCATTAATATACACTAAACACACTAAGGTATATACACATATATAATATATTAAACACAAACTGAACAAAATAAAATTTAAAGTGATAAAAACTTATAAAAATTAGAATGCAACTTTAAAATCTGTAGGAAATGGTTTGAAAACGTTACTGTACAGTCTCTGCTGGTACAGTTTCAACTGATTGGAAATGGAAAATAGAGGACTGAGTCGAAGGCTTATCTTCATCACAGCATAAACATTTCAAGTGCCGATAATCTAAACAATTCCTTCGAGGAAGGATGCAACGCATGAACGTGAAGAAAATGACGCGACGCTGATGACTTCAAACCGAAATATTTCTCGAAATCGGACGAAGTCGGAAGTGATTCTTGCATGATTGTATAGAGGAAGGTGCACTGAAAAGATTCCACCCTATAAAGATACGAGACTCGTTGGGACTTGAAAGATATTCCTTGTCAATTTTATAAAATGTCGCAATTTTCCTGACTGTTTTTAGAATTATTTTTTAATAGATTATTTAAATTAATTATTAACAGAAGATGATGTTTAGCGCAAAAGATTGGCCTTTAATTTAAACAAAACCATATTTGGCTGCATTCCTTTATTTTTCGACTTTTCCTTATAACTTGGAAACGAAAAGTTTCCCCAACATTCGATTTAACCACTGAAAAGGGCATTAAATAAAGTACCAAATGAATAGTTTTCAAATTTTTTTTTCAAAATTAAGTTACAAAAATTAAAAATAAATAAATAAATATGAAAAATATTAAATCATTAGAAAGGAATAATTTTATCCTATTTTTTGGTATCAATTTCATTCCGATATCTTAAAGAAAAGACCAAAATGGCGTCAAATAAGTGAATCCGGCCCACTGTGGACGTGGAGACAGGATGGAACTCGCAGTACGACATGCTGAGTCGCTTACTCCAGGTACAGCACGCACTTAATACAGTGTTGTGTCAGCGGGGAATGCCGGACATTATAACAAGTAGCGAGTGGTCCAGAATCGAAAAATATTGTGATTTACTCAAGTTATTCAAAGAAGCAACGCTGATGTTGACGGTGGAAGATTCTCCAACGTTATGCCGTTATATTTCGTCCATTAAATACCTACGGAAGTCGTTATCCTGCCGAATGGATGACACTATCCCGAACAATTACTCTCAATTCCGGCAAGACTTGTTAGAGGAGTTGAACGACAGGTTTGATTTCATCGACACGTCGGAAACTATGATAGTTGCAATGATTCTGGACCCTCGCGTCAAAGAACGGCTATTGTCGGCAGACGGCAAAGACTCCGCTTACACGACCCTGTATTCGTTTGCGAATAAGTACCTGGAGGTAAGCGGCGTAAATGTCGTGAGTGAGGAACGCGCATCGTCGAGCGAAACGTCAGGTAAGTGTGAAACAATGATAAGATTATGTGATAGCTATGTTCCATGTTGTATGTTATATATTTTGTTTCTATGACAGAATCAGCGTTAGGGACGTTAAAAGATTATTATGCCGATGTTGAGAGGCACGAACTCGAGATTCCGGATGACACGCTCCAAGCGGAGATCAAATGCTATATGGACCAAAAAATTATAGAGCTGGAATCGTGTATTCTGAAGTGGGAGAGGGATAATAGAACCAGATTTCCCACACTGGCCCGTGCGGCACAAAATATTTTGAGGGTGCCGGCATCGCAGGCTTATAGAGAGAAGGCTATTTTCGCGTGCCGGCAACATAGTCACGGAAAAGCGGACATGCCTCCTGTCGCACAGGGTGGAGCAGCTGTGTTTTCTGTCGGCGAATAGGCCTAAACAACAATGGTAAGTGCAAAGAAACCTTATTAATTTACTAATGTGCGATCTACGATCTCCATTGAGTTTTAACTATCTAACAGTCCCTGCATTTGTGTTCATTTTGTTACAGCAACTCTACGTGATGGAGTGTAAAGTACACTGGCACAAAATTGGCTCTTTTCAGAGCCACCATGATGTACAAAGTTCGACCGAGCAACCTCCCCGCGGTGTACATCGGGTAACGCTAATGCCGGCGGCACGTGACCTTCGCAGGATCTTTCAAGGTCATCGGAAGGTCAAACAAATACCAATACGATACTGTAGGATCACGGAAAATAGAGCCAGGGCGTCGGGGATCGAACCCGAGCCGCCCGCGTACTGATCAGTCGCGTTTGCCACCACGGCTACGCCGACTCTCTTCTCTTCGTCTTCCGTGTCCTCTCTTAATGGTGGAGGTTCTTGATCCCACAATACGTCCCCCTCATGTAATATAATGTAATCCATTGGCGTCACTTCCCTTTCGACACGATGAAGAAAAGAATTTCTTAATACGCTGTAATGGATATTTCACCAATCCAGCTTGCATCCCTCCCAAAAGAACCGGCCATCCGAGCGTAGAAGCAAGTGCGAAATAAAAGTAACGGTGCGCTTCCCGATTCCGCAGATGTACCTACCTAAGTAGCATTTCTGACGGAAAAGAATTGTCCAGCCTTTGGGCCTGCCATTCCTGGCGTAGACCTTTGGCAGGTAAGTATCTATTTCAACAGGCAGTGCCACCCGTGGCGCCAGTAAGACCGCCCCGGTCCTTGCTATTCCAGAGGGTTTTCTTCCAGTGAAAATCAGTAAATTTGCAAGCGCAATATCTTAAAAACCAGTGGAAATAAAGTGTATTGTTACGTCCCTACTTCCTATTCGGGGCCGCGATTTTTTGGGAGGTTACGTATTTAACCGCTTTTGAGCTAATCCAGGGATTTACGCTCTGGGATAGTCGAGACAACGTTTTTGATATTCAATATTATTATTCTGTGAAGTACCCTACCTTTCTTATTATGAGATTGGGATTAACTTCCACGAGATGGGACCTGATGAAACCCCTGATATCTCCTGGGCCTGGTCGGGCTTCGGGGTGGTCCACTCGCCAACAACCAGGGTTCGCCCAAATGCAGGGGGTTCGATCTCTTGCCTGACGATCGAAGGTGTAGCGATACCAAGAAGCTCGTCGCCGGTCGCCGGCGCTTCACGATAATAACAATTCAGTTTTCGTAGCTGCACTCGTCGCCCCGCACGATGATTCCTTGGCATTTGTCCTTTGGTATTTTAACCAGCAATTATTAATTGACCGATGCATCAATCTCCACCTTCCGCACCAGGTGCTACCGCGGGCAACGTTCTGCTCTTCAACAGCACCATCGGGGAAGGCAAGCTCGATGTAATTGCAAATATTTCATTAGAATTTATTAATATTTTACAAATCGCGTCTCTCAAGGTTTACGCTTGATTTCTGGTAAAACCGCGGGCCACGTTCTGCTCATAGGTAATACCATCATTCAACGCAACCCGTGAATTATCAGTGTACATTTTCGTAATTTATTTCATTTTAGCAAAAGACAAACGTCAAATCAAAGAGGATTGGAATTTGAGGTAGAACACTTCACTCACTGATTTAATGTAACAAAAATCAATTTTATTTACCGTTACGATGTCTACACTTCAACTTTTATTACTGTTTTGTTTTTTCTCGATTCAAAAGATTCTTGTAGTCTTTAACGTGTGATTGATGAGGAATTAATATAATAACTGAACATGATAACTTTTATAACATGGTAATAATCTCCGCGGGTGGTCCGATCCCTTTTTATAGGGCAATTGGTCACTCCTTCTCCAGGTTTGTCACATGACAATTAAGACGGTGGGAGATGAAATCGCCCAATCATCTGCCGTGGGATCCACCTGAAGAATTCTTTCCAGCGGGCTATCCGAGAGTTTTGTTTACTGCAGAATTTGAGCTATTGCGCGCCTATTTCGGTGTCTTCTGCTTTACTTAAGACGTATTTTTGCAGTTATACGAAACCCTCAGTAGCGTCGATAGTTAAATTCTTATTTTAATTCCTTTTTAGAAGTTTACGCTACTGGGTTTTCGATGTGCTCTGTACGATTGGTTTCGTACAGCCCACATACTAGGGATTGAAGTTAAAATACATCGGTTCCGTATTGGAGCTCGATTTACAGGATATAATAGGGAGGGCAAATTTGTGGCGATGATCAGGAGCGCAGCTTCGCGAAGGTGTCGACTCCGCTGGCGGAAGGGGCCTCTGACCCATCAGCTGGCGTCCACTGGTCCCCTTTGTGTGCGCACGACTGGCTAGCTGGTGTGCGGCTAGTAGCTGTGCGGCTACCTCCTTCATGCTGGTCCTCCTGCTCACTGTTGCCGTCCGTTGATTCTTGACTTGATTTCTTCTTGTAGATTACGGATTACAATGCCTTATCGGCAACACTTGTATACTAGGTGATTACAATACACCAAAGTACGAAATAGTAAATATATTCGATTTAAAGGGTTAGATAATAGTAGACTCCACGTCGCGGGACGTGACAGTATACATTATAGCTTATTGGATTTGTCTTGGAACGCACTATCAACTCAGGTCTTCAAAAAAAATAGTTCCATTTGAAAAACCGAACTTGACCATCGTATCTTTTAAAATAATAATCGAAAACAAAATTCGTTCGCGCTAATAAATTGCCCCCCTCGAACCATGCAATTCCCTATTTTTTTAATATTTTAATCGACAATACTTTAGGAGAAAACCGGCTGTCCAGTCTTAGGTGGGACACCCTGTATGTCTATACTGAATGTTCCATGTATATAATATGTAATGTATACGTATAACATGAATATAGTGTGTATGTAGTGTGTACATAGTATGCGTGCATCATGTATGAAGTATGTATGTAATCCAATGTACGAAATATGCTACAGCGTATAATTAAACTGTGCAAATGATATTTAAATAAAATTATTTTATTTCTTGTAATTTCATACGCTCTTGCAGAAGTATTCCCCATCCTCATTGAAACGGATTGGTACTGCGTCCTCAAAAACATTTATTATATACGAATGGGTTATCGCATAAAAAAATAATATCCTACATTTTAGATAAAACCATTAAGAATATGTGTACCAAGTTTGAAATAAATCGGACAAATAGTTTTCGATCTGCTCGAACTTCTTTCGGACCGCTCGTTTCTTTCGGGCCGCTCGCTTACGTAAATTCGAAGAAGAACAATCAATATTTACATTTATAAATTCATATACAATACGTCCCGTAACCAGTGCGCACCTATTAGGTGCGATATCAGAAAATTTTCTATATTTTCGACTTCTTTTTTCTGTAGAATCACCATATTCCGTATTGTGTTAGCGCTGAAAACAAATAGATGTGTTAAATTATTATTTACGAAACAAGACGCTAAACATTCGCACTTCGCGCATAACCCTATTTTTCTGTCTTGCAGATAATGTGACTCTCGATTTCCGTGACGTAGATAACTGGAAATTATTCAATACCATAATTACGTTTGCTTTCTGGATACATCGAGATGATTTGCCTGGATAGTGGTGGATGAAATTACTTTGAATATTCTTCGATCTTGCCGGCACTGACTGCCACTGCCAGCAACTGCCAGTGATTGCCATCTAAGACCTCGAAAACGAACGCAAACTGGACGTAGTGTCTTGACCAATCGCGAGTTTCGGTACTATGGTGCAGCCAATCCGAGCGTTGGTCAAGACTCTACGTCCAGTTTGCGTTCGTTTTCGAGGTCTGAGATGGCAGTCACTGGCAGTGGGAATCAGTGCCGCCAAGATCGAAGAATATTCCACGCGATTCTAAACTTCTGAATATCAATATCCAGATAAATCATCTCGAAGTATCCAGAAAGCAAACGTAAGTATGGTATTGAATAATTTCCAATTATCTACGTCGCGGAAATCGAGATTCACATTATCTGCAATACAGAAAATATGGTTATGCGCGAAGTGCGAATGTTTAGCGTCTTGTTTCGTAAATAATAATTTCACTCATGTTTCCTTATAAATATTACTGTTTGCAGGAGCATGCATGATCACCTAGGGTGTGTGCTGTGCGGAGATGGTGCTGAAGTAAGTATCGCATGTATCCTGTTTATATATACGTTACGTTTAATTTGATACTAATGTTCTATTTGTTTTCAGCGCTAACACAATACGGAATATGGTGATTCTACAGAAAAAAGAAGTCGAAAATATAAGAAATCTTCTGATATCAGACCTAATAGGTACCACTGGTTACGGGACGAATTGTATATGAATTTATAAATGTAAATATTGAATGTTCTTCCTCGAATTTATATGCGCTACTTATATTATTCTGTAACAATCGTAAAGAATGTATAAATATTTTTGGAAATAAGTAGAATTAATTATTTAATCCACTGCACAATCTGCTGGCAGGTTATATAGGGGTAGGGATACACCTACAGCAATAACGCTACATTTGTGTTGGTGTGTAGGGACGGCCATGTGTCGTCACCGGTATGGAATTGTTTGAAAAGTCTGGCCCTCAGATGCCGCTGTTGGCTGTGCCTAGCAAACGGCAGAATCTGCTGTCCATCTGCTGCCGATCTGACATCAGGATCTGACATCAGAATCTGCACCTCAGAACGCAGCCAAATGCGGACACAGACGACTACGGTTCTGACGTCAGATTCTGCTCCCCAAATCTGGCTATCAGGGATGATTGTGTCAGTGTAAATCCTACCCTTCTAATGTATCCTGCTGTGTCTTAGCAATTTTTTCAATTTTACAAGTGTTTCCTAATCTATTCTATGTTGCATAATCTTCTTTTATCACTTTCCTGTTCTTCCCATCTTTTCCTTCTCCCTATTATCTCCTGTAGAATAGCCAAGTTTTTCCTTCTCCTCTAATTACCTCTTTCCAATTCCTGTCACTCTCGCCACTTACTGCACGTATGCTTCAATCACGTGTTTCACTGTTTCTTCCTCTTTCTTACAAAGCCTACATACCCTTCCTTCTTTCATTAGCCAATATTTGCATGCCCTTGTCTTACTACCTTGTATGAATCTTCCTATCCTTTCTAATTCTCCTCTCCTTTTTTCTTTTTTCCTCCATAAGTATTTCGGCTTATCTCCTGGTTTCCTTGCCACCTCTCTTAATTCTCTTAGGAACTTTGACTCTTTTACTTTCATCCCTCTTTCTGGTTCGTGGATTTTTTTACTTATCTGCTCTATTTTGGTCCACACTTCTTCCCCATTTACTCTTCTTCTTTTCCATTCTTCATTTGACCATCCTCTGGTCTCTCCTTTCCAAGAATTTGATTCTCATTCTTGATCTCTTGTTTGATCAAAGTGGTTCAATACAAGTTCGATATACGTTCAGAGTGGTACGATACACGTTCAATACAGGATCAAAGTGGTTCAATACACGTTCGATACACGTTAAGAGTGGTACGATAGATGTTCAATACACGATCAAACTGGTTCAATACACATACGATACACGTTCAGAGTGGTACGATACACGTTCAACACACGATCAAAGTGGTTCAATACACGTTCGATTCACGTTCAGAGTGTTATGATAGATGTTCAATACGCGATCAAAGTGGTTCAATACATGTTCGATACGCGATCAAAGTGGTATTGGGTCTAGTCGAATGATGTGTCCAAAGAAGGAGGGGAAGAAGATGAGTGCTGAGAAGAAAAAAAGGAGAGGAAGGTCAGTGAATAATGCGAAAAAGATGCATAGGAGAGGATGGCCAGCGAAAATGCAGGTGGCGCTAAAGACATCCTACTTTACAAAGCTATGCAACTTTAGGCATGGATCCACAGGCGACAAATTGTATGAGCGCTGCGGGATCAGTTGTCTTCAAAGCTTGATAGCTAGCAGTTAAATTTTTTTGAAGTGGCAATTTTTATGTGCAAATAATGGGATTAACGCGGATTGTACCCGAGTGGGGCCCCGAGTCATGTCGGGACAACCCTAAGGTATTAAGGGGGTAGACACGTCACGTGACCTGGCCGATTCGGCAGGTCGGTATTACAGCAGGTTTTTTCTGCACAGAAATGGTAATACCGATAGATCGACGATTGCCCGGTAAACGCGAGAGGGAGCTGTTTGCTATTTCCGCATTCTATTCTGAATAAGAAAAGAAATTCTCAGCTGTTGCGTTGTACTTATAAAAATTTTAACGGAAAGTCGGTACTGCAAACGTAGAAAATTCATTGTACATTTTAATTACTTGAAATGTGCTTATGCTACAATATTCTACGTTAACAGTAAGGAATTATAAGTGAAAAGGAAAAATAGATGAGGGGATGTCCCCAGAAAATGAAGTTTGTTAGGTTAGACATTTTTTTACTAGCAAAGCACCGAAACAGAACATGAAATACACTCATTACACGTCCTATGCAGAAAGCAGTTATGAACAAACATTATATATAAAATTGTAAGGAATCGATTGACGTCACTTTTGCAAAGATCTGATTAGAAATTGCAGAACTTCAGATTCGTCACTGCTTAGCGTGCAACATTGTATAGTCCCGCTGGTTTCGAGCGTCGAAGCCCACAAAACTCAGCGAGACACATGATTGTCGGCGAGCATCGCGTTTGACGACTCTAGTTAGAGAATCACCCCGTATAAATGCTAAGAAACGATAGTGTGAAGCGGCGTGCGTTTCAACTGCACATTGACAATATCGTAGATTCTAGGGCAGGCCTGCACAGCAAGGCTGTGGCGGGCAAGCGCGCTCTCGATTGCTCGTGAGCAAAGCGAAGAGCGACGCCGTGAGCAGTTCCCCCACCCTGTGGCCAATAGCTGTCGTAGTATGCGTGTAAACTGTAATGTGTGTTGCTGATGTTCCGCGGCACACTTCACTCACGAACACTCCCCACCACGGCCCTCACGGCACTGTCGCTCATAAAGGCGTGGCCTAGTGCTTTACGATGATCTTTCCGCACGCGTCCGAAAATTTTTGCCCGGCGAGCATTCAGCTGTGCACGCCTGTTCTAGGGCCTAGAATATTAGTTCCGTATTACGATGTTCTTCACCAGAGCACTGCATTACTGATGAAAATGATGCCAAACATGGAGCAATTCGGTCTATTTTTAGTGAACGTAGTGTGTGTGTGTGTCCTAATCATGTATCATAAGAAAAAATAGACCGAATTGCTTCGCGTCTCGACTCATTTTCGTGGACATAAACTCACCAATCCATCGGTGGTAACACTCTTATCAAGGTGTAATGAGAAATATGAACATTTTCATATTCAGTACTGGATGACTCAATTCGCCGTCGACCGAGGGCTCTAATAAATGTGCATTTATTTGGGAAACCAATGCCGCGTCACACGTGACACCTACTCGCGAACAGATATATGTATGTACGAGAAGAAGCAATGCAATTTCCCGATGACTTGAAGCAACATTTCAATAGGTAAATGCATGAAACTCTGGGATCAGGATTTCCCAACCAAGTGATGCATATGTAAGAACTGGCAAAATTCAACAATAGTTTGTCGTCTAAATTTTACAATTAAAGTATTTGTTTGACATGAATATAAAGTTTGTCAGCAAAGTCTTTCTCGAATTGAGTTCTATATAAGGCTGACTTTCCTTCGCCATGAAAAGTCCCCTCTTGTCCTGCACGCTGGCAAGAAATCGACGCTCGAAACCAGCTGGGCCATACAATGTTGCGCGCTAAGCAGTGACAAATCTGCAGTTCTGCATTTCTAATCAGATCTTTGCGAAAGTGACGTCAGTCGATTCCTCATGTTTTCTCGATCAAATTGGCCCCAAAAATGATATAATTCGGACCAAAATTAAGGAAATTACGTGAAAAATTGTTAGCAGAATTGAAAGCCCGTTTTCTTAAAAATAGTCCGATTTAAATTATTTTCGGTCAATTTAATCGGGAGAATGCCAGGAATCCATTTGTGGCACATTCATATTGATACGATGAAAAATAAACAAATTCTGTTTCTTTATAATCGATGACACATCGCCGAGCACGGCGATCTCGCGCGGCTCGGGACACAAAGGTTCTCGTCGGTTATTCGAACTTCTAAGATCGTATTCAGATTTATTGGCTGGTGAGTTTCGTAACTAGGGGTGTGCGGTTACCCGATTTTTCGGGCTCGGGACGGGCCGGCAACTTTCGAGCGGGATCGGGCGGGGTCCCGATACTTTCGTATTGCTCGAGATCCCGACAGTTTCGGGACCCCGAGACTCGATTCGGGCTACAAGCATAGCCGCCATGAGGGGACAATTAGATTTCAGGTCGGCTCGGCAAAACTCGGACGCGATCGGACGATATCGTTACCAGTAATAGATTAAAATTATTACCTGAGAACATAGAAAAATTATGTTTCTTACACGTTAATTTGAAATAATAAAATATTCGCCTCCTGTATATTGTAATTATTATGAAACATCCAGGAAATATTCCTTTTTGTATGCTTATAGTTCGTACGTTTTCTATTTTAAATCTGAACCTATCCGGAAAAAGATAATACCCTATATATTCCCTATACATAAAGTACTAAGTATGAAGTATATTTTATTCAGATTTTAAAATATTGTCGATATAAAAATAGTCTTCTATATGGACGTATTCAGTATTCACAGACTATTTGGTAGCAATGAAAATACATATATATGTAAATAAATAATAAGATACAAATTATGATTCAACAGGAGACAGAAAGGTAAAAACTTATCACTCTGGTATCGATATAAATGATATACATAATTCTTTCCGTCTCGGTCCCCTCGTAATAGCTGGCTTTCGAGCCGATTGCGTCCGAGTTTTGCCAAGCCGACCTGAAATCAAATTGCCCGCTCATGGCGGTCATGCTTGTAGCCCGAATCGAGTCTCGGGATCCCGAAACCGTCTGGATCTCGAGCAATACGAAGGTATCGGGACCCCGCCCGATCCCGCCCGAAATTTTCCGACCCGTCCCGAGGGCCGAGAATCCGAGCTGTGGGACGATCCGCACACTCCTATTCGTAACGCGTATTCTCTTTTCATCGCAGAACACGAGTGAGCCAGAAGTGGTGGGGATAGCGCCAAGCTTCTGTCATGTATAGGCCAAACCGAGCTGCAGCGTAGAAATACACGCATCAGAATAGGTGTGCCTTAGGCATTAGCTCCGAAAAAATTCAGAAGCTTTATTGGTCAGAACATTGATTCTTTTTCGATTGCTTCATCTCGTATTGGTCATGACAGCCACACGGCTACGTTCAGACGGAGCCGAGCAGCATTCCCGTTACCCCACCATACCCTTGGGTGGCCTCGTAACTCCAACAGACAAATCCACGATCGTCAGATGGTGGTGGCTGATTTCTCCTCGATCGCTGTTCGCGAAATCGAATCGACCGGCTAATATATCTGAATACGACCTTAGGATAAAGATAAAATGAAAGATGAAAAATTATTCGAAGCCCAAGATGAAAGGCCTTCGAATAAACAAAGGAAACTAATAAATACCCGAAGCTAAATAGAATTTTAGATTTAGGGTACACACACCCTCCCCCAAACCTCGTGTCGATCGGCCACAGGGGCCATTCGGAAGTATACTCTTTTAATTAAATAATACCCATCTCTGCATAGGAGCGTAAAGAATTACAAAAAAAATCAAGGAGTCAACTGTTGACCGATTTGGAGACTTTTCCTTGTTATATGTTATATACAATAGTCGGAAGAATAATAATAAAAGCAATAATCGCAAATAATTGCTGTAACTTCGACATTCTGAAAATATGGTATCAGTAAATTACTACTTCCAGTGTTATTAATGAGTTCCAATCTCTTTTTTTATTTGAAATAATGTGGCCATATAATTATAACATATATTCGGCAGCGGTGATGTATGTGTTACAGTAAAAGCGTGAATTTAGTAAATGTACACAGTTTCCAGCAGTTTCTAGTCAATGTATGCCTAAAATGCATATAATCTAACCTACAATCGTCCAAAAATACATAAATTGACTGTATCACGCTTTTGCTGTGGCACATGTATCCAGCTAACGCTTCAGTTTTGCTATGATTCCACGTTGGCAGTCCTCCCGAGTAGGCGCCATCTCGTATCCACTAGCTCAACTAAATTTGTCACGTGACTTGCTCTGTATTATCGCCAATATGGCGGAACTCGTATTTGGGAATGCAATCACGGGCTGACGTTGTTTGTCCTTACATGAGCAAATTTTGGGCTGGGTGAGGTCTCATTCGAAAGAGGAAGGTTCAATGCATCCCGCTCTGCTCATCGT
This sequence comes from Andrena bucephala, assembly GCA_947577245.1. NCBI lineage: Eukaryota > Metazoa > Arthropoda > Insecta > Hymenoptera > Andrenidae > Andrena > Andrena bucephala. The sequence continues at coordinate 72,760,652 of OX387716.1, forward strand.
TTGAGTCAGAAAACTCTTTTAGAGACCTACAAATACATGGAATCTGCGAGTGCATTTTGTCGATTTTTTCTCTACTTTGGACACTCGTATTATTACATATCAACACAATCTCTTTGAACCATGAGCAGAGCGGGCTGCATTGAACCTTCATCTTTCGAGTGAGATCTCGCCCAGCCCAAAATTTGCTCGTATAAGGACAAACAACGTCAGCGCGCAAACCCATGTTTCGGGCCAGATTGTGTCGGTATACAGCGCGCTGCATTACCCGTGTCTACCCCCTTAAGGCACTTTAGAATATTTTGACATTTATTACGTTTTTTAATATGCCAATATTATATTGTGACGTAGCGTCCCAGCGCGAGGAATCGAGCACACGGCGGTGCGAACGGGAGTGAGCGAGAGGCCGAGCGCGCGGGCGACCACAGTCGAACACGACCGAACCGGCCCGAGGCGCGCCGGTCTCGCGACGCGTCAAATGACGCTCACTCCCCATTGCGCCGCTAGATCGCGTCGATTTCTCGCTGCTGGGAATTTCCAAGAATTCGGACATAAGCCCCGGCGTCACGGAGCCAAGACAGTTCGAGTGGGGCTACGGATCCCCCTCCTAGACCGCCTGCCTGGATGCTGCCCGGTGCAAGCACACTAGCGAGAAATTCCGCATACCCGCCGATCATATGATCGCCTGTTCTCTCCTTTCCGCTACCGTTCCGAACCGAGACGCCTGGAAGTTGCCCGGTCTCTTTCCTACCACCGATTCCGACAAGAGACGCCTGGAAGTTGCCCGGTCTCTTTCCTACTACCGACGCCGACAAGAGACGCCTGGAAGTTGCCCGGTCTCTTTCCTACTACCGAGTCCGACAAGAGACGCCTGGAAGTTGCCCGGTCTCTTTTCCTCTAGCGACTCCGACAAGAGACGCCTGGAAGTTGCCCGGTCTCTGTCTCTCTACCGCTCCGACAAGAGACGCCTGGACGCTGCCCGGTCGCTGTCCTACCGTTCCGATAAAGAGACGCCTGGACGTTGCCCGGTCTCTTTATCGCTACCGCTCCGCCAAGAGACGCCTTGACGTTGCCCGGTCTCCTTCCTACCGTTCCGATAAAGAGACGCCTGGACGCTGCCCGGTCTCTTTCTCTCTACCGCTCCGACAAGAGACGCCCGGCCGGTGTTCGGTCTCCGGCCCGTTCCAATAGCGAGACGCGCGGCGTACCGTCAGACCGAAACGAACGAGAACGCGTAGCGACTCATGTAAATAGTGTATATAGCCTCATCTGTAGGACAAGTCAATAAACGCAATATTCATCACTTCATAAGCATTCTATCACACCCTGGCGTACCGACTGAGTCTATCCCTACGAATTCTTATACCCGGAGGAGCAACCGTCACAATATCGTGGGTTTCTATGTTTTAGGACTCGCCACCACCATCGCCCCACTGTTCGCCCGATTGGGCTTCGTCGCCGTCGCCGCCTTCGTCAAGTGATTTTTTAAGTTTTACATTTTATTTTATTATCTTTTATTTTATTATTACTATTATTATTACTATTATTACTTTAATTACTATTATTATATTTTTTCTTTTATTATCTTCTATTTTATTATTATTACTATTATTATTATTCCTTTTTTTCTATGTAACAATATATATTTCTTAAACATATATTATTTCCCAATTTTATTTACCCGTCTTCCTCCTTCTCTCCACATCTAATTCTAAGATTCGGCGTTTCCGAAAAAAGTTTTATATTTCGTGCGTTCTTCTGTCATGTCCTAGGTGGCGTTGGTTAGGACTGTGACGATATGGGAGGATATGGGAAATGTTGGGCGCGAAGACCAATTACTGCAAGAAACATTACAAATGTAATGTCTGTCAAGAATCTGGTCATTTTTCAAAAGAATGTCCCAAGGGAGAAAAGAAAAGCGGAAAGTCGTTCATTTCAATAAATCTGTCCTCGGCTGAAATTAACAGTATTTCAGATGATCAGGATTCATGGTACAAGGATAGTGGAGCCACGCATCACATGACAGCTAACTTACATTGGATGACAAATATAAAATCTCTAAGGGAGACGACATTAGTCAAAATTGGAGACTCGACTGAACTACAGGCTGTGAGTACAGGTGATGTTGAATTGTCAGCCTATGATGGTGAAAAGTGGTATCCTATTACTCTTCGTTAAGTATTATTTGTGCCAAATTTATCATTTAACTTATTTTCACTCACCACTGTATTGGATAAGGGCTATACTCAGCAGACAGATGCTAAAACTTCCAAAATTTTGGAAAATGGAAAGACGGTACTCATTGCTGAGAGGAGTGGAGATCTATTCCGTATGAAAGTTCGTCAAGAAAAGGAATATGGCTTGACAGCAGTCTCGATTAAGGTCTGGCATGAACGTTTTGCTCACCAAAATGTTGGATATATCAAAGATATTTTAAAAAGGAATAATATAACCTATATCGACGATTGGAACGGATATGTATGTGATGGCTGTGCTTATGGTAAGCAATGTCGTGTGTTACGTGAGGGCGTTGATTTTATGTGACCGAGCGGTTGAGTCGAATTTTCTCACGCAACGCTTAACAATTTTTAAACAGATTTTAATAATTTTACATAATCAGATTATTATGCAAAAAAGCAGGATTGTTTTGGGTACGGCTTTCGTCTACAACCCATACAGGTTGCCCAATCGGGATGTGGTATCTTGGCAAGACAGGTTCGAACAGAATGAGACGATATTTAAGTAAATATTACCATGTATTACAAAATAAACAAGAAGGAAATGTTTTGAAGGTGGTACAAAATGGGGATTTACATGGGTTTTTGATAGAGTCGTAGAACACGCAAGTGTTCTACGGACGACAATTGATCGAGGGAAACCCACAACTCATTAAATGAGTTGGATCAATGATTGCGCGGCTGTGTGATACTACACATTCTAGATAAATAGTTTCGGGGAAAATAGCGTGATCGGCGCTTTTTAATAATCGAATTCGAACAATTCACAAATGCAGTATACGCGGAAAACAGGAATTAGGCATAGTAAAAACCACTCACCGATTTTACACGAAGATTGTTAAGGGTTTCAATGGCTTACTCTCTCACTCTGTCTCTCTCTCTGAGGATGTTAACCTCTCGCTCTATCTCTCTCTGTCTCTGTGACCTGGATGGGGCCTGCGGTACACGGAGTTGAAACGCAGGACACTTCACACGCTACACCAATGTCGATGTTAAGTCCCGATGTATTGTATTTAAATATTAATCACGAGAAAATATAAATAAAGATTTAAACGGTAGAATTTAAAACAGTGAAAACGCAAAATATATATATAGTCTCTACGGGGACTGAGTCCTTCCACGCACTACAAGACAACGATGGAACTCCGGCTCAACGACTATTTTATACAAAATAGGATTGTCCCTCGGACAGAACAACTGCGCACTACGCGACTTGCTAGCCGACTGCCAAAATATATAATGATTTAAATGAACAATGATTAAATAAGTGAGTTTTTCGAGAACTAAGTCCTTCCACGTTCACTGTGATACGGTGGAACTCCGGCTTATAGACCGATTAAACAATGCGGCAATATGTCCTCGGACAGAACGACTACGCACTATGCGATTTAACAGACGACTGCCACGAGCAATTGCAGGGTAGGCCCGAGCACTCGGGCCTCCGGACAAAGAGCGCCAAAATCGCTGATTCTGCACCTCGTGCACACGGGCCCAACCGTCGTCGCTCGGAACGTTCCCAGCATCCAAGTTGTTATCGCGCTCGGCGTTCTAAGAACGTCGACGGTGTTGGGAGATTTTCGCATGGAAGAACGCAGTGGCGTAACGGCTCATATAAAATTATTATTATAATATGGTTTGTAGATTATTGGCAATTGATTGAGGGGGACTCCCACAACACGCAATGGTTGGATCAGATGCCAATAATAGTGTAACAGAAATTTAGCAGGGAAGAAAAATATAAAATGGCCTACTACAATGCTTAGGCTTCGGAATGCTTATCACACAAGGCGTTCTCGGAAAGCCGCACGGCGTTGACAATTTTGCGTGGGACAATATGCCGCGGCGTGACAGACTTCAAGCTGAGTTAAAATCGTAGCTATTGAGAGCTTTCACAGATAATTGACTATTGATCGAGGGAGATTCCCATAACACGCAGTGGTTGGATCAATTGTCGACATCTGTGAATTGATAATGAATTTGAAAAAGTAACCGGCACGTAACACGTGTCTCGCATAGATTAAATCCGATAGTAGCAAAAGAGTGTCTCGATGTCGTTCATGTGGATCTTGGTGAAATGAATGAATATTCTTTAGGAGGTTCCAAATATTTTTTGATTTTTAAGGACGACTATAGTCATTTTAGAACAGTTTATTTCTTGAAACAAAAGTCTGAAGCTGTAAATAAACTAGAAGTCTATTTAAATCTAGTTGAAAATCAGTTTAATCGTCAAGTTAAAATATTGAAGTCTGATAATGGAACTGAAATAAAGAACACCAAAAGTAGAAGTATGCTTGAGAGATTAGGCATTTTTCATCAAAGATCAGCAGCATATACACCTGAACAAAATGGAAGAGTTGAGCGTGAAATGCGTACATTGGTAGAAGCTGCTCGAACCCAATTACACGCAGAAGGCTTAGATACTAGGCTGTGGGCAGAAGCCTTAAACTATTCAGTATTCACAATAAACCAAACAGGTACAAGCTCAGTCAAAGGCAAAAGTCCAGCTGATCTGTGGTTTGGTCGTCGTATAAGTATTAAACATTTCGGCTGTGAATGTTATGTTTTAAGTCCTGAATGCCAGCGTAAGAAATTAGATAAGAAAAGTAGTTATAGCATATTCGTAGGATATGATGTTGAAGAACAGGGATTCAGAGTTTATATTCCTGAGAAAGGCGAAGTTGAGGTATCGTGCAATGTCGTGCAAAGTACAGTTGAATTAAATTTAAGCTTGAATGAAATTCAAGATGAAGAAAGTAAAGAAAAGGAATTGTTAAAGTCAAATAAAAAGTCAAACCCAAATGTTGATCGACAGGAGGAGAGTGATTCAGAAAGCGTCAGCAGTACTTATGAGAGTATAGAATCTGAAGAGGAACAAGAGGTCCATGATAGTCAAAACCTGTCTAGTCCAAACTTAAGAGATAGAAGGCAAATAAAGCCTCATCCAAAGTATAATGACTATGAAGTAAATTTTGGATTGATCGGTGAAGTTGAAGATATGTCAGTCGAAGAAGCTTTAAGAAATCCACAATGGAAGCGAGCAATGCTTGAAGAAATAAATTCACTGAATCAGATGAAAACTTGGACGTTAACTGAGTTGCCTGAGGGTAGAAAACCCTTAACTTGTAAATGGGTTTTACGCATAAAAGGAAATGGACAAATGAAAGCCAGATTAGTAGCCAGAGGGTACGAACAAAAACATGGATCGACTATACAAACACTTTCGCACCAGTTGCACGTTATCCAAGTATTCGTTTACTACTTAGTTATGCAGCAAAGGAGGAGACTTACATCAAAACTTTTGATATTAAAACAGCGTTCCTAAATGGCGAGTTGACTGAAGAAATATTTATGACTCAACCAGAGGGTTTTGAGGATGGTTCGGAGAAGGTCTGTAAGTTGCAGAAAAGTTTGTGTGGATTGAAACAAGCCCCAAGGTCCTGGAACGAAAAGCTTACATGTTATTTGAGAAGTCTGAAATACGAAGATACAGATGATGATCCTTGTTGGTTCTATAATAATTCTAAATCTGTGTTAATTGCATTATTTGTGGATGACGGATTGATAATTGGAAAGGACGAGATTGAAGTAAATGATGTATTGTTAAAACTAGCAAGAAAATTTGAAGTTACGTCTGAGAGTCCAAAGCAAGGGAAATTGTATTATGTGGGTATGGAAATTTGCTTAATGAGAAATGGAATTTTCGTAAACCAGCTAAGTTACACAAGGAGGATTCTGGACAAATTCGGTTTTGCTGAAGCGTATCCAGTGACAACACCAATGGAACCTGGAATGATTACCGAAAAACATACGAATGATAAAGAATTAAAGGGTAAAATGTACAAAGAAGCAATTGGCAGCTTGCTCTACTTGTCCACAATATCTCGTCCAGACATAAGGCTGCCGTCTGAAGTTTGTTTTGGTCCGAATCGATCGAAGCGTCCCCAGTAAACAAACGGACCCTAATGAAATTACTCCGATCGATAAAAAGAATTTGTACAGCAATGACATCTTCAGGTACTCTGGGTAGACGAATTTTTTACGCATAGTTGCCACATGTTCTGTACTCTCTGTCTCTGCCGCGCTGTTGCCACAGAGTTCTCTCTTTTCATCGAGAAGTCTTGAAGGAATACAGCACGAGAGCTGCGTCTAGCGTTAGAGCCTCCCTGAATGTAGCAATAATGAAAGATAGAGAGGTCCGGGAGTGTAAGAAGGAAAGATGGAAAGATAACCTGACACAATTTGAACTATCATTATTAACGAATAACGATATTACACATAAAATTTATTTGCAGAATTGAAAGCCGGTTTCGTTCAAAGTACTTAGTCCGATTCAAATTATTTCCTGTCAATTTAATCGGCAGAATCACTTTCATATTGATACGATGAAAAATAAAGAAATTCTGTTTCTGCATAATCAATGATATGTACATCGCCGAGCAACTCCAGGCAACAGATTAGACGGGTGAGCGATACAATGTCGCTCGGCTCGAGCTTCGGGTGACCTCAAGAATAGAGGCCCTCGATTAAAAAAATTATTTGTGACCGACGGATGAATTCCCGTCGAATAAACTGATTCATCCGTGGCATTTCAAATAAAACTAACTCTGGGTTATTTTTATTCGACGACAAATAAATATAAAGTCTCTTTAATTTGATAGTTTATTTCAATAATTTATGAAAGAATACTAATTTGGGTATCAATATCCCTTCTAAACTTCACAATTCTTATTGTCTTCTCTCATTCGGTGCAATATTTCTGTTTACTTGTGAAAAAATATAATGATATGATTGTTCAATGATTTGTATATTTTGTGTGTTTTAATAGAATGTAAAACTTTCTATCGTATCGGCATGAATGTTTCAGTAACATACTGCTGTGATTTCCCAAATGAAAATGAATTTAAACACGGTATAAATCAGATTATTTTTAAACGAGTTTATTCAGCTTCGACCCTCGGTTTGTTTGTATATTTTTTGTATGTTTGATATATGCATGGTAGAAATCTGGCAACTGAAATTTAACCAACTTCTAACTATCGGGTTGTCTTGAAACTTTGCAGACGTGCGTAGTTTGGAGGACAATACAATATTTAAAAAAAATTAACCCCGAATAGGTGGAAAAATTACCCACTCATCAATAAATATAACCCATAACCACAAAACGACTTGAAATCAGCCACTTGCGTTCTTTGCGAAAACGACGAAAAACCGCTTCGTTCTGAACGCTAGTGGAATCGCGATTTCCGTAGTAAATACACAAATCGAGAAGTGATTCGTTACGTTCGAATAGGAAAAAATTGTAGTACAGAGACTCGAACTGGGATCAGAAGCCACCGCCGAACAGCCCAAGTCCTCGCTGGTCGGGACCGGCGCACAGTGGGGCAAAGTGGCGAAGTTTGTTTCAAAATCAAAGAACTTTTGATAGAAATGAGATAGAGTGATGATTTTTTTTAAAATTAAAGCTGAAAGATTGCAGAATAAGGAAAAATTAATGAAATTATGGTACGAACGTTTCTTACCATTGAAAATCTGTGTTAAACTTGAAATTTTACAACAAAAATATGTTTTGTCCAATACCATGTTCGGTTAGAATTTTTTCTTGACATGTTGTACATCATTTCCTATAGATTTTGTCGCACTGATTTCAAATCCGTTCGCAAAATTTGTCTACTACCTCAGGATTTTGAAAAAAAAACGATTTAAAGTTTAACACAGATTTTCAAAGGTAAAAAACGTTCGTATCATAATTTCATTAATTTTCCCTTATTCTGCAATCTTTCAACTTTAATGCAATCTTTTAACTTAATTTAAAAAAGAAATCATCACTCTATCTCATTTCCATCAAAAGTTCGTTGATTATGAAACAAACTTCGTCACTTTGCCCTACTGTGCGGCGCGGCGTTGAGCCCGTATCGCGAACAGAGCCATAATTCCCAGTGTTCGTTTCTCGCTTCTTTCTGGCCGAAGGGGGGAGCGAGATGGAACGCTTTGCCTGCGCGACGGCCGCGAACGCAAAGGACGGAGTTGTCAGGCGTCCGAAAGACGGAGCGTGACAAAACATCATCCCGTCGTTGTATCTCGTACCGCCCTCGCTCGCTTTCAGTGCCTCTCGCTCGCTCTCGCCTTCGCCGGACAAGAGTGAGACAGAAGTGGTGGGAATAGCGAAAAGTCCACATCGTTTACACCAAACCGAGCCCGTAACGAGACAGTACTGTAGTATCTTTTATTTGAGTTTATCCAGATAATATCTTTGCCCATTTCTATTCTCCAGCCGCTTCGCCGTGATTCATTCAAACCTCCCTTACGACAAAATAGTAATAGGGGAAATGCGGCAACAGCGCGATTCGACTCTCGATACATCTCGGCAACTTTGTCTTTCCTACATTTATCGGCTAGATTGGACTTCCACCGGTTTTGATGGTACAATGCACGAATATACCATCAACGCCGGTGACGGAGAATCCTTGAAGCTTCATTCTGTCATTTCTCGAGTCTGTCTCAGTACACGAGTCCTAAATTCATTATTATTTCAACGTACGCTGCTTATTAGCGTTCAAACGCACCGTACCCGTTTGCACGAATGTCTACTGGAGGCAACTATACCCGCAAACACTTCCTTCTTGCCGATTCCAGGGCGAAAGATGAAAACTACGGTTTGCCTACTACACGTGCATACACAGGGCCGGCGGATCCATTATGCAAGTTACACGCCGCATAAGGGCGTCAGCCTAATGGGACTCTAAAAAACTATATCGCACGCTTAATAATAAAGGAATCCAACCCCCACAGTAGTAAGGCTAGGCCGGTTCTAACCCAGGTCCTCTGAGGGGAGCGCGGGGGCGGGGAGAAGTGAGGGCGCGCGGGGGAGCGCGGCGGAGGGAAACATGGGCGCGGGGCCTGCGGGGAGAGGAAGACAGGTTGCGCGCGCACGAGCCGCAGAGTGGGGGAAGCCGCGATGATGGAGGGGATCAGTCCGGACCGAGCCGCCGCGGAGACCTCTCCAGACCGGACCCACCGTCGGAAATTTTTCAGAGGGGGAATAACCCCCGAAAAATCTCTTTCAGACCTTGGCCCACCCCCGAGAACTTTTTTCAGAGGGAGGGAATGACCTTGGCCCACCCCCAAATATTTTTCCAAACCAATATGTGATGGAATTTTCCCCCCAATGCAGAGAAATAATAATTAATTTTTATCGGATAAAGTCGGGAAAGATCGGCTTTTTCACACCGCGTCTTCGGGGACGAGAAAGAGACAGAGCATTACTTTAAAGCTAAATTCTAGGGAGGGAAAGAGACAACACTACATAGGGGTACAATCGCTTTCGTTCTAAAGCTAACGTGATTTCTCATAATGTTTTTTTCAATATTAGCGTCGCGGCGTATCGCGCAATCGCGTGTAATTTGACTCCCCTGGAGCAGCCGTGCAGGATGATACCATTATCACGGCATGAAGAAGGCGCGAAGAAAATGTAATACCCGAAAAATCTCTTTCAGACCTTGGCCCACCCCAAAATTTTTTTCAGACCTTGGCCCACCCCCGAAAATTTTTTCAGAGGGAGGGAATGACCTTGACCCACCCCCGAAAATTTTTTCAGAGGGAGGGAATGACCTTGGCCCACCCCCGAAATTTTTTTCAAACCAATATGTGATAGAATTTTCCCCCCAACACAGAGAAATAATAATTAATGTTTATCGGATGATGTCGGGAAAGATCGACTTTTTACAAACCATGTATTCCGAGGATGGGAAAGAGAGAGAGCATTACTTTTAAAGCTAAATTCAAGAGAGGGAAAGAGACGCCACTACGTAGTGGTACAATCGCATTTTATTCTACAGCTAACAAGTTTTCAAAGCGTTCCGATTTAGTGTCGCAGCGTATCGCGCGATCGTGGGTAATTTGAATCTCATGGAGCAGCCGTGCAGGGTGACGTCATTTGGCAGTGCGAATCATAGAAAGAATTATGCGGCGTCAGCAGAAACTTTTTTCCATACCAATATGTGATGGAATGTTTTCCCCAACACAGAGAAATAATAATAATTTTTTAATCACCGATATAGCGAATTATTATGTAGCAAACAGACATATTTTTCCGAACCATTATGTAGCACGCATTCTAAAGCTAACATGTTTTTAAAGTGTTCTGATTTAACGTCGCAGCATATCGCGCGATCGTGTGTAATTTGACTCCTCTGGAGCAGCCGCGCGGGATATCAGTTGGCAGCATGAAGGGGCACGAACAAAATGTAATAATTTTTCGGAAACTTCGAATCTTAGAATTAGTAGGCGAGGAGAGAAGGGGGGTGATGGGTAAATAAAATTGAGAAATAATATACGTTTAAGACATATATATATATATATATGTATATTTTTCTATACAGTGTGTCCGCGGGAAAGCTAAACAGCCGGCTTCCTCCTAAACTATTGGAGATAAAAATATAAAAAAAATAGGGAATTGCATGGTTCGAGGGGGCCAATTAATTAGCGTGAACGAATTTTTTTATCGATTATTATTTTAAAAGATACGATGGTCAAGTTCGGTTTTTCAAATGGAACTATTTTTTTTTAATACCTGAGTTGATAGTGCGTTCCAAGACAAATTCAATAAGCTTTAATGTATACACTTTATTTTCACTGGTTTTTAAGATATTGCGCTTGCAAATTTACTGATTTTCACTGGAAGAAAACTGTCTGGTATAGCACGGACCGGGGACGGTCTTACTGGATCCACGGGTGGCACTGCCTTTTGAAATAGATACCTACCTGCCAAAGGTCTACGCCAGGCCCAAAGGCTGGACAATTTTTTTCCGTCAGAAATGCTACTTAGGTAGGTACATCTGCGGTATCGAGAAGCGCACCGTTACTTTTATTTCGCACTTGCTTCTACGCTCGGATGGCCGGTTCTTTTGGGAGGGATGCAAGTTCGATTGGTTAGGTTAGGAGGAGTGAAAGCTGTTAGACTAAATTTCAATCATAGGGAACAGATTGTATCAGAACCATTCGGATTTGCATTCCTCACAAACGGCTGCTCTCTTGAAGAGGCCCTCTTCACAGCAATGCCCACCTTCTCTCGCACGGAATACGTTAACGCTTGCTTTTCTTCTGATATTGAAGCTCGTGTTTATACTCGAGAGGACCACCCGTCGACAGCGGGCTACCCCTTTTCTTCCTGTGTCTCTCCACGAGCCGTGTTGACGGTGGATTGTAGGAGCGTAGATATCTGGATGCCAGTTATTGAATTCAGGAGACGATGGAAACATTTTATTACAAAACACACATGTACTATAATTAAAGTAAATCGTATTCCTCTCGGGCAGGAGTACCGATAATGATCGGACTTGCGCCCCACTTCGCGCAGACCAATTACACGGAGGATAGTCGGGTCACACACTGCCCAAATGATACAGGGTAATTCTGGAGCAACGCCCGTCAAGGAGATGCGCTGGCACCCCGTGGCGAGGACAGACCTTCGCTGTGCCTCACCCGATTTTTATGGCTTTTTTCCGGAAGAAGGTACGAATCCTGGGTCGAACGTAGCGAATTGAAGTCGACCCTCCGCAGTCGAGGGTGAATTATCCATTACAGCGTATTAAGAAACCCTTTTCTTCATCGTATCGAAAGGGAAGTGACGCCAATGGATTCCTTATGTTTTTCTGACGAAAATCATACCAAATGTCATGCAAATCGGACTACTTTGACACAAGCAATTTGTATTCCTTATATAAGAGTTGTCCGATTTCCACGACACTTGGCGTGATTTTCATCGGAAATCCCCAAGGAATCTATCTGCGACACTTCCATATCCATACGATAAAAAATAAAGAACTATTTTATTTCCTAACCAGATACAGGGTAATTATGGAGCAACGCCCGTCAAGGAGATGCGGCGGCCTGGTACCCCGTGGCGAGGACAGTCCTTCGCTGTGCCTCACCCGATTTTTATGGCTTTTTCCGGAAAAAGGTACGAATCCTGGGCCGAACGTAGCGAATTGAGGTCGAGCCCCCGCAGTCGAGGGTGAAATATCCATTTGAGCGTATTAAGAAATTCTTTGCTTCGTCGTATCGAAAGGGAAGTGTTGCCAATGGTTTCCTTATGTTTTTCTGACGAAAATCATACCAAATGTCATGCAAATCGGACTACTTTGACACAAGCTATTTGTATTCCTTATGTAAAAATAGTCCGATTTTCATGATGTTTGGCATGATTTTAATCGGGAGAACGCCCGGAATCCATTGGCGTCACTTCCCCTTCGATACGATGAAGAAAAGAGTTTCTTAATACGCTCAAATGGATATTTCACCCTCGACTGCGGAGGGTCGACTTCAATTCGTTACGTTCGGCCCAGGATTCGTACCTTTTTCCGAAAAGAGCCATCAAATTCTATGGTCACTGCGGGGTGTTGTCCTCGCCACGGGGTGACGGGCGCAGCACCAGAATCAGCCTGTACCTACCTTTTTAAGAAATAAAACAATTCGTTATTCCCTATCGTATGGATATGGAAGTGTCGCCGATGGATTCCTTGGGGTTTTCCGATGAAAATCATTACAAATGTCGTGTAAATCGGACAACTTTTACATAGGGAATACAAATAGCTTGTGTCAAAGTAGTCCGATTTGCATGACATTTGGTACGATTTTCGTCAGAAAAACATAAGGAATCCATTGGCGTCACTTCCCTTTCGATACGATGAAGAAAAGGGTTACTTAATACGCTCAAATGGATAATTCACCCTCGACTGCGGAGGGTCGACTTCAATTCGTTACGTTCGGCCCAGGATTCGTACCTTTTTCCGAAAAGAGCCATAAAAATCGGGTGAGGCACAGCGAAGGACTGTCCTCGCCACGGGGTACCAGGCCGCCGCATCTCCTTGACGGGCGTTGCTCCATAATTACCCTGTATCTGGTTAGGAAATAAAATAATTCTTTATTTTTTATCGTATGGATATGGAAGTGTCGCAGATAGATTCCTTGGGGATTTCCGATGAAAATCATGCCAAGTGTCGTGGAAATCGGACAACTCTTACATAAGGAATACAAATTGCTTGTGTCAAAGTAGTCCGATTTGCATGACATTTGATATGATTTTCGTCAGAAAAACATAAGGAATCCATTGGCACCACTTCCCTTTCGATACGACGAAGCAAAGAATTTCTTAATACGCTCAAATGGATATTTCACCCTCGACTGCGGGGGCTCGACCTCAATTCGCTACGTTCGGCCCAGGATTCGTACCTTTTTCCGGAAAAAGCCATAAAAATCGGGTGAGGCGATGCGAAGGTCTGTCCTCGCCACAGGGTGCCAGCGCATCACACATTTGGGCAGTGTGTGACCCGACTACCCTCCGTGTAATTGGTCTGCGCGAAGTGGGGCGCAAGTTCGATCATTATCAGTACTCCTGCCCGAGAGGAATACGATTTACTTTAATTGTGTGTTTTGTAATAAAATGTTTCTAACGTCTCCTGAATTCAATAACTGGCATCCAGATATCTACGCTCCTACAATCCACCGTCAGCACGGCTCGTGGAGAGACACAGGAAGAAAAGGGGTAGCCCGCTGTCGACGCGTGGTCCTCTCGAGTATAAACACGAGCTTCAATATCAGAACAAAAGCAAGCGTTAACGTATTCCGTGCGAGAGAAGGTGGGCATTACTGTGAAGAGGGCCTCTTCAAGAGAGGAGCCGTTTGTGAGGAATGCAAATCCGAATGGTTCTGATACAATCTGCTCCCTATGATTGAAATTTAGTCTAGCAACTTTCACTCCTCCTAACCTAACCAATCGAACTTGCATCCCTCCCAAAAGAACCGGCCATCCGAGCGTAGAAGCAAGTGCGAAATAAATATACCGCAGATGTACCTACCTAAGTAGCATTTCTGACGGAAAAAAATTGTCCAGCCTTTGGGCCTGGCGTAGACCTTTGGCAGGTAGGTATCTATTTCAAAAGGCAGTGCCACCCGTGGAACCAGTAAGACCGTCCCCGGTCCGTGCTATACCAGACAGTTTTCTTCCAGTGAAAATCAGTAAATTTGCAAGCGCAATATCTTAAAAACCAGTGAAAATAAAGTGTATACATTAAAGCTTATTGAATTTGTCTTGGAACGCACTATCAACTCCGGTGTTCAAAAAAAATAGTTCCATTTGAAAAACCGAACTTGACCATCGTATCTTTTAAAATAATAATCGATAAAAAAATTCGTTCGCGCTAAATAATTGGCCCCCTCGAACCATGCAATTCCCTATTTTTTTTATATTTTTATCTCCAATAGTTTAGGAGGGAGCCGGCTGTTTAGCTTTCCCGCGGACACACTGTATATATATATATATATAGAAAAATAATATAGAATAATACAAATAATAAAATAAAAGATACTACAATTAAATAAGAAAATAAAATACAATACAATACAATATAAAAACAATATAAATATAAAAGAATATAATAATAAAATAAAAGAACATAAAATAAAATAATAAAATAAAAGAAAATACAATTAGAGAAGAAATATTATAAAAAGAATATAATATTACAAAATAAAAAAATAATAAAAAAATAAAAGAAACAATTAAATAATAAATATAATATAAAATAAAAAAATATGAAAATAGAATATAAATAGAATATAAACACATAAAATAAAAAAATATAAATATAAAAATTCAATATAAAAATACATTATAAAAAGAAAAAAAAAAAATTTAATTTATTGCCCACTTTTGTGTTACAATTTAACGATCATATACTATTTCCATTTTATTCCCGTGATTGTATCAGTGTAAGTCCTACCCTTCTAATGTAACCTGCTGTGTCTTAATAATTTTTTCTATTTTACAAGTGTTTCCTAATCTATTTTATGTTGCATAATCTTCTTTTATCACCTTCCGGTTCTTTACATCTTTTCCTTCTCCCTATTATCTCCCGTAGAATAGTCAAGTTTGACCCTTCTCCTCTAATTACCTCTTTCCAATTGCTGCCACTCTCTCCACTTACTTCACATGCTTCAATCACGTGTTTCACTGTTTCTTCCGCTTTCTTACAAAGTCTACATATTCTTTCTTCTTTCGATAGCCAATATTTACATGCCCTCATTTCACTACCCTGTATGAATCATCCTATCCTTTCTAATACTCCTCTCCTTTTTTCTTTTTCACCCATAAGTATTTCGGCTTATCTCCTGGTTTCCTTGCCACCTCTCTTAATTCTCTTAGGAACTTTGACTCTATTATTTTCATCTCTCTTTCTTGTTCTTGGATGTCTGTACTTATCTGCTCTATTTTGGTTCACACTTCTTCCCCAATAAAAATATAAAAAATACAATAATTGAAACAGAAAATAAAATACAATACAACATAAAAAGTCAATGTAAATATAAAAGAAAAGAAAATACAATTAAATAATAAATATAATATTGTCACGTCCCGGGTGGAGGTCTATGGGGACAATGACACTGTGGGGTTAATGGAGTTGGAGGCGAGGATCTTGAATCCTGCACACTCGGGGTAGAGGGATTGGAGGCGAGGATCTTGAATCCTGCACACTCGGAGTAGAGGGATTGGAGGCGAGGATCTTGAATCCTGCACACTCGGAGTAGTGGGATTGGAGGCGAGGATCTTGAATCCTGCACACTCGGAGTAGAGGGATTGGAGGCGAGGATCTTGAATCCTGCACACTCGGAGTAGAGGGATTGGAGGCGAGGATCTTGAATCCTGCACACTCGGAGTAGAGGGATTGGAGGCGAGGATCTTGAATCCTGCACACTCGGAGTAGAGGGATTGGAGGCGAGGATCTTGAATCCTGCACACTCGGCGACCAGGGAGGTTTAAAGGCGAAATTATACTGGGGGAGCACCCGTTAGAACACTTGTTGGTTTTTGTTTCTGTTTGGTAATTGGATTTACCGATGCATCCATATAAGAAATCACACGTAACGGTTCCGCGAAATCTGTCTAGTCACCTGGCTATACGCGGCCCATACAAAAGAACGTTGGTAAACACTATAAGAACACTGGAGTTCGCGAACCGAGATCAGCTGTTGCTGCAGTCCGTTATGGCTTGGAATCTCCGCGGCCACAGGGTAAACACAATAATATGAAGCGAGGTTTAAAGCAAAGCGGTTTATTAGCTTTAAGCACGTATATATGCACCGCGATGGCGCTTTATGCAGTAACAAGAATAATAATATAAAATGATGAACATGAATACATGCGAACACACGAAAGAAAGCAATTTGAAATACAATAAGAGTTGATACAAGTAAATAATATATGAAACGCAATAGGCGTTAAGAAAGTACAATAATACGAGCGATAAGCTTTAGTAAGGAAGAAATATGAAATGCAATGAGAGTTAATACAAGTAAATAATATATGAAACGCAATGGGCGTTTTGTTATAAAGTAGTAAATGGTATGAAGGTGATACACAATGTAATTTTAGTAATGTTAATCGCTTACAGTAGTTGTCGTAGATCGTAGAGTGTGACACAGTTTAAACTTTCCGAATACTTTTTGATGATACACGTTATTGACCACTGGTGTCAGTAGAAGAGAGTTCACGGCCTCTTGGGCCCGGGTATTTATATGGTTTTCGGAAGATCGTTACGCGCGAAGGGGATGCGCGGTATGCACCGTGGCACGCGCCGCGGTATCATTTCCGGGTTTCTTTGCCGCATGAAATAAGTGTCCACAATTGGAACGCGCGGACAATAGAATAAGACCTCTGGGGTTTTTCATTTGCACGAACTATTAGCCGCAAGGACTTCCGGGGTTTTTCAGTTGCTTGGGCTTTTGACAAGAGAGCATTTATCTGATTTGATGGATTTTGGGAGGTTTTTGGAAAGGGGTGAGCGCGGTCTCGAATCAAGAGTGATTTGGGAGACAGACATTGTTATAAAACCGGCTCGAAAAAATAGTGGGACGTTACAATATAAAAAAGAAAAAATATACAATTAGAATATAAAAATATGAAATAAAAATATAAAAATATAACAATATAAAAATTCAATATAAAAATACATTGTGAAAAGAAATAATAAAATAATAATAATTATTTAATTTATTGCCCACTTTTGTGTTTCAATTTAACAATCATATACTCTTTCCATTTCATTCCCGTGATTGTGTCAGTGTAAAATCGGCTCGACCATATCAATCTGAACGTGTACAGATCGTCTTTCGCACCACTCGGGACGTGTATCGAACGGATATTGAACGGCTTTGAACGTGTATTGAACGGTTTTGATCGTGCATCGAACGGGTATTGAACGGCTTTAAACGTGTATGTAACGCCGTTGATCGTATATCGAACGGGCATTGAACGGCTTTGATCGTGTATTGAACGGGTATTGAACGAATTTGAACGTGTATTGAACGGCATTGATCGTATATCGAACGGGCATTGAACGGCTTTGATCGTGTATCGAACGGGTATTGAACGAATTTGAACGTGTATCGAACGGCTCTGATCGTACATCGAACGGGTATTGAACGGATTTGAACGTGTATCGAACGGGTATTAAACGGATTTGAACGTACATCGAACGGGTATCGAACGGATTTGAACGTGTATCGAACGGGTATTGAACGGATTTGAACGTGTATTGAACAGGTATTGAACGGCATTGATCGTACATCGAACGGGTATTAAACGGCATTGATCGTACATCGAACGGGTATCGAACGGATTTGAACGTGTATCGAACGGGTATTGAACGGCATTGATCGTACATCGAACGGGTATTGAACGGCATTGATCGTACATCGAACGGGTATTGAACGGCATTGATCGTACATCGAACGGGTATTGAACGGCTTTGATCGTACATCGAACGGGTATTGAACGGCATTGATCGTACATCGAACGGGTATTGAACGGATTTGAACGTGCATCGAACGGGTATTGAACGGCATTGATCGTACATCGAACGGGTATTGAACGGCTTTGATCGTGCATCGAACGAGTATCGAACGGCATTGATCGTACATCGAACGGGTATTGAACGGCATTGATCGTACATCGAACGGGTATTGAACGGATTTGAACGTGTATCGAACGGGTATTGAACGGATTTGAACGTGTATCGAACGGGTATTGAACGGCATTGATCGTACATCGAACGTGTATTGAACCACTATCAACGCCTAACGTACCCCCCTGAAATTTTTGCGAGGGCCCTATCGTACGATTTTAAAGTAATGCTCTGTCTCTTTCCCTCCTCGGAATACGCGGTGTGAAAAAAGCCGATCTTTCCCGACTTCATCCGATAGAAATAATAATTTATTTTTATTATTTTAGAAATAATAATTTATTTTTATCGGATGAAGTCGGGAAAGATCGGCTTTTTTCACACCGCGTACTCCGAGGAGGGAAAGAGACAGAGCATTACTTTAAAATCGTACGATAGGGCCCTCGTAAAAATTTCAGGGGGGTACGTTAGGCGTTGAAAGTGGTTCAATACACGTTCGATGTACGATCAATGCCGTTCAATACCCGTTCGATATACGATCAATGCCGTTCAATACACGTTTAAAGCCGTTCAATGCCCGTTCGATATACGATCAAAGCCTTTCAATACCCGTTCGATGCACGATCAAAACCGTTCAATACACGTTCAAAGCCGTTCAATACCCGTTCGATATACGTCCCGAGTGGTGCGAAAGACGATCTGTACACGTTCAGATTGATATGGTCGAGCCGATTTTACACTGACACAATCCCGGGAATGAAATGGAAAGAGTATATGATTGTTAAATTGAAACACAAAAGTGGGCAATAAATTAAATAATTATTATTATTATATTATTTCTTTTCACAATGTATTTTTATATTGAATTTTTATATTTTTATATTTTTATATTTTTATTTCATATTTTTATATTCTATTTATATTCTAATTGTATATTTTTTCTTTTTTATATTATATTTATTATTTAATTGTATTTTCTTCTTTATTATTTTATTTTATTTTCTTTTATGTTTATATTGTATTGTATTGTATTTTTATGTTATTTCTTTTTTATATTATATTCTTTTTATATTCTATTTTTTATTTTTTCTTTTCATATTATATTTATTATTTAATTGTATTTTCTTTTCTTTTATATTTACATTGACTTTTTATGTTGTATTGTATTTTATTTTCTGTTTCAATTATTGTATTTTTTATATTTTTATTGGGGAAGAAGTGTGAACCAAAATAGAGCAGATAAGTACAGACATCCAAGAACAAGAAAGAGAGATGAAAATAAAAGAGTCAAAGTTCCTAAGAGAATTAAGAGAGGTGGCAAGGAAACCAGGAGATAAGCCGAAATACTTATGGGTGAAAAAGAAAAAAGGAGAGGAGAATTAGAAAGGATAGGAAGATTCATACAGGGTAGTGAAATGAGGGCATGTAAATATTGGCTATCGAAAGAAGAAAGGATATGTAGACTTTGTAAGAAAGCGGAAGAAACAGTGGAACACGTGATTGAAGCATGTGAAGTAAGTGGAGAGAGTGGTAGCAATTGGAAAGAGGTAATTAGAGGAGAAGGGACAAACTTGGCTATTCAACAGGAGATAATAGGGAGACGGAAAAGATGGGAAGAACCGGAAAGTGATAAAAGAAGATTATGCAACATAAAATAGATTAGGAAACACTTGTAAAATAGAAAAAAATTTATAAGACACAGCATGATACATTAGAAGGGTAGGACTTACACTGACACAATCACAGGAATGAAATGGAAAGAGTATATGATCGTTAAATTGTAACGCAAAAGTGGGCAATAAATTTAATTGTTATTATTATTATTATATTTTTTCTTTTTATAATGCATTTTTATATTGAATTTTTAAATTTTTATTTTTTT
The DNA here is from genome assembly GCA_947577245.1 of Andrena bucephala. Classification (NCBI taxonomy): domain Eukaryota; kingdom Metazoa; phylum Arthropoda; class Insecta; order Hymenoptera; family Andrenidae; genus Andrena; species Andrena bucephala. Next base: position 72,780,723 of record OX387716.1, read on the forward strand.
ATTTCTTCTTTTTATATTCTATTTATATTCTATTTTTATATTTTTTCTTTTTTATAATATATTTATTATTTAATTGTATTTTCTTCTTAATTATTTTATTTTCTTTTCTTTTATGTTTATATTGTATTGTATTGTATTGTATTTTTATGTTATTTCTTTTTTATATTATATTCTTTTATAATGAATTTTTATATTTTTTTTCTTTTTTATTTTATATTTCTATATTCTTTTTATATTCTATTTTTTATTTTATCTTTTCATATTATATTTATTATTTAATTGTATTTTCTTTTCTTTTATATTTACATTGACTTTTTATGTTGTATTGTATTTTATTTTCTGTTTCAATTGTATTTTTTATATTTTTATTGAGGAAGAAGTGTGAACCAAAATAGAGCAGATAAGTAAAGACACCCAAGAACATGAAAGAGAGATGAAAATAAAAGAGTCAAAGTTCCTAAGAGAATTAAGAGAGGTGGCAAGGAAACCAGGAGATAAGCCGAAATACTTATGGGGAAAAAGAAAAAAGGAGAGGAGAATTAGAAAGGATAGGAAGATTCATACAGGGTAGTGCAACAAGGCCATGCAAATATTGGCTATTGAAAGAAGAAAGGATATGTAGGCTTTGTAAGAAAGAGGAAGAAACAGTGAAACACGTGATTGAAGCATGTGAAGTAAGTGGAGAGAGTGGCAGCAATTGGAAAGAGGTAATTAGAGGAGAAGGGTCAAACGGAAAAGATGTAAAGAACCGGAAGGTGATAAAAGAAGATCATGCAACATAAAATAGATTAGGAAACACTTGTAAAATAGAAAAAATTATTAAGACACAGCAGGTTACATTAGAAGGGTAGGACTTACTCTGACACAATCACGGGAATAAAATGGAAATAGTATATGATCGTTAAATTGTAACACAAAAGTGGGCAATAAATTAAATTTTTTTTTCTTTCTTTTTATAATGTATTTTTATATTGAATTTTTATATTTATATTTTTTATTTTATGTGTTTATATTCTATTTATATTCTATTTTCATATTTTTTGATTTTATATTATATTTATTATTTAATTGTTTTTTTATTATTTTATTATTTTTTTATTTTGTATTATTATATTCTTTTTATTATATTTCTTCTCTAATTGTATTTTCTTTTATTTTATTATTTTATTTTATGTTCTTTTATTTTATTATTATATTCTTTTATATTTATATTGTGTTTATATTGTATTGTATTGTATTTTATTTTCTTATTTAATTGTAGTATCTTTTATTTTATTATTTGTATTATTCTATATTATTTTTCCATATACAGTGTGTCCACGGGAAAGCTAAACAGCCGGCTTCCTCCTAAATTATTGGAGATAAAAATATAAAAAAATAGGGAATTGCATGGTTCGAGGGGGCCAATTAATTAGCGCGAACGAATTTTTTTATCGATTATTATTTTAAAAGATACGATGGTCAAGTTCGGTTTTTCAAATGGAACTATTTTTTTTGAATACCTGAGTTGATAGTGCGTTCCAAGACAAATTCAATAAGCTTTAATGTATACACTTTATTTTCACTGGTTTTTAAGATATTGCGCTTGCAAATTTACTGATTTTCACTGGAAGAAAACTGTCTGGTATAGCACGGACCGGGGACTGTCTTACTGGTTCCACGGGTGGCACTGCCTTTTGAAATAGATACCTACCTGCCAAAGGTCTACGCCAGGCCTAAAGGCTGGACAATTTTTTTCCGTCAGAAATGCTACTTAGGTAGGTACATCTGCGGTATCGAGAAGCGCACCGTTACTTTTATTTCGCACTTGCTTCTACGCTCGGATGGCCGGTTCTTTTGGGAGGGATGCAAGTTCGATTGGTTAGGTTAGGAGGAGTGAAAGTTGCTAGATTAAATTTCAATCATAGGGAGCAGATTGTATCAGAACCATTCGGATTTGCATTCCTCACAAACGGCTGCTCTCTTGAAGAGGCCCTCTTCATAGCAATGCCCACCTTCTCTCGCACGGAATACGTTAACGCTTGCTTTTGTTCTGATATTGAAGCTCGTGTTTATACTCGAGAGGACCACGCGTCGACAGCGGGCTACCCCTTTTCTTCCTGTGTCTCTCCACGAGCCGTGTTGACGGTGGATTGTAGGAGCGTAGATATCTGGATGCCAGTTATTGAATTCAGGAGACGATAGAAACATTTAATTACAAAACACACATGTACTATAATTAAAGTAAATCGTATTCCTCTCGGGCAGGAGTACTGATAATGATCGAACTTGCGCCCCACTTCCCGCAGACCAATTACACGGAGGGTAGTCGGGTCACACACTGCCCAACTGATACAGGGTAATTCTGGGGCAACGCCCGTCAAGGAGATGCGCTGGTACCCCGTGGCGAGGACATACCTTCGCATTGCCGCACCCGATTTTTATGGTTTTTTTTCCGGAAAAAGGTACGAATTACGGTAATTAAGGTGCAGCGCCCGTCAAGGAGATGCGGCGACCTGGTACCCCGTGGCGAGGACAACCCCTCGCAGTGCCTGACCGAATTTTATGGCTATCCACCCGCGAAGGGGTTCGAGTGCCTAATAAGAAGTGAGAAATCTTCGACTTGCGCATTTCTCATCAGATCTTTGCAAAACTGACACCTATCGATTCCTTATGTTTCGCCGATGAAGCTGACACTAAGAACGACGTAATTCGGACCATAATGAAGGAAATTCCATGGAATATCGATTTATATCATTTCAAGCTGACTTGACTTGGTTAAAAATAGTCCGATTTACATGAAATTTGGTATGATTTTAATCGACGGAACGCCAGGAATCTATTGGCGCCACTTCCCCTTCGATACGATGAAGAAAAGAAGCAAACATTTGAAATCCTGAACATTTCTCACTTCTTAATGGTATTCCAAACCCTTCGAGGGTCGAAAGCCATCAAATTCGATGGGCACTGCGGGGTGTTGTCCTCGCGACGGGGTACCAGGTCGCCGCATCTCCTTGACGGGCGCTGCTCCTTAAGGCTGCCGTCTCAAGTTTGTTTTGGTCCGAATCGATCGAAGCGCCCCTTGTAAACAGACGGACCCTAATGAAATTACTCCGATCGATAAAAAGAATTTGTACAGCAATGACATCTTCAGGTACTCTGGGTAGACGAATTTTTAACGCATAGTTGCCACATGTTCTGTACTCTCTGTCTCTGCCGCGCTGTTGCCACAGAGTTCTCTCTTTTCATCGAGAAGTCTTGAAGGAATACAGCACGAGAGCTGCGTCTAGCGTTAGAGCCTCCCTGAATGTAGCAATAATGAAAGATAGAGAGGTCCGGGAGTGTAAGAAGGAAAGATGGAAAGATAACCTGACACAATTTGAACTATCATTATTAACGAATAACGATATTACACATAAAATTTATTTGCAGAATTGAAAGTCGGTTTCGTTCAAAGTACTTAGTCCGATTCAAATTATTTCCTGTCAATTTAATCGGCAGAATCACTTTCATATTGATACGATAAAAAATAAAGAAATTCTGTTTCTGCATAATCAATGATATGTACATCGCCGAGCAACTCCAGGCAACAGATTAGACGGGTGAGCGATACCATGTCGCTCGGCTCGAGCTTCGGGGGACCTCAAGAATAGAGGCCCTCGATTAAAAAAATTATTTGTGGCCGACGGATGAATTCCCGTCGAATAAACTGATTCATCCGTGGCATTTCAAATAAAACTAACTCTGGGTTATTTTTATTCGACGACAAATAAATATAAAGTCTCTTTAATTTGATAGTTTATTTCAATAATTTATGAAAGAGTACTAATTTGGGTATCAATATCCCTTCTAAACTTCACAATTCTTATTATCTTCTCTCATTCGGTGCAATATTTATGTTTACTTGTGAAAAAATATAATGATATGATTGTTCAATGATTTGTATATTTTGTGTGTTTTAATAGAATGTAAAACTTTCTATCGTATCGGCATGAATGTTTCAGTAACATACTGCTGTGATTTCCCAAATAAAAATGAATTTAAACACGGTATAAATCAGATTATTTTTAAACGATTTTATTCATCTTCGACCCTCGGTTTGTTTGTATATTTTTTGTATGTTTGATATATGCATGGTAGAAATCTGGCAACTGAAATTTAACCAACTTCCAACTATCGAGTTGTCTTGAAACTTTGCAGGCGTGCGTAGTTTGGAGGACAATACAATATTTAAAAAAAAATTAACCCCGAAGGGGTGGAAAAATTACCCACTTATTAATAAATATAACCCATAACCACAAAACGACTTGAAATCAGCCACTTGCGTTTTTTGCGAAAACGACGAAAAACCGCTTCGTTCTGAACGCTAGTGGAATCGCGATTTCCGTAGTAAATACACAAATCGAGAAGTGATTCGTTACGTTCGAATAGGAAAAAATTGTAGTACAGACACTCGAACTGGGTTCAGAAGCCACCGCCGAACAGCCCAAGTCCTCGCTGGTCGGGACCGGCGCACAGAGGGGCAAAATGGCGAAGTTTGTTTCAAAATCAAAGAACTTTTGATAGAAATGAGATAGAGTGATGAATTTTTTTAAAATTAAAGCTGAAAAATTGCAGAATAAGGGAAAATTAATGAAATTATGGTACGAACGTTTTTTACCATTGAAAATCTGTGTTAAACTTGAAATTTTACAACAAAAATATGTTTTGTCCAATACCATGTTCGGTTAGAATTTTTTCTTGACATGTTGTACATCATTTCCTATAGATTTTGTCGCGCTGATTTCAAATCCGTTCGCAAAATTTGTCTACTACCTCAGGATTTTGAAAAAAAACGATTTAAAGTTTAACACAGATTTTCAAAGGTAAAAACGTTCGTATCATAATTTCATTAATTTTCCCTTATTCTGCAATCCTTCAACTTTAATGCAATCTTTTAACTTAACTTAAAAAAAAAATCATCACTCTATCTCATTTCCATCAAAAGTTCTTTGATTATGAAACAAACTTCGTCACTTTGCCCCACTGTGCGGCGCGGCGTTGAGCCCCTATCGCGAACAGAGCCCTAATTCCCAGTGTTCGTTTCTCGCTTCTTTCTGGCCGAAGGGGGGAGCGAGATGGAACGCTTTGCCTGCGCGACGGCCGCGAACGCAAAGGACGGAGTCGTCAGGCGTCCGAAAGACGGACCGAGACAAAACATCATCCCGTCGTCTATCTCGTACCGCCCTTGCTCGCTTTCAGTGCCTCTCGCTCGCTCTCGCCTTCGCCGGACAAGAGTGAGACAGAAGGAATAGGGAAAAGTCCACATCGTTTACACCAAACCGAGCCCGTAACGAGACAGTACGGTAGTATCTTTTATTTGAGTTATACAGATAATATCTTTGCCCATTTCTGTTCTCCAGCCACTTCGCCGAGATTCATTCAAGCCTCCCTTACGACAAAATAGTAATAGGGGAAATGCGGCAACAGCGCGATTCGACTCTCGATACATCTCGGCAACTATGTCTTTCCTACATTTATCGGCTAGATTGGACTTCCACCGGTTTTGATGGTACAATGCACGAATATACCATCAACGCCGGTGACGGAGAATCCTTGAAGCTTTATTCTGTCATTTCTCGAGTCTGTCTCAGTACACGAGTCAGAAATTCATTATTATTTCAACGTACGGTGCTTATTGGCGTTCAAACGCACCAGACCCGTCTGCACGAATGTCTACTGGAGGCAACTATACCCGCAAAAACTTCTTTCATGCCGATTCCAGGGCGAAAGTTGTAATTTACGGTTTGTTTACTACATCTCGTATACGTAGGGCCGGCGGAACCATTATGCAAGTTACGCGCCGCATAAGGGCGCCAGTCGAATGGGACGCTAAAAAACTGTATTGCACGCTTAATAATAAAGGAATCGAAGCCCTACATTAACGGAATGTACACCCCGTAAAGACAAAACATATTAAATAGAAAACAGGTGCAAAAATTTGGAGGAACCAAAAATTTTCTTGCATAAGGGCATCAACTAACCCCGCGTCGGCCCTGCGTACACGTCACGCTGGTGCGACGTGGCTGCAGTACACCATTAGCGCCACCAACGGAGAAGCCTTGAAGCTTCATCCTGTCAGTTTTCGATTTAGAAATTCATTATTATTTCAACGTACGGTGCTTATTAGCGTTCAAACGCACCAGACCCGGCTGCACAGATGTCTACAGAAGGCAACTGTACCCGCAAAAACTTCCTTCGTGCCGATTCCAGGACGAAAGTTGTAATTTACGAATTGTTTACTACACGCGTATACGTACACGCTTTTCCTAGTTTGTGTGAGCGTACGCACACATTCAAGGCCCGGTGAGACGGCAGCCTTAATTACCCTGTATCTGGTTAGGAAATAAAATAATTCTTTATTCTTTATCGTATGGATATGGAAGTGTCGCGGATGGATTCCTTGGGGATTTCCGATGAAAATCATGCTAAATGTCGTGTAAATCGGACAACTTTTACATAGGGAATACAAATAGCTTGTGTCAAATTAGTCCCATTTGCATGACATTTGGTATGATTTTCATCAGAAAAACATAAGGAATCCATTGGCACCACTTCCCTTTCGATACGACGAAGAAAAGAATTTCTTAATACGCTCACATGGATATTTCACCCTCGACTGCGGGGGCTCGACCTCAATTCGCTACGTCCGGCCCAGGATTCGTACCTTTTCCGAAAAAAGCCATAAAATTCTATGGGCACTGCGGGGTGTTGTACTCGCGACGGGGTGACCGGCGCAGCACCAGAATCAGCCTGTACCTACCTTTTTAAGAAATAAAACAATTCGTTATTCCCTATCGTATGGATACGGAAGTGTCGCCGATAGATTCCTTGGGGTTTTCCGATGAAAATCATTACAAATGTCGTGTAAATCGGACAACTTTTACATAGGGAATACAAATAGCTTGTGTCAAAGTAGTCCGATTTGCATGACATTTGGTATGATTTTCGTCAGAAAAACGTAAGGAATCCATTGGCGTCACTTCCCTTTCGATACGATGAAGAAAAGGGTCTCTTAATACGCTGTAATGGATATTTCACCCTCGACTGCGGAGGGTCGACTTCAATTCGCTACGTTCGGCCCAGGATTCGTACCTTTTTCCGGAAAAAAAACCATAAAAATCGGGTGAGGCAATGCGAAGGTATGTCCTCGCCACGGGGTACCAGCGCATCTCCTTGACGGGCGTTGCCCCAGAATTACCCTGTATCATTTGGGCAGTGTGTGACCCGACTACCCTCCGTGTAATTGGTCTGCGTGAAGTGGGGCGCAAGTTCGATCATTATCAGTACTCCTGCCCGAGAGGAATACGATTTACTTTAATTATAGTACATGTGTGTTTTGTAATTAATTGTTTCTATCGTCTCCTGAATTCAATAACTGGCATCCAGATATCTACGCTCCTACAATCCACCGTCAACACGGCTCGTGGAGAGACACAGGAAGAAAAGGGGTAGCCCGCTGTCGACGCGTGGTCCTCTCGAGTATAAACACGAGCTTCAATATCAGAACAAAAGCAAGCGTTAACGTATTCCGTGCGAGAGAAGGTGGGCATTGCTCTGAAGAGGGCCTCTTCAAGAGAGCAGCCGTTTGTGAGGAATGCAAATCCGAATGGTTCTGATACAATCTGCTCCCTATGATTGAAATTTAATCTAGCAACTCTCACTCCTCCCAACCTAACCAATCGAACTTGCATCCCTCCCAAAAGAACCGGCCATCCGAGCGTAGAATGTACCTACCTAAGTAGCATTTCTGACGGAAAAAAATTGTCCAGCCTTTGGGCCTGGCGTAGACCTTTGGCAGGTAGGTATCTATTTCAAAAGGCAGTGCCACCCGTGGAGCCAGTAAGACCGTCCCCGGTCCGTGCTATACCAGACAGTTTTCTTCCAGTGACAATCAGTAAATTTGCAAACGCAATATCTTAAAAACCAGTGAAAATAAAGTGTATACATTAAAGCTTATTGAATTTGTCTTGGAACGCACTATCAACTCAGGTGTTCAAAAAAAATAGTTCCATTTGAAAAACCGACCTCGACCATCGTATCTTTTAAAATAATAATCGATAAAAAAAATCGTTCCCGCGAATTAATTGGCCCCCTCGAACCATGCAATTCCCTATTTTTTTTATATTTTTATCTCCAATAGTTTAGGAGAAAACCGGCTGTCCAGTCTTAGGTGGGACACCCTGTATATATGTCTTAAACGTATATTATTTCTCAATTTTTTTTACCCATCACCCCCCTTCTCCCCTCGCCTACTAATTCTAAGATTCGAAGTTTCCGAAAAATTATTACATTTTGTTCGTGCCCCCCTCATGCTGCCAACTGATATCCCGCGCGGCTGCTCCAGAGGAGTCAAATTACACACGATCGCGCGATACGCTGCGACGTTAAATCAGAACACTTTAAAAACATGTTAGCTTTAGAATGCTTGCTACATAATGGTTCGGAAAAATATGTCTGTTTGCTACATAATAATTCGCTATATCGGTGATTAAAAAATTATTATTATTTCTCTGTGTTGGGGAAAACATTCCATCACATATTGGTATGGAAAAAAGTTTCTGCTGACGCCGCATAATTCTTTCTATGATTCGCGCTGCCAAATGACGTCACCCTGCACGGCTGCTCCATGAGATTCAAATTACCCACGATCGCGCGATACGCTGCGACACTAAATCGGAACGCTTTGAAAACTTGTTAGCTGTAGAATAAAATGCGATTGTACCACTACGTAGTGGCGTCTCTTTCCCTCTCTCTAATTTAGCTTTAAAAGTAATGCTCTCTCTCTTTCCCATCCTCGGAATACATGGTTTGTAAAAAGTCGATCTTTCCCGACATCATCCGATAAACATTAATTATTATTTCTCTGTGTTGGGGGGAAAATTCTATCACATATTGGTTTGAAAAAAATTTCGGGGGTGGGCCAAGGTCATTCCCTCCCTCTGAAAAAGTTTTCGGGGGTGGGCCAAGGTCTGAAAAAAATGTTGGGGTGGGCCAAGGTCTGAAAGAGATTTTTCGGGTATTACATTTTCTTCGCGCCTTCTTCATGCCGTGATAATGGTATCATCCTGCACGGCTGCTCCAGAGGAGTCAAATTACACGCGATTGCGCGATACGCCGCGACGCTAAGATTGAAAAAAACATTATGAGAAAACACGTTAGCTTTAGAACGAAAGCGATTGTACCCCTATGTAGTGTTGTCTCTTTCCCTCCCTAGAATTTAGCTTTAAAGTAATGCTCTGTCTCTTTCTCGTCCCCGAAGACGCGGTGTGAAAAAGCCGATCTTTCCCGACTTTATCCGATAAAAATAAATTATTATTTCTCTGCATTGGGGGGAAAATTCCATCACATATTGGTTTGGAAAAATATTTGGGGGTGGGCCAAGGTCATTCCCTCCCTCTGAAAAAAGTTCTCGGGGGTGGGCCAAGGTCTGAAAGAGATTTTTCGGGGGTCATTCCCCCTCTGAAAAATTTCCGACGGTGGGACCCACTGGTGGGTCCGGTCTGGAGAGGTCTCCGCGGCGGCTCGGTCCGGACTGATCCCCTCCATCATCGCGGCTTCCCCCACTCCGCGGCTCGTGCGCGCGCAACCTGTCTTCCTCTCCCCGCAGGCCCCGCGCCCATGTTTCCCTCCGCCGCGCTCCCCCGCGCGCCCTCACTTCCCCCCGCCCCCGCGGTCCCCTCAGAGGACCTGGGTTAGAACCGGCCTAGCCTTACTACTCCCCACATAAACGAAATGTACCCCCTGTAAAGACAAAACATATTAAATAGAAAACAGGGGCAAAAATTTGGGGGCACCAAAAATATTCTTGCCTAAGGGCACCAACTAACCTTGCGTCGGCCCTGCGTATACGTCACGCTGGTGCTACGTGCCTGCAGTACACCATTAGCGCCACCAACGGAGAAGCCTTGAAGCCTCATTCTGTCAATTTTTGATTCATAAATTCATTATTATTTCAACGGTGCTTATTAGCGTTCAAACGCACCGTACCCGTTTGCACGGATGTCTACTGTAGGCAACTATACCCGCAAAAACTTCCTTCTTGCCGATTCCAGGACGAAAGATGAAAACTACGGTTTGTTTACTACACGCGTATACGTACACGCTTAACTTAGCTTGTGTGAGCGTACGCACACATTCAAGGCCCGCGGAGACGGCAGCCATAAGCTTTGCCTTGAATTACTTGAGTCGGCAAGTTTGTAGTCCAAGGTTTAAACATTGGAAAATGATTGAACGAGTGTTTTGTTACTTGAAAGGAATTTTGGTATATTCTTTGATGGTATTTGTAAACTTCAAGTTTACACCGACTCAAACTATGGAGGAGATGATATGGATAGCTGCTCAACAAGTGGAGTATTAGTTGAAAATGGAGGTCCCATTATATGGTTTGCACAGAAGCAGAAAATTGTTGCGATCTCATCGGCAGAAGCTGAATATCGTGCAGCAGTCTCGGGTATACAAGAAGTCAGTTGGATACGTCGAGTGATTAAAGAATTAAACTTACAAAGGTTGTCTGAACCTTCAAATCTAATTATGGACAATAAAGCGTTTATATGTATGTGAAGAAATGCAGAAGAAGGAAAAATTAACAAAAGTATGAGACATGTTGAAATCAAGAGAAAGTTTGTGTTATGATTTGTACTATCAAAAATACTGACTTTATTATAATTGTTAGACTGTTCAATACAGAAAACTTATGCGCTTACAACGTGACTCTTTTATCAACCGCCATCTTGCCGTCTGCCTCACTTCACACAACACCTCCCTTTTCAGTTACAATCTCAGCCACTTTCATACATTACATAATCTTTAAATCTGCAGGGGGGTCTTGTATTTCTCTTTGGTCTTTGACTCACCCAACCATTTTGACTTGTCTCCTCGTTTCCGCTACTATTTCTCAAATCACCCTCAGATGCATCCTCATACACACTCACTTCAGCATCCACATCATCATTACTTATATCAATAATACTATTGTCTTCATCCTCATTACACAAACACGCATCATTAGACTTACTGACAAACTTATTACTAGATTCTCTTAGAAAACTACTGTTCCTCCTTAAAATCGTACCATCTTCCGACTTGATTAAATATGATCTCGGCTCCTTACATTTGTCTATAATTCTCGCATGTTCCCAAGTATTACCCCTTCTATGCGTTACACTTTGATCTTTTTCAAATGGAGTTTGAGACCTTGTTCCTTTATCATAATACTTTTTATTTCTATTCTGCTTTTCTACTAACTTAGACTGAATATTCTCGTCATCCCTCTTAAAATTATTTAACGTTTTTTGTTTACTTGGCATTTTTGTCCTTATTTGCCTCCCCATTAATAATTGCGCTGGAGAGTACCCAATTCCTGTAACCGGCGTAGCTCTATAATTTAGCAGTGCTGTATCTAAATCAACTTCTTTTTTTAGAAACATTTTCGCTATTTTTACACCACTTTCCGCTTGGCCATTACTTTTCGGATAATGCGGACTCGACGTTATTAATTTTATACCTAATTTTACTGTAAAACTTTTAATCTTAAAAGATGCGAAAGGCATATTATCACCAATTATAACTTCTGGCAATCCATGCGTCGCAAAACATCTTTTAAACGCCTTTATAATACTTACCGCTGTTTTATCTTTTATTTTGTATAATTTCTAGCCATTTTGAAAAATAGTCCATGATAATCAAATAATTGGATATGCCATACTGTGCAATATCCACCGCAATCTTAGCAAAAGGTCGACCCACTATCTCATGTTTTATCATTGGTTCAGAAACCTTGCATGGTCTAAATTTCTCACACATTTTACATTTACTTATAAACTCAACAATGTCTTTTTTCATTTTAGGCCAGTACAACGCTTCCTGCATTCTTTCCAGCGTTTTACTTATTCCAAAATGTCCCTCATGTCCTAATTTTAACATTTCTAACCTTAACGCATTTGGTACCACTACTCTATTTTTATATAATAATATTCCCTCTAGCACTATCAGCTCACTTCTTATGTTACTATATTCTAACAGCTCCTTATTTTCCTTGATCCCCACTTTTAGCCATCCTTTTTCGCAGTAGACTTTGACCCTGCCTAGTGTTTCGTCCTTTTCAGTTTCACTCTGAAACTTTCCCTTCATTTCGTCCGTTATGTTGATAATAGCCTTGACACTGTGTATTACTTCAGCCATCTCTGGATCATCATCTACTTTGTCCTTAAGGGGGTAGACACGTCACGTGGTCTGGCCGATTCGGCAGGTCGGTATTACAGCAGGTTTTTTCTGCACTGAAATGGTATTACCCATAGATACGCGTCTGCCTGTGCACGCGAGAGGGAGCTGTTTGCTATTTCCGTATTCTATTCTGAATAAGAAATTCTCAGCTGTTGCGTTGTACTTATAAAAATTTAAACGGAAAGTCGGCTGGTACTGCAAACGTAGAAAATTCATTGTACATTTTAATTACTTGAAATGTGCTTATGCTACAATATTCTACGTTGGCAGTAAGGAATTATAAGTGAAAAGGAAAAATAGATGAGGGCATGTCCCCAGAAAATGAAGTTTGTTAGGATAGACATTTTTTAATTAGCAAAACACTGAAACAGAACATGAAATACACATCCTATGCAGAAAGCAGTTATGAATAAACATATATAAAATTGTGTTTGATGTTGAATCCAACGCGTGATTATTATGTGGTTCCTCCTCGAAGTGACAGAAAATATAACCTATGTATATGCTATAAGACAATAAATATTTAGCGGCTATTTCGTTGTATTACGCTACATTTGTGAACTTTTCATCATCCTTCCGAAAAATTATTATTACGCCGCAACAGTATCTTTAGAAAATCGGGTATAGCATATAGGTTATATTCTCTGTCACTTGGAGGACTGGATTTTCTGTCCTCGAAGTGACAGAAAATATAACCTATATGCTAGACCCGATTTCCTAAAGATACTGTTGCGACGTAATAATAATGTTTCGGAAGGATGATAAAAAGTTCACAAATGTAACGCAAAAGAACGAAATAGCCGCTCAACATTTATTGTCATATAGCGTATACATAGGTTATATTTTCTGTCACTTCGAGGAGGGGACCATAGACATATATAGACGGCGGAGCGTAAGCTGAGGGGGGTGGCAAGGTTCGCGGTAAGGGGAGCGATACGAGTAAATCGGATAACGCTGTGGTTATGCATGCCGAATGCATCCGAAGCTATCCGACGTGCCTGTATCTGAACCTATGCCTTTACCCTTCCAAGCCTTCCTTCCCCACGCCGATAGTCCCATCTTCTGATCCGTCTATATATGTCTATGGAGGGGGCCACGTAATAATCACGCGCATCCAGCCTGCGCATTTTTTTTATGAAAAAATTATTTAAATCGGACTATTTTTAACGAAACGGGTTTTCAATTCTGCAAACAAATTTTTCACGTAATTTCCTTAATTATGGTTTGAGTTGTATCATTTTTGGGGCCAATTTGATTGAGAAAGTATAAGGAATCGATTGACGCCACGATCGCAAAGATCTGATTAGAAATTGCAAAACTTCAGATTCATCAGTGCTTAGTGCGCAACATTGTATGGCCCCGCTGGTTTCAAGCGTCGAAGCCGACGAAACTCAGCGAGACACGTGTAAAATAACATATTTGCAGTTTTATAATTGAAGATGTAGTGAACGTTACAGGACTGTCTTTATATATGGCTCTCACAAACAAAATCGCCTGACTTGTTAGACATGAAACCGGGCATACAAATGGTTGCGCATATCGCCGAAAGCATCAGAAAGAATATGTACAGTCTTCCAATGTTTCAATTGTTGAGAAGCCTTTGGGCTCAGTTTATCGGGAAAGACCTACCCACTCCACTGTTTTGCTTTCTCGTTGCGAGCGTGGACCTTCGGGTCCTAGTAGACCGCCCGTTGACAGCCGAGAACAATAAAACCGACGAGCTAGATAAAATACCCAGTACAGAAAAATAAAATGTTCGTGTTTTTGATAAGTATTGATGAAAGTATTACCGATGAATTTTTTAGGATTTCCCGATGAAAATTATATCAAACATGGAGCAATTCGATGAATTTTTATTGAACGTAGAGTGTGTTCTAATCATGTATTCATAAGAAAAAATAGACTGAATTGCTTCGTGTCTTGACTCACCAACAATCCATGAATGGTAACACTCTCATCAAGGTGTAATGAAAAATTTTGAACATTTCGTATTCAGTACTGGATGACTCAAGTCGCCGTCGACCGAGGGTGTACCGCTGGTGCGCTATTTCACTCGCACTCGGTTCACATCGTGCGGTCTCCTTGTCAAGCGGTTCGAGCGAGGGCCCTGATAGGAGTGAATTTATTTGGGAAACAAAAGTCGCGTCATTCATGACACCTACTCGCGAACAGATATACATATGTACGAGAAGAAACAATGCAATTGCCCGATGACTTGAAGCAACATTTCAATAGGTAAATGCATGAAACTCTGGGATCGGGAATTCCGAACCCAGTGGGGCATATGTAAGAACTGGCGAAATTCAACAATAGTTCGTCGTCTAAATTTTACAAGTATTTATTTGACGTGAATATAAAGTTTGTTAGCAAAGTCTTTCCCGATTTGAGTTCTGTAGAAGGCTGATTTTCCTTCGCCATGGAAAGTCCCCTCTTGGCCTTCTCGCTGGCAATCATGCGACTCGCTGAGTTTCGTGGGCTTCGGCGCTCGAAACCAGCGGGGCCATACAATGTTGCGCGCTAAGCAGTGACAAATCTGCAGTTCTGCATTTCTAATCAGATCTTTGCGAAAGTGACGTCAGTCGATTTCTCATGTTTTCTCGATCAAATTGGCCCCAAAAATGATATAATTCGGACCAAAATTAAGGAAATTACGTGAAAAATTTGTTTGTAGAAGTGAAAGCCCGTTTTGTTAAAAATAGTCCGATTTAAATTATTTTCTGCCAATATAACCGGGAGAATGCCAAGAATCCAATGGTGTCACTTTCATATTGATACGATGAAAAATAAACAAATTCTGTTTCTTTATAATCGATGACACATCGCCGAGCACGACGATCTCGCGCGGCTCGGGACACAAAGGTTCTCGTCGGTTATTCGAACTTCTAAGATCGTATTCAGATTTATTGGCCGGTGAGTTTCGTAACTAGGGGTGTGCGGTTACCCGATTTTTCGGGCTCGGGACGGGCCGGCAACTTTCGGGCGGGATCGGGCGGGGTCCCGATACTTTCGTATTGCTCGAGATCCCGACAGTTTCGGGACCCCAAGACTCGATTCGGGCTACAAGCATAGCCGCCATGAGCGGACAATTTGATTTCAGGTCGGCTCGGCAAAACTCGGACGCGATCGGACGATATCGTTACCAGTAATAGATTAAAATTATTACCTGAGAAGATAGAAAAATTATGTTTCTCACACGTTAATTTGAAATAATAAAATATTCGCCTCCTGTATATTGTTGTTATTATGAAACATCCAGGAAATATTCCTTTTTGTATGCTTATAGTTCGTACGTTTTCTATTTTAAATCTGAACCTATCCGGAAAAAGATAATACCCTATATATTCCCTTTACATAAAGTACTAAGTATGAAGTATATTTTATTCAGATTTTAAAATATTGTCGATATAAAAATAGTCTTCTTCCCAAGTTCTGAACATGGTATTTATTTAAGTACGTATATGGACGTATTCAGTATTCACAGACTATTTGGTAGCAATGAAAATACATATATATGTAAATAAATTATGATACAAATTATGATTCAACAGGAGACAGAAAGGTAAAAACTTATCACTCTGGTATCGATATAAATGATATACATAATTCTTTCCGTCTCGGTCCGCTCGTAATAGCTGGCTTTCGAGCCGATCGCGTCCGAGTTTTGCCAAACCGACCTGAAATCAAATTGCCCGCTCATGGCGGTCATGCTTGTAGCCCGAATCGAGTCTCGGGATCTCGAGCAATACGAAAGTATCGGGACCCCGCCCGATCCCGCCCGAAATTTTCCGACCCGTCCCGAGGGCCGAGAATCCGAGCCGCGGGACGATCCGCACACTCCTATTCGTATTTCGTAACGCGTATTCTGTCGTCATCGCAGAACACGAGTGAGCCAGAAGTGGTGGGGATAGCGCCAAGCTTCTGTCATGTAAGGCGAAACCGAGCTGCAGCGTAGAAATACACGCATCAGAATAGGTGTGCCTTAGGCCTTAGCTCCGAAAAAATTCAGGAGCTTTATTGGTCAGAACATTGATTCTTTCTCGATAGCTTCATCTCGTATTGGTCTACGCATTACTTCGTGACGCACACAACTACATATGTACTACGCTGACAATAAGAATAAATAACAGCCACACGTCTACGTTCAGACGGGGCCGAGCAGCATTCCCGTTACCCCACCATACCCTTCGGTGGCTAGGGAACTCCAACTGACAAATCCACGATCGTCAGATGGTGATGGCTGATTTCTCCTCGATCGCTGTTCGCGAAAACGAATCGACCGGCCAATATATTTGAATACGACCTTAGGATAAAGATATAATGAAAGATGAAAAATTATTCGAAGCCAAAGATGAAAGGCCTTCGAATAAACAAAGGAAACTAATAAATACCCGAAGCTAAATAGAATTTTAGATTTAGGGTACACACACCCTCCCCCCAAACCTCGTGTCGATCGGCCACTGGGACCATTCGGAAGTATATTCTTTCAATTAAATAACGCCCATCTCTGCATAGGAGCGTAAAGAATTACGAAAAAAATCAAGGAGTCAACTGTTGACCGGTTTGGAGACTTTTCCTTGTTATATGTTATATACAATAGTCGGAAGAATAATAATAAATGCAATAATTGCAAATAATTGCTGTAACTTCCACATTCTGAAAATATAATATCAGTAAAGCACTACTTCCAGTGTTATTAAAAAATTCCAATCTCTTTTTTTATTTGAAATAATGTGGCCATATAATTATAACATATATTCGGCAGCGGTGATGTATGTGTTACAGTAAAAGCGTGAATTTAGTAAATGTAGACAATTCCCAGCAGTTCCTAGTCAATGTATGCCTAAAATGCATATAACCTAACCTAAAGTCGTCCGAAAATGCATGCATTGACTGCATCACGCTTTTACTGTGGCTTGTGTATCCAGCTAACGCTTCAGTTTTGCTATGATTCCACGTTGGCAGTCCTCCCGAGTAGGCGCCATCTCGTGTCCACTAGCTCAACTAAATTTATCACGTGACTTGCTCTGTATTATCGCCAATATGGCGGAACTCGTATTTGGGAATGCAATCACGGGGATACGTTTTTCGTCCTTATATGAACAGATTTTAGGCTGGGTAAGGTCTCATTCGAAAGAGGAAGGTTCGAGACAGCCCGCTCTGGTCATCGTTTGAGCCACAAAACTCTTTTAGTGACCTAAAAATACTTGGATTCCTGCGGGTGTATTTTGTCGACTTTTGCTCTACTTTGAACACTCATATTATTAGATATCAACACAATCTCGTCGAACCATGACCAGAGCGGGCTGTATCGAACCTTCCTCTTTCGATTGAGACCTCACCCAGCCCAAAATCTGCTCATATAAGGACGAAAAACGTATCCCCCCAAACCCATGTTTCGGGCACATTATGTGGGTATTACAGCGCGCTGCATTACCCGTGTCTACCCCCTTAATGAAATCCCGTGACAGCAAATCCGCCACGTACATATACTTTCCTGGAATATACTGCAACTCCAAGTCATACCTGATTAACTTTAACCGCATCCGTTGCAATCTTGGCGATATAATATCAGACACTTTCTTTCTCATTAAACCTATTAACGGTTTATGATCCGTTGATACTTTTACCTTTCTTCCATAAATATAGTTTTTAAATTTCTCCACTGCATACGTTATTGCAAGAAACTCTTTCTCAATCTGAGCATATTGTTTCTCAGATTCTGTTAGACTTCTTGACGCAAAGGATATTGGTTTATTTTCTTGCATAATACACGCCCCTAAACCCTTACTTGACGCATCAGTCTGTAGTACTATGTCCTTTGTGTTATCAAAATTACTTAATACTGGCGCTTCCACCAGCTTTTCTTTTAGCTTCCTGAACGCTTCTTCATGATGATCTGTCCAGGTAAATCCTTTATCCTTCTTTAATAGATCACGTATGGGCTCAGAATACTCTGCTAGTTTTGGTATAAAGTTACGAAAATAATTAAATATTCCTAGCACTCTTTGTACTTCTTTTTTGTTCTCCGGCCCTTTTAAATTTGCAATAGCCTTAACCCTTTCTTCATCCAATTTCATTCCCTCAATTGAGAATATATGTCCCAAGTACTTTACTTTCCTTAACCTATATTGTACTTTATCTTGATTAAACTTTACACCAACCTCCTTGGCTCTTTCTAATACCTTATTCAGTATTGCATCATGAATCTCTCTTGTTTCACCAAATATTAAAATGTCATCAATATATACAATGACTCCTTCAATGTCTCCAAAATTTTTATGATTTTTATGATTTGAATTTTTATGAAATAGCTCAGGTGCCATGCTTAAACCAAAAGGTAATCTTTTAAATTTATAATTTCCAAATGGAGAATTAAAAGTGCACATTTGACTGGACTTTTCCTCCAATTCCACATGATAGAACCCTTCCTTCAAATCTAAAACTGTGAACCAGTCTTTGCCTGTTAATTTAGTACACACCTCTCCAAGCGTTGGTAGCAAACATAACTCTCTCTTGATATTTTTATTTAAATCTGCTGGATCCAGGCATATCCTTAACTTACCATTTGGTTTCTCAACTACTACTAGATTGCTCACCCATGCCACTGGACCTTCCACTTTCTCAATAATGCCTTTTATAACCAGCTCCTTCAGTGCTTCCTTTAACTTTCCTTTAATTGCCAATGGAACTCTTCTTGGTGCTCTTGCCACTGGTATTGCATCTTCTTTTAATACTATCTTACATTTTCCTTTAAATTTTCCTGTTCCTATAAACAAGTCTTTGTTTCTCTCTATAAATTGTTCTTTACTTCCAAACATTTCCACCTTTTCCACTCTTTTGATTAATTCCAATTTTATACACGCCTCTAATCCCAATAATGGTAGCCTTTCCTCTCTAACTATAAGGAATTTTTGCATGTCTTCTTTCTCTTTCACCTTGCATCTTAAATTTACAGCACCTACAGGCTTAAACTTAACCCCTCCATATGCCTCTAGTATAACATTAGTCTTTTCTATTCTATTCCCCTTCATCTTACTTAGTAAACAATATGGGAGTATATTTACTTGTGCTCCTGTATCTAATTTAAATCTTATCTTATGACCATTAATACTGATATCTTCATACCATTCCTTAGCTTCAACCTTATGTACATTTTCTACTTTTATCCCAACCACTTTAACAAGCATATCCTCCTCTGGGCTTTCATCTTCTTCAACTCTCTGTACCACCCTAACTTTACATGCTATCTTGAAATGATTGAGTTTACCACATCTGTTACATTTCTTGCCGAAAGCTGGGCATTCCCTCGGCCCGTGTGTCTTGTAACACCTCCTACATGAGAATTTACTTTCCTCATTTGACTTTACTTTCCTTTCTGCCCCATTTTGATCCTTCTCCTTGGAATGTTTTTTGTCAAGTTTCTTCTCTATTTTCTCTACATTTTTTACCACTTTAAATTCTTTCATTCTTTCTTTTAATATTTCCGCCGCTTTGCACATTTCCACGGCCTTTTCCAGTTCTAGGTCCTTGACACTTAATAATTTCTCTTGTACTTTAGTGTCATTTATCCCTAGAACAATCCTATCCCGGATCATATCTTGTTCATCCCTAAATTCACAGCTCTGACTTAACTTTTTTAAATCCTTTAAGAAATTTTCTATTGGCTCATTAACTTCCTGGTTTCTTTTATAAAATACATATCTTTCATATACTACATTTTTCTTTGGTAAAAGGTAAGCGTCAAATCTCTGTATTACTAGATCATACTTCTTTCTATCTTCAATACTTAAATCAAAATTATTAAATATTTCAATGCTCTCTTCACCTATTGTATTGAGCAGCATTGCGACCTTAACCTCATCTGACTTTTGTTGAAAATCATTTGCCGTCAGATATATTTCAAACCTTTGTTTGTATCTTTTATAATTTTCCGCAATATTACCGCTGAATTCCAGCTGCGCTGGGATTTTTGTATCCATTTTTTGTGTGTCCGAACACGTGGTCCACTTAACCTTTCAACCTTTTACTCTCTTAAAACTTTCTATCCCTTACTTTTTCTGCCTTAATACTTTAAATTTTTTACCGACTGCGCCATGTTATGATTTGTACTATCAAAAATACTGACTTTATTATAATTGTTAGACAGTTCAATACAGAAAACTTATGCGCTTACAACGTGACTCTTTTATCAACCGCCATCTTGCCGTCTGCCTCACTTCACACACCAGTTTGTAAGTAAGCATGTAGGTAAAACTGTAATTCCAGTATATGTCAATTCCAAAGAACAGGTAGCTGATATTTTCGCAAAGCCGTTGACAAAAGGGCCATTTTTGCGTTTGCGGGAAAAACTACTCAAGGAGGAGTGTTGGAAATAAATATAACACAGTACAACAGCCATCTGGACTTGTAACATTCAATAGCCGTTTCTTATAGGTTTTCGTGCCCTGAAAACGAATCCGCAACCCGTTTGTCGCCATCACCCTCAGTTTTTGAGAAAATCGATTTTGAAAAAAACTGCAAATTTTCAACTTTGAACATTTTTTGTGTCGAAACGGTAATAGTTATTCGATTGTTCGTTGCGTCAAATTATTCTATGAACCCTCCCGAATACAGCGATATAAGTTATTATTGCAGTATGAACATTTAAATATGTTTAAACAACGATCAAAGGGAAAAGGACACCCGAAATGCACAAATTTTTGCGGATATCTTTCAATTTATTTCCAAAACTAAGGGTCTGAGACGAAATCTGACCATCCCACGCGATGCAGCAGACATTGTTCCTTCGGAAAGCGTCGGCAGAAGTGGTAAGTCTCGTTTTGTTTTCAATACAGAAGCGAAATAGTTTGGCAAAACGCGCGATGTTGACAGTGGTAGTCAATAGGGCCCTTTACACGGACGGTCTTGCGCGCGGCCCGCAAAAGTACGTGAAGCCGGATCGTGGCGCTCCTTCGCGCGGGCCAGGAGGTCGTACCCGTCACTACTTAGAGACAGCGAGTTCGGGCTCCCATTTCTACGTCAACTCCACATGCTTTTTCCAGGAACCAGCGCAGTCTTGTATTGTGTACTACCTGTTCCATGTATATTATCGATCTGCGAAACGATCGGCAAGACACGATCGCGATATACGTAGGTTTGCGAAAAGTATACGAATTCCTCGATATACCTGGCTTATAGAGGATATCATAAATGCTATTACTGTAGGGTACACTGAAACATCTGTTTTTAGGAAGCTACATTTGGTTGACCTGAAGGTGCTATAAATTCTGGAAATGGTTTATGACTCAGTTGTAACGACTGTCAAATTTTACAAGGGTACTTTAAAAAATGTCCAAATGTTTCCCCGGCAATGCGATGGCAAATGAAATTGCAGTTAACACATTCACTGTTGTGACGATCATAATTATTACTATCAACGGCAATAATTACCATGTCACTGCTTGTTTTAATATAAAAACTAATATTGATAGACAATAAATACATATAGGTATGCAAGTGATGTTATATCTAAGATAAATGATGAAGAGATGTAATATGCAAGATGTTTTGAAGAAGGGGGGTAGTCTTCTGATTGCTCGTGATGCAGGTCAAATTTTTCACCCACGCTCTTGCGTGGCGCGCAGCAAGAAAGCATCACAGTCCTGCCCGCGCGCCAGAAAGCACCGCGCTCCTGCCCGCGCGCAAACCTCGAATCCAGAAGAGTTTACATAAGAGACCGAAAAGGTAGTTAGAAAAGGAAAAAACGATATTTAAAACCAGGCTCGTTGCGCGCCTCAGGATTTCCGACAGTGCGGACGAGTCTGAGGCGCGCGACGAGCCTGGCAGCCGATCCTGGCAGCCAAGACTCCAGACGCAACGCCGTCGATAAGCCGTGCGTCGATGGGTTTCGAGGACTTCGACCTTCGAGACCAGGAGGGCCGTACCATGTTGCCCCCTAAGACGTGGCGAATCGAAAATTCTACATTTCGCACCGGATCTTGGCGAAAGTGACGTGGATCGTTTCCTTATGTTTTTCCGATGAAAATGGTCCAAAAACGACACAAATCGGATTGTAATTAAGGAATCTTCATAATAAATTGATTTCCATAACTTCGTTAAAAATAGTCCGATTTACATGAAATTTGGTATAATTTTCATTTGAAAAGCGTAAAGAATCCATCGGTATCACGTCCATATCGATACGATAAAGTATAAAGAATTATTTTATTTCTGAAACAGTTATGAATCCTTGGCCGACCGCAGCGAATCGAGGTCGGCGACACACAGTCGAGGGTGAAATATTCATTACAGCGTATTAAGAAATTCTTTATTCTTCGTCGTATCAATATGAAAGTAACACTAGTGGATTCCTGGCGTTCTCCCAATTAAAATGATCACAAATATCATGCAAATCGGACTACTTTTACACAAACAATACAAATTATAAAAGGAGTAGGCATTTCGTGGTTCGAACGATGACCAGAACGAGCAAAGAACCTAATAAAAAGAGAATAAATATAAGGAAAAATGCGTGCGCGGTACGTGTTGTCTGATAACCGGTTCGAGACCATGTGTCCGCTCCGTGAATTTTCGCCGGTTAAAAAGGAAAGACTAGACAGAGTTAGAGATAGCGAATAAAAGAAGATAGAAGAAAGATGAAGTAGGAAAAAACAGGGAAAAAACAGAGAGGGTGAAAAGAAAGCGTGAGATAAGAAAGCTGTCCCCCGGTTAGCAAAGGCCTGGTCGCCAAATGTTCCTGACGCTGACCAGGCCTGTGCGAACCCTTGACTCCAGGTACATGGAAGCAGAAACGGTAGGAACAGGTAGGTACTTATAAAGGAGTAAAAGTGAAAGTTAGAAACAGAAGAGCCGCTGAAGAGAAAGCTGAAGAGACAGAAAAAATAAATATGGCAAAGACGTAGTTTTGTATGAAAGTTGTACTTTTGTGTATCCATCACTCTATTCGGACAGCTAATGGACGAAGTTTGTAACCATGCAAACAAATATGTCGTGTTTATACTCGAGCGATAAGGGATCCGTTTGTAATTTGAAGGGAGGACGGCGCAAGCGGGACCCCGCGTGCGCAAACGTACTGGCGTTTCTGGCGATATCAGGTGTTCCTGAAAATATACTAGCAGTGGCTTGCTGTTGTCGAGGTCAAGAACCGTTTAAGGAAACCAAACGCTGCGCAAATAATCTTTTACCCTTTCTTAAGGAGTCACTCTACCTTGACGGCCTGAACAGGAGCGCGATATTTGGGATTTTTTTCAGAGAAACCCACAAATTATATTAATTGAAAACTTTATGCCTATATTTGTACATATTTTGGCAGCATTTAAAAAAAATTTAAGCAGAGGCTTGGCTGACAGTGCGGAAATCCTGAGGCGCGCGACGAGCCTGGTTTCAAGTGCCGTTTTTTCCTTTTCGTATAATATTTAAATAGGTACAAAAATTAGTCCATTAGTACGTTTATTACGGTTACTTTCCTTATATTTATTCTCTTTTTATTAGGTTCTTTGCTCGTTCTGGTCATCGTTCGGACCACGAAATGCCTACTCCTTTTATAATTTGTATTGTTTGTGTAAAAGTAGTCCGATTTGCATGATATTTGTGATCATTTTAATTGGGAGAACGCCAGGAATCCACTAGTGTTACTTTCATATTGATACGACGAAGAATAAAGAATTTCTTAATACGCTGTAATGAATATTTCACCCTCGACTGTGTGTCGCCGACCTCGATTCGCTGCGGTCGGCCAAGGATTCATACCTGTTTCAGAAATAAAATAATTCTTTATACTTTATCGTATCGATATGGACGTGGTACCGATGGATTCTTTACGCTTTTCAAATGAAAATTATACCAAATTTCATGTAAATCGGACTATTTTTAACGAAGTTATGGAAATCAATTTATTATGAAGATTCCTTAATTACAATCCGATTTGTGTCGTTTTTGGACCATTTTCATCGGAAAAACATAAGGAAACGATCCACGTCACTTTCGCCAAGATCCGGTGCGAAATGTAGAATTTTCGATTCGCCACGTCTTAGGGGGCAACATGGTACGGCCCCCCTGGTCTCGAGGGTCGAAGTCCTCGAAACCCATCGAGGCACGGCTTATCCTTGGCTGCCAGGATCGGCTGCTAGGCTCGTCGCGCGCCTCAGACTTGTCCGCACTGTCGGAAATCCTGAGGCGCGCAACGAGCCTGGTTTCAAGTATCGTTTTCTCCTTTTCTAACTACCTTTTCTGTCTCTTATGCAAACACTTCTGGATTCGAGGTTTGCGCGCGGGCAGGAGCGTGGTGCTTTCTGGCGCGCGGGCAGGACTGTGATGCTTTCTTGCTGCGCGCCACGCAAGAGCGTGGGTGAAAAATTTGACCTGCATCACGAGCAATCAGAAGACTACCCCCCTCCTTCAAAACATCTTGCATATTACATCTCTTCATCATTTATCTTAGATATAACATCACTTGCATACCTATATGTATTTATTGTCTATCAATATTAGTTTTTATATTAAAACAAGCAGTGACATGGTAATTATTGCCGTTGATAGTAATAATTATGATCGTCACAACAGTGAATGTGTTAACTGTAATTTCATTTGCCATCGCATTGCCGGGGAAACATTTGGACATTTTTTAAAGTACCCTTGTAAAATTTTACAGTCGTTATAACTGAGTCATAAACCATTTCCAGAATTTATAGCACCTTCAGGTCAACCAAATGTAGCTTCCTAAAAACAGATGTTTCAGTGTACCCTACAGTAACAGCATTTATGATATCCTCTATAAGCCAGGTATATCGAGGAATTCGTATACTTTTCGCAAACCTACGTATATCGCGATCGTGTCTTGCCGATCGTTTCGCAGATCGATAATATACATGGAACAGGTAGTACACAATACAAGACTGCGCTGGTTCCTGGAAAAAGCATGTGGAGTCGACGTAGAAATGGGAGCCCGAACTCGCTGTCTCTAAGTAGTGACGGGTACGACCTTCTGGCCCGCGCGAAGGAGCGCCACGATCCGGCTTCACGTACTTTTGCGGGCCGCGCGCAAGACCGACCGTGTAAAGGGCCCTATTGGCGGCGCGCGATCCACTGCCGCTCAGCGCAACATAATCGCTTAAGGCGCGTGACTACCACTGTCGGCACGGCGCGTTTTGCCAAACTATTTCGCTTCTGTATTGAAAACGAAACGATACTTATCACTTCTGTCGACGCTTTCCGAAGGAACAATGTCTGCTGCATCGCGTGGGATGGTCAGATTTCTTCTCAGACCCTTAGTTTTGGAAATAAATTGAAAGATATCTGGAAAAATGGGTGCATTTCGGGTGTCCTTTTCTTTTTGATCGTTGTTTAAACATATTTAAATGTTCATAATGCAATAATAACTTATATCGTTGTATTCGTGAGGGTTCATAGAATAATTTGACGCAACGAACAATCGAATAACTATTACCGTTTCGACACAAAAAATGTTCAAAGTTGAAAATTTGCAGTTTTTTTCAAAATCGATTTTCTCAAAAACTGAGGGTGATGGCGACAAACGGGTTGCGGATTCGTTTTCAGGGCACGAAAACCTATAAGAAACGGCTATTGAATGTTACAAGTCCGAAAAAAAGTCCAAATTTGTTGTACTGTGTAATAGATGGCGTAAAATGAGTAGTTTTTCGTCGCGAGAGATGTGAATGGGTGTTGTATAAATGTGTGTATGATTTCGTGTGAGCGTGTAAAATTTCTAACCTTGTTTATTCATAGATGTTAAGACACCACGTGTCATTACTTTATAAGAGATTATAACCAAAGAGGTGGAGACAAATAAATAAATTGTTCTGGACCATCTGCAAATTCCACCGTTTATTTAATTATAACAACAGGGACCCCTAAGGTGCATCGTCCAGACGATCCGATTGGTCGTAGCGCTTTTCCTGCCGGTTTACTACCAATCAACAGTGTATCCCGGCGCGAAACCAGTATGCTCTAATGTGGAACGTGTGGGGTTATTTTTATTAATGAATAAAGTTCCTATGTACAGAACTAGTTTTAAGTTGGTATGACTGGGGGAGCGCGGTTGTTCCGTTGTGGAATTGATAGAGAGAGCATGAGTGCATTGTATTTTCATTCTTATTTCGTAATTATATTCAATTACATATTCCGTAAATGTGTGTCAAGTTATTGAAAGGAACCCAATCACCACCCTTTTCCGCCACAGAACGCAGTGTAACTTAATTGCAAAAGTAGATCAAGAGACACGGTAGTGTCTCGCGCCAAGTATATGTATATATATATATATATACAGGGTGTCCCAAAAATGTCGGAGTTCCTTGAAGGGGGTGATTCAGGGGGTGATTGCAAACAACTTTTTCCTTTGCGAAAATTCTCTCCGAGGTTTCGTTAACGAGATAATAACCAAAAGCACCGACCAATCAGAGCGCGCGCCTTCCGCCCGAGCTCCCGCGGTAGCGTTGGCTACGCGGTAGGCGGCCGCGCTTGTACTACGGACGTACGAACAAGCAAGTCGACATGCATCGAAGGAAATAATAATTATTTGAAGCGAGAGGACAAGAAATGCGTACATTTCGTTTTCAAATAACGCATAAACGAAAAGGTAATGTAGCAGAAAATGTACGACATGTGATCGTAATTCGTTATTGAGGTAAAAATCCGTAGTTTAATAACGGCCAACCCAACTGAATTTAAACAATAATATTAGGTGTATGAATAAATTCTTTCCGACTGGATTTACATAATCAGTACAAAGCTACTGAATTTCTATCGCGGCGGTATTTGTCATATTTTTTAAATCGAACTGTTATTGTACCCTAAAATCGGAAAGAATTTATTTCTACACCTAATAATCACCAATAAATTAAATAAAACTCACCCATTCGGACATTCCTTTCCTTATTTTTCGGAAACCTTTTTTGTGTCACTGGGTCACTGTACCGATCCTGGTCATCGGTGGACGAAAAGATTTATGGTAGGGTAGCGCCCAGTGCTCAGCTGATCGCAGGTATTCGCAGGACACCACCCGAAGGTAAGGGTCGCAACGTCAAGTGCGTCCGGGTTAATGTACCGAATATTCACTTCACTGCACTGATACTAACACTGATCACTTAATTTATTTTCTACGGAACGTGTTGTTCCTACGTTATAAAAATTGGTGGCCCCGAAAGGGGCCGATTACTGTTAATTGAACAGTTGCTCAATATGGGCACCCTCAGCGTCTATGCACGCCTCCGCACGTACAACCAGCTGCCTTTGGACTGCACGTAACGTTTCTGGCGTGATGTTTGCCACCGCAGCATGAATCCGCACGACTAGGTCTTCCAGTGAATCCACTGGGTGACGGTACACCTCATCCTGAAATGATTGTTGTACAACAAATACAAAACGTAAGTAAAAAAAGAATACCTATAAAAAATTAAGAGCACTAATCAAATTACCTTCAGGTAGCCCCAGAAGTAAAAATCCAGCGGGGTCATATCCGGTGACCGTGGGGGCCACGCAACAGGACCGCCGCGGCCGATCCACCTGTCCTGGAAGGTTTCGTTAAGGTAGTCGCGGGAAATTGTGGCGTAGTGAGGTCCAGCCCCGTCTTGCTGATAGACCATGTTCTGTCGGACCTCATCTGGAATATGGGCCATAAGACCCGGCAGAACATGCTCTAAAAAGACTTTATACGCTGGACCGTCCATCCTGTCTGGTAGCATGTACGGCCCAACGATAAAATCGCCACAAATGCCCGCCCATACATTAATTTGCCAACGGACTTGTGCTGCGCGTGTCCGAAGCGCTAGCGGATTCTCGTCGCTCCACACATGCCGATTGCGGGAATTGAAGCAGCCTTCCCGCTTGAAGATTGCTTCGTCCATCCACAATATGTATTTGCAGAACGACGGATTCCGCTGCACTTCTCCCAACAGCCACACTGAATATTCAACCCGCTGGTCGGCATCCCCGGGGTGCAAATGTTGCACCCGTATAAAGCGGTACGGGTGCAACATGTTCTCCCTCAGAGTTCGGTGCACCGTCATTCTGCTGGCACTAGAAGAAAATGCAGAAACATCCATTATTAGATAACATTTGTTTCCCTTAATTAATAATTGTTGCAGTTATCTTGTACTGTGACTTACTCTAGGCGGCGGCTCAAGTTGCGCACGCTGACGGTGGGGTCCTCGTCGATGGCGTGCAGGATGTTTTCTTCCACCGCAACGTTCCGCGCGGCTCGGGGTCTACCCACGTCGCTGCCTCGCGGCATCATCGACCCCGTCGAATATAATCGGGACGCCAAACGTCTGATCGTTCCCTCGCTCGGGGTTTCGATGCGCGGGTACTCCACTGCCAACGCTCGCACGGTAGCACTCGCGTTCCCGTCGTTCCGCGCGTACACCCAGAACATAGCGTAATACTCTTCGGCGGAGTACATTTCTGGGCCGAGATTACTAGCTGACTGACAGGATTTTTTCCCAAGTAACTTCCTCTACCCCCAAGTAGTTTCTCTCATTCCATTATGAGTTTACTCCCACCAGGACAAGAGGCTTTAGGTAAAAAGAAGCCAGCACATTTTCGGAACACACGTGTTTTGCAGAAGTGCAACGAAAACTTTCACAAAAGCCCGCGCTCCGTCCTTCCACTGACAATGTACCCATTGCTTCGAGATAGAAAACAGACACCACGTGTATCGGTTCGAAAGGGTCCGAAGGGAAGAGACGCAGAAAGTCTTCGAGTTGCTATAAAGAAGAAAATGCATACCATTCCTGTTTCCCCTTTCTGACACCCTGAGTTCACGTCTGCTACGAGGCGGAACCAATTAAGTCATAAATTATCCGAAACTGTAGGAAACCGTTCTCTACCGCCGACTTGCGGGACAATACGGTCATAAACCGCGACCCTGGCGAAATGCTCTGGCTGATGAGCCTGATTAATTTTGGAGAACTAGAAATTACAGAGTATTATCCAGCATCAATACGTCTCGCGGGGAGACACAGGAAAAGAAGGGTAGTCCGCTGACTGCGCGTAGTCCCGCCTGCTTCGTCCTACCCTCAAATTAAAGACGGATCTCTTATCTCTCGAGTATAAACACGCGCTCGAATTTCAAAACAAAAGCACGCGTCGACGTATTCGGTGCGAGAGACTGTGGGCTTGAAGTCCCATTGGCCGCAAACTAACCAATCGGGCCTGCTTATCTCTCGTGTCTAAACACGCGCTCGGATTTCAAAACAGAAGCACGCGTCGACGTATTCGGTGCGAGAGACTGTGGGCTTGAGGTCCGATTGGCCCTGCATCCCTCGCAAATGGCCACTGTCCTGAAGAGGCCCTCTTCACAGCAATATCTCCTCCCCAAGGCCCACCTTCTCTCGCACCGAATACGTCGACGCGTGCTTTTGTTTTGAAATTCGAGCGCGTGTTTAGAGACGAGAGATAAGCAGCCCCGATTGGCTAGTTTGGGACCAATCGAACCTCAAGCCCACCTTCTCTCGCACGGAATACGTCAATGACATCGAAAAGTCCTGCGCCCCGTCTCAGGTAAAGCAACCGCGCGCGATTACAGTCACCTGACCGTACCGCTACAACCCCATATTTCTTCAGTGAGGTCAAATAACAGGTCGACAGAAGAATTGCAGGAGAATTTTGCTAACCCACTCTTGGCCAATGACACTGCTTTTATAATAATCAGATGTGTAAGTTCCAGCTTGTCCTTATCTTGATTATTTGTTGAAAAAGTGTCATTGCTCAATGGAAACCACGAGAAGGTGGTGGGCTTTTTTCATTAGGAGAGGTTATGGATGGGTCAGGAGGATGGAAGTAAGAAGGCCCGGTCATAAATTTTAAACACCCGTGATCGGCCATGTACTTTAATTCGTTCGATTGCCAGACTTCCCACGTTTCGTATTACTTCTGATCAATCGTAAAAACTAACTGCGTTGATCGTCAACGTAGTCTAAAGAAGGTCGCGGTTTATGACCGTATTGTTCCTTGAGTCGACGGTCAAGAACAGTGCGCCACGGCCACCTTCTCGTGGTTTCCATTGAGCAATGACACTTTTTCAACAAATAATCAAGATAAGGACAAGCTGGAACTTACACATCTGATTATTATAAAAGCAGTGTCATTGGCCAAGAGTGGGTTAGCAAAATTCTCCTGCAATTCTTCTGTCGACCTGTTATTTGACCTCACTGAAGAAATATGGGGTTGTAGCGGTACGGTCAGGTGACTGTAATCGCGCGCGGTTGCTTTACCTGAGACGGGGCGCAGGACTTTTCGATGTCATTGACGTATTCCGTGCGAGAGAAGGTGGGCTTGAGGTTCGATTGGTCCCAAACTAGCCAATCGGGGCTGCTTATCTCTCGTCTCTAAACACGCGCTCGAATTTCAAAACAAAAGCACGCGTCGACGTATTCGGTGCGAGAGAAGGTGGGCCTTGGGGAGGAGATATTGCTGTGAAGAGGGCCTCTTCAGGACAGTGGCCATTTGCGAGGGATGCAGGGCCAATCGGACCTCAAGCCCACAGTCTCTCGCACCGAATACGTCGACGCGTGCTTCTGTTTTGAAATCCGAGCGCGTGTTTAGACACGAGAGATAAGCAGGCCCGATTGGTTAGTTTGCGGCCAATGGGACTTCAAGCCCACAGTCTCTCGCACCGAATACGTCGACGCGTGCTTTTGTTTTGAAATTCGAGCGCGTGTTTATACTCGAGAGATAAGAGATCCGTCTTTAATTTGAGGGTAGGACGAAGCAGGCGGGACTACGCGCAGTCAGCGGACTACCCTTCTTTTCCTGTGTCTCCCCGCGAGACGTATTGATGCTGGATAATACTCTGTAATTTCTAGTTCTCCAAAATTAATCAGGCTCATCAGCCAGAGCATTTCGCCAGGGTCGCGGTTTATGACCGTATTGTCCCGCAAGTCGGCGGTAGAGAACGGTTTCCTACAGTTTCGGATAATTTATGACTTAATTGGTTCCGCCTCGTAGCAGACGTGAACTCAGGGTGTCAGAAAGGGGAAACAGGAATGGTATGCATTTTCTTCTTTATAGCAACTCGAAGACTTTCTGCGTCTCTTCCCTTCGGACCCTTTCGAACCGATACACGTGGTGTCTGTTTTCTATCTCGAAGCAATGGGTACATTGTCAGTGGAAGGACGGAGCGCGGGCTTTTGTGAAAGTTTTCGTTGCACTTCTGCAAAACACGTGTGTTCCGAAAATGTGCTGGCTTCTTTTTACCTAAAGCCTCTTGTCCTGGTGGGAGTAAACTCATAATGGAATGAGAGAAACTACTTGGGGGTAGAGGAAGTTACTTGGGAAAAAATCCTGTCAGTCAGCTAGTAATCTCGGCCCAGAAATGTACTCCGCCGAAGAGTATTACGCTATGTTCTGGGTGTACGCGCGGAACGACGGGAACGCGAGTGCTACCGTGCGAGCGTTGGCAGTGGAGTACCCGCGCATCGAAACCCCGAGCGAGGGAACGATCAGACGTTTGGCGTCCCGATTATATTCGACGGGGTCGATGATGCCGCGAGGCAGCGACGTGGGTAGACCCCGAGCCGCGCGGAACGTTGCGGTGGAAGAAAACATCCTGCACGCCATCGACGAGGACCCCACCGTCAGCGTGCGCAACTTGAGCCGCCGCCTAGAGTAAGTCACAGTACAAGATAACTGCAACAATTATTAATTAAGGGAAACAAATGTTATCTAATAATGGATGTTTCTGCATTTTCTTCTAGTGCCAGCAGAATGACGGTGCACCGAACTCTGAGGGAGAACATGTTGCACCCGTACCGCTTTATACGGGTGCAACATTTGCACCCCGGGGATGCCGACCAGCGGGTTGAATATTCAGTGTGGCTGTTGGGAGAAGTGCAGCGGAATCCGTCGTTCTGCAAATACATATTGTGGATGGACGAAGCAATCTTCAAGCGGGAAGGCTGCTTCAATTCCCGCAATCGGCATGTGTGGAGCGACGAGAATCCGCTAGCGCTTCGGACACGCGCAGCACAAGTCCGTTGGCAAATTAATGTATGGGCGGGCATTTGTGGCGATTTTATCGTTGGGCCGTACATGCTACCAGACAGGATGGACGGTCCAGCGTATAAAGTCTTTTTAGAGCATGTTCTGCCGGGTCTTATGGCCCATATTCCAGATGAGGTCCGACAGAACATGGTCTATCAGCAAGACGGGGCTGGACCTCACTACGCCACAATTTCCCGCGACTACCTTAACGAAACCTTCCAGGACAGGTGGATCGGCCGCGGCGGTCCTGTTGCGTGGCCCCCACGGTCACCGGATATGACCCCGCTGGATTTTTACTTCTGGGGCTACCTGAAGGTAATTTGATTAGTGCTCTTAATTTTTTATAGGTATTCTTTTTTACTTACGTTTTGTATTTGTTGTACAACAATCATTTCAGGATGAGGTGTACCGTCACCCAGTGGATTCACTGGAAGACCTAGTCGTGCGGATTCATGCTGCGGTGGCAAACATCACGCCAGAAACGTTACGTGCAGTCCAAAGGCAGCTGGTTGTACGTGCGGAGGCGTGCATAGACGCTGAGGGTGCCCATATTGAGCAACTGTTCAATTAACAGTAATCGGCCCCTTTCGGGGCCACCAATTTTTATAACGTAGGAACAACACGTTCCGTAGAAAATAAATTAAGTGATCAGTGTTAGTATCAGTGCAGTGAAGTGAATATTCGGTACATTAACCCGGACGCACTTGACGTTGCGACCCTTACCTTCGGGTGGTGTCCTGCGAATACCTGCGATCAGCTGAGCACTGGGCGCTACCCTACCATAAATCTTTTCGTCCACCGATGACCAGGATCGGTACAGTGACCCAGTGACACAAAAAAGGTTTCCGAAAAATAAGGAAAGGAATGTCCGAATGGGTGAGTTTTATTTAATTTATTGGTGATTATTAGGTGTAGAAATAAATTCTTTCCGATTTTAGGGTACAATAACAGTTCGATTTAAAAAATATGACAAATACCGCCGCGATAGAAATTCAGTAGCTTTGTACTGATTATGTAAATCCAGTCGGAAAGAATTTATTCATACACCTAATATTATTGTTTAAATTCAGTTGGGTTGGCCGTTATTAAACTACGGATTTTTACCTCAATAACGAATTACGATCACATGTCGTACATTTTCTGCTACATTACCTTTTCGTTTATGCGTTATTTGAAAACGAAATGTACGCATTTCTTGTCCTCTCGCTTCAAATAATTATTATTTCCTTCGATGCATGTCGACTTGCTTGTTCGTACGTCCGTAGTACAAGCGCGGCCGCCTACCGCGTAGCCAACGCTACCGCGGGAGCTCGGGCGGAAGGCGCGCGCTCTGATTGGTCGGTGCTTTTGGTTATTATCTCGTTAACGAAACCTCGGAGAGAATTTTCGCAAAGGAAAAAGTTGTTTGCAATCACCCCCTGAATCACCCCCTTCAAGGAACTCCGACATTTTTGGGACACCCTGTATATGCGCAGCGCGAGACACAGAGTGGCTCTATTACGCCACGACTCGCTATCAAGAACCCTGAGATTTCCGAATCTCAATAACGGCTGATCCGATTAAATTTTGAATGGTCTTAATGGATAGGCTGGATTTGATTTACATAAGAAAAGTGTCTTCGTTTTGTTCCTACGGACCTTATGAGCTGAGATATTTCGATGTAAAGTGGCAATTTGCCGATTTTCATGTTTGTAAATTTCTTCATCGTCATCGTCCTACACTTCTAGGCAAGAGGGGTGTATGAAAGGGTGAGGAAATGTCTCTCAGGTACGTCGCTCATTGGATGTGGGTTTCGTCCAATCGCGTAACAAGTTGTTGTAACCTGACAGCTAGACAGAGATATTATAAATAACCTTCCAAGTGCTAAGTGTCAACAAATGTTTTGAAGATATTAATGCATCGATATGAAAATGGAATGCGCAATTTAAATACATATAGGGTAAAGGACCCAATTACTGTCACCCTAAGCTGTTTTACGTAAAATAACGAATAAATCTTATAAAATTATGCATAAAAAAAATTTAGCATACAATTCAAATTGTTATTTTTATGATACAAAAAACAGTACTTAATTTTTTCTTCGTTAATTTGAATAAAACGATACAAAATTTTAAGCGAATATTAG
The DNA here is from genome assembly GCA_947577245.1 of Andrena bucephala. Lineage (NCBI taxonomy): Eukaryota > Metazoa > Arthropoda > Insecta > Hymenoptera > Andrenidae > Andrena > Andrena bucephala. Next base: position 72,815,086 of record OX387716.1, read on the forward strand.
GAGAATGGAAACGATGACTTCCTTACTAGCGAAAGAGAAAACAGGTCGTTAAAGAAAATGCTGTAATTGTAATATTTAAGCTATTAACATAACAAAATATGTTTTAAATAATATAAGCATCATAGAAAGTAATAAAGATCCGAATTCACCGATTCATTAAGTCTTTTTATTTATTAATTGGGTAAAAGTGATTGGTACAAGCGTTTCCAGCATTTTGGTATTACTGTCATAGCAGTAGTTGCTCATGTACATGACACGAGGTAACCTTAAAATGACATAAACAGTATTAGGTTAGCTGGTAGTAATTGGGGCACGGTGTAATAGACAGGTGTACCGACTCTATACCTTTAACCCCAACGATTTTGTGTGCCGATTTCTGCTTAGTTCCCCTGGCCGTCGCGAGAGGCGTCGTGACTTAAAAGGCATATACATATGTATTAATGAGACTGTAGTAGTAGAGATTTTAGTGGTATTACTAGGCTTGCCAGAAACAACGGGCCATGCTGTAAATGCCTTTACGAGATCGACGAAATCTGGTGGCCGGCAGAAGAACTAGGACGAAAAAGTCACACATTCTGACACAGTCGTAACACCTGTCTATTACACCGTGAATTGGGGTGTCAGTAAATCAGTCAAATACATTTGAAGGGTGTCAGTAATGGATCCCCATATAAATTTTAGAAATTGATGAATTTATACATAAAAATCGAAGTTTTAAGATCCACCAAAATTTTTTCATCAAGTAAACATATTAAACAATAATAAATAACAAGAACAACATATACTTTTAGTCTATAAGTACATAATTATAAAATAATGTCAGCGTCAACGCTTAATGTGTCAGTAATTGGGTCATTTACCCTACAGTACGGCAAAGTTTAGGAGAACATTTTTCAATAAACGTAAAAACGAGATGTATTCGAATTTCTTATAACCCTGTGCACAGAATATGATTGTAAGGTAAATGGTCCAGTACTTAAACAAGGCCCAATAATTAAAAATTGAGAAGAAATTTTATTAATAATAACAGTTTTACTAATTTGCAACGTTTAAACTGGTCGAAATATAATTGCAAAATGTATTAGCTTTATACAGATGCAATTATAAGCTTACATATCTGAATGGGTATATCATGCAAAAATATTATTGTACAGTAAAGCTTCAACAGTTTCAATCTCGCTTCTTACCTAATGGGCTCAAGCAACCGGCAGAATATTTTTGTTAAGGTTGTAATTAAGTATTATTTTATAATTTTTTAAATAGTACAGTTGTTTCGGATTTATTATATATGGAAGAATTGAAAATTAATTGGATCTCTTAATAATTTTTTGTTTTTAATATTGAAATTGTTGCGTTTATCCACTAGTACACGATAACATGACACGGACCAGTTATTAAACGCGTGTTTAATGGTTATTTAATGGTTATATAAGACGCCAGTATTCAGTGAAGTTTTAAAATTATTAACATTTATTGTACCAAAGTAAGTATTTTTTTGTATCCTATATATTTACGTTAATAATAACTAGACAAAAATATACTACTGTTTCAGAATTATTAGGATAATTAATCTTAAACTCGTCATAATATTAACATAACCTAAAATTTTATAATATACTTTTAATCATTTTTTCATGCCGAAGATTCAACACAAATTTATTATAAATAAAATGTTTTTACTATCCCAAAATATTCCCATAGTGATTTCTTTTCATTAACTGATAGAAATAGTTCAATTAAATATATATTCAATAATTGGGACACTGATAATTAATGACTGGGACAAGTTATGAATTTCATTTAATTACTGGGCCATATGAACAGTTTCGTGTTTTAATTAATTTAAAACTTTTCCATTAACAAATGTAGATTCTTGTTACGTTATCTGAAAGTCGAAATTTTACGCTTTCGAATAATTATATTTAGTTATAATTTTATACTATTTAAATATAATAGAAATTGCAATTATCTCAACTGCTTCCTTAACTGTTTCACCACTGGGCCATTTACCTTATAAGACAATTGGTAGAGCATCAAGTAACTTCTACAACTCGATGTAAATCTTGTGATTATACAAAAAGCATTACTTCTGATAATTTAGTTGTTTCAATACCTATTAACAATTTGAAAAAAAGAAGCTATAATCTTAACGATTTATTAAACGTTACATTTCCACATTGGTATGAATCAGATAACGGATCATGTGAACAATGTACAGGAAAAGATATTATGTTTAAGAATGAATTAATATTGAGGAAAGATATAGTTATTATTCGTTTACTATTATTTTCATTACAAGATGATAAAATAGTCAAAGCAATACGTAAATTTAATATATGTACTATTCCCACAACCAAAGTAGTAATAGCTGGACAATCATATAAAGTTATGAATGCTATATTTCATAGTGGTTCATGTATTGAGGATGGCCATTACACCAGTATATGTAAAGAAGAAGGAATGACTAGTAGTTGGATTGAAGCTGATGACGTGCAAATTAAAAAAAAGCAACGGCCCAAAGGCGCTAAAGATCTTTATATTTTGTTCTTACAAAAAAATGATAATAAATAAATAAGCCAACAAAAATTACCACGCTATGGAATAGCTGAAAGAAGAATGCTGCCATTTGGGCTCCATATCAATCATCAATCAAAACGACACAGTACAATATTGTCGTAAATTAATATCAGAAAACACTACAAAATGTGTGAAATCCCCACAAAATTACCTTTTCACAAAAAGGTACAAAAAGAGCGCCAAGTATATAATCTCATCATAAAGAATCCCATTTAAAAACATTTCTTAAAGTGCTATATTTAACTTCACGAAAGTAATGATATACAACAATTGCGCCAATTATCATAATGGCAAAGAAAAAATGTATTAAATAATATTAAGCAGATATATTTTTATACAAATAAATACTTTAATACGAATAAATATTTTATTCAAAATACTTGGCGCTGCGATCTTAGTATTAATTAATTAAAATTTACAATAACTCCCTTACAATCAAAAATACATAAACATATACATATACATATTAAAAATGCAGTCAGATTTATTCTACATATATGTAATTATATTATCATACGTAGCATATGCACACGCACACATTCACGAACGCACGCACAAGAAGGAAAGAAAGAAAAATAGATTAATGCAATTTATACATATTTATTCAGTTTAGCAATACCAATTCGGGGCGCAGCGCCAAGTATTTTGAATAAAATATTTATTCGTATTAAAGTATTTATTTGTATAAAAATATATCTGCTTAATATTATTTAATAAATTTTTTCTTTGCCATTATGATAATTGGCGCAATTGTTGTATATCATTACTTTCGTGAATTTAAACTATACCGCCCAGATAGCACACGACGTCTTTAAGACGTCCATTTTACGTCTGTTTTTGGTCTGAACGTCTTAGACCATATTAAGACGTCTTTAAGACGTCTGCGCGGAGACATTTCTAAGACGTCTGTCTACAGACGTCTTTAAGACGTCCTTAAGGCGTCTGTACCAGGACGTCTTTTAGACGACTGAGTTAAGACGTCTTTAAGGTGTCCGTAACAGGACGTTTTTTAAACGACTGAGTTAAGACGTCTTTAAGGTGTCTGTACCAGGACGTCTTTTAAACGACTGAGTTAAAACGTGTTTAAGGCGCCTGTACCAGGACGTCTTTTAAACGACTGTGTTGAGACGTCTTTACGACGTCTGAGTGGAGTCGTCTTTTACACGACTGTGTTAAGACGCCTTTAAGACGTCTGTCCTGAGATTTATCTAAGACGTCTGTCCGAGTAAGTGTTTAGGACGTCTCTAAGACGTCCATGCCAAGACGTTTTTTAAACGACTGCGTTTAGATGTCTTAAAGACGCATATGTACATAAACAAGTCATGACTACCCTGCTGGACTTACCAGTTAGAACCGCATTAAAAAATTTTAAATCCGGATTGATGCGGTTTTCTTCCCGTAAATTGCAGATTGAACCAGATGAAATATTTTCTATCAGTTTCGAACCGGATATGCGTGTAAAAATCTTGATGGTATTGTAACGAGTTAGTTACGGTGAGACGCGAATCTTCCCCCCACCACGCGCGCCTGGCGCGGCCCGTCGCTACCGAGCGCGGCCGCGAGATGGCCGCGCGCCGAGTGACGCTCTCGCTCGCGAAAATGTCGCGGCGCGGCATATAGGCCCGCGCGACGGGCCCATCAGGCAGAGTCGTCCACGAGCGATACAAGCGAACGGTCCGAACTCTCCCAGTGATCTCTTGTGCAAACAAGCTGCATCTCTGCGTATTTTTGAATTCCCCAACCTCCACGGCTCCTAGAGAAACGCGAGTTCGCCGATCTCTAGACGCAGGTCGATATCCTCAGTCAATCTTAGGGTCAGACTTTGTCTGTCCCGGAGGACATCCTACAACCTCCGTTTCTCCCGCGGGTTTTACCCACTGGGCGAGCGGACTCAAGGTTTCACGGTCAGGGCCATTGGTGGAGATAACAGCCAGGGCACCAGAACGGCCAACACCCCCCACTCCTGTCACCACCGCCAAAACGCACCGCAATCGCGAACGCGCCGCGCCCGCGCTCCGACTCCGACTTAGCTTAAGCTCTAGAGTAAGCCGAGAAGTTTGTGTAAGCCAGCATAGACCTGGCCGGGGAAATTGTACACTAGCCGTAGGAATAAAGATCCTGGTTACCAAGTTCACCTTGCCTCATTCTTTAGACACCCGGGTAACCTCCACGGAGCGAGGTTACAGTATCTATCTGTATTTCCTAGCACAATTTGTCATCGATTCTGCTTGGATTTATACGAAGTAACTCGCATATTACTACTTAGTAAACTTCTTGAGTAACTTTATTTACTTTTTAAGCTGGTTCTATCTGGAAATCCAAATCCAAACCAAAATGGAATCTATTCGTCTTCTCAAGGTAGTTTGCTACCAGTTCTTACACAGATTTGCATATCGTAAATGCATGTTCAAACACACATATTTCTGGATGAAATCGACTCAAATTTTTAGTTGTTTCTAACTAGAAACTAGAAGTGTAGATTAAAATTCAGGTGATACTCATCAGTTTTTCCAAGCCATTTTACTACCTGGTTTTATTTGTATTTGCGACACATTTATGGTCCCTCGACCGATTTACTCAGGTTATCAAGGAGTTGTCGAATAACCGTTACCATTTACACCGTGAGCTGAGGTTTGATATAATTTTATTCTCAAACCTACTGTATCAAAAACTTCTGCCGTATCAATCTTGCATCGAAGTCTTAATCGCTGAGCAAGCTGTCTCCTTAGCTCGCGGCGCCGATCTTTATGTTTCGCGGCGCACATCGCTGCCGCGAGAGAAGTTACCACTATAGCGGCCACCTAGCGGTGTTCGAACAAAATTAATTATTTCGAAGTATGAGTTTCGTAGAACCGGCTAGAACCGCATTAATTTTCTATCCGCCAATCCGGTGGAAACCGAACCAAATTCTTTCTCTTCGAACCCCATATGCATCCCGTGAATTATTTGCTCTGCCAATCCGGATCGCGACGGACTCGAAAGAGCTTGTGGCATTTCCAGATGGAATCCGTAAGATTTTTGATCCGCAATTTCAGATACAAACCTTCCGTGTTTATACAAATGGCAATTCCTGATAGAAACGAATAAATGTTGGACCTGAAAAATCCTGTTTCATCCATCGATCTGCATATCCGCATTGGATCGGATTCTTTTTTGAACTGCCAAAAATCACTGCTTGAAAATCCAGGTAGTACCGCATTGAACCAGATAGATTTAGTTCAAAATTCAATGCGGTTCTAACTGGCAGTTCCAACAGGGTAGGCCGGCTCGCGATGGATAGTACGCGACCGCCAGGCGGCGACCAGACCGAGCGATTCTCGCAGGTGGGATACAGCAGTCATGCCTATAAGAGAGCCGGGCAGATCATATACCGTCACTCTCGAGTACCCGCCTTTTTTGATGAAGGAAATTTATGTTTTTCACTTGAATTCAAGTGAATATGCCAAAGAATGTCTCGGTCATTCGCTATTGCAAGACGTTTTTCTTTCTTAAGAAGAAACGAAAACATTGACCAGCATTATATACTTAATTTCATTAAAAGATATTAATTCTAATAAACACGAATCAAGTCACGCTTCATATCTCCAATATCTCTTCAAGGGGCTGTGGTAGGCCTAATCAAGTCCTTACGAAGACGTCTTTGAGGCGTCGTGAAAGTCTGAAATGGACGTCTTTCAGACGTCTTCACGACCACTTATAGACGTCTACAAGGCGTTTATAAGACGTCCACAGGGCGTTTATAAGACGTCTCACAGACGTCTTACAAGACGTCTACAAACTGTTCAAGAGACGTCTTAAAGACGTACGGTTTCCAGACTCAGGACATTCAAAAATGTCTATAGACGTCTTTAAGACGTCTTTCAGAAAATAGCAGACGTCTTTAAGACGTTTTGAAAGTCTGAAACAGACGTCTTAAAGACGGCTCATAGACGTCGAGTGCTATCTGGGCGACTTTCGTACAGACTCACAAAATAACATATTTGTTAGCTTGAGCGTGGTTAATAACAAGCGAGACGTGAATTAGTCTGCGAAAATTGAAGATATTCTTTTATTTTAGTCTGTTTTTCTCTCGGTGGATTCTATACAAGACTAACTAACCGGCGTTAGTGGCGCTTCTGCATGCGCAAAATTCCGCTCTACTATTAGCAGATGTGGCGAACGCCGATTGGCCCACGCTGGGCGCCATATATGAATGAGGCAGTGTAGACTTATTTATTTCAACAATATTAAATACAAATCAACAAAATATTCTAGACGTTCTTGGTGCACATTTCGAAGCGGTCCATACACAAAACCTCTCTATGGGAAAAAACAACTAACCAATATCATGGACAAAAAAACAGACGAACTTACTAAAAATTTCAGTTAAGACATACTCAACAACCAAACAATATGCACATTTTCAGACACCAATGCAGCAGATATCCCTAATACAGACCTCATTCCCCCAAACTATTTTACCTCCGTTTACACACGAAAAAATACATTTAAGAACCTAAACAACAAAAAATCTTCCAGTTTTGACGGCATTCCTAATATAGGTCTTAAAAACCTTCCACCGTCATATATATCTTACTACACCATCATATTCAATAACTGCCTTAACCTCACATATTTTCCAGCGATATGGAAAACAGCAAAGTTAATCGCCCTAAAAAAGAAAGGAAAAGATAGTAGCGACCCGGCCAGTTACAGACCCATTTGCTTACTCCAAAATATTAGCAAAATATTTTAAACAGTTATAAATGATGCTATAAATGAGTTCTGCTCTTCAAATGACATTATCCCCGAATACCAATTTGGATTTAGATTCCAGCACAGCACAGTACATGCAATTTCGAAATTCACAGCGGACATCTGTTGGGCAAGAAATGCTAATGAATGCGTCGGAACAGTACTTATAGATTTAGAAAAGGCGTTTGTCTAATTAGACGGACTTTTGTATAAACTCAACAAAAAAAAATTCCCATCACACCTTGTACAAATGATATGGGATATGATAAATAACAAACAATTCTACCTATCAAATGGTGAAACTAAGTCCTCGAAAGCCTTTCTAGTCGCAAACAGTTTACAACAAGGCACCGTCAATTCGCCCATTCTTTTTAACATATATATGAGCGATCTCCTCCAAATGTATGGTCTCAACAACGATAGCAACAAAACCGCAATAGCATTTGCCGACGACCTCGTCATATACCTCAAACACCATAAACCGTCAATAATAAAATCATCTCTGCAAAGCTTATTTAACAAAATCCAAGATTACTTCCACACTTGGAAATTAAAAGTTAATATAAACAAATGTGAAGCGATCCTCAATGCAAACAAGGATGTTCGAGAAAACTCTCAACATTTTCATATTACTGGCAATAGCAACAGAAACATGCATTTAGATTTTAAACTAAATTACAACCAACATATAAAAATTCAAATTGTTAAAGCACAGAAGGCCTTTTATAGCAACAAAAGATTATTCTACTCAAAAGTTCTAAATAAGTCAGTCAAACTTCTCTGCTATAAAATCCTGATCCGACCCATTCTCACATATGCCTGTCCAATTTGGTTTAACATAAGCGCGAGCACCATGGAGAATCTGAGAAAATTCGAAAGAAAATGCATCAGAGCCTGTCTTGATATGTATAGAACACCACAATCAAATTACACGAAACTAGTAAGAAACCATATATTATATGAACATGCAGAAATGATCCGCATTGATCTGTTCATTCTGAAACTAATCAGGAACCATTGGGCCAACATCATGAACATCAACTCCAACAGTCTAATACACTCTTCATCGTTTCCAAATCCATTATACTTTGAGAAATTAAAACAAACCGGCTATATAAGGATTTATCCACCTTGACAGCGAAAGTCTTATCCAAAACGTCGATAATTTCCCACTAATATACCACTTTAACAGAAAAACCTACAACAAAAGAATTCTATACGATTACCGTTTACCCGAATCCCACACAGATATGAGATTCGCATATAATTTATCCAGTATCGACCGCCAGGATAAACATAGGAAAGATACCAAAAAATATTGGTGGTTATTATTTCCACATTAACAATGCGCTTTTATAAAAATCATTACTATAAGTTATCATTGCAATCACTGTAACCTCGCTCCGTGGAGGTTAGCTATCGAACGGGTGTTCGGGGTGGTCGAGTGAGTGAGACAAAGTGAACTGTGTAACGGTTCTTTATTCTTAGCGCTAAAGTACAAAAGAGTCGCCCGGCCAGGTCTGTGCTGGCTAACAGAGTCTGTGCGGCTTATCCTATGACTTAGACTAGCGCGGCGGAGTGCGGGCGGCGCGTCGCGATCGCGATCGCGTTCGCGTGTTCGAAGCGTTGCGGCGGGAGATGTAGGAGTGGGGGGTGTTGGGCGTTCTGGTGCCCTGGCTGTTATCTCCACCAGTGGCCCTGACCGGGAAGTCTTGAGTCCGTTCGCCCAGTGGGTATAACCCGCGGGAGAAACGGAGACTGTAGGATGTCCTCCGGAACAGACAAAGCCTGAACCTAAGATCGACGGTGGGTATCGACCTGCGTCTAGAAGTCGACGAACTCGCGTTCCTCTAGGAGCCGTGGAGGTGGGGGAGACCAAAAATACACAGTAATGCAGCTTGGGTTACAAGAGATTACTGGGAGAGCTCTGACCGTTCGCCTGTAACGCTCGTGGTAGACTCTCACGATGGGCCCGTCGCGCGGGCCTACATGTCGCGCCGCGGCATCTTCGCGAACGAGAGCGTCGCTCGGCGCGCGGCCATCTCGCGGCCGCGCTCGGTAGCGACGCGCCGCGCCAGGCGCGCGTGGTGGGGGGAAGATTCGCGTCCCACCGTAACTAACTCGTTACATCACTACCAGCGATCGTTTTAAGTAGCTAGATCATAAGATTATTTATGTAAGCCCCTGCATCCACAGTCTCTCTAGCCAAAGTCACCCACTTACTTATTATTGGGATATATTCATATCTTTACTTTATTATAATTTATATATGTTATTTTTGTCTTTTTATTTTTGTTTTGTTTTGTTTTGTTTGTTCTTCCGTTTCTGTTTTATTACTCTTCATTGTCGCTGTTATAATTCCCCTATTCTTACCATAATACCAAAAATTATTTTGGAAAGTTTCGTGCCATGCCTTTACAAATATGTATGCTCCGATACTAATTAAGTTTCAACCCTCTTAATTATAAGTATGCTATCGTAGCAATAAGTGCAATATACATGTATGTGATATGTTAGATTACGAACGCTCATCACCAGAGCCATTAATCTAGTTTATATTTTGTTCCTTCTTGCTAACTTTTTATGCATTTTAGTTTATTGTACCTGTTTTGTATATATGTACCGTTTGTTTTCCCTTGTTATTGGCACAATAAACGCTCGTTATAAAAAAAATTAAAAAAGTTGGTTAGGCGGCTGACTCGTAACGCGGAGGTCTCGGGTTCGATCCCCATCGCCTGAGATTCTGTTTTTTCATATATATTAATATCTTAAACTAATATTTCCCCCCTTACCGACAGTCGGTACCACATCCAAGAGAAGTAGCTCTTTACCTGCGGTTCCCCTCCATGCACTTCGGTATCAGTTCGATATCGATTCGGTATCGATTGATTCGATTCGGTATCGATTGATTCGATATCTGCTCTCGCGCTATACTCTCACCATTCCACCATCTCTATGACGTCATCTGCCGCCGCCCGCCGCGTTGGATTTCCTCCGACCTTGAAACTCAAATTTTGATTTCAAGGTCGGGGAAATCCTTATCATGACCTTGAAACTCAAATTTGAATTCGAACGCGCCTAGCTATACTACTGTACTCTGTATTCGTGGTCCGCGTTTCGCTCACGCGACCCAGTGTGTACCGGCGCCTCGATTCTCGTCCAGATTCCCGATGCCGCTATCGTTGGTTTGTACGCGCGCGGGAACTGTGACGCGCATAAACACCCCTCGAAAGAACGGTATGCTGGCGCATTCGCGCTCTAATAATTCGTATGTTTGTCATAGGTTGTTGCGTTATCGCCGCCACCGTCGCCACGCGCCTACTCGATCGACATTTTTTCTTTCTTTGATCGCAGTCGTCGTTGGCGTCGGCGTTTAAGATTCAAGCCCGCACCTCGCTTGTACTGTGTTAGATGCATTCCGCGCACTTCCATCGCCCGATGATCACGCAGCGTCTCTTCCAGCTTTTTCCGAGAGGCCTTCGAATCGTTGACTGCTTTGGTTATACCAGTCGCTCCACCGGCCAATACCCCAATAGCCGATAAAGCAGGCAGCACGAACGGAAGAAATGGAAGAAAGCCACCCCGTTTCGCCACTCGTAGATTGCGATGTCGTCGTCGCCGTTGCAGACTTTCTCTGTTTACGTTGCTTCCTTCTCATACCCATGCCGAGTTTAGTCTTAGCTTTCATTGTTGCACACACTCCAGTCGCTGCGGCTTTTTCGCCAAAGGTCGCGTCGTTCGCGAACACTCGTTCTCGCGCTCGTTCGTCTAACGCACGATCCGCGTCGTGTCGTCCCCCCAAATCCTTTCGACGAGAGTTCGCAATATCGTGGTCGCGGCACGCGACGTCCAGAGGATTCATACCTGCGTCGCCACGAGCCAATCGCTTTAGCAAACCGCGTTTCCGGTCTGCAGAACTGATATCCTGGAACGTGTAGTTCGAACGGTAAGCGGTTTATGATACCGTTCACGGGACCCCATCCGGTCCACTTCTTCATCTTCTTCCCTACTTCACGAGACGTCGCGGTCGTTGATGCGACCATGTACATACGTTAGAATAACCACGATAGCTACTACAATAATAAACGCGTACGCACGCTTAGCCGATCACAGTGGTAGTGACCTGCGCGACGCGTGCCACGAATATAAAGTCGTCCTTCGTCACAAGCGCGCGAGTACCTGAGAAACACCGGGAACATGCGATTCTCGAAACAGTCGGATGTTGTTCGCGTGACCGCGAACAGAATGCTCGAGGATGATAGGGATGCGAGTCGATCGAACATACACGGCCCGTTGTTCCGAACAGCGTGCGCGACGTGATTTGCGGCCCGTCAGGATGTGGAAAAACGAACGTGCTTCTAAGTATGCTAGAGAGTCCGAACGATTTGCGTTTCGAGAACGTGTACGTGTACTCGAAATCGCTGCATCAGCCAATGTATCGTTATCTCGAGCAGGTGTTGTCGTTCGTCGATGGAATTGAATACTTACCCTATTCGGACAACGCTGAGATCGTTCCACCGGGCTTGGCCCGATTCGATCTTCGTGTTCGACGACGTGGCGTGCGACGAATAGAACGCGATACGCGAATACATCTCCATGGGTCGTCACGCGAACGTGGATTGCTTTTATTTATGTCAGTCATACGCTAGAATACCTAAATATTTGATCAGGGACAACACAAATTTTCTCATGCTGTTCAAACAAGATAGCACGAACTTGCATCGCGTGTACAACGATCACGTGAACACAGTTCGTTCGAGTCGTTCGACGACTTGTGCGCGAGATGTTGGCGTCGATAATACGATTTCGTGGTCGATAAGGATAGTTCCATGTACGATGGTCGGTATCGGAGAGGATTTAACGAATTCGTCGTAGCTCGCGGACTTCAGTACCCCGCGAGTCGTTCATCGAGCAACACGAAATGTCTAACGAACCGACGGCGACGACGACGACGGCAAAAACGATAACCTCGAGCAACGTCGACGCCAATCATTCGCGAAAACATCGCCGACGTCATCGACAAAAAGGAACGAAACACCAAAAAGGGGCGAAACGCCGGGACGTGGACGCAAAGGTGGAATTCGCTAAAGCCAGCGACGTTATACGTAAAAAGTGCTTGGCCTTGAAATTTGGCGAAATGGCTACGGAGGCGGCTGTGGAAGCGAGCACGCGTCCCGCTGAAACGATTGATGACACATCCACGTTGAAAACGCACTAAACGCGTCGATCGCCGCCAGTGAAGAGGAAACACGAATACGATGAACAACAACAACAATAACCTTCCAGATTCTAAAGACCTCGATGACAACAACGATGCCGACAACGACAATGACATCAACAGCAACACCGACAACGACAACAACGATGTTTTTGACGATGAATAATAATGTTGACGATGATGATAATGTTGTTGTTGATGATGATGCCCACAACGAAGACGGCGAAAAAAATCAGAATGATGAGTCGTCAACAAAGGTTCACGATTCGGATACGCTGCGTAGCCCCGTCGATGATGTCAATGTGTATGTACGGAACGCTAAAGGAACCTTGTCGCGAGAATACCTACGACTGTTCTTCACCGATACCGAGAAACGAATCGACAACGTGTACTGCGTATACTTGGGGTCCGACGAAGACCTAATGATCGGCGATACCGTACTCACCATCGACGCGAATAGCGACGACGATCGCGTGAACGGAATGCGATACGCGGGGTTTGTACGAATTGCTGTTCATGCGAATACCCAACGATCAGGCATACACGGACGCTGATATTCGCTTGTACCGACGCATCTTGTTGTCGTCGAACGCGCATAAGCGCAACCATTCGCCGAGCAAACGCACGCTGAGTTATATCACATTGACTGCGGTGTTACGTGCCGACCATTTTTCTCTAAATTTCTTTTATGCCATCCTTGACATTTGATCAAACCATTGCGTGTTTTGGGAGTTGCCCTCCCAAAATCATCAATGATCTACAAACCGAATTCCTACGATAATAATTTTATTTAGTTTCTTGAAGCCTGTCACGCCATGACATTTTTCCCACGCAAGATTTGGCGACAACAGTCTTCCAACGGTGCGCGACGTTGCTAGAAAACCGGTTGCGATAAGCATTTCGAAAACCTAAGCACCGAGAGGCTGAGAACAATCCGAGGCGACGACGTGCGGTCCCCGTGTGCATGAGGTGCAGAGTCAGCAATTTTGGCACTCTTTGTTGAAAGTCCGAAGTGCTCGGGCCTACCCTGCTTTCGTTCGTAGCAGTCGGGTAGCAAGTCGCTTAGGGCGCGGTCGTTCTGTCCGAGGGACATTGCTATTTGTTTAAAATAATTGTAGAGCTGGAGTCATAGTGAACGTGGAAACACTCAGTCCCTGTAGAGACCCATTTAAATTGTACTGTGTAAATCTTACTTATTTTTAACCACGTCTTGTTTAAATCTGACATATTTTGCGTTGAACTATTTAAATCTACCTTTTATACGTAAATATTAACATCAGTGTACTGTGCGACGTGTCCTGCGCTTCGACATCCTGTACCGCAGGCCCCTCCAGGTGACACACACACACACACACACACACACACACACACACACACACACACACACACACACACACACACACACACACACACACACAGAGAGAGAGAGAGAGAGAGAGAGAGAGAGAGAGAGAGAGAGAGAGAGAGAGAGAGAGAGAGAGAGAGAGAGAGATTGAAGGTATTTATTATATTGTACGCAAAGAGCAGTTTATCCAACCACTTGGTGGGTTACGGGATTTCCCTCAGTCAACTGCTACCTTCCCATCGGCGTTTACCGCGTTCTGAAATTTTCCTACTTTACGTAATATCAATCACCGACCACATTACCATTCTAAATTATTCACCGTGAATGTACAAAATCGAACACAAACGCGATAATTGATCTAACCACTTAATGGGTTGCGGGATTTCCCTCGATCAATTATTGTCCATCAACTACTGTCCATCGTCTGACGTCCACGTCAACATTTAATTGTAATCTCTAAAACCGAATCGAATTCTTTGTAATCGGGTGTAGAATTTTACGCATCGCATTTGAGCTTTTGTATTGTTTATCGCAACATAAACCCATGTAATTTCGCCATTTTGTACCACCTTTTGTTTTTTTCTTTGCATATATTTGTAATACATGGTAAATTTCATATAAATCCGTCTCACTTTGTTTCGAATCAATCTCACCAAAGTACCACATCCGGATTGGACAACCTGTATAGGTTGTACATAAAAGCCGTACCCAGAAACAATCCTAATTTTTGCGTAACAACTCTGATTATGTCAAAATTAAAACAATCCCTTTTAAATTCGTTAAGCGTTATGTGAGAAAATTAGACTCAACCGCTCGGTCGCTTACAAATTAACGCCCTTACGTAACAGCGGTAACACATTTTTGGAGCCGACAACAAAGTTACCACGTTTAGTAATTTCTTAGGTTGTCCTAAAAGCAAAAGGTACCCCCTACAAACTATTAGATTTTTTTTATTAATTTTCAAAAGTGGAAACTTTTTGTTGGCTTTAAAAATGTGTTGTCTTGTTTAATGCTATGTAGGGTTGATGTTTGTTAGTTAAATAAATTCAACTGTAACTGGGTTTTATACACCTTTTAATTCTCTTTCAGAATATGTATCTTAGGCACATACTGCGGTTTTAAGTTGATATTAAAAAGTAATAGACGTAGAGTGGTTAGAAAAAGTAGTAACTTTTTTGTCCGCTACTGTAGGTATGTGCTACAACTTCCACTCTGTGTCATTCTACACATTATAATGTACAGGTTTAATCACCTAACATTTAAGCTTAAAATATCTCCGTTGTTTTAAATGATACGATAAAATGTTAAATAAATAAATAACAAATGTTTATTAAAAAATAAATGGTTATTGACCTTTGGTCGCTCAGTCGATAAAACAATATGATTCTTTTATAAGGTAATCGCGTAACGACGTATCGATCGGTATTAAAGAATATCGCTCGGTTTGGGGTTTCCACGCTTAGTCGGTAATTAGGAGTATTATATATGTTTTAGACGCTAAGTCGGTTATAAGGAATATCGCATTAATTATTCTAAAGATATGATTCTAAATCGTAATTGAATATAAAGTCTTAGACACGTAGTCTGTATAATGTGTAATACAAGAATTGACGCTAGGTCGATTTAGTAATGTTGAGTTGAGATATCGAGAGGATTCCTTCTCTCTGTATTGTTGTGGCTTCCAGTTGCCTATCAGCTTGCCCACGCTTTCTAGGATGGTAGCTGAGTGCTAGTGTAAGCGATCTCAGATGGTAGCCAGGTAGCCGGTAAAGGCGTCCCCAGATGGAAGTTGAATTTGGCTTCCTTCCTTCGGATTTGGTAATGACTTCTGGTGCCTATTAGCTGGCCCACGCTTTGGACTATGTGGTGTAGGGAACGGTAAGTATGCCCTGGATGTGTAATTGAGGAGCTAATTAAAGTTACCTCGGTTTTGAGATTGAGGAGCTAATTAAAGCTATCTCGATAGGAAGTTGAGGAGCTAACTAAAGCTACCTCGATAGGAAGTTGAGGAGCTAACTAAAGCTACCTCGGTAGGAAGTTGAGGAACTAACTAAAGCTACCTCGGTAGGAAGTTGAGGAGCTAACTAAAGCTACCTCGGTAGGAAGTTGAGGAGCTAACTAAAGCTACCTCGGTTTTGAGATTCAGGAGCTAATTAAAGCTACCTCGAGAGGAAGTCTTTTAGAGTTTGGGTTTTAAAGATAACTTCTTGTGTGCTGGTTCGCTGGCAGAACCTCGTCGTCGTCTGTTCTTCGTGGTTCGGTGGCAGAACCAAGTCTGATTCTCTGCTGCTGGCGAGCCTGTATTTATACTCGTTGTTGGTGCTTGGCCCGCGCCAATCACTAGCTGCGCGATCTCGCGCACCAATTATAATTAACGTCCGGTTCGCGCCATTCGCGTACTACGCTCGGTTTATTCGGCGTCCGGTTGATCGTGCTGTCTACGCACGCGCGCTCTATTCACTCGCGGCACTGAGTTCACTTGTTTGAAAGGACGGTTATGCGCGTGCGTTGCGCGTCACTGGATTCACTCGCGCGCTGTTCAAACGCGCTCTCTTAGATATAAGGTAAGCATAATTAACAATTTGTGTAAAAACAAAGGAAAAATTTATGGCGGTCGTAGCGGTACGTTACACGTTGCAAAACGTTGCCGTAACGTTGCAGAAATATTGCAGGAACGTTGGCGTTCAATATTGCAACGCAAAATTGATGCAACTTTGCAGCAATAATTCTATGTCCGCCCCGTGCAATGTTGTGTGACGTCCTACTATTTTTCGCGCGGTCATAACTAGAATCATCCCTATAAATCTCCCCCCCAATCCATCAGTATCTATAAAAACTCAACTCTTAAATCTTTCCCCAACCATCGGATCATCTGGACGATGTACCTTAGCGGTCCCCATCTCGAGATGATCAAATACGAGTACCCCTTTTCAAAACCCCAAAAGACCACCCAATTGTGCTATTGCGACGCATATTTCGCGCAAGACTCATCAACACATTCCAATTACGTAACACATATTTGAAGCATGAGTCATTGCGCATACCGCACATTCCCCGCATACCTGACATTCCATCGCTCCATAGAAAAACCAGCGCCACATGGACCGCACACAACTAGTTCGGTAACACCCGCTACGCAATTCACTTCGATACTTACCTAAATTCTTGAAATCCTATACAGGGTGTTCCAAAAATGCTGCGGTTCCTTAAAGGGGGTGATTCGGGGGGTGATTGCAAACCACTTTTGCCTTTGCGAAAATGCTCTCCGATGTTTCGTTAACGAGATAATAATAAAAAGCACCGACCAATCAGAGCGCGAATCTGACGGCCGAGTTCCCGCGCCAGCATGGGCAACTCGACATGCATCGAAGAAAATTGCGTAGAATGGCAAATGAAAAAGACGTAACAAATAAAATCAAATATGTTGTCATGGTTTGTTCATCATTTAAAGTG
This sequence comes from Andrena bucephala, assembly GCA_947577245.1. NCBI lineage: Eukaryota > Metazoa > Arthropoda > Insecta > Hymenoptera > Andrenidae > Andrena > Andrena bucephala. Next base: position 72,832,413 of record OX387716.1, read on the forward strand.
AATAATGAATAAAGGATAAATGGACGAAAATCACGTGTAACGTAAAAAGACAAATACACAGTTTTTTTTTTTAGAAGATTCGAAAATAATAACTATTTGAAGTGGGAGGATAAGGAATACGTAAATTTCCTTGTGTTAATAACGTAGCCACGAAAAGGTAATGTAACAGGAAATTAACGAAAAGTGATCGTAGTTCGTTATTGTGATAAAAATCCGTAATTCAATAACGGCCAGCACTGTTGCTGATAACGAATAAGTCTGTTTAAAAAACCCGAATAAATATTTTCGTACGGGAATTTTGAGAATTATCGCCAAAAATAAGTCATCGCTTGCGTTAAATTTAAAAATGAATGATCACCAATAATGTAACTAATACTCACCCTTGTCGGAAATTCACCTTCAGCTTGAAAACCTGTGTCACTGGGTGACTGAACCGATCCTGGTCATCGATGGACGAGCCCAGTGCACAGCTGGTCCCAGGTATACGATACTACCCAAAGTTAAGGGTCGCAATGTCAGGGGCGTCCAGTTTAATGTACCGAATATTCACTTCACTGCACGGCTACTAACACTGATCACTTTATTTATTTTTCATGGAACGTGTTGTTCCTACGTTTTAAAAATGGGTGGCCCCGAAAGAGGCCGATCATTATCACTGCAAGAATGGCTCCACGTGGCCACCGCCATTGTCGATGCATGCTTCAGCGCGTAGAATCAATTGCCTTTGGACGCCCTGTAATGTTTGCGGCGTTATGTTGCCCACCGCTGCGTGAATCAGCGCAACTGCTTCTTCAGGGGTATCCACCGGCTGAAGATACACCTCATTCTGAAATGATCGTTGTACAACAAATACAAAACGTAAGTAAAAAAAGAAAACCCTGCAACAAGAATAAGTTGTTACGAGCCGGGGCTGCGACAACGCGAGAGGCCGGCGAGAAGGGTATTTCACAAGGAATACGGTTTATGAGTTTGTTAGTTAGGTGCGCGGACGAACCTGATGCGAAATCAGGGAGCCGCTAGGATTATTGACGGCGAGGACGAACCTGATACGAGATCAGGGAGCCTCTAGGAATGGAATCACACGCGGACGAACCTGATGCGAAATCAGGGAGCCGCAGAAGGGTGAAACGTCGTGAACGAATCCGATGCGAAATCGGGGAGTCACTAGGATGAAGTTCACAGACAAACCTTGTGCGAAACTAAGGAGCTGTTAGGAGGTTGGATTATTCACAGACGGACCTAGTGTGAAACCAGGTAGCTGTTCGGAAGTTGGAAGATTTACAGACGAACCCGATGCGAAATCGGGAAGCCGTAGGAGTGTGAAGTTTCGTGAACGAACCTGATGCGAAATCGGGGAGCCACTGAGTTAGAGGAGATTCCTTGTTTTTGTGAGAGGTTGCGAACGAACCTGATGCGAAATCAGGGAGTGGCGGGAAATGTTAGTAATGCCTCGTAACTCTTAATTAAAATTGATACAATTCGAGCGGTAAAGTTGTATCAGTGGGTGAGTGCTACTAATATTATAAGGATCGCTGGGTAAAAGATGGATTTAACGAAATCGACTCAATTTACACGTGAACACCATTCGTATATTTAATTCGGTTATTGTACAAATGTAAGTGTCGCGATTAGTTAATTAAATATAATGTGTAAGTTACCACTAGTTGCACGGTGTTGACGCACTGGCGATGCGGGGCGTATAAGCGATTATTTCCAAGTGCCAAATAGAATATAAACCGGACTCGCGGATTCTATGAGGTTAACTATGATTCTGACGGAGTCTTTAGCCCGATCTTACTAGATTTAACCAACTCTGTACGAGCGTCACACGACGCGACTCTACGCATGACTCTATAGCTTTTAACCGAAGAGGGTTGAAACCAAAGGGTTTATATAGTCCCACAATGAGTGGGGATTCATTAGGAATTTCCATATAAGGCAATCCTTCGGGGTCGTCGTCGTGTCACTCCCGATCCCATGGTCGTGATCCAGATGGTCGAGATCATGACCCCCATTAGTGGTGTGTGATAAGCGAAAGGATTTTAGGGCGTTTTCCCTTCCCAGACGCAAGCTCAAAAAATGGTTGAGAGCGGCGTATGGGAAAATTCCAAATACGTAACAAAGTAAAGAGTAACAGCAATAATCAAATTACCTTCAGGTAGCCCCAGAAGAAAAAATTCAGCGGATTCATATGCGGTGACCGTGGGGGCCACGCAACGTGGGCCTCCTCTTCACGGCCGCGGCCGATCCACCTGTCCTGAAAGGTTTCACCTAAATAAGCGCGGACATTCAAGGTGTAATATGGCCCAGCTCTGTCGTGCTGGTAGTACATGTTCTGTCGGATCTCATATGGAATATCGTCCATAAGATCCGGCAGAACATGTTCTAAAGAATATTTATACGCTGGGCCGTCCAGCCTGTCTGGCAGAATGTACGGCCCAACGATAAAGTTGCTACAAATGCCGGCCCATAGGTTGATCGACCAACGGACTTGTGCTGCACGTAGACGAAGCGCTAGGGGATTTTTGTCGCTCCACGCATGCATATTGTGGGAATTGAAGCATCCTTCCCTGTTGAAAAGTGCTTCATCCGTCCACAATATGTATTTAGTGAACGACGGATTCCTTAGCACTTCTCCCAACAGCCACCTGGAATATTGAACCCGCTGGATGTAATCCCCGGCATGCAAATGTTGCACCCGTACATATTTGTGCGGATGCAACCTGCGATCCCTGAGGATTCGGTGTACCGCCGTGCTGCTGACACTAGAACAAAATGCAAAAACATCCACTATTAGATAACATTTTTTTTTCTTAATTAATAATTGCTGCAGTTATCATGAACTGTGACTTACTTTAGGCGGCGGCTCAAGATGCGCAAACTGATCGTTGGGTCCGCTTCAACGGCGTCGAGGATTCTCTCGATGGTGCCCAGATTTCGCGCTGCTGCGGGTCTGCCCACCTCGCTGCCTCGCGGCATCATGGACCCCGTCAAGAATAACCTCGACGCTAAACGGCGAAATGTATCCTCGCTTGGCGTTCGAATCAGAGGATATTCCAGCGCAAATTCTCGCGCAGCAGCACTTGCGTCCCCGTTGTTCCGGGCGTACACCCAGAACATCCTGTAATATTCTTGGGCCGTGAACATTTCTGCGTCGTTATTGCTAGCTGACTGACAGGATTTTTTCCAAGCAACTTCCTCTACACTCAAGTAGCTTCTCTCGTTCCATTATGTGTTAACTCCTACCAGGACAAAAGGCTTTAGGTAAAAAGAAGCCAGCACATTTTCGGAACACACGTGTTTTGCAGAAGTGCAAGGAACACTTTCACAAAAGCCCGCGCTCCGTCCCTTTACTGCCAATGTACCTATTGCGAGATAGAGAGCAGACACCACGTGTATCGGTTCGAAAGGGTCCGAAGGGAAAAGAAACAGAAAGTCTTCGAGTTGCTATAAAGAAGAAAATGCATACCATTCCTGTTTCCCCTTTCCGATACCCTGAGTTCACGTCTGCTACGAGGCGGAACCAATTAAGTCATAAATTATCCAAAACTGTAGGAAACCGTTCTCTACCGCCGACTAGTTTTGGCCGATCAGCCTGATTAATTTTGGGGAACTAGAATTTAAAAAGTATTATCCAACATCAATACGCCTTGCGGAGAGACACAGGAAGAAAAGGGTTAGTCCGCTGACTGCGCGTGGTCCCGCCTGCGTCGTCCTCCGTACATATTCAAAAACAAAAGCACGCGTTGACGTATTCCGTGCGAGAGAAGTACGATTGGTCCTAACCTAATCAATCGGACCTGCATCCCTCCCAAACGGCCACTGTCTTGAAGTGGCCCTCTTCACAGCAATATCTCCTCCCCAAGGCCCACCTTCTTTCGCACAGAATACGTCAAAGTGTGCTTTTATTTTGAAATTCGAGTGCGTGTTTATACGTGCACGAATAAACATTAATATACATATTAAACGTTTACGTACACGTTAAACATTCACTGATATGCGGTCAATTACTGGTTGGTTTACCCTAACTGTATTATGAACTTTGAGTTTCAATAATTTACAATAAAATTTTAACTTGAAGTAGAGATGATAACGATACATCGATGTTTTTTATAATCGTTATTGGGACATCGATATGTATATCGAAACCATCGATGTTTTCCTAATGGATTTCGATGTTTCTGATTATTATTATGCTAAGTTTAATGCTTTATCAGCTGTTGCGCGATTTCGTGGGGGTTTCTATAGGACGGAGCGTCCGTGCCCGTGGAGCGCTGAAGCACTCAGCTCGCGAGTTTGCGCGGGAATTTCAATCATGGTATGAAAATAAAATGAAACACTTCGAAATAAATTCTATGTTTGGATTTTAATTATTGGCTCGACGTTGACTGTTCTGCTAACAAGTTCGATCTGTCTTCTTACAAATTAACTCCTCGCTTGTAACTTCTGAGCGCCCTACTCCTCTAATTTCGGCGTGTTCTTCCGACTCCTTCCTCGGATCCCTTCGTCCAATCAAGACGGTGTTGTCCCTCAAGCTTCGTCAGAGGGTTGTCCTTCAGCCATCTCTCCGTCCTTGGCCCTTCCTTCGCGCTTCCCTCCACTCTCGGTTGTTAGTCGAGGCGCGCTTTCCGATTACATAGTTTACATAAGCTACGTACAGTACATACATATCTAACAGGTAGGTAAGCGCAACCCTCAGGGTCAAGACGACATCGCCGGCTCAAAGTTTATGACTTTATGACTTTCAGCCTTCCCCCAGCTGGGTTTTTACCCTAACAGGACATTGGCAATTATTGAAAGGGAGGACAGAGTTTTAAGTGGTTTTACGAGACGAGCAGCTGCCCGCTCGACGAAATTTGGCACGCAGATGTGGAAGGAAAAGTTAAGCTATTTACTATCCTCGCCTGGCCTAACTGTAGTTTTGAAAATTACTGAATGCAATCCCAGGCTCTCGTACGCCTTCTGCGTTCAGGTATCAGCTACTAATATTGTACGAGCACGTTCGAAAAAACTGGGAAGGAAAACCCTCGAAAGGCACAACGCGCTCTACGTGTTTATGAGTCTTATAATACAATAAACTCCTCCTTGTCCCTCGTTTCAAACTTGCTTAAGACCTTCCAGATGTGCCGTTCGCTGCGAATCCAATTATAATATATCTATCTTTCAGTACGAAAGGATTTTAAATTACGCTCTACATTCAACCTCGATATCTCTATGTCTTATAGCTAACTTCACGCAATCACACATATTTACACCAGCGGAAACCGCAACACAGCTTTAGCAGCAGTTCTTAAGCAAAGCAATCAGAATTGCACGGATATCAACCCACGATTTTCAATACCGATAACTATCGATAGTGAAAATAAGCTATCGATAGTGAGGACCATCGATATTGCTCCTTCGTAAGAAATAACTAGGGTAAAGTACCCAATTACTGTGCCTGTTGCAGGACTTCCGGAGTTTTCTCTAGTAAAAATAACTTTAGTAATGAAATTGACTTGTCTTAAGCATTTAAAGATGAATTTCAATGTTTCTTTTATCGATATAAATTTTTGCATGAAACAAATATCACATCTTCTTTGGATAATATTAAATATAAAAAAAGAAGTTCTGGAATCAGTTACTGTGTGCCTATAATCTCCAAAAATCAGTTACTGTGCCTCAGTTACTGTGCTCCCTTTCTGAATACTGTGCTGCAATTACTGTGCTTCCTCCTTGAATACTGTGCTGCAATTACTGTGCTTTTTATTAGGTACACTCATTTTTAAGTTAAATTTTTCTGTAATAAAAATGAAATATAATAAGTCACTTAAAAGTTCACATTAGAGATGGCCACTTTAATAAATTGTTCATATTTACCGTACTTTTCTTTCCAAATATAACCGGACGTGCGTTAGAGGTTACGAATATTTAACACGCGCGGCAGTGTAAACGACACAGTAACTAACGCAACGTGCGAAAACAACTCCAGTTATCGTATACAGTAAATGACGCTACTTCCAAATTCGTTTGAGTTACTGAATTTGTTAAAAATAAATACAGAAATTCAAATAAATAATCGCTGTTTTGTTTTTCCGTAATCTAAATATGTTTTACTAATATAATTAACGTTGTGAATCTTACCTAGAACGATTTATTTTACTGAATATTGACCTTCATTCGTTCAGTATTTTCTTAAGCTTTTTCATAAGTTTTACAGAAAATTTTGCGAATTCATTATCAAAAAAGTAAAATAATTTTTTTCGTCTTTTAAGAACTTCTGTGTGTTACATGATTAATTTTAACAAATAAATAATTAACTGAATTTAAATAAAAAAATTTAATATCTTGTATTCGAGAAATATAAAGTTAATTATGCTTAATGATAAACTAGAGGCACAGTAATTGGGTACCCCACAGTAATTGGGTACTTTACCCTAGCCTCTTAGCGCCAATTCGCTGCACGGGAGTGACGGAGAGCATGCGGTAGACAGAGATGGTGCTAAACAAGGGCAGGGCTTTATGTGCAAATGAGAGGATCTTATGCGGACGGCGGCTACCTCGGGGTCGCGGCGTACAGAACGCCTTCCCTTGCCTTCCCGTGCTAGAACACCGATTTGGGGATTTTGTACGTTTACCTAGATTTCGGCCTGGCAGTCTAAAAACTTTCTACCTACGATACATGCTACGTCTTTGCCAAATAGATGAGGAATCGAGCCCATCATCCTATTACGTGTAATGTTTTATCAAGCAAAATTCATTTTAGCACACTAAATAATAACTTGAAAAATTGTCACCATTGTCACTAGGCATAACTCAGTGGTTATTCGACACAGGGGGACCCGACATGCAACGTTGCCAAATTTCCGAACGGAAGCCGATTCTGCCGCCTAGTGTACACTCGGCTCAAACGATTGTGGCCGATCGAGATTCGATTGCATTCGAGCTCACTAGGGCTGGCTTTTTTGCATTGCTACCATTCTACAGTATTTTATGAATATGGTGAGGGCACTGCCAAGCCACAGGTTCCCGTCTAGAACACTTCCAATTCATGTTGAAACACCACTGTGGCACCATCTGCCTATGATTGTCATAATTATATAAATCTGTGCGATCGGCTCTGTCGCGATGCTACATATAGCGTAAATGACACCACGAATAAATGGTGTCCTCAAGTAAAATCATAATAATTTTGACACTATAAACGATAAACTTGTAATGTCAAAGTAAATAAATCAATGCATTTATAATGGAAAATACAAATAAATAAAGCGGGATGGTGGGGTAATAAGGAAAAGAATGGAAACGAATGTTATGTATTTCGTAGAGATGGCAAGGGTTAGAAACCAGAATACTGAGATGAATAAAGTCTTTTGGTATTTTATTCGTAGCAGTCTTCATAGATTAAAATCTAAGACGCTCATTATTAGTGGAAATGTGTAGAGCAAAGAAATACGCATTTATTTCAAAATCTACTATCCGTTATTTTATGTTAACAACGGGAAAATAAACATAACCGAAGCAATGTAAATTCAATTTTGTGACGGGACTGCGCGAACGTGTCTTATATTAGATGGCGTCACAGTGATGTTTTCTCACGAAATAGAAGTGTTTTAGACGGGAACCTGTGGCTTGGCATTGCCCTCACCATATTCATGAAATACTGTAGAATGTTAGCGATGCAAAAAAGCCAGCCCTAGAAAGCTCGAATGCAATCGAATCTCGATCGGCCACAATCGTTTGAGCCGAGTGTACTGTTGCGTGGCCGTCTGGATTCCTTGGATCCTTCGTGGGGAATTTGGCGAGGAACGGTGCCCGTGGAGTGCTAAGGCACTCTGCTCCTTGGACGCGGATTTTTGAAGGATAAATATAATGAAAACAATAATATGAACAGAATAAAACTATTTGAACACAACAAACTTGTAACTTTAATGAAGAGAAAATAAACAATTGGAACACAATTTCAGTATGCACAGAACTTTTTACTTATATGACTGCTCGCGAAGGCGTTTCAGGCTCAAGTGCTCCTTTCTAAAAGTTCATCGCTTTTACATCTTTTGTTAAACCAAAATGTCTTAGATTCTAAGAGCCAATCGCAAATTTACAGATTTATTGGCTAAATTCCTATTCGTCGATCCGATTCCTTTCGGTTATCGATTTTTGCAAAGGCGAGCGTTTTCCCACATTGCGCTGTAATTACACACCTAGTTGAAGGGAGGAAGGTGAGATTCATTTATTCAAACACCCGTTTCCAAGTGGGTATCGATTAGTTTTTAAACTTGAAGTCCCCTTACTAAAAGAATCTCTAACTATTTTCAAACACCTCGGGCTTGCGCGAACTTCACCTTGTCTCCCTTTCCTATTACAGTCGTGTGCTCCGATTCGAACTTTGCGCTTCTGGAGCTTATACTACGCGCCGCTAGATGGGAGTCGCAACAGTACATACCTATTTACGTGAAGTAAACAGAAGTAAAATACCGCCATAAACGTAAGAGTTGTTAAGAGTGGTTAAGAGTGAAATGGTATATATCTCGTTCTCTCTCGCAGGATTTCGATAAAAAATGGCGGACCAATCAAAAAGTAGCCTTCTCGTGCCCAGACTCTTATTATAGTCCAGACTCTATTAGATATTATAGCACATTCAGGAACCTGCACTAGTGCATACTGAGTGCGAACTTTTTCAGTGCGACACCATGCCGCACATTCGGGTGATACTAGAGCTAACTCAGCTCTGTTCTGGTGAATTCTGGTTAGGGATGGGGATAGTGATTTTTTATATTGAGTAAATTTGCTTACTGTGATCGTAATTCTTAACATTGATTGAATTATTTTTTATAAACTACATCAATATGGCTTGTGTTACAGTCAAAGCGTTAATTGAACGCAATTCAGCGAGTGTATACATTCTCTAGTCAATGTATGCATACACTGATTTGATTGGCTAAAATATTTACATAGGTATACATATTTTTTAACTAAAGGGAAGAAATAGACGTTATATTTAAATAGATCAAGAACGATTACATTGGTTCAAAATATACAACTGAACTTCTATAAGAACATTTGGGAATGTTTTCAGAGAAATTCGGGTTATGGGACGCGCGCAAAGAACAGTTATGCTCTCCACCAATCAGAAGCGATCACAAAAAATCACGGATCATCGTGTGAGAAATCACCGTGATTGGAAACAAACGTGATTGGTTTTACCATCGTGCCCAGCGTTTGTAGGAAATGTGTCAGCGTGTGTGGCGGTATATGTGTGCGTGACGGGAAACGAATCGACGCCAGCGCCAAGCCAAGCCAAGTGACGAATCGGATTCGTCGCTTTCAAATCTGTACGAATCGGATTCGTGGCTTGGCTTGGCGCTGGCGTCGATTCGTTTCTCGTCACACACACATATACCACCACACACGATGACACATTTCCTACAAACGCTGTGCGTAGCTCGTTCGTTCTTTCTAATAATGCCTAAGGATGGTATTCATAAACGTGTCTTAAGATTAAGCAAACGCTTAAGCATTCGGCATCCTTTACTAACCCTAGTAGCTAGTAAAGGATGCCGAATGCTTAAGCATTTGCTTAATCTTAAGACACGTTTATGAATACCGTCCTATGACAATGAGCTTTTTCCAAACAAACGACAAACGGCGTCCTTTTCAGTCGTCTCGTCTCTCATTGGCTGTTTCTTCATTTGGAGATAATCCTGCGCGACTTGGTGCGCACCCACGCAATCTGCCCAGCATTATGTTCTCACAAGAAACCAGCCAATCAGAGAACGGCACGAGAAGAAGGACGCTTCTGGTCGTTCCCATGCGGAACAAGTTCAGAGAGTGCATATAGCAAGCAACGTAAAAATCTGGGAATTGCAATAATAGTTGTACCCATATTATTTACGAAATATATATTTGTCGACGTTAATTGATGTGAAGATCATTTCACGCACATAGTTTTCTGTAAGTTAGCTACACTGGAGTCTGCTCTGACTGCACTGCCAAAAATCGCAGTGCGAGAAAGGTTGCACTAGTGCAGTTTATTCCGTTGATCCGAATACGAAATTTGCACTACACCAGGGCAGTTCTTGGTCGCCGAATACAATACAAGATTGCTCGCATGTAAAATTCAATGTAATCGGGGCCAGTAAACCGTAGAAAACATGCTGCACTGGCACTGTGCTGAGGCAGCACCGGCATAGCACGAAACTGCGCCAGTGCAGTGCCAGTGCGTGTCTGCTGAATCCGCTATTAGTCATCGCCTCCTCCCTAAACGCTCGAAAACGTAAAACATTTTTATTTATAAAAAGAGGAACGTACGAAGGAGTTTGTTTCTTCGCCTTGCTTTCGACTACCGACGCTGTCAGAAATCAGTCGCATTACAAATAAATCCAAATTTGATCAATTGCTAAATTGTTTTCGTTGTGTTTCTTGCTCCTCATAGTTCCGAATCGTTTGATAATTTACTTCAGTTCAGTTTAATAAGTTTTATTCAGTTTTAGTGTGTTCCAGGTTATTCCCCAGATAGCACAAAGACGTCTTAAAGACGTCCAGGCCAGACATTCAGGACGTCTTAGAGACGTCCACGAACGTCCAGAAGAGGCCTTAAACAGGTCCTAAAAAGGTCCATTTTCACAAAACAGTACGTCTTTAAGACATCCAGAAGACGTTTTTAAGACGTCTTGGTTAGGTCTGGAACAGGGTTTTAAAAGACGTTTTTAAGACGTTCGTCGGTACTGGTTCGATTTAATAAAAATTTAAGGAAGTAAATGGTTTTCAAAATAAGATCAAACTCGATAACAATTTATTTCATTTATTTAATTCAGAAATAATGTAGAATATATCGACGCGTGTTACGAAAAGTAGCCGTTTCATTTTTTCTACATGCAGTTGTCCGTAAGAAAAAAATGAAACGTGCTACTCTTCGTAACACGCGTCTTTATGCACTTACAATAAATACAAGAACATGTTAGTACGAGGTCGAATATACAGAATATACAAACTATGCAGGATATACACTTAAAATAGATATGAATGTGCACTTAAAATAGATGAACTATGCAGAACATGTAAGTAGTACACATAGATTATACAAAGTATACAAAATATACAGAATATGCAAAATATTTGTACTTACAATAGATGTATATAATATGGTTGCAAATGCTGCATCGTCGTGTCACGCCGTGTGTCATTTTAATTAATAGAACTTAATATGCACTATATAAACAACTACTATGCTTCCATGAAAAGAAGTCATTGATTACTGTGGAATTTAATGTACAGGGTGTCCCACCTAAGACTGGACAGCCGGTTTTCTTCTAAACTATTGGAGATAAAAATATTAAAAAAATAGGGAATTGCATGGTTCGAGGGGGCCAATTAATTAGCGCGAACGATTTTTTTTTATCGATTATTATTTTGAAAGATACGATGGTCAAGTTCGGTTTTTCAAATGGAACTATTTTTTTTGAACACCTGAGTTGATAGTGCGTTCCAAGACAAATTCAATAAGCTTTAATGTATACACTTTATTTTCACTGGTTTTTAAGATATTGCGCTTGCAAATTTACTGATTTTCACTGGAAGAAAACTGTCTGGTATAGCACGGACCGGGGACGGTTTTACTGGCTCCACGGGTGGCACTGCCTTTTGAAATAGATACCTACCTGCCAAAGGTCTACGCCAGGCCCAAAGGCTGGATAATTTTTTTCCGTCAGAAATGCTACTTAGGTAGGTACATCTGCGGTATCAAGAAGCGCACCGTTACTTTTATTTCGCACTTGCTTCTACGGACGGATGGCCGGTTCTTTTGGGAGGGATGCAAGTTCGATTGGTTAGGTTAGGAGGAGTGAAAGTTGCTAGACTAAATTTCAATCATAGGGAGCAGATTGTATCAGAACCATTCGGATTTGCATTCCTCACAAACAGCTGCTCTCTTGAAGAGGGCCTCTTCACAGCAATGCCCACCTTCTCTCGCACGGAATACGTTAACGCTTGCTTTTGTTCTGATATTGAAGCTCGTGTTTATACTCGAGAGGACCACGCGTCGACAGCGGGCTACCCCTTTTCTTCCTGTGTCTCTCCACGAGCCGTGTTGACGGTGGATTGTAGGAGCGTAGATATCTGGATGCCAGTTGTTGAATTCAGGAGACGATAGAAATATTTGTTACAAAACACACATGTACTATAATTAAAGTAAATCGTATTCCTCTCGGGCAGGAGTACTGATAATGATCGAACTTGCGCCCCACTTCGCGCAGACCAATTACACGGAGGGTAGTCGGGTCACGCACTGCCCAAATGATACAGGGTAATTCTGGAGCAACGCCCGTCAAGGAGATGCGCTGGCACCCCGTGGCGAGGACAGACCTTCGCATTGCCTCACCCGATTTTTATGGTTTTTTTCCGGAAAAAGGTACGAATCCTGGGCCGAACGTAGCGAATTGAAGTCGACCCTCCGCAGTCGAGGGTGAATTATCCATTACAGCGTATTAAGAAACCCTTTTCTTCATCGTATCGAAAGGGAAGTGGTGCCAATGGATTCCTTATGTTTTTCTGACGAAAATCATACCAAATATCATGGAAATCGGACAACTTTGACATAAGCTATTTGTATTCCCTATGTAAAAGTTGTCCGATTTACACGACATTTGTAATGATTTCCATCGGAAAACCCCAAGGAATCCATCGGCGACACTTCCATATCCATACGATAAAGAATAAAGAATTATTTTATTTCCTAACCAGATACAGGGTAATTATGGAGCAACGCCCGTCAAGGAGATGCGGCGGCCTGGTACCCCGTGGCGAGGACAGCCCTTCGCTATGCCTCACCCGATTTTTATGGCTTTTTCCAGGAAAAGGTACGAATCCTGGGCCGGACGTAGCGAATTGAGGTCGAGCCCCCGCAGTCGAGGGTGAAATATCCATTTGAGCGTATTAAGAAATCCTTTTCTTCGTCGTATCGAAAGAGAAGTGACGCCAATGGATTCCTTATGTTTTTCTGATGAAAATCATACCAAATGTCATACAAATCGCACTACTTTGACCCCAGCAATTTGTATTCCTTATGTAAGAGTTGTCCGATTTCCACGACACTTGGCATGATTTTCATCGGAAAACTCCAAGGAATCCATCGGCGACACTTCCATATCCATACGATAAGGAATAACGAATTGTTTTATTTCTTAAAAAGGTAGGTACAGGCTGATTCTGGTGCTGCGCCCGTCATCCCGTGGCGAGGACAACACCCCGCAGTGCCCATCGAATTTTATGGCTTTTTTCGGAAAAAGGTACGAATCCTGGGCCAAACGTAGCGAATTGAGGTCGGCCCTCCGCAGTCGAGGGTGAATTATCCATTACAGCGTATTAAGAAACTCTTTTCTTCGTCGTATCGAAAGGGAAGTGACACCAATGGGTGCCTTATGTTTTTCCGATGACGATCATACCAAATTTCATGTAAATCGGACTATTTTTAACCAATTCAAGTCAACTTGAAATGATATAAATCGATATTCCATGGAATTTCCTTCATTATGGTCCGAATACGTCGTTCTTGGTGTCAGTTTCATCGGCGAAACATAAGAAATCGATGGGTGTCGTTTTCGCAAAGATCTGATGAGAAATGCGCGAGTCGAAGATTTCTCACTTCTTAATAGGCACTCGAACCGCTTCGAGGGTCAAAAGCCGTACAATCGGGTGAGGCACTGCGGGGGGGTTGTCCTCACCACGGGGTACAATGGCCGACCTTTTCTTCCACCCAATTCTTCTCGCGTGCTTTTGTTTTGAAATTCCAACGCGTGTTTATACTCGAGAGATAAGGATTTATACTCGAGAGATAAGGAATCCGTCTTTAATTTGAAAGGAGGACGATGCAGGCGGAACCACGCGCACTCAACGGTGTACACCTTTTCTTACTGTGTCTCTCCACGAGGCGTATTGACGGTGGATAATACTTTTCAATTCCTATATTTGTGGCATCTTTCTCGCGTGCGTCGGGACAAAAGCGGACTCAGAGCCAGGCGAAAATTCATTCGCTCTTTACGATCGATAATTTATTATTTCTCCAAGAGCGTTTCGACAACATCTGTTTGCCAAATTTGTAAAGGCCAATAAAAAACGTGGTGACATTGTCCAGTCTGAGTTAATCCGTATATTGCTCTGTCGGTGGGTAGTGCGTACGATGACTTCGGATCCGTACTATGTACCGTTGCCTACCGCCGACGCGCGGAAAATCCGCTCATAAACCGCGACTCTGGCGAGACACCGCGGCCGATCAGTACGGGTAGTTTTTGGTAACCAGATGTGGCATCTTCCACCTCTATTTCATCAGGGTAATACTGGAGGTACGCCCGTCACCCCGTGGCGAGGACAACACCCCGCAGTGCCCATCGAATTTTATGGCTTTCGACCCTCGAAGGGTTTGGAATACCATTAAGAAGTGAGAAATGTTCAGGATTTCAAATGTTTGCTTCTTTTCTTCATCGTATCGAAGGGGAAGTGGCGCCAATGGATTCCTGGCGTTCCGTTGATTAAAATCATACCAAATTTCATGTAAATCGGACTATTTTTAACCAAGTCAAGTCAGCGTGAAATGATATAAATCGACATTCCATGGAATTTCCTTCATTATGGTCCGAATTACGTCGTTCTTAGTGTCAGCTTCATCGGCGAAACATAAGGAATCGATAGGTGTCGGTTTTGCAAAGATCTGATGAGAAATGCGCAAGTCGAAGATTTCTCACTTCTTATTAGGCACTCGAACCCCTTCGCGGGTGGAAAGCCATAAAATTCGGTCAGGCACTGCGAGGGGTTGTCCTCGCCACGGGGTACCAGGCCGCCGCATCTCCTTGACGGGCGCTGCTCCTTAATTACCCTGTATCTGGTTAGGAAATAAAATAATTCTTTATTCTTTATCGTATGGATATGGAAGTGTCGCGGATGGATTCCATGGGGATTTCCGATGAAAATCATGCCAAGTGTCGTGTCAATCGGACAACTCTTACATAAGGAATACAAATAGCTTGTGTCAAAGTAGTGCGATTTGTATGACATTTGGTATGATTGTCATCAGAAAAACATAAAGAATCCATTGGCGTCACTTCCCTTTCGATACGATGAAGAAAAGGGTTTCTTAATACGCTGTAATGGATAATTCACCCTCGACTGCGGAGGGTCGACTTCAATTCGCTACGTTCGGCCCAGGATTCGTACCTTTTTACGAAAAAATCCATAAAATTCGATGGGCACTGCGGGGTGTTGTCCTCGCCACGGGGTGACGGGCGCAGCACCAGAATCAGCCTGTACCTACCTTTTTAAGAAATAAAACAATTCGTTATTCCTTATCGTATGGATATGGAAGTGTCGCCGATGGATTCCTTGGGGTTTTCCGATGAAAATCATGCCAAGTGTCGTGGAAATCGGACAACTCTTACATAAGGAATACAAATTGCTTGTGTCAAAGTAGTGCGATTTGTATGACATTTGGTATGATTTTCATGAGAAAAACATAAGGAATCCATTGGCGTCACTTCCCTTTCGATACGACGAAGAAAAGAATTTCTTAATACGCTCAAATGGATATTTCACCCTCGACTGCGGGGGCTCGACCTCAATTCGCTGCGTCCGGCCCAGGATTC
This sequence comes from Andrena bucephala, assembly GCA_947577245.1. NCBI lineage: Eukaryota > Metazoa > Arthropoda > Insecta > Hymenoptera > Andrenidae > Andrena > Andrena bucephala. The sequence goes on from OX387716.1 coordinate 72,848,024, forward strand.
GTACTTTTTCCCGGAAAAAGCCATAAAAATCGGGTGAGGCACAGCGAAGGGCTGTCCTCGCCACGGGGTACCAGGCCGCCGCATCTCCTTGACGGGCGTTGCTCCATAATTACCCTGTATCTGGTTAGGAAATAAAATAATTCTTTATTCTTTATCGTATGGATATGGAAGTGTCGCCGATGGATTCCTTGGGGTTTTCCGATGAAAATCATTACAAATGTCGTGTAAATCGGACAACTTTTACATAGGGAATACAAATAGCTTGTGTCAAAGTAGTCCGATTTGCATGACATTTGGTATGATTTTCGTCAGAAAAACATAAGGAATCCATTGGCACCACTTCCCTTTCGATACGATGAAGAAAAGTGTTTCTTAATACGCTGTAATGGATAATTCACCCTCGACTGCGGAGGGTCGACTTCAATTCGCTACGTGCGGCCCAGGATTCGTACCTTTTTCCGGAAAAAAAACCATAAAAATCGGGTGAGGCAATGCGAAGGTCTGTCCTCGCCACGGGGTGCCAGCGCATCTCCTTGACGGGCGTTGCTCCAGAATTACCCTGTATCATTTGGGCAGTGTGTGACCCGACTACTCTCCGTGTAATTGGTCTGCGCGAAGTGGGGCGCAAGTTCGATCATTATCAGTACTCCTGCCCGAGAGGAATACGATTTACTTTAATTATAGTACATGTGTGTTTTGTAATAAAATGTTTCTATCGTCTCCTGAATTCAATAACTGGCATCCAGATATCTACGCTCCTACAATCCACCGTCAACACGGCCCGTGGAGAGACACAGGAAGAAAAGGGGTAGCCCGCTGTCGACGCGTGGTCCTCTCGAGTATAAACACGAGCTTCAATATCAGAACAAAAGCAAGCGTTAACGTATTCCGTGCGAGAGAAGGTGGGCATTGCTGTGAAGAGGGCCTCTTCAAGAGAGCAGCCGTTTGTGAGGAATGCAAATCCGAATGGTTCTGATACAATCTGCTCCCTATGATTGAAATTTAGTCTAGCAACTTTCACTCCTCCTAACCTAACCAATCGAACTTGCATCCCTCCCAAAAGAACCGGCCATCCGAGCGTAGAAGCAAGTGCGAAATAAAAGTAACGGTGCGCTTCTCGATACCGCAGATGTACCTACCTAAGTAGCATTTCTGACGGAAAAAAATTGTCCAGCCTTTGGGCCTGGCGTAGACCTTGGGCAGGTAGGTATCTATTTCAAAAGGCAGTGCCACCCGTGGAGCCAGTAAAACCGTCCGCGGTCCGTGCTATACCAGACAGTTTTCTTCCAGTGAAAATCAGTAAATTTGCAAGCGCAATATCTTAAAAACCAGTGAAAATAAAGTGTATACATTAAAGCTTATTGAATTTGTCTTGGAACGCACTATCAACTCAGGTGTTCAAAAAAAATATTTCCGTTTGAAAACCCGAACTTGACCATCGTATCTTTTAAAATAATAATCGATAAACAAAATCGTTCGCGCTAATTAATTGGCCCCCTCGAACCATGCAATTCCCTATTTTTTTTATATTTTTATCTCCAATAGTTTAGGAGAAAACCGGCTGTCCAGTCTTAGGTGGGACACCCTGTATAATGTTTCATTCAAATTTTTGTTCAAGATGCTGCGAATGAAGCAAACGTATGACAATCCAAAAAGGAAACAGGAGTCAATCCTGAGGGAGTAGCTCGATCTTGATGGGATCTGAAGCACTTCCAATCTCTTCAAATCTGTATATATGACGAAAAATCTATCACTTCGAACATGCATCGAAGCTTAAAACTCTTGAACGAATTGAATGTTTAAAGTCTCGATACGTCTTGAAAGTCTTGAATGATTAAAGTTTCGATACGTCTTGAAAGTCTTGAATGTTTAAAGTCTCGATAAAGTCTTCAAAATCTTGATATGTTTGACTGATGAATATGATCAAGACTTTGTCTCTGTCTTTGTATGTGATAATACAATGTGTCCGTATAACATAAAGATAATTTAACACAAGTATTGTATAAGTATAGCTATTGTAATTTTTATTAAGTTCGATCTTATTTTGAAAGCTATTTACTTGGTTAAATTTATATTACACCTAACCAATACCGTTTTGAAGACGTCTTTAAAACGCCTTTGTGCTATCTGGGAAGCTACTCGAATTGAAATAATTACTCAAATCTCTTCAAGGTACTTGAAAAGCAACAAACTACCCTGATAACCAGATCTGGCAGCAGAATCTGACATCAGAACCGTAGTCGTCTGTGTCCGCATTTGGCTGCGTTCTGAGGTGCAGATTCTGATGTCAGATGCCTGATGTCAGATCGGCAGCAGATCGACAGCAGATTCTGCCGTCTGCTATGGTTCTGACGTCAGACTCTGCGCTCTCATGCCAGCGCCAGACCCTGCTACCAATCTGATGTCAGACTGGAGACAGATGGTTATCAGGGTACTCGTATCATTCCAAACTATTCGATTAACCGAGTACTTGGCTCGCTTTGAAAAAAAACGAATTTTACTCGGTTTGAATTTCAAGTATTTGAACTTTTTAAGTATTTAGCAGCTCTATTACCCACCCACTCTTAATCGACCGTAATAGCGGAACGCGTAACTCGCTTAATGAAGACTAAAAACAATAATACCTAGTATAACGCGTGCAGCACTCATGTGTTGCGATATCCGTTGGTGTGAATCCGTATATTATATGAAGTTAGCCATAAGACATAGGGATATCAAGGTTTGATGCGAGAGCGAAATTCAAAATCCTTTATAGTGTTGCGACTCCCGTCTAGCGGCGCGTAGTATAAACTCTGTTGATATTATTGATGGGAAAGAGGGACGATAGGGTTAATGAGAAAGATAGCTTTTGGTATAAGTACACTTTATTATTTTGGAAACAAGAGACTTCTTATTGCTCACGTCTCGTGGGCAACGGTCACGGACCAACTAACTAAAAATTAGCGGTAACGCGAGTGGTGCGCTCTGGCGCCTTAATACTACGTTTTTCTCACGCAACTGCGGTGAGCCTATCGACGTGCGATAACTTTACTTCTCAACACTCCCGCCGTTTGAGTGCGTCGAGGATCCTATGCCTAAACCATTACATAGATGCTGAAACTGTCTCTTTGGAAGTGCTTTGGTAAATATATCAGCCAGCTGCTGATCCGTAGGAACATATTCTACCGAGATTTCCCCACTCTCCACAGTTTCGCGAACATAGTGATGCTTAATGTCTATATGCTTCGTTCGCTTGTGGAACTCCGGATTTTTGATTAATCGGATTGCACTTTGATTGTCTACTCGCAGAACTGTTGCAGTTACCGGTAGACACCCGAGATCGTTTAACAATTTTCTCAGCCAAATTGCCTCTTTCGCAGCCGCTGCTGCCGCGATGTACTCAGCCTCCGTTGTGCTGAGAGTGACTAGCTTTTGTCGTTGGGACGACCACGTCACAATCCCGTTCGATAGACAAAACGCATACCCCGTGGTAGATCTACGCGTCTCCACGTCACTTGCGAAATCCGAGTCTGAAAACCCCTGTAACTCCGAGTTACTCCCGCCGCTTTTGTACATTACCCCGACTTTCGTTGTTCCAACTAAGTACCGGTAGATTCGTTTTACCGCTTGCCAGTGGCTCTCGATGTGATTGCTAAGAAATTTACTTACAGAATTCACCGAATATGTGATATCCGGCCGCGTCACAACCGCAAGAAACATTAACGAGCCCACTGCTTCTCGAAACGGTACTGTACTTGGGTTTTCATCATCGCGATCGTTTGGAACTAGTCGCGCGTGCGGGTCGGCTGGAACACTTGCCGCTTTTGCATCGATTATCTTAAATTTATTAAGGATTTTCTTTACATACGCTTCTTGATGCAAGAACATGGTTTTCTCTACTCGATTTCTTTCTATTTGTACCCCGACAAATAATTTTCCATCCCCGATCGTAATTTCGAACGCGTTACCAAGCGATTTTATCACCGACTCAAGGGCTTTACTTGTTTTTGCTGCGATGAGTCCGTCATCTACAAAAAGCGCTAAAAATACATCTACACCGTCTACCCGTCCTCGAAAGATACACTTGTCTGCTTCCGCTTCCCGAAACCGATATTTTTCTAGGAACTCACGAAACTTTTCGTTCCAGCACCTGGGTGCTTGTTTCAAGCCATACAACGACTTGTTCAGTTTACACACGAAGCCACGTTCATCTTCTTTCTTGACGTTGAGTCCTTCCGGTATCTCCATGTAGATCTCTTCCTTCAGCTCGCCGTGAAGGAAGGCTGTTCTCACATCGAACTGTGTGAGCTCCAAGTCCTGTTCGGCCACCGTGGCCAGTAGAACTCTTAGCGAGTCGTATCTCACGACTGGCGAGAAGGTCTCCGTGTAGTCGAGTCCCTCTTTCTGTTGAAATCCTCGTGCACAAAGTTTCGCTTTGTACCGGTATACGTCGCCTGACGTGTCTCGTATGACCTTGAACACCCATTTCGAATCTATGGGCTTCCAATCCGATTTCCTTGGTACGATCGACCACGTCTCGTTCTGGTCGTGTGCGGCGAACTCTTCCTGAATCGCCTCGGCCCAATTTTCTGCCTCAGCACTGTTCATCGCCTCCTGAAATGTGTTTGGTGGATTATATTCAGCGAAGTCGACCTCATACCTTATTGGTGGTCGGATGTTTGCTCGGTCCCGCAGTTGTCTGTTATTTTCCGGTTGATTTCGATTTTCTTCTCGAGGAACTGCCCGTTCCACGTTTCTTTCAGGTTCTCCCTGAGCTTCCTGGCGTTCTTCCTCCTCTCGCTGTTCGGAGGGTTCTGCTACGTCTTCATTTTCGTCCGTTGGGAGGATGTATTCGAGTTCTTCTCCCTTCTTTGCCCCAAGCTGCGACTTCTCGTTGAACGTGACGTCTCTCGATACAGATATTTTCTTATTCTGAGGGTTATACAAACGATAATTCATCGAGTCGTTCTGATACCCAACAAAAATGAGTTTTGTGGCCTTCGGATTTAATTTCTTGCGAAATTGTTTGTCTATATGCATGTACGCATCCGATCCGAACACTCGAAAATGGGATACATCTGGTGTTTTTCCAAACCAGATCTCGTATGGCGTTTTCTCTTTACCGGTCGCCAATACTTGGTTGAGCACGGTCACTGCTGTACCGACTGCTTCTGCCCAAAGCGACAGAGGAAGTTTCTTTGCCGTTATCATCGTGCGCGCACTCTCGATAATCGTTCTGTTGTCGCGCTCGGCTTTCCCGTTCTGCTGGGGAGTGTAAGGTGCCGTGTTTACCAGCTCGATACCACGAACCTCGAGATATTGCTTCATTTCACGGTTGCAATACTCTCGTCCATTGTCCGTACGTAACACCTTCATCGGCTTGCCGAATTTGTTGTCAATCAACCTTTCGTATTTCTTGAAAATGTCGAAAACATCAGATTTGCGTTTCAGGAAGTAAACATACCGAAATCCCGATGCGTCGTCCTTGAAAGTTATGCAGAATCTTGCACCACTGATCGACTCTGTTGAGAATGGTCCACAGACGTCCGAATGTATGTATTCTCCCGGTTTTGTGTTTCGTTTTATCTCGTTCTTCTTGAACGGTAGCCTGTGTGCTTTTCCGAGAGCACACGATTCACAGAAGAAATTGTCAATGTCCGCTAATTTCACACCGCGAATTAGCCCCTTTTGCGTCATTTCGCGCAAAACTTTATTGTTCACGTGTCCCATTCGTTCGTGCCAGACACGCAAGTTGACTGTTGACACATTTGCTTCGCTCGCAACACTTGACTTTCTTGCTTTGAAGAGCATTCGGTAAATCTGATTGTCTTGTTGTACACCGACACCGAAAACTTCACCGTCACGGTTAATTGTCACTTGTTTTCCTTTGAACAGGACATCGAAACCTTTTTCAGTGCATACGCCGACTGAAAACAGGTTCTTTCGAATCTTTGGAACGTAGAGCACATTTTCAATTCGAGCTTCGCACCATTTACCGTTCACTAGTCTGTCGATGAGCACAGTGCCACTACCGGTAATGTCGCACACGCCATTGTCCCCGAGCGATATCGATTCGCCACTGCTTGGTTCAAACTCACTGTACCAGTCCCGTCGGTAAGTGATATGTCTGGACGCACCGCTATCGGTAATCCAGACATCGCTTGTGTCGACTGCCATGAGTCGTTCTACGACCTCACTACTCGGCACTGTCTCCGATTTCACTTGTCGCTGTTTTTGTTCACTTGTTGAAGCGACGAACGCACACTCGCGAGGGTTTTCACCGGTATTGTTCTTGTCCCTTTTCTTTTTCCGGCAATCTCGAGCAAGGTGTCCTTTTCTTTTGCAATAGAAACACTCGACACTCGTATTTCTACTTTCGCGGTTCTTCTCACTGTTATTGTTTTGATTTGCGGCGAACCTTTTCTTCTTGTTCCCGCCAGGACTAACAGCGGCTAGCGCTTGAGTGACGTCATTGTCGCCTTCGAGTCTTCGTTCTTCCTTCAATAATCGTTCCAAAAGTTTATCAAGGGTTTGACTTGCTTCGGGTACGCTGTCCCATGCTGTCTGGAGAGCGTTGTACTTTGTTGGTAGGCTTCCAAGAACTTTCGCCATTATGGCCGTGTCCGACACCGCTTCTCCCAGATCTTTCAGTTGAGACGCCATGTTTTGTATCCGGGAAACGTGTTGTACAACCGGCTCGTTTGAATCCATGCGATGTCCGTGGAACTTTTGTAGCAGGAGCATCTTGTTCGATACTGACTTCTGCTCGTGGATTCTCGCCAATTTGTCCCACATTTGCTTCGCTGTAGTGCAGTTGAGCATACAGTCGAGCTGAGAATCCTCTATCGACGAGGAGACTATGCACATGGCCGTCGCACAGTGGGACGAAACGTAGATATCTCTGGACATGGCCGTATCTTTGTTAAAAATCATCTGATTTTGATGGAACTTGGCTTATTTTAAAGGCAAATGATCATACTTTCCGACAGTGAACATAAAAATTGCAAAAAATATTGTTTGCAATCTATAAGCATTTGACAAACATCAACAAATTTTTGCAGTTTGGCACGCTCTTCTTTGAGGGCGGATTTTACCCCCTGGACACCCATTTCGATAAATGTGATTCAACGAGTAAAAAAGTAGAAAGTTCAAACTTTAAAATGGCTTTTGTTTCATCAACTTTGGACGAATTTTAGCAAAGTTATGAGACTTTGAAAATTTAGCAAATTTTAAAATAGTTTTGTCTGGTTTTCGGTGCAAGTATAAAGGGCTTCAGGAGATGAACTATTATTTTCTGCAAAAATGAATATGAGAAGGTAAGGTAAAACAGACAGTGGGACGAAATGTATAAATTGCTGGACATTCAAACTTCTTGTATGTGACCTATCATATCTTTATCAAAATTGGCATAAATACACACATAAACTATTTTATTGCTGTCATGTTTTCGAAGATAAATACGTATAGTGATATTAATAAGAAAAGTTGCTTACAAAAATGCTTTCATAATGTTTCCGATGTGCTATCCAAATCACTTGGTAGAGAGCATACCACATCCACCGATTCTTCTGTACTCCTTTCATTTGTCTTCTCCTTGAGTAACAATATCGTTTCAGGGAACATGGGCTCATGTTTTATATAAAACGGTTGTTTTGTTGTCTCAATTTATGCATAGTATTTTATATAAACATTACGTTTGATCATAATTTCGACTGCCTAAATCTATTTCTAAAACATATATTTATTTTTAAGAAAATAAGAAAGCGTTGCGATGCTTCGCCGTTTATTTATTAAGGTTTAACTAACTTGAATAATAATAACCAAATTTTATGAATTATCGTTCGCTATATCATATTTATATTCATTTCCATAAAGACATCATAAAGACATAATCAATCGGGTACGAGAAAAGGCATGTCTAGACACATATTTACTCGTTTCGTCCCACATGCGTACACAATTTGATTAATTCTGCAAAAGGGCGCAAGTTGGTGCAACTGGAAATTGGAGTTTCTAAAACTAGAATGTTTACTGATTATATGGGTATTTTTTATTTTGTGGACAAATTTGGACATTTTTCTAAATCGACAAAAAAAAATTTTTTTTTTGAGAGGTTGAAAAACATAAATAAAATCATTAAATTTTGTTTTTTTACTACATAAATAACTTCTCAACAATCAACCCTAAGGTGTAGTATGATGGTAGATTTTTTTTTCATTATTCTAATACTAATTATTTACATTCATATGACAGCCGTCTCCAGAAGTGGACGTGTTTGCTGTTGAAAATTCGGGATTTAAAATGTTTAAAAAAAAATTTTTATCATCATTTCGTATCCATTAGTACTCAAGGATAATGCTCATATAATTGTATCAGTGAAAATAGGTACTTCATATTTTCGTCGATGTCCGAGAATTTGCACGCGTCGTCCCACTGTGCGTCGCGTTGTCTTTCACCCACTTTTTGCCGTCGGCCGAGTTTGCGTCTGCCGACATCACTCGCGCGCCCGTTACGATGTCTTGAATAGCATTCGCGATGAGCATCGAATTCATTCGGAATTTCCACGCTTGAAAATTCGAGCCGTCAAACTTCTTGATGTTCTTAGTCAGAGTTGATTCCGCCATTTTTGTTCGATTATTTTTCCGCACGCGTTTATTACCGGTACACTACAATGGCGACCACGTGTCGACCACCACGAAAAAAAAATCAAGATAACCGTTTTCTCTCTATCGCTCTCTAACCTCGATAATCAAGTTTTACGCAGGCTGCTTGCCTGGGCCCATAACCTGTTGATATTATCGAAGGGAAAGAGGGACGATAGGGTTAATGAGAAAGATAGCTTTTGGTATAAGTACACTTTATTATTTTGGAAACAAGAGACTTCTTATTGCTCACGTCTCGTGGGCAACGGTCACGGACCAACTACAGTAAAGTCTCCCTATGGGCTCGCTGGTCGGGACCGGCGATGAGCCCTCATGGAGACCCGAGTCCTAATTCCGAGTGTTCGTTTCTCGCTTCTTTCTGGTCGAAGGGGGAGCGAGATGGAATGCTTTGCGTGCGCGGCAGGCGTGCGCGACGGGTGCGAGCGCTCAGATGGAATCGTGACTGCTCGACGCATGCGGGCGACGGTCAGATAGCCAGGCACGGCACGAGTCTTTTTTGGGCCCTAGGCGAACTTGCCAAATTCCGCCATTTATTATAATATATTTATTTGAGTTTATTGATGACCTTACTCTGAATTTTTATTCGTAGTATTAAACCACTTATAGTACAACTTGTAATATTTAATTTTAAAGTTTATTTTGAACAATACCAGCAATGAAAATACCATTTTGCACCTATTGTCGACTTTCCGCCCAGGGCGCAAAAAAGACTTGAGCCGGGCCTGCGTCAAGATTTAGCGACCATTGCGCACGCCCGCCGCGCATGCAAAGGACGGAGTATCAGGCCTCCGAAAGACGGAGCGAGACAAAACATCAACGCGTCGTCTGTCTCGTACCGTCCTCGCTCGCTTTCAGCGCCTTTCGCTCGCTCTCGTTCCATCTCGCTCTCGCCTTCGCCGGACAAGAGTGAGACAGAAGTGGTGGGGATAGGTGACAAGCCCTCATCGTGTGCACAAAACCGAGCCCATAGAGAGACTTTACTGTAACTAAAAATTAGCGGTAACGCGAGTGGTGCGCTCTGGCGCCTTAATACTACGTTTTTCTCACGCAACTGCGGTGAGCCTATCGACGTGCGATAACTTTACTTCCCAACAAACTCCAGAAGCGCGAAGTTCGAATCGAATTACACGAATGTAATAGGAAAGGGAGACAAAGGCCGGTATTCATAGTCGCTACTTATTCTGAAGCAAATGCTTAAACATGCGGCATCCTCTACTAACCTAGTAGCTAGTAAAAGATGCCGCATGCTTAAGCATTTGCTTAAGAATAAGTAGCGACTATGAATACCGCCCAAAGTGAAGTTCGCACAAGCCCGAGGAGTTTGAAAATAGTTGGAGATTCTTTTAATGAGAAGACTTCAAGATTATAAACTAATCGATATCCACTTGGCAACGGGTGTTTGAATAAATGAACTTCTCCTTCCTTCCTTCTCCTAGATGTGTAATTCCAGCGCCATGTAGTTAAACGCTTGTGTTTGCGAAAATCGACGACCAAAAGGAATCGGATCGACGAATAGGAATTTAGCTAGTTAATTAAGAAATTTGCGATTGGCTCTTAAAATCTAAGACATTTTGTAATTAACAAAAGGTGTATAAAAAACCAATGGACCTTTGGAAGCGTCACTCGAGCCTTGAAAGCAGAAGCGAGCACAAGTCTTATTAAAAATCCTCATAAACTATTTATTTATTGTTCAATTATTTCGTTGCGTTCATTAAAGTTATGAGTTATTCGTGTTTTAATCGTTTTATTATTTTATTATCATTAAAAGTATTATTCATATCCTTAAAAATATCGCGTCCAAGGAGCAGAGTGCCTTAGCACTCCACGGGCACCGTCCTGCGCCTGAATTCCCCAAGAGAGGACTACTTTCCCCAGACGGCCACGCAACAGTAGAGAAAGATTTATTGTAGGCATGCGGGTTCGAAACGAACAGCAGATGTTTGAACTCAGAAGGCGCACGAGAGCCTTGAATTGCATTCAGTAATTTTCAAAACTACAGTTAGGCCAGGCGAGGATAATAAATAGCTTAATTTTTCCTTCCACATTTGCGTGCCAAATTTCGTTGGGCGGGCAGCTGCTCGTCTCGTAAAACCATTTAAAATTCTGTTTTCCCTTTGAATAATTGCCGATGTCCTCTTAGGGTAAAAACTCAGGTCGAGAGCAGCTGAAAGTCATAAAGTCATAAACCGTGCGCGGGCGACGTCGTCTTGATCCTGAGGGTTGCGCGTATCTACCTGTTAGAAATGTATGTACTGTACGTAGCCCATGTAAGCTATGTACTCGGAAAGCGTGTCTCGACCACCAGCCTAGAGTGGAGGGAAACGCGAAGGAAGGGCCAAGGACGGAGAGGTGGCTGAAGGACAACCTACTGACGAAGCTTGAGGGACAACACCGTCTTGATTGGACGAAGGGATCCGAGGAGGGAATCGGAAGAACACGCCGAAATTAGAGGAGTAGAGCGGTCGGAAGTTACAAGCGAGGAGTAAATTTGTAAAAGAGCAGATGGAACTTGTTAGCAAAACAGTCAACGTCGAGCTAAACATTAAAACCCAAACATAGAATCTATTTAGAAGTGTTTCATTTATTTCTTCCATCATTGAAATTCCCGCGCAAACTCGCGAGCCGAGTGCTTCAGCGCTCCACGGGCAAGAACCGGCGCTTTATTGGAAAGTGTTGCGATATCCGCTGGTGTGAAAGCGTATATTATATGAAGTTGGCCATAAGACATAGGGATATCAAGGTTTGATGCGAGAGCGAAATTCGAAATCCTTTTGTACCGAAAAGATAGATATATTATAATTAGATTCAAAGCGAACGGTACATCTGGAAGGTCTTAAGCAAGTTTGAAACGGGGGACAAGGCGGAGTTTATTGTCAGGACTCATAAACACGAAGAGCGCGTTGTGCTTTTCGAGGGTTTTCCCTGCCAGTTTTTCAAACGCGCTCGTGGAATATTAATAGCTACTACCTGAACTCAGAAAGCGTACGAGAACCTGGGTATGCATTCAGTCATTTTCAAAACTACAGTTAGGCCAGGCGGGGATAGTAAATAGCTTAACTTTTCCTTCCACATCTGCGTGCCAAATTTCGTCGAGCGAGCAGCAGCTCGTCTCGTAAAACCATTTAAAACTCTGTCCTCCCTTTCAATAATTGCCGATGTCCTGTTAGGGTAAAAACTCAGCTCGGGGAAGGCTGAAAATCATAAACTCATCAACTTCGCGCCGGTGACGTCGTCTTGACCCTGGGGGTTGCGCGTACCTACCTGCTGGATATGTATGTACAGTAGATAGCCTATGTAAGCTATGTACTCGGGAAGCGTGCCTCGACCACCAGCCGAGAGTGGAGGGAAGCGCGAAGAGAGGGCTGAAGGACAACCCCCTGACGAAGCTTGAGGGACAACACCACCTTGATTGGACGAAAGGATCCAGGGAAGGAGACAGAGGAACACGCCGTAATTGGAGGAGTAGGGCGCTCGGAGGTTACAAGCGAGGCGTTAATTTGTAAAACTTCAGATCGAACTTGTTAGCAGAACAGTCAACCTCTAACCAGTTTATTAAAAATCCAACATAGAATTTATTCTAAAGAGTTTCACTTTATTTCTACACCATCATTGAAATTCCCGCGCAACTCGTGAGCTGAGTGCTTCAGCGCTCCACGGGCACGGACCAGCCGCCTATTTAGAAATCCCCACGAAATCGCGCAACAAAAGTCCCACAAAATCGCGCAACACATGCAACATTTCACACACTTTAGAATAGTTCAGGGGTGGTCCACTACGGGTATTATTTTGTTAGCACAGCATTAACACCCTCTAGCGGGTTGGATATGCACTATATTACTAATGGCAGGCATTTCAAAATTTGAATTCAATGCATCCCTTATTTATGACTAAATGTGCCGGTGATTATGAAAGTTGTGTTAGTCAAAAATTTAAAAAAAATCCATTCATCACTTACTTTATGTTATATTACGAAATAAGTAATAAATTCAATTTTTTAAATTTTTGACTGACACCGCTTTCAAATTATATTTTGAGAATTAAAAATTTCCAATTGCATACACGTATAAAATACAATATATTTATAAAATATTACATTACAATTTATTTGGGAAATATTACATTACAATTTATTAGGGAAATATTAAATTACAATTTGATTGGAAAATATTAAATTACAATTTTTCATCACGTTTGCATCACACGATGTGCACTTAACGATGTCCAGAAAAGAAGAGAGCGATGAAGAGCAAGTGTCCTCAAGCGTCCCGCAAAATTTCAGAAAGAGGATATGATTTATGATACTACCCCCACTGAATTATAGGGATTACCGGCACATTAGTAATTATAGCAGGTCCTACTCCTGCAGGTGATGTGCACGATGTACACCGAAGATTGAGATGGACAATGATCACTCTTGGTTAACAATAAAAAGTATAAATGTATTTGAGGTTAGACTCTTGCACGCGTCTAGCTTAGCTTGGTTCGCGAGAGTGTTCCCCACTCTTCGGTCTCGGGAGGAGGAGACAGCGCTCCCCACAGAATTGTTGGATTCTCACTCCCCTGACTCCAACGGGTTACAGTTCCAACTACTGCTCTCGTAATTATCCTCAATTCGGAATAAATCAGACTCCACGTGTGGTAACAAAAATATACTTTATTCAGGTACTGGTCTCATGCTCTGTGTAGACGAAGCGTCGACGACGACTGACTCGCTGTTCGCTCGTCTTCTTAATCCCCACTCTCGCGTCACGTGATTGACGCTCCACTAGCTAGGAGAAGTTGGCAGCAATGCTCCCCACAGAATAACGCTGTGAGTGCCACCTAGTACAAAATCCGAGAATTAATACTGCCTTCAGAGACCTCATGCGGCTTGGATAGCTACAAAATCCGTGTTAACAGTGCTCCTATTAGGCCTCAGGCGCGCAACTCCGCACACGAGGTAGACCACCTTGGAGGTTTTAGTGGATTCGAGTCCCACATAATCCCCTGCCCGCCCCCGCGGGCGGGGGGTATCCGTGGGGACTTCCTCCAAGTAAAAAAAAAAAAGACAGCGGTTACAATCCCTGCCCAGATAGCACAAAAACGTTTTAAAAACGTCCAGGTCAGACGTTCAGGACGTCTTAAAAACGTCCAGAAAACGTCCTAACAACGTCCATTTTCACAAACCAGTACGTTTCTAGGACGTTTTTCAAATGTTTTCAGGACGTTTTTAAAACGTTTTCAGGACGTTTTTATGACGTTTTTAGGACGTTCGTCGGTACTGGTTCGATTGAATAAAAATTGATGGATGTAAATGGTTTTCAAAATAATATCAAACTCGATAACAATATATTTCGTTTACTTAATTCCAATTAGATTTACAGTAGGTATACAGGATACAGTTATTATGTATACAGGATACAGGTATGCAGAGTATATATGCACTTACAATAGATACATGAAAATGTCAGTACAAGGTCGAATGTACAGAATATACCACTTAAAATAGATATGAAATATGTAGACATTTAGGTAGTACACATAGATTATACAAATTATACAAAATATAGGTACAGAATATTCCAAATATCTGCACTTACAATAGATGTTTATAATATTGTTGAAAGATCTCAAAATATTGAGGATAATGTTTTCTCTGCATTGTTCACAATTGAAAATGCTATTGATTTACAGTACACTAAAAGACTAGCACAAAGCAAATTCACAATGTTGTTATATGTAATAAAGAGTAATATTTCGAGCATAAAATGTGTCTTATAGTATGTTACGTCCCTACCTTTTATTTAGGGCCGCGATTTTAAGGAAATTAATATTTTTGATCCGCTTTCGAGCTAGTCCAGGGACTTACGCTCTGGGATAGTTGAGACAATATTTGAACGCACATTGACGTGATATATATTAAACTTGCTTACTTTTTATGGATCGATAGGTATCAATTTCCAATCCACTGGCCCCTTTAGTGCCGCGTCGATTTCTGCCACTTGATTTGGCTTTGGCAAAGCCCAATCGCCGGGTGTCACCACGGACCCTTGTTCGTATGGGCTGATGGGCTGAATCTCACGGGCCCGGGGAGTATTAAATGCCCCCAACAGACTGGATCCTTCGGCCGCTTCCAGTCTGTATCTTAACGCCAGACGACGTAATTGGTTTTTCCTTCCGGCACGATGACCTTTGGGCATTATTATTTTCTAGAAAGGGGTTGAATTTAGTACAAGTTGTTTTATTCCCCGGGATCAGGGTTTGCATCAATTGCCCGGCGACACCGTGGGCGGCTGTCCTGCTTATAAGTATCGCCTTTGACCGACGCAAAACATGATCACTCATGAACCAATTTTGATCGGCTTGTAACCGTTTTTAGGGTTGGTTAAGCGCGCAAATCGCTTTTTACAACCACTGTTTGATGACACCGTGGGCGGCTGTCCTGCTTGTAGGTGTCACCATTGGTGGAAACAAATTGCGAACACTTTAGATTCATTTTAGCGATAATGATACTAATCACGAAAATCGTGTTTCACACCCAATACCCGATGACACCGTGGGCGGCTGTCCTGCTTATAAATGTCATCATTGACGGGTGCAAATCAAGACCAGTCCAATCATCATTTCTCGCCTATAAAAATCAATAAAGATAAATTCTAATGCCCAAAGTAGGAATATGGATTATTATTATAGTAAAACTTCACTCACTTTTAACTTTAACAACACTTTTATTATCACTTATTTAACACTTAACGAGTTTTTAAAACACACATATATTGTGATTGACATGAATCGTGAATTGATAATTTATTAATAATATTCGCTCCGCGGGTGGTCAGTCCCTTTTTATAGGAAAACTGATCATTCCTTCTCCAGGTTTGTCACATGACAATTAAGACAGTGGGAGATGAAATCGCCCAATCATCTGCCGTGGGATCCACCTGAAGAATTCTTTCCAGCGGGCTATCCGAGAGTTTTGTTTACTGCAGAATTTGAGCTATTGCGCGCCTATTTCGGTGTCTTCTGCTTTACTTAAGACGTATTTCTGCAGTTATACGAAACCCTCAGCAGCGTCGATACTTACATTCTTATTTTAATTCATTTTTTAGAAGTTTACGCTACTGGGTTTTCGATGTGCTCTGTACGATTGGTTTCGTACAGCCCACATACTAGGGATTGAAGTTAAAATACATCGGTTCCGTATTGGAGCTCGATTTACGGGATATAATAGGGAGGGCAAATTTGTGGCGATGATCAGGAGCGCAGCTTCGCGAAGGTGTCGACTCCGCTGGCGGAAGGGGCCTCTGACCCATCAGCTGGCGTCCACTGGTCCCCTTTGTGTGCGCACGACTGGCTAGCTGGTGTGCGGCTAGTAGGTGTGCGGCTACCTCCTTCATGCTGGTCCTCCTGCTCACTGTTGCCGTCCGTTGATTCTTGACTTGATTTCTTCTTGTAGATTACGGATTACAATGCCTTATCGGCAACACTTGTATACTAGGTGATTACAATACACCAAAGTACGAAATAGTAAATATATTCGATTTAAAGGGTTAGATAATAGTAGACTCCACGTCGCGGGACGTGACATAGTACAAACAATTGACCTTTAAAACTGAAATTTTTCCTGCTTTACAGCTTCACAAGTTGAAAATTAACAGTCTTACAAAGCCTCTATAAGTCGAAAACAGTAATAATAGTACATCTATAGCATATAGTTAAACATAATAATACTGATCAGGCACAAGTACCGCACTAATATATATGTTTTATCCTAAATGTGGCAAATAGCACCTAGTCTTATTGCCGCTTGGGTATAGTTGCACAATTGCTTTTGCTTCTCGTACGTACCTCACAATCATGCCCAGTCAGCCACGTCCGTATTTGCAGATTTTGCTCAACGCCTGAGTACAAATGTTTGTGGCAGAAAGCCTACAGATTTGATACAGGATTTATTATATTCGATGATGAAAGCAGACTGACAGCAGAAACGGTGATTTTTCACCGGAAAAAGAGAGTCACAGGGCGTCGGGGATCGAACCAGAGCTGCCCGCGTGCTGACCAATCGCGTTTGCCACCATCTCACGCCGACTCTCCTTAGTCTCTTACAAGGGAACATCCCGAAACCGGAAATTCAAAAAATTCTGAAACTTTGTGAATATGTAGGGAATTTCCTCCTGATTACAACGCAATTTTTGTATGCTGCCCAAATTCACTCTAAGGGTGTGTGATTGGCCCCTGAATATTCGCATATTTTCCGATTTTGTGTTATAACTCGTGAACTGTAAAATAATTTTTTACCAAATGATAGATCTAATTAAGAGAAGGAAGTTTTGTCTTGAAACTATTTTTCTATCTCTTACAGTTCGCGAGTTATAACACAAAATCGGAAAATAGCCGAATTTTCAGGGGTTAATTTCACCCGCTTCCAGTGAATTTGAGCAGCAAACAAAAATTGCATTGTAGCCAGGAGGAAATCCCCTAGATATCACTAAAGTTTCAGAATTTTTTGAATTTTAGGCTTCGGGATCCCTGATCCCCACACATTCTTAAAATTTTTTCGATGCTGTCCTGTCTGTAGCTCTTTTGAGCCATCCTTGTATGGACAGCTCAGTCTCCTTAGTGATCCTCTAGAGAGTGATCGGAACAACGTATATCGTCGCTGATTGGTTGCTGCGATTTGGAGCAAAAGCGGAAGTAGACAGAGAAAGAAACTGTAAAAAAAGAAAGAGACAGAAATACTGATAGAAAGAGACAGAAATACTGATAGAAAGAGACAGAAAAACTGATAGAAAGAGACAGAATACTGATAGAAAGAGATAGAGCGAACGGTTAAGTTATGTTTATTTCCGGTTTTGCTCCAAATCTTGAAAAATGGCTGCGGTTATACCGATCATTCCCTGGAGGATCACTAAGTCTCCTTGTCGTTTGCCGCCATCTTCCCCTGTTTTTCTGCACCTTAAAGAAGAATTTCGAGGGAACATTACATTGAATTTTACTGTAATCAATATTAGGAACTGTAAAATAAGGGCGATAGTTACATATTACAAGTCTTGCAATGTTTAAGCGATGGAAATCTTCTTTCCCTTTTCTGCCCAGCCTGCTGAACAGAATGGCAACTTCATTGCTGAGCAATGCTGTTAGCATCCGCTTGTGCTAGTACTTGAACTTTTTAAGTATTTAGCAGCTCTATTACCCACCCACTATTAGTCGACCGTAATAGCGGAACACGTAGCTCGCTTAATGAAGACTAAAAACACTAATAGTATAACGTGTGCAGCACGCATGCAACATTTCACACACTTTAGAGTAGTTCATGAGTTAGACGCTGTTGATGAGTAGAGGACGCTAAATTCAGTTCTCAAATTACAGGTCGGTAACACAGTTTCGCTGGAGACACAAACCCCCATAAATCCTAACCTAGAACTACATATACCAGATATACAAAAACTGTACAAAAACATTATGAAAGCTGTATAAAAACTAAATGAAAACAATATAAAAACTGTATAAAACCTGTTTGCAAACATTCATAAACATTTGTATGTGTGGAGATCTAATTAGGCTTTACGTGTTCGATCTATCCATACTTCGTGGATGGTTTGGGTTATTTAGACAGCGGTTACAATCCCTGGTTTCCTTTAACTAATCTCTAAAATAACACACAGATGTCTTAAAAACATATCCCTGATAACCAAATCGGGCGGCAGGATCTGCCGGCAGCTGCGGCGCAGCCTACGTCCGCATTCGACTACGGTTCTGCCGGCAGACCCTGTTCGTGTAAGCTGCCTGTTAAGGCGGCCTTCCACTAGTGCAAGGGAGAAGTATGCATCTGTTTCTCCCTTGCACTAGTGGAAGCGTCGCCAGCCGCAGTCGCCAGCCGCTTATTGGAACGGCCGCCTTTAGGCTGCCGAGCACACGGACAGGGGTAGGGATATGCTTGTGTGCAGTGCGATGGGAAGAAAGTGGGCGACGACGGTAGGCCGTAGTGGGAGACGACGGTAGGTCATAGTGGGGGTAAGCATTTGGTCCCGCGTCCCACGATTCTGGCATCACTGCTGCCAAGCAGAGCGCTCCCGTCCCGAATCCGGCATCACTGATCAGGGGGGCCAAGCCGTCATTGTTTGGCCGAAGTTCCCGTTTAGTTAGCACCAAATAGGTAGGAGGCGCTAGGTACATCACACACACATACCTAGGTGTATCAGTGAGCACGATACACAACCTTTCGACGTTGGTGAAATGTTACCATGACGACCGTCGTCATTCCTTCAAATGGCGTCCTCACTTTCCCTGGTTTACCTTTTCTAAGGCGGTCTGACCATGGATCGTCGCGTCAGTGACGCGTATGCAGCAGATAGAAGGATATACAAAGAAATTGAATATATTTTCTTTTCCTAAGAAAAGAAGAAATATTCAATTTCAATGTTTATCTTTCTATCTGCTGCATACGTGTCGCTGGCGCGACGATCCGTGGACAGGTTTTAAAGTAAGCGGTGCATTACACGTATACACATACACATACGTCCCGATTCACACATTCACAGTTTAGTACGCACCTAATAGGTAGGAGGCGCTACAAACTCTGCTTCAACTTTCGTAAGAGGGAAGTTTGGCCCCCCTGCGGCAGATCGACGCCAGATTCGTGGCTGGTCCTGCTGCCCGCCTGATACATCCAACAGCGCCATCTGAAGACCACAATTGCTAACCAATTTCCTACGCGTGACGTCACATGGACCTACACGCACCGACACAAATGTACCGTTTTGCTGTAGGTGTATCCCTACTCCCACATAACTAGCAAGTAGATTCTGCATTTATTAAATAATAAATTCTATTTACTTCAAAAAGTAAATTCTTTAATTATATGTGATTACAATGTGATTACAATTGTTACAAAATAATATAAGTAGCGCATATAAATACAAAGAGGAACTCTCAATATTTACATTAACAAATCAATATACAGTATGTCCCGTAAGCAGTGGTACCTAGTAGTAGACTTCTCTTTTGTGTAGAATCATCATACTCCCTGTTGCGTTAGCGCTGAAAACAAATACAATATTAGTATAAAATTAAACGTAACCTATGAATACACATAATAAATGCGATACTTACTTCAGCTCCATCTCCACACAATACACACCCTAGGCAAAACATGTGTTTAATTATTATCTACTAAACAAGACGCTAAACATTCGCACTTCGCGCATAACCATACTTTCTGTCTTGCAGATAATGTGAAACTCGATTTCCGCGACGTAGATAATTGGAAATTATTTAATTTGCATAATTACGTTTGCCTTCTGGATACGTCGCGATGATTTGTCTGGATATTGATGGATGAAATTACTTGGAATATTCTTCGATTTGGCCGGCACTGATTGCCACTGCCAGTGACTGTCATCTCAGACCTCGAAAACGAATGTAAATTGGACATAGAGTCTTGACCAATCACGAGTTTCGGTACTATGGCGAAGCCAATCCGAGTGTCGATTCAAGAGCGTTGGTCAAGACTCTACGGACGGTATTCATAAACGTGTCTTAAGATTGAGCAAATGCTTAAGCATTCGGCATCCTTTACTAGCTACTAGGGTTAGTAAAAGATGCCGAATGCTTAAGCATTTGCTTAATCTTAAGACACGTTTATGAATACCGTCCTACGTCCAGTTTGTGTTCGTTTTCGTGGTGGCAGTCACTGGCAGTGGCAGTCAGTGCTGGAAAAATCGAAGAATATTCCAAGTAATTTCATCCATCAATATCTCGACGTATCCAGAAGGCAAATGTAATTATGCAATTGAATAATTTCCAATTATCTACGTCGCGGAAATTGAGTTTCACATTATCTGCAAGACAGAAAAGTATGGCAGCATTATCTGCAAGACAGAAAAGCGAGTCTCTACTGGTTAATAAACTTAGTTATTGAACAGGGCTTTCCATCAAAGCGGGGAACCAAAGAAACGGCAAAGGTCAATGACATAAATATAGGCCCTGAGGAATCAGAAGGTAACTCCGTAATTTCCTCGGCACTTGGATCATCTGAAGGAATTGATTCATCATTGAGGAGAGAGTAATTGTATCTACGAATAAGGGTTCGTGAAGGTATTACGCTCAATTCATTCGACCGTAACGCAGTTGAAGAAGACTCCGGTGCGGGTAACTCTATCGCTAAATTTCCTATTTCGGACGCGCTACTACCACTCAAGTCAGCCCTTCTATTACGTCTAGCCTTTACAAATCCGGTCTTATACGGCGGCATTTTGAAAAATCTAATCTATGCTTATCACGTAAGATATAGTTTCTTATAATTATAAACTCTTACAATAAAACTTACGAACAAGGTGATGTATAAAAGTCAGCTAATATTCCAGAAATACACTAAAATTGCACTGTTATGATGTCACTCATAGTTCACTAATCCTCACTTGATGTGTAGGTGTTCCAATTCTCAGGTGATCCCTCACCGGTCCTTTCGCTGGAAGATGATTTTCCTGATCCACTGAATGCGCTGGCTCCTTGGCTTCTCGGGTAGATTCTTCCTCTCGTCCGTCGGAAGTATTGATATGAACTCGTAATTGTCAGCAATATATGTACTCGAATACCAACAGGTGCTTGTGATTTCAGGGTTAGCAAGCACGGCCGCTGAAACCACCCATCTCCGGCATCCACCCTTGCCCTTAGGGAAACCGTGCAAAAACCTGAGGGGGAGAGGTTGCACTTTCACGTTGGTTACACAATTATAAACTGCTGCTTAGCAATGTCAGTTCACGAGTCTACGAAAATCACAGTTCTAGAAGTGCAGACTGTATATATCAAACACTCACGAGCCCGCAAAGTTTATCACTCAAAATGTTTGTGAAATTAACGCGTTTATTTAGAAAAAATCCCACCGCTCTCACCAATTTTGTTGCGTATTTTGGCGGTGATTTTAAGAACGGAACGCGGGTTGGTGCTCGTGGAGCGCTGAACCGCTCTGCTCGTCAGAGTGCGCGGGTGTTATGAATAAAATGAAACTATTAGTCTGGTAAAACTTGTATATATATTCTTAATAAATTTAAGCGATTGCTTTCTATGAGAGAACAGGACTTGTACATTCAAACGTCAAAATCGTTCTGCCTTCTCGGAGTCCTCCGTCGTTGCTCCTTCCCTCCCCGAGCGTGGTGCCCCTTCCATCCTTGCGCGTCCTCCCAGTCCTTCGGCCAATCAGGATGAGGGATGAGCCGGATTCAAAGGGTAGGCTGTCCCGCGGATGTCCGTCCGCCCCGTAAATCGACGTCGATCTTTCCCTCCGTCTTCGGGTGGTGGTGGGAACTCGGTGGAAGCGCGCTTTTCCGTTACGCAGCGGGGTGCACACGTGGGAAGAGAAAGTTGGCTCGGCTCCGAGGATTAAGAAAACAACCCTTGAAGGAAATTTATGACTGCCTTAGCATCGCCAACACTTCTGGAGTCAATCAACACTCCAAAAGACTAACAAAGCGCAAGACCCTCTCAAGAGGTTACGTGACTTAGAAGAAACTCGCGATTCGTTTCGGGGTCTGTTAATAGGTATCCTCTTCCTGCTTTCGAGCTCTGCCCAAGATCCTTCCCACGAATGCCACCCGCATTGCGCATCCTTTATAATACTTCTTAACATACGCAAACATCTACTTTCAAACTTCGCTCCTGATTTACCTATCGATTATATACATTTCCGTGACTACGTTCGCGTAATCACGCAACAACGTCACGCGTAGGGAATTGGTTAGCAATTGTGGCCTTCAGATGGCGCTGTTCGATGTGTCAGGCGGGCAGCAGGACCTGCCGTCGAATGCGAACGTTGGCTGCGCCACGGCTGCCGGCAGATCCTGCGCTCTCCTGGTAGACCCTGCCATCAATCTGCTGGCAGACTGCCGGCAGATTGCTATCAGGGATTTTAAACGCTTCTTCCAGACCTAACCAAAATGTTTTAAAAACGTCTTACAATCGTCTGTTTCGGACGTAACCAAAGCATATTCTGGACGTTTTGAAAACGTCTGCAAAATATGTTTTTAAAACGTCTGCAAAATACGTCTTTAAAACGTCTGCAAAAGACGTTTTTAAAACGTCTGCAAAAGACGTTTTTAAAACGTCTTCTGGACGTTTTTAAAACGTCTGGGCGTTTTCTGGACGTTTTTGAAACGTCCAGGAAACGTTTTAAAAACGTCCAGAAAACGTTTTAAAAACGTCCATTTTCACAAATCAAGCCATAGACGTTCAGACCTAAAATGGACGTAAAATGGACGTTTTTAAAACGTCCTGTGCTATCTGGGTGGTTTCCTTTAACTAATGTATCGACATTTCTAAAATAACACACAAACGTCTTAAAAATGTCTCTTAAACGCCTTTTCCAGACCTAACCAAGACGTCTTAAAGCCGTCTTAAAGACGTCTTAAAAAGCCTGTATCGGACCTAACCAAGACGTGTTCTGGACGTCTTTAAGACGTATTTTGCAAACGTCTTTAAGACGTCCAGAAAATGTCCAGAAGACGTCTAAAGACATCCATTTTCACAAATCAAGACGACAGGCGTTCGGACCTAAAATAGACGTAAAATGGACGTCTTTAAGACGTTCCAATTCACGCATTATGCGCATAGACTGCAGAGAAAACCGTTCCGTTTCAGTCTAGGCGTGCATTGGTTGCGTTGGTGGCGCATAGGATTCTCTAGAATTCTTCCACTTCTAGCGCATGAAGCGTGCAGTTTATGCGCGCATGCGTATTTGTCTCTTTACGTACGCCTTGAAAAACTTTGAAAAAAATGAAACGTGCTACTCTTCGTAACGCGCGTCGAAATTATGTGGCCCCCTCCTCGAAAGGACAGAAAATATAACCTATAAATATGCTACATGACAATAAATGTTTATTGGATATTTCATTCTTTTACGCTACATTTGTCAATTTTTTATAACTTAACATCATTCCAAAATATTATTGTTACGCCTGAACGGTATCTTTATGAAATCGAGAAATGTAATTATGCGTGGTTAGGAAATCAAAATTTCCATTGGGACGAGAACTGGTGATTTACAAACGCTTGTTTATTTCTTTGTAGGCTGTTTATTTGGGGCATGTGTCCTTACAATTTTAACAAATAATCAATTAATCTGTTTAACGAGTTTGTGTAGACTTATTTTGTCCAGCCAAAACCTTATGAAGTGCATAGATCTGTAAACCTGAAAAATGAAGCCAAAATGATTTAGAATCTGATAAAGTGCACAGACATTTGAATTTGAGAATAGATGCTATAATTACTTACAACCACGAACGATTCCATGCCACTGAAAACACGAAAATTGATACCAGAACCAACCATAACCCTATCAAGCATTAAAATTTGTAAACCTGAAAATTGAAGCTAAAATCAATTAGAATGTAATAAAACGCACGAATTTGGTAAACATAACCAAATTAAGCTAAAACTTACTATTTCGATGAAATGTACTCAGAAAATGACGTTATGAATGGAAAATTTGATTTCTTAATCACGAATAATTACACTCCACAACTTCGTAATCCGCTCCCCGAAGTGACAGAAAATATAACCTATATGCTATACCCGATTTCATAAAGATACCGTTGCGGCGTAACAATAATATTTTGGAAGGATGTTAAGTCATAAAAAGTTGACAAATGTAGCGTAAAAGAACGAAATTTCCAATAAACATTTATTGTCATGTAATTAGCATATATGTAGGTTATATTTTCTTGCTTATATAGCCAGAATTACCCTGCTTTCCCCTGTTTGCAGTAATCGAATTCGAAATACAGAAGCACACGTAAAGCGACAAATACGCATGCGCGTAATATGCGCATTGACTGCCCATGCTTTTATTTTCTGCTGTTACGTATTTCAGCGGGGATATTGGGAACTGGACGTGGATTGGTGCCCGTGGAGCGCTAAACCGCTCTGCTCGTTGGAGTGCGCGGGATTTTAAATGAAACAAAGTACACAGAAACTATTTTCAAGGTAAACTTCGAAGTGTATTTTATCTGCTCAGTAAGCTGGTTAGCGACAGAATGAATGCGGTGTTGAAGCAAGCGCTCCGAGCTCGTCGACGAAGTCGATGTCGAGATCTTCCTGATCCTCCCTTAGATCCTTGTAGTCCAATCAGCATGATGACATCCCTCAAGCTTCGTTAGTGGGCTGTCCTTCGCCCTTCCTTCATGCTTCCTCCCACTCTCGTCTGGTGATCGAGGCACGCTTCCCGATGACATGGGGGTAGTACATAGGCTACGTACAGTACATACATATCTCGCAGGTAAGTACGCGCAACCCTCAGGGTCAAGACGACGTCGCTCGGAAAAGTTTATGACTTTATGACTCCGGCCTCTTCCGGTCAGAGTTTTATCCTAACAGAACATCGGCAATTATAGAAAGGGAGGACAGAGTTTTAAATGCTTTTACGAGACGAGCCGCTGCCCGCTCGACGAAATTTGGCACGCAGATGTGCAAAGGAAAAAGCTAAGCTATTTATTACCCTCGCCTAGTCTAACGGTAACTTAAAAGCTATTGAATACAATCCCAGGTTTTCGTACGCCTTCTGAGTTCAGGCATCAGATGTTCCATTGTAAGGACACGTTTAAAATAGCAGGGAAAAACCCCCCCGAAAAGCATGACGCGCTCTCTAATAAACACTCTTCTTCGTCCTCCGTTTCAAATCTCGCTCCTACGTACTCTATATATATCGATTATATACATTTCCGCGGCCATATTCAAGCGATAGCGTAACACCTTCCCCCTTATATAAAAGGTGTTTCCATGAAACAGCTTTTCAGTACAAAATTACAAATAATTACTACTAGTGATTATAACTA
Source organism: Andrena bucephala (assembly GCA_947577245.1). NCBI lineage: Eukaryota > Metazoa > Arthropoda > Insecta > Hymenoptera > Andrenidae > Andrena > Andrena bucephala. Next base: position 72,873,471 of record OX387716.1, read on the forward strand.
CGCCTCCTCTTCCCGCACCAGCCCCACAGTAAATGAGCTACTCGGTCCACCCATTGTCCTGCAGGAAGCACGAGTTGAAGAATGATAGTTATATTACATTTTCCTTGTTTTCCTTTTTCTTTTTTTTTCTTTTTACGCTTATAAAATGAAAATTTAAAATTACATTCACACAAAACAAACCAGACATATCATGAATACAATATTATACTTGCATTAACTCTCTTAAACAGAAATATCAGGTCTTATACATGCTAACTTTAACTTATTAGTATGTACTATTTTACACTTATTAGTTCCTATTATTAATTCTACATTTAAATCGCCAAATACTCGACTAATCTTATAAGGGCCTAACCAGTTGCAATCAAACTTGGAAGTTTTCGGTTCCTTAAGTAAGTAAACATCATCGTCTACCTTAAATCCACGAGGATTACGGTTTCTATCGTAATACATTTTACTTTTCTCCTTAGCCTTATTGAGATTTTCTGCCGCTTTAGCTTGTGTGGTGGTAACCTTAGTAAACAACTCATCTAAATGCTGTACAAAAGTTCGTGATATCTGCTCCTTTGCAAATTCAGAAGGTATGAGAGCCCTAACGCCAAAAACCAATTCATGTGGTGTGAAACCTGTAGCCTCATGTACGGAGGTATTATATGAGAACATACCAAATCTAATCCAATCATCCCAATCAGCCTTTGTGCAATAATGTTTTAAGTAATCTACAAAAACACGATGTGCCCTTTCCAGCGACCCCAAAGACTGTGGATGGAAAGCAGTGGAAGTTATCCTCTGAATTTTAAAAATTCTACAGAAATTCTTCATTACTTGACTAATGAAGTTCCTTCCTTGATCAGTATGGATAGTTCGTGGGCAGCCAAATCTACTAATAAATTGTTCTGCTAAAGCAAGAGCAACGGTTACCGAATCTATGGTGGGTATCGGAATTGCATCAGAATACTTTGTTAAATTATCCTGCAATGTTAACAAATACTTATTACCCTTTTTTGTTACCGGTAAAGGCCCAACAATGTCCATTTGGACTTTTTCAAAGGCATGCTGTGGGGTATCAGTGATGCGCATTGGTTGCTTTATCCTGGTGGAATGAATTTTATTTCTCTGGCAAGTAAAACAAGATCTAACAAATTCAGTAATTTCTCTTCCCATCCCAGGCCAATAAAAATGTTCTCTAATATGATCGTAAAGTTTAGACATGCCCCTATGACCTCCAACAGCGGATTCATGACATTCCTTAATAATTTGAAGACGTCTTGATTTTGGTGGAGTTTCAATCTCACCAGTACACACCGTAATTATATACTGAGAGTCACTAAAAATCTGCTTGAACAAATTCTCCACACGATTCCACTCAGGAATGTTGAAGCTATCTAAATCTTTTGAAATGCTAAAAGCCCGAAGATTTAGAGAATCAGTAAGAGCCTTTAGAGATTTTAATGAGGATTCAACATGAACAAAATTCAAATTTTCCTGGAAGCTACCTTTGCAAAACAACAAGAAGATATAATACTTATCGTTTGGGAATGCCATAGCATCACCAACATTAACCTGATACTGTTTTATTCGTTCCATTGAAAGTTTACTTCGATCCAAAAGATCCTTGCTGGTTTGAGAAACAACATCATTATTAAGTGGTATAAAATGAACAAGGTTACCCTTGCGCATAAAAAGATGATCTTTTACACTAAGGACGGTAGGGATTGGAGAAGGATAAGTCATTCCCCTGTTTGGATTTACATTATTAACAAGAACTCTACTTTCATTAGCCTTATAACCTGTTGAACATAACTGATCTTCTACAGATTCTAATGAGGTCACTTCATTGAGGATCCCTCTTGCAGTCTTGAACGCAAAACCATCAGGCTCCACGGCCTCCGCCAGAATACCAGGCGTAACAACTTCAGGCTCATCAGCCTCTGCCACGACATCAGTCGCTAATAAACTAGGCTCCCCACACCTCTGCCACGAACCAAGATACTGCGAGCCCTGCGATGTTCCCTCAGGGGCCGAACAGAGCGCAGGCACCCTTGTCGAGCACAGATTACTTCTCACGGCTCCTGAAGCGGGTTCTCGGGGCTGAGAATTACCGTATGTCAACAGGCGACCGAGTCGATGTATCGTGCCCGACTGAGGCGATCCTCCAAAATTTTCATTCCCCACAGGCAAGGGTGATACTAATACATTCGAACTTATTCGCAAACCAGTTATGACCTCATTACACTCGGCTGCTGCCTTCCCGCGCGCCAGGAAAACAGATGCCACAACTCTCTCATTTTCAAAACATACGACTTCATCATCCACCCTGTCCACTCCGGAACCTACAATTGATGCCTTATCTGCGCAGATAAGTACCCTTTCCAGGTCCCTCGAATCAGGATTGGAATCCGTGTCAATCAATACAGGTTGTGACTGGGGATTAAGGGTCGGACTTGAATCGACAGGATTTCGTGAAAGTGCATCAGCATTAGCATTAATTTTACCAGGTTTGTACACTATGTTGTAATCGTATTCATTTAATCTAATTCGCCATCTCATTATTTTGGATGTAGGATCCTTGGCATTATGTAACCATACTAATGGACGGTGATCTGTGACCAATGTAAACTGTTGTCCATATAAATAAGGCCGGAAATGCTCAACAGCAAATAAAACAGCCAGTAATTCTTTCTCTATGGTGGAATAATTAATCTCGGCGTCATTCAGAGTCCTAGAAGCATATGCTATAGGCAAATCCTTCCCAATCGACCCTTGACTCAAGATAGCTCCCACAGCAAAATTAGAGGCATCAGTGGTAACAAGAAATGGTTGTGAGAAGTTTGGAAATTGTAATAAAGGTTGTAAACAAATAATGTCCCTCAAAGTTTCAAAAGCAACCCGTGTTCCGAAAGTCCAATAAAATGGAATATCCTGTTTTAAAAGTCTAGTCAATGGTTTCGCGATTTTCGCCATGTTCGGAATAAACCTTCTATAATAACCCACAAGCCCCAAAAATTGCTTTACATTTTTTTTTGTTTTTGGTACGGGAAACTGTTTTACAGCTCGAATCTTATCAGGATCAGGTTTCACTCCTTCCTTTGTAATAACGTGCCCCAGATAGGATATTTCCCTCTGCAAGAAACGGCACTTCTCAGGCTGAAGGGTTAAACCCGAATTTTGCAAACGCGCCAAAAGGGTTTTTAACTTACGGGCATGTCCCTCAAGCGAATCTGAATAAATAACAATATCATCCATATAAACAAACAACTCTATGCCCTGCAATCCGGATAATACCAAATCCATTACCCTTTGAAATGTTGCTGGCGCGTTTTTGAGGCCAAAGGGCATTCGATTAAATTCGTAATGGCCATGGGGGGTAGAAAAAGCAGTTTTAGCCTTAGATGTAGGATCTATCGGAATCTGGTGAAATCCAGAAGCCAAATCTAGAGTACTAAAATACTTGGCTCCTCCTAATTGGTCTAGTATCTCGGTTATGTTAGGTAGAGGATAAGCATCACCTACAGTCTTCTCATTCAATTTCCTATAATCTATGACCATTCGCCATCGTGGCTCTCCGGAAGAGACAGATTTCTTTGGAACAATCCACACAGGAGAATTATACGGAGATGCAGATGGCTGAATTATGTTGCTATTAAGTAAAGAATTGATTTGAGTTTCTATTTCCTTTTTATGAATCTGAGGGAACCGATACTGTTTGGTATTTATGGGAATTTCATCAGTAGTAATAATAGTATGTTGAGTAGCGTTTGATGATCCCAACCTGTCTGCGGTAAGATGAAACTGATATGAGAATTCATTAATAATTTCCAGAATGCTGGTCCTCTCACCCTCACTCAAATGATTCAAATCTAACACCTTAATTAATTGAGCAAGCCTCTGAGCACGGTCCTTAGATGACTCTACGTCAGGATTTCCCGTCCGACCTGATCGAGAAGCGGGAGGCCCAATCTCAAATTCTTCTAACTCAATTGAAGGTATGGTAAGAACAACATGATCAGCAGTAGTGTTTATGGCATATAATTTTGCCAAGCCATTCCTCTGACTCACTAGAGCTTCGCCCACAAAAATACCAGGACCTGCATCAATTCTCCTAACATAACCTGACGCATTAACACTATTAGTTGGTACCGTAATCAAGACTTTAGTTCGAGGAGGTAAATCATGGGATGATGATGCACAGGGAAGGCCTCTTCCTTTTCCGAACTGTAAGGTATCCGGTAGAGTATCTCGAAACTTTAAGGTCATTTCCTGTTTTTTTAAGAACGACAATCCCAAAATTCCGGTTTCCTTAATAGGAAAATCATTATCTACTACTTGGAAGTGAACAGGGATACCATGAATTAAAACCGTAACATCACCCTGGGTGCGAATCATTCCTGAGCCAATTCCGGTAAGGTCATAAACTATATTGGTATTAATTGTAAGGTCCGAAACTAACCCTTCCCGTTTTATTAAATTCAGTTGAGAACCAGTATCTACAAGGAAACTAGCTGTTTCTTGACGGAAATAATGATTTTCAAGTGGAATAACCAGTGGCTGTACTGCATTTATTGCTTGGAAGTTGTAGCAGACACGATGGATCCGGCGCGTGCAATCAGGGGCTCGTTCTGCATTGGATCCGTCTGCGGAACCCCCTTGGAGTTGAAATGTTTTTGACTTCCGGAAGCTACGTTAACTTGAGGTTGCGCCTTCCTCCAAGTGGTACGAGCATTTTTCGCATAGCATTGCGACTCTATATGACCTGTTTTCCTGCAATTACTACATCTAACTCTATCACGATTGGGTTGATTAAATTTATTATTACGCGTAGGACAATTTACACGGAAATGGCCAAATCCGTTGCAATTGAAGCACTTGCGTTCATCTGCGTTCATAGTGAATATTCCTAATTTGTTTGCGGAAATTTTTGGATCTGTAGGCTCGTTTTTGTGTTGTAATTGATGCTCCATTTTAGAGGCTAGCTTAATAACGGTTGTTAAACTACTAATGTTATCTTTAGCAATCAACAATATGATTGTATCATTTCGTATTCCCCTTAAAAACCCAGCTATTGCTTCCTCGGTCAATAAAACTTTGATTCCCACGAGTTGTTCAGGGTTGAATTTTTCCTGCGCGGCTTCTAATCCTTGATCTAAAATTTCATGCACTCTAGTGCCGAACTCCTCAATGGTCTCGTATTCTATACGCCGTATAACATTTAATTTATCCTGTGCATTTTTGATGTCGAAACTTTGCTCATACGCGGCTTTAATTAAATTAATCAACTCCTCCACAGTCTTGGGTTCGTTCCCATCAACTATTCTACTATAATCACGTTTCTGTATTCTATTACGAATAATGGCCAGTAAATAAAATTTATCTTCGAGTCTAACTAATGAATCCGCGAGTCTACATTGACTTATGAAATTTGTTACAGAACTCGGTTTCCCATCAAAATGTGGAATAAAATTAGCGATTAGATCAAAAGACATGCGCAAGGCAGCTCTAGGAGCCCCAGAAGATGACCCCGACGCATCTGCCGTCACCATCGTGCTACTAGACGGAACGGATCCGTCATCCGGAAGCGACATACTGAACCTCGGGAGAGGAATAGACTGTGCAGGTACCAAGTGTAACTCATCAGTTGGAAATTCGGGAGTAGGTGCTGAAACACCACTTGCTCCCACTAAAAGATCCTCTATCCCATAAAGGTCACCACCACTCAAACCGGCGTTACTTCTTTCCTTAACTAAACTATATCTTTTCTTAAACGGTGGCATTTTTACAGATAATATTGAGTAAATTAAAAGTAAAATAACTTATAAGCTGTTGCTCCGTTCAGTACTGCAGTCCTTCTACGGATAGTCCTCCTATGCTGATCGTCGATTTCGCTGGTCCTGTGTGCCTCAATGACGCAGCAAATTCCAGCACCGTGAAGAATCGTCCGTCCGAAGTCGCCCGAAGAAGTTTCTGGAGTAGCTCAGGAAACGTTGCGTATGATAACCGGATGCATGCGATCTCAGGGATTGATTTGCACGGCCACTGAAATCGCCCTCTCTGGCATTCACCCTTGCTCTCAGGAAAACCGCGCAAAACCCGAGAGAGAGAGGCTGCACTTAATAACTTCGATTATGTCCATTTACGCGATCAAAGAATTATTAGAATAAAAGTTTATAATAATACCCGTTGCACTACTTGAATAGTCACTTATACGCACTCACGAGCCGGCGAAGTCACTCACAAAAGTGTTCAAAAGTTTTTTTTTTTTAAAACTTCCCACAAATTGTTTTTCAAATCTCACAATTATTTTCAAAATCCCACCGCTGTCACCAAAATTGTTACGTATTTCAGCGGGGATATTGGGAACTGGACGTGGATTGGTGCCCGTGGAGCGCTAAACCGCTCTGCTCGTTGGAGTGCGCGGGATTTTAAATGAAACAAAGTACACAGAAACTATTTTCAAGGTAAACTTCGAAGTGTATTTTATCTGCTCAGTAAGCTGGTTAGCGACAGAATGAATGCGGTGTTGAAGCAAGCGCTCCGAGCTCGTCGACGAAGTCGATGTCGAGATCTTCCTGATCCTCCCTTAGATCCTTGTAGTCCAATCAGCATGATGACATCCCTCAAGCTTCGTTAGTGGGCTGTCTTTCGCCCTTCCTTCATGCTTCCTCCCACTCTCGTCTGGTGATCGAGGCACGCTTCCCGATGACATGGGGGTAGTACATAGGCTACGTACAGTACATACATATCTCGCAGGTAAGTACGCGCAACCCTCAGGGTCAAGACGACGTCGCTCGGAAAAGTTTATGACTTTATGACTCCGGCCTCTTCCGGTCAGAGTTTTATCCTAACAGAACATCGGCAATTATAGAAAGGGAGGACAGAGTTTTAAATGCTTTTACGAGACGAGCCGCTGCCCGCTCGACGAAATTTGGCACGCAGATGTGCAAAGGAAAAAGCTAAGCTATTTATTACCCTCGCCTAGTCTAACGGTAACTTAAAAGCTATTGAATACAATCCCAGGTTTTTGTACGCCTTCTGAGTTCAGGCATCAGATGTTCCATTGTAAGGACACGTTTAAAATAGCAGGGAAAAACCCCCCCCGAAAAGCATGACGCGCTCTCTAATAAACACTCTTCTTCGTCCTCCATTTCAAATCTCGCTCCTACATACTCTATATATATCGATTATATACATTTCCGGGGCCACATTCAAGCGATAGCGTAACAGTTCGTTTAACTTCACCAGGGTTGCCAATAGTGGAGGATGGTTTTCCACTAAGGCCTTGAAGAAAATCTACTAGAATTCTACTAACTTTCTGCGCGTGCGTGAGTTGTGGGGGGGGGGGGGGGGAGCGTACGAGTTGACATTAAAAAAGAAAATCGATTAATATTTTATGGCGAATTCGGGACCCACACTGATCTATAGGTCACACTGGATGCAACATGGGCCAGTTGGCTTACAATTAGTGATTCCGTGAAGACAGCCATATTTGAGTACTAATTTTCATTACGAGAAATATATATTCGTTCTTTTACGTCGTCTCCAAGCTATGTGAGAAAGTAAACTCCGAAACACGTAGTACCTCTGGGGACATTGGGACCGGGTGTGTAGTTCTTCATCGGCCTTAGGCAAGTTTTACAAAAATTTCTTTATTTGATAAGCATTACAGCAAAAGATTTTTAATATCCCGAATTTCAAATTCATTACATTCGTAAGTTTGCATAGTTTTTATATTTTGTAAAATCTTTTGGTCAATATTATAGTCATGACAACATTTATTTTGTCTAGTTAGCCCAGATCTAATAGCTAAAATACTACTTAATATGGGTAGCTGCATTCTATTTCTTAATTTTGTTTTTATTAAATTCATTTGGCTAAAAACCTTTCAACTTCAGCATTGGAATGCGGTAAAACTAAAAGAGAGAGGGCAAAATCTGACAATTCTTTGTAAGGATTTTCATGGTTAGCATCTTTGTAGTCATTAACTTCAGCCCAAAATGTTAAAGTATTTGATATGTTTTGCCATTGCACTAATGTTACATTCTACCACTAATTTTGAATGCGATCTATTAAGTCAGTAGTGTAGTTAAAATGTTTTAAAATTGGAATTAAATCAGGTTTAATGACCCGTAAGGAATTCTCTATAGAAATGGACGAAATTTGTTTTACAATATTGACGTTTTCAGGTAGCCTCTGTGCGATTTCGTGAATTAATGAAATTAAAAAGTTGATACATCTGTCTCGTAACATACGCTCACCCTTAAATCCTGTTTCTTTCATAGCCATTATTTGTATTTCAAATAAATATCCTAAGTAACAGCTCCGATCTATAAAAGATTCAATGGTGTCATGGTATAATGTAAATTTTGAATTAGGAACAATAACTTTTTTTATCAGACTATCTAACAGTCGTGTTAGATCGTCCAATAATTTTACTGAATCAGCATTTTTTGCTTCAAAAGTTTTGTTCAGTCTTTGAACATCACTTAAAATTGGTTTTAAAAAACACAAATAAGCATAATTAATTTCATCTTTATACATTTCACAAAGAGCACGAGCAGTGTAACATTTCTCATCATCTTTTGCTATGCTAAAATGTGTTTTCAGTTCTAACCATTGAGTGTGAATTCTGGATACAGTAGATTCGATTGACAACCAACGAGTTTGAGAGACAGAAGTAATTTTCAACGGATCGTCTCCTACATTAATTAAATTATATAGTTGTTTATAGGCTTTTTGTCGTTGTGATGAATGAGAAAACCAATTAAACGTTTCCCTGATTAAAAATTCTACATTTCTGGGCAAGTACTCTTTTGTAGCCCAAGAAACGGCCAACTGTAATGAATGGCAAACACATCTAATTAGAATAAAATGTGGTACTTCCAATTTTAATTTGGCATATACTCCATTATTTATTCCTACCATTACCGAGGCATTGTCAGTCCCGATCCCTTTTACATTGTATATGTTTAATTTATATTTGTTTAATACCGATTTTAATGCTGTAACAATACCATCAGCGTTAACCGTGTCCAACTCTACTAAATCCAAAAAAGAATTAACAATGTTTTGTTTGCAGGTTCTATAATACAAAATTGTACATCCTGAATACTTGTCGGTTAAAATATCTGTGGACTCATCTATTAAAATACTAAAAGGACTATTTCCTATGTCATTTCGTAATTCTTGAACAAAATATGGTGCAAACACATATTTTATAATATTTCCGCATTTTCTTCTATGCAGTTTAATATATTCGGAAGTAGTAGAACACTTAAATGTATTTTTGCATAAATCAGTTAAGTGATCAATTATCTTAATTGATGTATGTTGGGCAACAAAAAGGGATAACCTGGCCTCAGCACTTCTTGCTTCATCGAGTACCAAATCCTTGACGAATGGAATTTTCATTTGCGATTTCCCCAAAACAGTTGCTGCATTACTTTTGTGTTTTTTCGATTCACCATGACTTTTCAAATCGGCGTAGCGACTAGTGACCATTTTTTCACAAAATTTGCATTTTGCTTCAACATCAGCTGTACTTTCTATGGAAGTCAACCAATTCTTGAAAAGAGGATTCTTCAGCCAAGCTGTTCTAAACTTTTGGGTATATTGTGTTTTAGGCATTTTTCTGTAAAAAAATAAAGAATTTATCATACATTTTTCATAAAAAAAATATGGATTACTTACCAGAAAATGTTATGTCACCACTAAATATTGTGGGATCAGGAACCCCCATCATAAGAGAGGACACGGGAATGACTACCATCGGGAAGTCGGCGGTAGCCGAGTTGGCTAAGGCGGCTGGCCAGCGCGCAGAGGATCGCGGGTTCGAGTCCCGCTCCGAGGCTTTCCTTTTTTCCGTGATCCTACAATATAAAGTTCACAAAGTATTCACAAAACTTTGAAAGTTGAAACCACAACGAAATACTTAAAAACTATCGGGGAAAATCTCGCCAAATAAGTGAGCTCATCCAACAACGCAATTCTCTTGGCACGTGATTTTGTAAAATAGCCCGGGTCTTCCCCTATGTAAGAAGTATGTAGATTGTCACGCTATCGCTTGAACGTAGCCACAGAAATGTATATTGTTGCGGTTTCCGCTGGGTAAATTGCGTGAAGTTAGCTATAAGACATAGAGATATCGAGGGCTGTGTTCCAATTCACGCATTATGCGCATAGAACGCAGCGCAGACGCTGCGCGCATGAAGAGCGTTCCGTTTCCAGCAGCGCATGAACTGCAGTATCGAAACGGAACGGGTTTCGATGCGTCTGATGCTCGTGAGGTTACGCGGGAATGTTCAAACTTACTTACAAATAGCTATGCAGTTGGATGGATTACGGTTAATTTAATTCGAGACTTTTGGACGGTGGTCGAAGCACGCTTCCTAACTACATCGGTTACTTCGTCCTAAGGATCGGGGACCGACTCCTAACGAAATTTGATAGCTTTATTGGTTCCTGGATTTTCTCAACCCGAGTTTTTCTATTCTTCTTGAACAGCGATAATTATTGAAAACGAAGATCATATTTTATGAGTTTTACAGGACGAACTGCTGAAAACTATTTATTTAACGAATAGTTGAAAACTATTGTTAGGTATCATGCCAATTATAGCATTGTTTAACTTTTGAATTTTGGAAACCAGAATGAGTTGTATGATCTATAAGAAGAGGCGAAATAATTACAAAACAACACACAATTGTTGCTGTAATCCATCCACAATTGTTAAAGGTAAGAGATTGGAAAATCAATTTCATATAATATTAATTTAGTGCAGGGAATGTTACAACAATACTGTAATTGACGGGATACGTGATCAGAGAAACGGTGGCATCAAAATCTTCTCAAGTTATGTTTATGTATATTTCAATTATTAAAATATTTTTAATGTTTTTAAAACATTTGTATATAAATATCGATCATTGTCATATAGCTAGAAATCGAAAAAATACATAATTAATGTGAAAAAAAAATGACCCTGTGGGACATAGAAATTCCGAGGCTTGAACCTACGTTCAAAAAGTTCGCAGCGATTCAACAGTCGGACACTTTACCGCTGCGCCATTGACGCCGTTGAAAATATGATAGACATTTTAGACTGTAATTGCACAGCATGTTTAGTTCGTTTAATTTCTACGCTGTTTTGCTGCATGTGAAGACGTTGAAGATTGCATAAAAGGCTTATTCCATAAAGTATGTACGAAAGTTCGACCTATTAGTTACTCTGACACGGAAAAGACGGCGAAAAAATCGGTTTTTAATTTTTTTAACTGCGGCGCACCAAATTGAAAAATCTGAAAAAAATTCAAGACAATAGTAACAACGATGCGGACTTACAGTAAAAATATAATTATAGTATCAAGACTGCTTCGATACAAAACCGGCATTTTTCAGCATTTTTTGGCGTTTTTTATTTTTCACAGCTTGGTTTTTCAATTTAAAAATCTGACGCGATTCCCTAATATGTGCACCGATGACAGACATGTCTCTGAATTTTTTCAAAATTTTTCATCCGCTGGTATAGGAGAAATTCGGCAAAAACCTGATTTTCTATTTTTACCCTTTACTACCCCCCGGGTCGAGATACGAAGTTGAAACTTGACAGAAATCATTCTTTTTTTATAAGCTTTCGAATGACTCATCGTGATTTGAATTCGGTTCAGGGGCACATTTGACCATCTTAACCGGCTATACCCTTTACCAATGATGCAGAATATATGCACTTACAATAGATACAAGAACATGATAGTACGAGGTCCAATATACAAGAATATACAAACTATGCAGGATATACGCTTAAAATACATATGAATGTGCACTTAAACAGATAGCTCCGTATTTTTTCTATTCTCTGCAATTTCCCTGTGTTCTGCTTCACCTTAAAGAAGAATTTCGAGGAAACATTACATTGAATTTTACAGTAATCAATATTAGGAATAGTAAAATAAGGGTGATAGTTACATATTAAAACCGTTGCTACGTTTAATTTATGGAAATCTTTCCCTTTTCTGCCAAGGCCAATTAAATAACAATGCAACATCCATTGGTCATCAACGACGTTAGCGCCTGTTTCACAAAATTATAATGATTGGAACCATAAAAATTTGCCAATTCGTTAACCTAAAATTGAAAAATTATTCAAACCCTAACCTAGAACTACATGCCTTTGACCGCAAATACTGAAACAAATATACAAAAACTGTACAAACACGTTATGAAAGCTGTATAAAAATTGTATGAAAACAATATAAAAACTGTATAAAACCGGTTTACAAACATACGGTCAGAAACATTTAAACAAATGCCTCTGTATTTTTAGTTTTCCATTGTTTCTTTGAGCAAATGTTCATAGGGTGGTATTCATAAACGGGTCTTAAGATTAAGCAAATGCTTAAGCATTCGGCATCCTTTACTATGCTACTACGTTAGTAGAGGATGCCGCATGCTTAAGCATTTGCTTAATCTTAAGACACGTTTATGAATACCTCCCATAAACATTTATATGTCCCAGTATGTAATTTTATATATATATATATATATATATATATATATGTGTATGTATGTAGATCTAATTCGGCTTTACCTGTGCGATATATCCATATTTCGTGGATGGTTTGGGTTAGAGAGCGGTTACGATCCCTGGTTTCCTTGAACTAATGTATCCTAATCTATCCACATTTCTCACATGGCGCACAACCTCTTTTGAACGTCTGCAAAATACGTTTTTAAAACGTCTGCAAAGTACGTTTTTAAAACGTCTGCAAAATACGTTTTTAAAATGTCCGCAAAATACGTTTTTAAAACGTCCTTAAAGTACGTTTTTAAAACGTTTTCTGGACGTTTTAAAAACGTCCATTTTCACAAATCAAGCCGTGGACGTTCAGATATAAAATGGACGTAAAATGGACGTTTTTAAAACGTCCTGTGCTATCTGGGTAGCTAATACCTGAACTCAGAAAGCGTACGAGAACCTGGGGTTGCATTCAGTCATTTTCAAAACTACAGTTAAGCCAGGCGAGGATAGTAAATAGCATAACTTTTCCTTCCACATCTGCGTGTCAAATTTTGTGGAGCGGGCAGCTGCTCGTCTCGTAAAACCACTTAAAATTCTGTCCTCCCTTTCAATAATTGCCGATGTCCTGTCAGGGTAAAAACTCAGCTTGGGAGAGGCTGAAAGTCATAAAGTCATAAACTTCGCGCCGGCGATGTCGTCTTGACCCTGAGGGTTGCGCTTACCTACCTATTAGATATGTATGTACTGCACGTAGCCTATGTAAACTATGTAATCGGAAAGCGCGCCACGACCACCAGCCGAGAGTGGAGGGAAGCGCGAAGGAAGGGCCAAGGACGGAGAGATAGCTGAAGGACAACCCTCTGACGATGCTTCAGGGACAACACCGTCTTGATTGGACGAAGGGATCCGAGGTGGGAGTCGGAAGAACACGCCGAAATTAGAGGAGTAGGGCGCCCGGAGGTGACAAGCGAGGAGTTAATTTGTAAGAAGACAGATCGAACTTGTTAGCAAAAATTATTTAGAATCTATATAGAAAATCTATTTAGAAGTGTTTCATTTATTTTCATACGTACATTAAAATTCCCGCGCAAACTCGCGAGCTGAGTGCTTCAGCGCTCCACGGGCACGGACCCGCAGTCCTATAGAGATTCCCACGAAAATACGTAACAAGATACTGTGCGTGGATGAGCGAATCGCTTCAGTAGAAATTCTACTATATTGGCAACCCTGCTAGTAACCACTAGAGGGATATATTGCAAAATAAAAGTTCATTATAACAAAAAATTGTGTTGTTCATGTAATTTATTTATTGAATAGGTTTACGCTTGCCGCCAATGGGAGCTCTCTGTTGTGTCCCCTCCCTTTTCATATGGGAACGATCTGGATCCTTCGGTCTGTTCGATTCGCAACTCGGTGGTATATGTACCCCGATAGCACAACGTCTGGTAAAGTCTTAAAGACGTCCAAAAGGCGTCTTAAAGACGTCTTAAAGACGTCTTGTTACAAATCAAGACGTTCAGACCTAAAATGGATATAAACTAGACGTCTCTAAGACGAGGTGTGCTATCTGGGTATGTACTGCAATGAACTGTGTGCCATGCCTCGTTTCCGTCACGTTGAATACTTTACTTATTATATTTATGTACATGGTTTGTTTTAAGTATCGTAACGGTTGTGGTTTATTATAATAAAATTAAACAGGCCTAATGGGCATTATACCTGTACTCAAGTTTATATCCTTTCATTTATTTATTTCTATGAATTTGCCATAAAAAGATCAGTTCATGTAAAAATGAAAACAACCAGAAATCTATTAAAATTATTTTGTGATCTACCAGATTTTCTACCATCTACCAGAATCAAAATTTAGTTACTAAATGAGTGCCTTATTCTACCAGATCTAGTAGAAATTCTACTAAATTGGCAACCCTGAACTTCACGCGTTCGCGAGCAGAGTCCTTCAGGGCTCCACGGAAACCGGACCTAACGAAAAGTCCCTCAAGCGACAAGAATTCCCAGCCGGCCCCACAACATTATCGAAACGAAAGTGTTACATGGGCCCTTCTGGCCCTTTCCGTGCTAGCTGTCCGCGCGTCGCTTTATTCCGTAGACGGCGATTCAGCGGAATCGCCTCGCGCGTGGCAGTCACGTTATGCTGAGCCGCGTAGCAACAGCCGTATGGACAACGTGACCGCCGGCGGCCCGGGCCCGGAAATTTCCGACGCGTGCGGCGAGCGACAACTGCCGACGGGGCGGTTTTCCCCATTCCGCGCGGATTGATCGGGGCACGGCCCATAACGAGGATTGATGGAGCATTCATTCAATTGCGGGAGCTCGAATTAGGAAGTCGCGACGAGCCAGAGAGCCGTCTAGATACCGCGACCGCGTCTCCGCGTCAAGTCCGCGAAATACGAACGGCCGATAGTAATTCGCGAAAGGGTAACTCCATCCGACGCACCGTGAACGGCCTAGCCGGGAGAGCCCTTTCGCGTCAATCGTGATCGACGTAGGAACGCGTAGAACCGACGAGTAGGGACCGCGAACAGCGACGAGGTGACCGACTTCCGAGTACCATCCGAGAGCACAGAAGCGAGCGACCACGACCTACGTTGGGTCAGCGACACGGCGAGCGACCGACATACGAGACGGAGAGCGTGCCGTGCGATACAGCGAGCGACAGCTGAGACGGAGCGCCGTCTCAAGGTAGGATAATTCCGTACTATTCATGTAACAATATATTTTGGCTTTATCGTTTCCCCTTTACATGCCTCGTACTCTCTCATTCAACCCCAATCATCTTCCCAATCCTGGTAAGTATAGTCAAGGCGTGCTTTAGCACCTTGATAGAGCAGCGAACCCGGTAAATCACTCCAACCGCTCGGGGTGATTTACAGAAGTCCCTTCAGGACGTAACAAAAGTAACGAGTGTTACGTATTTTAGTGGGAAAATTGCGATGACAACGCGGGTTGGTGCCCGTGGAGCGCTGAACCGCTCTGCTCGTTGGAGTGTGGGAGTTTTAAATGAAACTAAATACAAGAAACTATTTATAAACTAGACTTTGGAATTTATTAGAACTGTTCAAGAAACTGGTTGGAGACAGAATGAATGAATCGTTTCGAAGTATCCTCCGAGGTCCTCGTTGAAGTCGTCGGCCGAATCCTCCTAATCCTCCCATAGATCCTCGTAGTCCAATCAGGATAAAGGATGCATCAGATCCAAGCGGGAGGCCATCCTTCGGATGTCCATACGCCCCCGCGAATCGGCGTCCACCTTTCCTTCTAATTCCGGGTGGTGGTGAAAAGTCGGTGGAAGCGCGCTTTTCCGTTACACGACGGGGTGCCTACGTGGGAAGAGAAAGTAAGCTCTGCTCCGAGGGACGAGAAGACAACTCTTGAAAGAAATTTATGATTTCCTTAGCGTCGCCAACACTTCTGGAGTCAATCGACACTGCTATATAAAGACTAACAAAGGACAAGGCCTTCTCAAAAGATTACGCGACTTAGAAGAAACTCGCGATTCGTTTCGGGTCTGTTAATTGGTGTCCTCTTCCTGTTTTCGAGCTCTGCCCAAGATCTTTCCCACGTATGCCTTCCGCATCACGCATCCTTAATAATACTTTCTCAATCACGCGCATACATCTGCTTTCAAATTTCGCTCCTGATTTACCTATCAATTATATACATTTCTGTGGCTACGTTTAAGCGATAGCGTAACACGAGTAGACTAGGCGCCAGAATCGGCTTCCCTTCGGAAATTTGGCAACGTTGCATGTCATTAGACATAGCTCAGTGGTTTTAGTGACATGCAACGTTGCCAAATTTCCGAAGGGAAGCCGATTCTGGCGCCTAGTGTACATTGTTGCGAGTTGCGATCCTCGCTCTAGCGGCATTCAGCGCAAGCTCCTAAAGCGCGAAGTTTAAACAGGATAAAGTTAAGGATGAACTCTATCACATTAGAAATCTATCTTCGCCTCCTTCCTTATCGGCCGAAAAACAATGTATTGATTAAGAAAAGAAGTACGAACGTAAGAGGAAGCCTGTTTCTTCTTCTCGCTATTGATTTCCGACGTTGTAACGCTTTAGACGGGTCGCAATAAAATCAATCCAATTCTGATCAATCTTAAAATATCCTCGTCTTGTTTCTTGTTGTTAAATAGTAGTTCTAAATCGTTTGACATTTTAATTCAGTTCAGTTTAATAAGTTTTATTCAGTTTTATTGTGTTCCAAGTTATTCTTTACAAAACATTTGGTTATCTCGTTCATTTAACTTTGTTATAGGGATAATGAATTTCCTGGTAGAGACATAGTAAGTTAAGTTAAGTTAAGTTGGCACACTGTGTCTGTCTGTGGCTTGCTATCTGCGGCTGTCTCTCGACATGAGAAGAACTAAAAGTTTTATTTTATCTACCAAAGTATTATATGTGTTCTATACTAATATATATATTGATTATATCAAACCACTGGTCTTATTGATTATTAACATATCCTGGAATAACAAACTTCACGCGTTCACGAGCAGAGTCCTTCAGGTCTCCACGGACACCGGACCACACGGAAACTCCCTTAAGCCACTAGAATTCCCAGCCGGCCCCGCAACAACATCAGTGATGGGTAAATCAATAGAAAGCAACGTAATTTACGTTACGTGACATACGTGTATAAAACGTCCAGTGGACCTGCCCCGGCAATATAAGAGCCTAATAAAGCTTGAAAAAGATCTGGGATCTTCCCCACTACGCTCTATATTGCCGGGGCCGGTCCACTGGACATTTTATACAGGATATTTTAATATTATACACGTATGTCACGTAACGTAAATTACGGTGAATTACGTTGCTTTCTAGTGATTTACCCATCACTGGTGTTAGAGCATTAAAGAGGTGAGTATGCGTATCCGCCATATTGGGTCCTCTGGAGAGAGATGCTTATTGAGAACCCGCCTTTTTCAATATTGCCAAATTTGCTTTATAAACCAAATATAAGCTTAAATGTACTAAAATACTCTAATAATGTGTCGTGCTACAATGTATCAATATCAATATCAAATACAATGTATATAATTTTTGTTTATAAAGTGAATCTGAACATACTCAAAAAGGCGGATACTCAATAATTTTCTCTCTCCAGAGGACCCAATATGGCGGATGCGCATACTCACCTCTTTAGTGCTCTACTACTGGTGTACACTTGGCTCAAACGATTGTGGCCGATCGAGATTCGATTGCATTCGAGCTCACTAGGGCTGGCTTTTTTGCATTGCTACCATTCTACAGTATTTTATGAATATGGTGAGGGCACTGCCAAGCCACAGGTTCCCGTCTAGAACACTTCCAATTCATGTTGAAACACCACTGTGGCACCATCTGCCTATGATTGTAATAATTATATAAATCTGTGCGATCGGCTCTGTCGCGATGCTACATATAGCGTAAATGACACCAAGAATAAATGTCAAATGACTTTTATTGCAATGAACCTCAAGTAAAATCATAATAATTTTGACACTATAAACGATAAACTTGTAATGTCAAAGTAAATAAATCAATGCATTTATAATGGAAAATACAAATAAATAAAGCGGGATGGTGGGGTAATAAGGAAAAGAATGGAAACGAATGTTATGTATTTCGTAGAGATGGCAAGGGTTAGAAACCAGAATACTGAAATGAATAAAGTCTTTTGGTATTTTATTCGTAGCAGTCTTCATAGATTAAAATCTAAGACGCTCATTATTAGTGGAAATGTGTAGAGCAAAGAAATACGCATTTATTTCAAAATCTACTATCCGTTATTTTATGTTAACAACGGGAAAATAAACATAACCGAAGCAATGTAAATTCAATTTTGTGACGGGACTGCGCGAACGTGTCTTATATTAGATGGCGTCACAGTGATGTTTTCTCACGAAATAGAAGTGTTTTAGACGGGAACCTGTGGCTTGGCAGTGCCCTCACCATATTCATGAAATACTGTAGAATGTTAGCGATGCAAAAAAGCCAGCCCTAGAAAGCTCGAATGCAATCGAATCTCGATCGGCCACAATCGTTTGAGCCGAGTGTACACTGTTGCGATGCTTGCTGGTGTGTTGCATGATCACGTGAGTGTAGCTACTGAAATGTATAAATCGATATGTAAATCAAGAGCGAAATTTGAAAGGCAATGTTTGCGTATGATTAAGGAGAGTATTTTTAAGGATGCGCGATGCGGGTGGCATACGTGGGAAAGATCTTAGGCAGAGTCTCAATTAGTAAACCCCGGAACTAATCGCGAGTTTCTTCCAAGTCACGTAATCTTTTGAGAAGGCCTTGTCTTTTGTTAGTCTGTAAGAGTGTCGATTGACTCCAGAAGTGTTGGCGACACGAAGGAAGTCATAAATTTCTTTCAAGGGTTGTTCGCTCGATCCTCGGAGCAGAGCCTACTTTCTCTTCCCACGTGGGCACCCCGTCGTGTAACGGAAAAGCGCGCTTCCACAGCGTTTCCACCACCACCCGAAATTAGAAGAAAAGATGGACGTCGATTCGCGGGGGCGGACGGGCATCCGTGAGACAACCTACCGGTTGAAGCTGGCGCATCCTTCATCCTGATTGGCCAGAGGACTAGGACGACGCGCAAGGATGGAAGGGGCACCACGTTCGAGGAGGCAAGGATCAACGACGGAGGACCCCGAAAACGCAGAACAATTTTGACTCTCAATTGAAAAAGTCCCAACCTGTTCTCATTATTCAACGATCTCTTAAAACTATTAAGAAAATATATTGAAGTTTTGCCAGTGAACAATTTTATTTTATTTAAAACTCCCACACATTTCGCGAGCAGGGTGCGTCAGCACCCCACGGGCACCAACCCGCGTTTTGTTCTTAAAATCACCGCGAAAATACGCAACACTAAGGTCGGGGCCAGATATATTGGCCGGTGAATTCGTTTTCGCGAACAGCGATCGAGGAGAAATCAGCCACCACCATCTGACGATCGTGGATTTGTCAGTTGGAGATGCGTGGCCCTCGCAGGGCATGGTGGGGTAACAGGAACGCTGCTCGGCTCCACCTGAACCTAGCCGTTTGGCTGTTATTTGTCCTTAGCGTAATAGTTGTGTGCGTTACGAAGTTATGCGTAGACCAATACGAGATGAAGCTATCGGGAAAGTATCAATGTTCTAACCAATAAAGCTCCTAAATTTTTTCGTAGCTAACGCACACCTATTCTGATGTGTGTATTTCTACGCTGACAGCTCGGTTTGGTCTACACCCCAGAAGCTTGGCACTATCCCCACCATTTCTGGCTCACTCTTGTTCTGCGAAAGCGAGAGCGAGATGGAACGAGAGCGAGTCAGAAAATGTTGAGAAAAGGAGCACCGAGGCAAGCAAAATGTGTGGTGGGAGAATACCCCTCACGAAACTCACCGGCCAATATATATGGCCCCGACCTTAGGCGCCAGAAACGGCTTCCCTTCGGAAATTTGGCAACGTTGCATGTCACTAGAACTACTGAGCTATGCCTAGTGACATGCAACGTTGCCAAATTTCCGAAGGGAAACCGATTCTGGCGCCTAGTGTACTGTTGCGTGATTACGCGAACGTAGTCACGGAAATGTATATAATCGATAGGTAAATCAGGAGCGAAGTTTGAAAGTAGATGTTTGCGTATGATTAAGAAGTATTATAAAGGATGCGCAATGCGGGTGGCATTCGTGGGAAAGATCTTGAGCAGAGCTCGAAAGCAGGAAGAGGATTCCTATTAACAGACCCCGAAATGAATCGCGAGTTTCTTCTAAATCACGTAACCTCTTGAGAGGGCCTTGCGCTTTGTTAGTCTTTTGGAGTGTTGATTGACTCCAGAAATGTTGGCGACGCTAAGGCAGTCATAAATTTCCTTCAAGGGTTGTTTTCTTAATCCTCGGAGCCGAGCCAACTTTCTCTTCCCACGTGTGCACCCCGCTGCGTAACGGAAAAGCGCGCTTCCACCGAGTTCCCACCACCACCCGAAGACGGAGGGAAAGATGGACGTCGATTTACGGGGCGGACGGACATCCGCGGGACAGCCTACCCTTTGAATCCGGCTCATCCCTCATCCTGATTGGCCGAAGGACTGGGAGGACGCGCAAGGATGGAAGGGGCACCACGCTCGAGGAGGGAAGGCGCAACGACGGAGGACTCCGAGAAGGCAGAACGATTTTGACGTTTGAATGTACAAGTCCTGTTCTCTCATAGAAAGCAATCGCTTAAATTTATTAAGAATATATATACAAGTTTTACCAGACTAATAGTTTCATTTTATTCATAACACCTGCGCACTCCGACGAGCAGAGCGGTTCAGCGCTCCACGGGTACCAACCCGCGTTCCGTTCTTAAAATCACCGCCAAAATACGCAACAGTACATATTTACTTGTAACGATTCATCCCTAGGCGCTCAGTGGCGCTGTGATCCGCGTCACGGACTCACGTGTTATAGGTAGATGGGAATGCCGTTTTCCATAGCGTATCCCGGGAGGCAGGAGTGGGGTTGATAGGATTTGTGTTTGACAGTGTATGTATGTACATACATACATATGTATTTAGGTGTGTCGTATTTGATACGGAAAGGTTACAGTCACGTAGGGGAATTTATTTTAAGTGATATTACCCGAATAAGGAAATGCATTAGTATCTTTCGCTACCTAAGAAGAGTAATGATTAGGCATTTTTGCATACGTGGATTTTCGCGCATTTGTATGTAACGTGTTTTAGAAGAGCTGTGAGTATAGACATGAATGTACACATACGTTATTGCCCAGCTGACAGTTTAATTATTTTAAGTAAAGGCATTTACTTTTTCAGTGCACATGCTAGCTGTGGATCATTTAAGATACTCCAAAATAATTGATTTGTTACTGAAATGTTAATTTCATGAAGATTTGAAAAAATTCATTTCATATTCACTCAACGCTTAGTCACACTCGTATTTTAAGGTTAAGAGGTAATCCAATTATATTTGATTATGTTGTACCGTGTTGTGTTGTATTATATTTGATAGTCCATTAAAAAACCGAACGTATGCATTCTGAAAATATATTTAATTAAAGTATGCTCTGTGTATGTATTTTTTGCAATGAACATATAAGTGTGTTCTCAAGGCTCAAAGTTTTACGTGCAAATGTAAGTAAGAGTACAAATTCAAAGGGTGATAAATAACATAAATAATAATATTATTAATATAGAACAAAAGTTTCTGGTTGCTTAAAATTTTGTTTAGGTAATAAACAGGTTAAAGTTTCACAAGGCCTGTTAAATAAATTTGAACTAATATTTAACAGAATTTACAAAGTTTGTAAACAAGTAGATTACATCAAGCCGTAAAGATTGCTGCATAATGTTTTGTTACTGTAATGTTTTCTATGGTATATAAGTTTAAGATATATTTGAAGATTCATAAAATTTTTTTTTGTGGTTATGATACATTTGGTAAGAGTAATTATATGAATAGTATTTGATAACAATGAATTGTTCAGTCCCTTAAACATTTTAGAACATTTTCATTGTTTAAAGTTAATTAATAATACAAGAAGTTCAATAAAAATTTATTGCAAATGGATTTATAAACATAATGTAATACATTTTTTGTTCCATTAATGTTGCAAATGAACATCTGCATTTTATAAGTACATTATATAAAAGTTTTGTAGTAATGAATCAAACCTTGACGTTATTTTAATTAAAGAATCGCATAAATTTCAATATGTTTGTAGTATAAAACAAAATTTATATCTTTTAATTTATGCCCATTTTCTTCACTTTAAAATATTACATGCCCAATTCTTGAATAGAATACTCTTAATTATAGTAAAGATAAAAGCAAGCTACATTAGATCATTGAAATGCATGGATATCATAATCTATATATGTAAAGTTTTATTTATATTAGTCCTTTTTTAAAATTAAACCATATATCACCATATACCACTTAATTAATTAAATGAAGGTTTGCAATTAATACCTTTTTAAAAATGATGAAAGTTCAAATAATGCAAAAAAGGTCATCAGGTATGATTTATGTGAATGATATTTGAATATGATACATTGAGTTTATAAGGCTATCTTTATTTAACCACTTCACTTCACATTTAATCTGTGACCTCATAGGTTATAAGCATCTATTTCAGTTTAAAGTGAGTGACAGATTTAAATGTAAATAATATTCTACAATGCATGCAAGAATTTGTTACATATTGAATTATGTATTTGATATGTATTGGGGATGTAATCAAAAGTTTAAGACAATGCGATGGCATTTTTAGAACATTGCCCGATATCAAAATAATTCCATATGAATATTTATAAGCATTATTAAATGTATAATTCTGTATTGTAGTATTATTACTAATTGTGCAATACACCATAAATAATCACTTATGGTTACAGTTTTTTTATGAAAAAAGTAACTTTTACAAAGTTTACTTTCTGAATTTAAATTTAAGAGACATTTAAATATGTGTATATTACTTAATACCACGGAATTACTAATAGCGAATTCGGGAGACCCGTACTGGCCGCACTGAGTGCGAGTTTTCTCGCTTCCAATTGGCTAAAAGTCGCACTCAGTGCGACCAGTGAGGGTCTCCCGAATTCGCTATTATTGGTACGATATGATTAGCTTAAAGAAGGAATCTTATTTCACATCTATTCTATTATCGTTGCGTTTTATGTTCAATTTTAGCAATGTCATTTTCTCAAAAAATATTTTCATAAATATTTTACGATGAACTTTTTTAAATAGCTACTACTAAAGTGAAGTACATTGAAAATTTGGTGTTCGTACAAAATGTAATGCGTAATTCATAGAATGCTATATTTGTACAGCAGTTTATATCAAAGATGTGCCATACTTTTGCTAACATTTGCAATAATATCGTAACAGTATTAGTAATGAATGACAGAAACAAAACAATTAGTAGCATATTTTTATGTACATACAATAGTATTAGTAATTAGTTCATGGTGCAGATTGACTAGTGCTTGATAATGGTGAGAAGAAAAATAGATGGAAAGAGGAGCACTGCCTCCAGTGAAGGTGTTGCCACTGTTAGAAAGAGTCCTGACGGTATCTTTGTTCACATGGACAGCAGAGATTCGATGAGTACTACAACAGTGATGCCTTCCTCACAATTTACACATAAACCACTTAAAGGCTTGCTAAAAGAACGTCACTCACCCATTGCAGGGAACAGGACAAATATGGTATACTATGTATCCATCCTGCATATATTTTATGCTGTTTTTTAGTCTCATAAATTTAGATCATAAAAATGAAATATTTTATTAATTCCATTCATAGAATTAATTTTATTAATGAAGTAACAAAAATCTGCATGATGTACAGAAGACTGGATGTAAATAACTTTTGAAACTTATTGTGGAATACAAATTGTAATACTTCTATGTTGATACTGCTTTATTACACAAAGGAAAAATAAAAATTTAGTATGTGAAGTCCATCAACTATTATAGTATTTTCAATATCTTTAATAAAAAAGAATTAAAATAATTACGTCACAAAATGAATCATTGTCATAAATATAGTATTCTTAACACTTACAATTTGTATGATACAGGCACAATACTCACCATTTTTAATATTTATATTCTACATAGCAGTATCAATATATTTTTATATTTATGATTTTTTAAATTTTTGCTTAGATTTTTTCACTATTTACATTGTACGTAAAACTTTCAGCCACAATCATATAAACACTAGTCTAATATTCATCAGTAATTATTATTTCACATGTTTCATACATCTAATTTCGTTCTTTTTATTCATATAATTTCATTATTCATGTTCTAATTTTATTTTTATGTAATCTATATTTTTCTTCTCATGTTTATTTATTACTTTTAGCATTCAATACAATAATAAATAAATTATGTATAGTATTATATCGCATGTTGCATCCATTAAAATTTATGAAACATTTAGTACAGTAGTAATAAATTGTTTGCTGTAAAATTTTCTAGATAGGCTATACCTTTAAAGGTTTTAGTAAGCCAGGTCTAAATTTTAGTATAAAATTGGGAAAACTATAGTATAAATATAATGTTACAAATAATAGAATCTTGTGTTACTTATAAATAACATTTGTGTACATTTTGTCTGACAAGTACTTGTTTCTGTTTAATGTCATTATCAGTGTAGTTAAATGATTTAAAATAAATTATGTAGAATATTGGAGCAATATGTTAGCAAGGAGAAGACTTATTTAATAAGTGATTATACAGGGTGTCCCACCAGCTCTGTCCACCTGAAATATCTCAACTATTCATGTAATAAGGGAAAACATTACTGATAATTGTTGTATGATTGCAAGATAGACATAACATGGTGGGAATAGTTTTTTTTTACAGATGGAGGCATAGAGGAGATCTGGAGGTCAATTTGTTTTTTTTTTTTTTTTTTTTTTGAG
Source organism: Andrena bucephala (assembly GCA_947577245.1). Taxonomy (NCBI): domain Eukaryota; kingdom Metazoa; phylum Arthropoda; class Insecta; order Hymenoptera; family Andrenidae; genus Andrena; species Andrena bucephala. The sequence continues at coordinate 72,898,420 of OX387716.1, forward strand.
TTTTATGACTATAAAAGTACTAATTGTAAGATGTGTTTATCCTAAAACTTACCATTCCTGAGACATTCGACTTCCCAGACTGACGTTCAGTCTGTCGTACAATAATCTGTGGGTCATGATTCACCATCGTAAGAACATGTTTTATAATGAAAGTAGTAGGATGGACAAAGTCGAATATCCCAGGAATAGTGATCACAGAGTTTTAGCATAAATGTGCCACAGTACTTTTATACTCAGAATTCGCTATTATACCGAATTTGGCAATAAAAAAACTATTGCCACCATGTTATGTTTTTCTTACAACCACATAACGTTTGTAAATAATATTTTTGCTTATAACTTGAAATAACGGACATATTTCCGATGGATAAAGTTGCTTGGACACCCTGTATGTTCAGTGTATTTTAAAATCTAATATAGCAATCCAGTAATGTATAGTTAATAAAAAAGGAAGCATAAAAGTTACAATTTATATTTGCATGCAGATATTTTACTTATATCTTATGTAACTTCACTGTAGTCCACATTTAGATTTTAATTTATTCTATAATTTCCTATATGTTTTTTTAATTCAGTATGTTGAACGTTTTATTATTTATTTCCAGGTTAATCAGTTGGGAGATATGTTGGAAAATACCACTGCCATTCAACGTGTGAAGGATTCAATTCCTGTTAATGGCGCTCAACAAAACATAAGAGAAAAAAAATCATCTACAGCATTTACAGAAGATCTGAATACTTCAAATGAATTTTGTATAGATTCTGAATATTTAACACTATGGCAGCATCCAATTACTACATTGAATTACTTCTTCCATGAACTCTTTATTAATATATTGAGCTTAGGAAAAAAGACATTACATTATAGAAAAACAGTGTGGAGCATAGTATCAATAATTATATTGTTTCTGATATTGAGCAGAGTTGTCGGCCCACACCAACAGGTGCATTTTTATTATATTTAAAGTATTAATAACGGTTAACTTTGAAATAACATAAATGTAATTAGCACCTAACTGCTATAATTCAGTAAAAATTTTATGAGTCTCTTAATGGTAGAAGTAGATGAAAATAATATTCAATTTTATAATACAATGCGAAAATTATGACATTAATTATTAATTTTGATTATATTGGCATTTACATATTTGGCAATTACTAGTGTATTGTATTATATATTCCAAAAGGGGAATAATCTATCAATAATTTTGATTAACACTATTTATTTTCTGTATTTTCATCCATCTTTTATCCAATGTCAAAGCTACAAACATAAAATATGAACTGATTCAGATTTGACATAATTTGTTATTTGTTGTATGTAAAAGTTAAAATGAAAATTATAAAATATTTTCAGATTTTAAGAGCATGGGAAACAAAAGTGATATGGTGGTTATATTGGATAGGTTTAGGTGTTCTTTCAAGTGTAGGTCTGGGTACCGGCTTACATACTTTTGTACTTTATTTAGGACCACATATAGCAGCTGTTACAATGGCCGCATATGAATGCGGTGCTCTTAACTTTCCTGAACCACCATATCCTGATCAAATAATATGTCCAACAACAATTGACACAATGTGGACTGCTGGTATATTAAATATTATGAGAAAAGTGCGTATAGAATCTATGCTTTGGGGTGCAGGTACTGCCCTTGGTGAATTACCACCATATTTTATGGCTAGAGCTGCTCGTACTAGCCGACAAAATAATAAAAATGAGAAATTTGATCAAGAAGATTTGAAAGAGTTAGAAGCTTTAGAAGCTTTAGAAAATGGAGAAAACGTATCGTTACTCATACGTATTAAATTAAGTATGAAACATTTTGTGCAGAAAGCAGGTTTTTGGGGAATTCTCGCTTGTGCTTCGGTAAGTAAAATACATTTAAAAAAAAAATACCTACTTTTAAGGTATAATTTGTCTTTTCGTGAATATACAATTTTTTCTAATAAGTGTACATAATTAATTATTTTCTTGTTTAAGTAATTCTGTGTATCTCAAGCTTAGTAATATAAAAAATATATTATATGTATATATTAAAAAAAAATATTAATTTTTCGCGCGCGCGTGTGTGTGTGTGCCTACGCACGAAAAATTAATCATTTTTATTTTAATATATATATAAAATATATTATATTATATATTATATATTACGAAAAATTAATAATTTTTTTTAAAAAACAATTTTTAGATTCCCAATCCATTATTTGATCTTGCTGGTTTGACGTGTGGTCATTATTTAATTCCCTTTTGGACATTCTTTGGTGCAACACTTATAGGGAAGGCTGTTGTAAAAATGCACATTCAACAACTTGCAGTAATTATAGCTTTTAATGAGGAACTTTTAGATAAATTTATCAAGTTATTGGCAATTGTACCATACATTGGCTCAAAGTTTCAAGAACCATTGAAAAAGTATCTTATTCAACAGAAACAGAAATTACATGACAAAACATCTGTGGTATGCTTTCTTTACCTTGGATTAATTACATTTGGTGTGATGTATTTGCAAATTATTCAATGTATACTGTATTTTCAGGATGGTGCAACAACAATTTCATGGTTATTTGATAAGTTTGTAATGTTGATGGTATGTTACTTTTTAGTAACAATTATTCATGCATTGGCAAGAAATTATCATCGTAAGCGAACTAAGCAATCTACAGATTAAAATTTATTGAATATAGGAAATAAATGTGAAATCAATTATTAAGCAAATTACAGGTAAAATTGCTATTATTATAGCGCGATATAATTAAGGTATTAAATATAATAACAATGTCGTCGAATTTTTAAGTGCACAATGCCACCTCTGCAATATAAAATAAACCGTGAAGTATGAAGAATGAAAATTTTAATTTTTTTCAAGTTTCAAATTTTCTAGTATGCTTCATAAACGTTGAAAATACCTACAGAATTATAGATAAGTATGTGCATAAACATACATATGCTAGAGAAAATTGTTATCTATGGTATAACATAGTGTATGCATTTTAGTTTTACATAACATTTTTAAAGATACTACATCTTACAACTTCAGAATTGTTTGTAAAGTTTATAATGTCCATAATTTTATTTTGAATACATTTGTTACAAGTTGTATACATAAAACACATCCCAGTGCTCTACGTCTATGGTTCATAACAATCATATAAATGATTATTTAAGATATTTATAATGTTCATTGAATATATTTCTCAGTATTTCATATGAATAAAGTGAAGAAATGTTTCTATGACGTATATGAGGAAGTTTCCAACTATAACTCTTAAACTTTAACGACGTTTTGCATAGTGATTGATAGAGGTTGAAATACTAAAAGCTAATAATGTATGGTTGTAGGTGCAGACGGCTAATAAGTGAGGATTACAAGATATTTAATGTTAAAGTTTGCACAGGGCGTATCTTCTGTAGCATCAACATTCACGGATAAAAATGTGGCCTAAGTGTGGAATGTTTATTCAGTGGAGTGGAAATTTTTTCACACTTGAATTCTTATCTCTTTGGAACTCTTTCCTCAATGCATATTTTTTATCGGGCAATTTATTGTCTTCACTACGCGTACCTTATAACCTGTATTTAATCTTTAAACAATGAAATTATTGGAAGTATAAATTATATTTAATTCCTATTTTTGTTATTATTTTTATTATTACTATTATACAAATATGACATTTACCATAGAAATATGCAGGCATACATTTAAACACTATGAACATGTCATAAAATGACTATTTTTACAAGCCCTTTCCGAATTCCTGGTTAGAACGCTGGCTGATTAACATTTATAACATTTATGTTTATAGAATATATTTTGTAAAATATTTGCAATTCAAACATATACTCAAAAACAAAAATGTCCATATAATATAAACAAAAATTGAGCGGTAAAAAGTATTACGCTTTAGAAAGAAATTCCCGGCAAAACAAGCGCCTTCCGACTATGTATACCACGGTTTTATGTGGCTGTGAATATTATTTATGTTACAGAAGATAAATCTTCTCAAAATATTAATATTAAATATCATATCCTAAAATATTAACCATGCCTGAACCTGTGTATCATTATCCTGTGTTTTAGTTTCTATAACTGGAAAGGGATTATTGGTTAGTGTACCGGAAGTTGAAATCACTTTCAATTGTTTATCAAAAACTTGTATTATTTGCTACATAATACATATTATTCGTCTTAGTTTTATACTGACAAATCTAAAGACATACTTATTTTGCAAGTTGTTTTTGACATGAATAACGAGTTATACAGTATTATTAACTTTGAAACTTGTTTAGGAATCAAAATTAAAAGTATTTGTTTTGTATAAAGCGGGGCACTTAACACGATCAAAAATCCCTGTTGCCTTTGACAATTAAAAAGAATATCCAAGGTAGAAATTCACCCATTTGGAAGGGCAAATACTATGATTGATAGATCAATTTTTTATGAGATTTGAAAATTATGGATGTTTTTTTAACCGAGGTTAAATATTTATTATGTGTACTATAGTAACTGACATCGAGGTTACTGCAACGACCTATAACAACACGATTTTCATATTACTATATCTATAAAATTTGTATTCATGGAATGTAACGTTCCAAACAGATATGTACGCCAACGTGCGTTATCACGCCTATAGGTAGAAGGTGTCCGGTAAATTGCGGTACAACTGAGTAGGAGATGAATCCTTATGAAGAACCAAATAAAAAAAGTCAAATAGGCTCAATTTTGAACGTAAGACTACGACTTGTTCAAAAGAAAATAATTTTTTTAAATTTTACAATTAGTTGAAATCACTGCGTGATGTTCTTTATATATTTGAATAGATCGCGTCTACAGCTTTAAAACAATACCTCGCACAGTCGTGTTACGTTCACCGTTACCAAGATATAATGAGTCCAACGCGGCGGAAGGCACAGATATATTCATCACCTCCCCATCACCTCCTGCGCGCACAAGGAGCGAGAGAAGCGTCGAGGGCACAATGTATTGTGGAGTACACAAATTGGACTCCATGCTGTATACGAATATGCTAACACGATTACTATTCGGCACGTATTTTTAATTATATAATAATTTCAATTGGAACATATTTTTGTCACTGGCGGTCAGCCGTAAGTCGCTCCATACTACGATCCGCGGTAGACGTAGTCTTACGTCAATATACATACTAGACATACAATAAATCGTTTCCTGGGCGATGTAGTTTCAACAAAGTTGCTTCAGGCATAAAGCAACACTATTGTGGATTTACAAGAGCTCAGTATAGGATACCTAAGTCATATTAGATAACCTTGACGTAGGGGGTCACTAACAATGGGTGCGTTCAGCGCAACCAACTGTTGGACCTGTTACGCTATCGCTTGAACGTAGCCACGGAAATGTATATAATTGATACGTAAATCAGGACCGAAATTTGAAAGCAGATGTTTACTTGTGATTATGAAAGTATTATTAAGGATGCGCGATGCGGGTGGCATACGTGGGAAAGATCTTGGGCAGAGCTCGAAAACAGGAAGAGGACACCAATTAACAGACCCCGAAACGAATCGCGTGTTTCTTCTAAGTCACGTAATCTTTTGAGAAGGCCTTGTCCTTTGTTAATCTTTGGGAGTGTCGATTGACTCCAGAAGTGTTGGCGACGCTAAGGAAGTCATAAATTTCCATCAAGGGTTGTTTTCTCAATCCTCGGAGCAGAGCCTACTTTCGCTTACCACGTGGGCAGCCCGTCTTGTAACGGAAAAGCGCGCTTCCACAGAATTTCCACCACCACCCGGAATTAGAAGGAAAGATGGACGTCGATTCGCGGGGATGGACGGACATCCGCGGGACAGCCTACCGCTTGAATCTGGCGCATCCTCCGTCCTGATTGACCAAAGGACTGGGAAGACGCGCTAGGATGGAAGGGGCACCACGTTCGAGGAGGCAAGGTTCAACGACGGAGGACTCTGGGAAAGCAGAACGATTTTGACTCTCGACTGTAAAAGTCCCAAACTGTTCTCAGTTATAAAACAATTTCTTAAAAACTATTAAGAATATATTGAAGTTTTTACCAGCAAACAGTTTCATTTTATTTATAACACCCGCGCATTTTGCGAGCAGAGTGCTGCAGCACTCCACGGGCACCAACCCGCGTTCACATCGCAATATCCTGGCTAAAATACATAACAAACCCAACCGTTGGGAGCTGATCGGTGAGTAGCCATCGTTCCGCTCAGTTCCGCTGAACGACACTTGGGAGGGTGGGGATATTTTAGCAATTACCAACATGTTGGGTAAAGTGAGCGGAGTTTATATCTGCTCAACAAAATAGCGACCGCTCACTGAACGTATTGGAAAAAGCGCAACTGAACGGTAGCGTTCAGCGAAAGATCATAGCGTATTCGGACTATCGCACTGGTGCGCACTGACAAGGAGAGGTTCCCAGGTGTCCGCCTCCGATTGCTTTGAATTTTGGATATGTTTTAGAGGACCGAAAAATAAGAAATACGTGTCTTTTTATTTTGGCTTGCTTGAATGTTTAGGGGGTGAAACTGTAACGTCCCACTATTTTTTCGCGCCGGTATTATAACAAGTCTGTCTCCCAAATCACTCTTGATTCGAGACCACGTCTCACCCCCTTTCTAACACCCTCCAAGCCAAAACCACGCTCACCCCTTTCCAATTAAAACTCCCAAAATCCATCAAATCAGATGAGTGCTCTCTTGTCAAAAGCCCAAGCAAAAACCCCGGAAGTCCTTGCGGCTAATAGTTCGTGCAAATGAAAAACCCCCCAGAGGTCTTATTCTATTGTCCGCGCGTTCCAATTGTGGACACTTATTTCATACGACAAAGAAACCCGGAAATGATACCGCGGCGCGTGCCACGGTGCATACCGCGCATACCCTTCGCCCGTAACAATCTTCCGAAAATCATATAAATACCCGGGCCCAAGAGGCCGTGAAGTCTCTTCTACTGACACCAGTGGTCAATAACGTGTGTTATCGAAAAGTATTCGGAAAATTTAAACAGTGTTACACTCTACGATCTACGACAACTACTGTAAGCGATTAATACTACTAAAATTACATTGTGTATCACCTTCATACCATTTACTATTTTATAACAATAACGCCTATTGCGTTTCATATATTATTTACTTGTATTAACTCTTATTGCATTTCGTATTTCTTTCTTACTAAAGCTTATTGCTCGTATTATTGTACTTTCTTAACGCCTATTGCGTTTCATATATTATTTACTTGTATTAACTCTTATTGCATTTCAAATTGCTTTCTTTCGTTTGTTCGCATGTATTCATGTTCATCATCTTATATTATTATTCTTGTTACTGCATAAAGCGCCATCGCGGTGCATATATACGTGCTTAAAGCTAATAAACCGCTTTGCTTTAAACCTCGCTTCATATTATTGTGTTTACCCTGTGGCCGCGGAGATTCCAAGCCATAACGGACTGCAGCAACAGCTGATCTCGGTTCGCGAACTCAAGTGTTCTTATAGTGTTTACCAACGTTCTTTTGTATGGGCCGCGTATAGCCAGGTGACTAGACAGATTTCGCGGAACCGTTACGTGTGATTTCTTATATGGATGCATCGGTAAATCCAATTACCAAACAGAAACAAAAACCAACAAGTGTTCTAACGGGTGTTCCCCCAGTATAATTTCGCCTTTAAACCTCCCTGGTCGCCGAGTGTGCAGGATTCAAGATCCTCGCCTCCAATCCCTCTACTCCGAGTGTGCAGGATTCAAGATCCTCGCCTCCAATCCCTCTACCCCGAGTGTGCAGGATTCAAGATCCTCGCCTCCAATCCCTCTACTCCGAGTGTGCAGGATTCAAGATCCTCGCCTCCAATCCCTCTACTCCGAGTGTGCAGGATTCAAGATCCTCGCCTCCAATCCCTCTACTCCGAGTGTGCAGGATTCAAGATCCTCGCCTCCAATCCCTCTACCCCGAGTGTGCAGGATTTAAGATCCTCGCCTCCAATCCCTCTACCTCGAGTGTGCAGGATTCAAGATCCTCGCCTCAACTCCATTAACCCCACAGTGTCATTGTCCCCATAGACCTCCACCCGGGACGTGACAAAACCACCCCTCTAATGTTCATACGGGGTACAAAATTGTGTTGAGTAAAACTTCATATAAATTTCATTTGCGTCATAATTTACTGTATGGACGATGTTCTTGTCGTCAGTCACCCTTATTGGAGGGTAAACTACCCGCAATCGTTTCAATACGTATTTAAGAGACTTGAAAAGTGTCAAAAATGTCATAAAAAAACTTAAAAAAAACCATAAACACAAATTATTTTATGTATTATTATATAACACACACAAACACCCTCAATGGGAGTTCTATAAGCTAAAATTAAAATATTGGAAAAATAAAAAAAAAATTGAGGAAGCCAAGTGCCAATGAATTGGCAGCGGTTTTCTTTCATACGGAACATACATGGTCAGCTGCATTTGACTTGAATCTTTTTCCCTCACGCTATTGTTATGACGCTAAAAATACCACTTATATCGAGTTACGCGATATTTTCTGCAAGATTGCGGTACGTTGTTTCTCGAAAACTGGTTTGTTCTTCAGTCACATCCGAGTGCTTCACGTGTTCACAGAATTTGCAACTACAGTTCTCGCGATTAAAAATGATTATTAATCCGCTGAACGTGATCAACTTATTATTAGTAACATTTCAAAGTATGTACTTGTTGGAAACTCCTATAACAAGGGAGGAAGTACAATTAAAAGAGTCTATACAAAAGATGTTGCTTGATAGCATATTTGAATTTAATGTAGTCGAAGTTTCGGAAGAGTTTTCATTGGACTTTCTGGATCAGTTTAAAGAGTGTGAAGTTGAAGCTGTTGATGAAAATGATAATAATGAAAATTGGTCTGAAAAAACATATACAGGAGCAGGGCCGGCGGAACCCATTATGCAAGTAATGCGTTGCATAAGGGCGTCAGCCGAAGGGGGCGCTAAAAAATATATCGCAGACTTAATAATAAAGGAATCCAACTCCCATATAAACAAAATGAAAATGTAATTTTAAATAGAAAACAGGTGCAAAAATTTGGGGACGCCAAAAATTTTCTTGCAGAAGGGCGCCTCGCGGCATCCTCGCGCCGGCCCTGCTCACGAGTATTGCCTATTTTAATATCTATAATAGATTATGCCGCAGATTGTTTATACGAATGTTTATCTTCATAAAACCCATCCGCCGGCAGGTTCTCCACAAAAATAGTATGCGTGACAAGCTCGAATAAAATGTTTATATTTTTTGTTTTAGCATAATGAGAATATTTCTAATATGGATGAGATTTTTCTAATAAAAATGAAACCAAACCCGACGGAATTCAGACAAGTTTGAGTTCTGCTTATAATATATAATGGCTTTAAAATATCAATATTTTTTAATACTCAATAACAGATAGTAATAGTCAATAATAGTCAATAACAGATTTTCTTGAAAAAGAGGATAAAAATTTTGCGGCCTACCGTAGCGAAAATGGATATTTCACATTTTCACCCCTTGATTGCGGGGCGCCGACATCAATTCGCTACGGTCGGCCGAGGATTCATACCTGTTTCAGAAAAAAATAATTCTTTAGTCTTTATCGTATCTTTATCGACTCCGAGTCTTAGTCGAAAGCTTGACCAGCTCTGAGACGCGCTAGTCCGGATGCTGACTAGAATCACGTGAGCTATTCTATATCGTTGCCTGTATCAGTAGAGAGCTGAACGAGTTTGTAAACGAGAGATGATTGCGTTCGTTCGAGCGAGGATTGAATTCTGCCTCCTTTCGCCTGTCGGCGTCGAAGGTAGACAAGACTTCAGATTTTCGGGAGGTGTCAAATTGCTGATTGGCTAGCCTTTCCTCGAAGAGGAGGAACCTTCCTTCCGCGATTTGGTAGTGGAGGAGGAAGGCTTCTCCTTCTTGGTGACGTAGCGGAGGAAAAACCAGACATCTGGCTAACAAACCTAGCTAGGTTGTTCGGTCGGAGTGTTTAACCAGGGTCGCGGTTTATGACCGTATTGTTCCGTGAGTCAGCGGTGGACGACGGGAGGTACCGGTCCGAGGTAACCGTGTACCCTCGCTGACAGAGCAATTTAACGGATTGTCTAAGGACGAAAGTAGTCAAAAATACCAGGCAAAAACGGCACGATGTCGATTGCCTCTTAGTCATATGGCAGGCAAATGGTTCCCAACGAACGTTTTGAGAACGAGCAATTGCCCACCGTAAAGGACTTGAATTTTCGCCTCGCCTTGAGCCCGCTTTTGTCTCGTAAGACGGAACAAAGCTTGCAAAACTGTTGCGAGGTTTGCTGGGGTGGAGATTCTCTTGTAGAATCTTGCCGCACTCCGTGGGTATCCTCGAACGGATCGTTCCTCGGGCTCCGATAGGATGGGTGAATATGCCGGGAACGGGAATCTCGGGTCGAGCCGAGAGGTAGTGGATCGTGCCGGTTGAAGAGTTAGAACTCACCGTAGTTATAACAAGTTTATTGCACTGGCGGGACGAGCGATCACGGGCGTGATCGCGTACTGATCTTTTACAAGTAACCTCCTCGATTGATTTGTCGTGGGTTTATATACAATGTCTTAGGTTATGGTTTGGTGGCCGCGGGGGAAGGCCTAATGGCCTTCGCCCGTGGATCTGGGTCTTTGCTGCGTATGCGTTTCTTTCGATTACGCGTACTGCTGAGTTTGCTGGCGTCTGTTACGCCAGGTGTTATCGGTTATGATTTGTGTCATAACATCCCCCCCCCCCCCCCCCCCTTATAAGAAGGGTGGCCTTGTCGGGATTCAATTTACATTTGTTTTCCCGATTACATTTTTGTGTTACAATCGTTTCTTAATCTAGCGCCCAAGCTGCACGTTTAATTCGGATTTTTTAATTCCGGCGGTATATAAGTAGCTCTTACTTCGCTTCCTGTTGTTTTCTTCCGGCGAAGTACAAGGTATATTATGATTGCGAGTATTATTATAGTTATTATTAGTATTGTGGTGGCACTAGGGTATACTATGTGCCATATCGGTATGTTAGTATTTCTTGATTCTTCGGATAAGTTGCTATCGATTTGGTCGAGTTGTTTGCATAGTTGCGAAAATTTCGAAGGATCTTTTATTATCCTATCTAGTTGTACTTGGGTTAGTGGTTTCGCTGTGTTGACTAATCCCGTTAATTTTGTGTTAAGTTTGTATAATGGTGCATTTTTTATCACATAATCTTGTTCGTGTACTGTTTTCTGATTCCGCAGTATTACTTCTTTACTACCGATTTTACAATTATTCTTGAGTGTAATGATCCCTGACTGCGTTATCGTGGTTCTGAATGTTTTGCTACCCTCGCATTGGATAGTAAGCGCGTCTGGTTCGTGTGTCGCGTAAATCCACGTTGCCGGTTGTGGCGTACTAATCCAGAGAGTATTATTCGCGGTTATATATTTCGTTTCGCAGTTCGCGGAGAATTTATCGGCTGGTTTCAGCCATAGGTTAACTTCGCACTCCAGTGTGTCTGTTAACCTGTGTATGACCATTGGTTGTTCGCAATAATATTGGTTAAAAAATTTCTTACATTTTTTAAGTTCCTGTGCGTCTGCGATGATGTACTGGTTGCTCTCCGTGTCGATGATCATCGTTGACGAGTGGATCACGAGTAGTGCATAGATATTCTCACGTACATGCACGGGTACTGGTGTCACCTCCATGACGCTGTACATCTGCGTTGAGATCAGTGGCACCTTGATGACCGTGATGAGTGTCCGCTTGTCATAGTAGGCTACTATTAACGATATTTCTTCGATCACGTGTGCGTTCTCCGGTGTTGGTGCTATCGGAAACGTCAGTCCGTTTGGTAACTGTTGCGCAGCCGTTTGTAGTAGTCTGGAGACCTCGCCTCACGGACTCGTCATACAGCAGTACTTTGTCTCCTTCATTGAATTGAATTTCTTTAGCCTTCTTATCGTACGTTACCTTTGACCGTATTTTCGCTTCCCTCAAATTCTCGCGAGCCGTCTCGTTCGCTGCTCGTAGCCTTTCCTTAGCCTCTTGTGCGTAATCATCATAATTATATGTAGGATTAGGTGCGCGTTTTAGGGCTGTCGGTAGTTCCGCTTTCTGTCCGTAGACTAGTTCATGCGGGGTGTAGCCCGTTGCTGTATGGGGAGTAGTATTGTAGGTGAACATTGCGTATGGTAGCCACGCGTCCCAGTCTGCTTGGTCCCCATCTATGTAGTGTCTTAAATATTCCACTAATGTTCTATGGGATCTTTCGAGTGCTCCGTTCGATTCTGGGTGGTACGCGTTTGTTTGTATTTTGGTTATTTTTAATAGCTTGCAGGTGTTTGTAAACACCTCACCTACGAAGTTCGACCCTTGATCTGTTAGAATCTTGTCCGGTATTCCGTACTCACAGATTATACGGGTTACAAATGCTTCTGCGATGGTCCGTGCTTCTTGGTTGGGGAGGGGTAACGCTTTACTAAATTTGGTCAAATGATCCTGAAATGTTAGGATATACTTGTTCCCCAATTTAGTTATTGTAAGGGGTTCCACTATATCCAGTGCGCATTTCTCGAATGGTCAAGTAGGCGTATCGGATATTACCATTGGTGCTTTATTTCGTTTACATATTTTATTCTTCTGGCACCATGTGCATTTCTGTATGTATTCTTCTACAGGGTGTCCCACCTAAGACTGGACAGCCGGTTTTCTCCTAAAGTATTGCCGATAAAAATATAAAAAAAATAGGGAATTGCATGGTTCAAGGGGGCCAATTAATTAGCGCGAACGAAAATTTTTATCGATTATTATTTTAAAAGATACGATGGTCAAGTTCGGTTATTCAAATGGAACTATTTTTTTTGAACACCTGAGTTGATAGTGCGTTCCAAGACAAATTCAATAAGCTTTAATGTATACACTTTATTTTCACTGGTTTTTAAGATATTGCGCTTGCAAATTTACTGATTTTCACTGGAAGAAAACTGTCTGGTATAGCACGGACCGGGGACGGTCTTACTGGCTCCACGGGGGGCACTGCCTGTTGAAATAGATACCTACCTGCCAAAGGTCTACGCCAGGCCCAAAGGCTGGACAATTTTTTTCCGTCAGAAATGCTACTTAGGTAGGTACATCTGCGGTATCAAGAAGCGCACCGTTACTTTTATTTCGCACTTGCTTCTACGCTCGGATGGCCGGTTCTTTTGGGAGGGATGCAAGTTCGATTGGTTAGGTTTGGAGGAGTGAAAGTTGCTAGACTAAATTTTAATCATAGGGAGCAGATTGTATCAGAACCATTCGGATTTGCATTCCTCACAAACGGCTGCTCTCTTGAAGAGGCCCTCTTCACAGCAATGCCCACCTTCTCTCGCACGGAATACGTTAACGCTTGCTTTTGTTCTGATATTGAAGCTCGTGTTTATACTCGAGAGGACCACGCGTCGACAGCGGGCTACCCCTTTTCTTCCTGTGTCTCTCCACGAGCCGTGTTGACGGTGGATTGTAGGAGCGTAGATATCTGGATGCCAGTTATTGAATTCAGGAAACGATAGAAACATTTTATTACAAAACACACATGTACTATAATTAAAGTAAATCGTATTCCTCTCGGGCAGGAGTACTGATAATGATCGAACTTGCGCCCCACTTCGCGCAGACCAATTACACGGAGGGTAGTCGGGTCACACACTGCCCAAATGATACAGGGTAATTCTGGAGCAACGCCCGTCAAGGAGATGCGCTGGTACCCCGTGGCGAGGACAGACCTTCGCATTGCCTCACCCGATTTTTATGGTTTTTTTTCCGGAAAAAGGTACGAATCCTGGGCCGAACGTAGAGAATTGAAGTCGACCCTCCGCAGTCGAGAGTGAATTATCCATTACAGCGTATTAAGAAACCCTTTTCTTCATCGTATCGAAAGGGAAGTGACGCCAATGGATTCCTTATGATTTTCTGACGAAAATCATACCAAATGTCATGCAAATCGGACTACTTTGACACAAGCTATTTGTATTCCCTATGTAAAAGTTGTCCGATTTACACGACATTTGTAATGATTTTAATCGGAAAACCCCATGGAATCCATCGGCGACACTTCCATATCCATACGATAGGGAATAACGAATTGTTTTATTTCTTAAAAAGGTAGGTACAGGCTGATCTGGTGCTGCGCCCGTCACCCCGTCGCGAGGACAACACCCCGCAGTGCCCATAGAATTTTATGGTTATTTTCGGAAAAAGGTACGAATCCTGGGCCGAACGTAGCGAATTGAAGTCGACCCTCCGCAGTCGAGGGTGAATTATCCATTACAGCGTATTAAGAAACCCTTTTCTTCATCGTATCGAAAGGGAAGTGACACCAATGGATTCTTTATGTTTTTCTGATGACAATCATACCAAATGTCATACAAATCGCACTACTTTGACACAAGCTATTTGTATTCCTTATGTAAGAGTTGTCCGATTGACACGACACTTGGCATGATTTTCATCGGAAATCCCCATGGAATCCATCCGCGACACTTCCATATCCATACGATAAAGAATAAAGAATTATTTTATTTCCTAACCAGATACAGGGTAATTGCAGAACAACACCGGTCAAAGAGATGCGGCGGCCTGGTTCGCCCGTGGCGAGGACAGCCCTTCGCTGTGCCTCACCCGATTTTTATGGCTTTTTCCGGAAAAAGGTACGAATCCTGGGCCGGACGTAGCGAATTGAGGTCGAGCCCCCGCAGTCGAGGGTGAAATATCCATTTGAGCGTATTAAGAAATTCTTTTCTTCGTCGTATCGAAAGGGAAGTGGTGCCAATGGATTCCTTATGTTTTTCCGATGAAGATCATACCAAATTAAATCGGACTATTTTTAACCAAGTCAAGTCAGCTTGAAATGATATAAATCGATATTCCATGGAATTTCCTTCATTATAGTCGGAATTACGTCGTTCTTGGTGTCAGTTTTATCGGCGAAACAGAAGAAATCGATGGGTATCGGTTTCGCAAAGATCTGATGAGAAATGCGCGAGTCGAAGATTTCTCACTTCTTAATAGGCACTCGAACCCCTTCGCGGGTGGAAAGCTATAAAATTCGGTCAGGCACTGCGAGGGGTTGTCCTCGCCACGGGGTACCAGGCCGCCGCATCTCCTTGACGGGCGTTGCTCGTTAATTACCCTGTATCTGGTTAGGAAATAAAATAATTCTTTATTCTTTATCGTATGGATATGGAAGTGTCGCGGATGGATTCCTTGGGGATTTCCGATGAAAATCATGCCAAATGTCGTGTAAATTGGACAACTTTTACATAGGGAATACAAATAGCTTGTGTCAAAGTAGTCCGATTTGCATGACATTTGGTATGATTTTCGTCAGAAAAACATAAGGAATCCACTAGCGTCACTTCCCTTTCGATACGACGAAGAAAAGAATTTCTTAATACGCTCAAATGGATATTTCACCCTCGACTGCGGAGGGTCGACTTCAATTCGCTACGTTCGGCCCAGGATTCGTACCTTTTTCCGGAAAAGAAGCGTATCTCCTTGACGGGCGTTGTTCCAGAATTACCCTGTATCATTTGGGCAGTGTGTGACCCGACTACCGTCCGTGTAATTGGTCTGCGCGAAGTGGGGCGCAAGTTCGATCATTATCAGTACTCATGCCCGAGAGGAATACGATTTACTTTAATTATAGTACATGTGTGTTTTGTAATAAAATGTTTCTATCGTCTCCTGAATTCAACAACTGGCATCCAGATATCTACGCTCCTACAATCCACCGTCAACACGGCTCGTGGAGAGACACAGGAAGAAAAGGGGTAGCCCGCTGTCGACGCGTGGTCCTCTCGAGTATAAACACGAGCTTCAATATCAGAACAAAAGCAAGCGTTAACGTATTCCGTGCGAGAGAAGGTGGGCATTGCTGTGAAGAGGCCCTTTTCAAGAGAGCAGCCGTTGGTGAGGAATGCAAATCCGAATGGTTCTGATACAATCTGCTCCCTATGATTAAAATTTAGTCTAGCAACTTTCACTCCTCCAAACCTAACCAATCGAACTTGCATCCCTCCCAAAAGAACCGGCCATCCGAGCGTAGAAGCAAGTGCGAAATAAAAGTAACGGTGCGCTTCTCGATACCGCAGATGTACCTACCTAAGTAGCATTTCTGACGGAAAAAAATTGTCCAGCCTTTGGGCCTGGCGTAGACCTTTGGCAGGTAGGTATCTATTTCAACAGGCAGTGCCCCCCGTGGAGCCAGTAAGACCGTCCCCGGTCCGTGCTATACCAGACAGTTTTCTTCCAGTGAAAATCAGTAAATTTGCAAGCGCAATATCTTAAAAACCAGTGAAAATAAAGTGTATACATTAAAGCTTATTGAATTTGTCTTGGAACGCACTATCAACTCAGGTGTTCAAAAAAAATAGTTCCATTTGAATAACCGAACTTGACCATCGTATCTTTTAAAATAATAATCGATAAAAAAATTCGTTCGCGCTAATTAATTGGCCCCCTCGAACCATGCAATTCCCTATTTTTTTTATATTTTTATCTCCTATAGTTTAGGAGAAAACCGGCTGTCCAGTCTTAGGTGGGACACCCTGTATATAAAATGATTAAGCAGACATACCCAAAGAATATAATAAAACTAATACATTCGTATATGGTGGAAAGAAACTTCAAAGTAGTGTATAACAGTGCTAGCTCAGGTTTAAAGCAGATTAAAGCAGGAGTGCCTCAAGGATCGGTACTGGGACCACAATTATTTAAAATATATTTAAACGATATTCCAGAATTTGACAGAACTAAACTAGCACTTTTTGCTGATGACACAGCCATATATACTCATTCATTTAATGCAATAGTAGCAGCAAAACAAATTCAAACACATATATACATATTAGAAAAATATTATGATAAATGGAAAATAAATATTAACCCGGATAAGACAGAAATTATAGTATTCAGTAAAAAGATAAAGGATAGTAAAATATTTACACCAATAACAGTATACAATAAAAAAATAGTGCCAACGAATAGTGTAAAATATCTTGGGGTCCATTTAGATTCTAGGCTAACTTACAGACATCATATCAAACAAGCACTCAGGAAAGCGTATTCAGTATTAAAGAAAATATACTCTCTCATGGTAAAAAACTCACCAGTACAAACAAAGAATAAAAGATTAATATACACATTCATACTGAGACCTGTGGTATTGTATGCAGCACCAGTATAGTGTGCAGCGGCACCCACGAATATAAAACCTCTTCAGGTATTTCAAAACAAGTGCCTTAGATTGGCATTTAACAGAGATAGATATGAAAGAATAAGTAACTGAGTATATTAGGGAAATATCACAAGCGTTCTATACAAATAAAATAAAAAATGACAATAAAATACTTGATAATGTAGTTAGTATAAGACATGACGATAAGCCATTTAGAATAAAACCTAGGTTACCGTACCAAAGACTGCCTATTTTCTACCAAAGTAATACATAAGAAAAATATTTATAAGTAAACAAAAGTATATGTATACAAAAAACTTATTACAATTATAAGTGTGAAAGAATTATATAGACTGAGGATATGAATGAGAAGAGTGGTAGGATAAAATGTGTGGATGAGTGTGTGTGTGTGTGTGCGTGTGTGCGCACGCGCGTGTGTGTGTAAGTATGGGTAAATGAGAACACAAGTGTGTGACTTACTATTGTTAGTACAAAGTCGTAAATAAGTTAATATAAGCTAATATAATACAAAATGTAAACGTGCAATACAAACTGCGTATTGTCATCTTCAACTACCAAAAACAGGTTTTTTATGTTATGTTTAAGGATATGTTATAACTCATGCAATTTCGACATCACTCTGTGATAAATATAATAACAAAGGGACGTAATTTAATCTATGTTAAGGGAAAATGAAGGATAGAGCCATATAGGAGGCAGGGACCTTCATACATCAAACGGATATGAGGAAGGAATGTATATCTGCAAATGTTATGTGGTTATGCATGTAAAATATATAGAAACTGTTAATAAATTGTTACGAAAGTTCCCGTCTGATCACTGCAGTTAAGAGACACTAGGCGCGGTTAGTACTTGGATGGGTGACCGCTTGGGAATACCGCGTGTTGTTGGTAAATTTTTTTTTGTTGACAGCCTGTTTTGTATTCACCAACGTTCCAAACATTTTGGAGCCGATGAAAAAACCTTAGCTATCGCCGTCTATACATATATCTTAATATATGCAGCCATATGTCTTAATATATAAAGCAGAAAGCTTCTATATGTTTATGTGTTCGTCTGTCGCCTAAAAACTTTGAACCGATAAACCCTGGGATCACGAAATGTGCCTCAGCTCATTATGCCTGATTTTTAAAATTTTTTAAAATTTATTAAAAAAATACAATGAGAATGTGTCACATTGGTCAGTGTAGTGAATAACCTACTTCTTATACTATTTTTGATAGATTGCCAAATCGCTTCGACGACGCTCACAACCTGTATAGCTTGTTTCATAAGATACTTGTAAAATAGTTTAAATTCTCTGCGGTTTCCCGATTGGGTCGGGTACAGGTAACATGTTCAGGAACTACCCAGATAGCACCAAAACGTTTTAAAAACGTTTTAAAAACGTCCAGGTCAGACGTTCAGGACGTCTTCAAAACGTCCAGAAAAGGTCCTGAAAACTTCCATTTTAACAAAATAGTACGTTTTTAGGACGTTTTTAAAACGCTTTCAGGACGTTTTCTGGACGTTTTTAAAACGTTTTCAGGACCTTTTCTGGACGTTTTTAGGACGTTTTTAAATCGTTTTTAAAACGTCTGCAGGACCTTTTCTGGACGTTTTTAAAACGTTTTCAGTACGTTTTCAGTACCTTTTCTGGACGTTTTTAAAACGTTTTGGTTAGGTTTGAAATAGTAGTTTTTAGGACGTTCGTCGGTACTGGTTCGATTGAATACAATTTTAACCCTTGGGCGGGCGCTCCAGTCAGAGTTACATGATCAGGCGCGTGGTGAACTCAGTTCACCAGTTGAAAATAATCATTTTAGTCCCCTTATATATAAACTATACACTTCAGAAACGGTTTTTCTGTCGATAATAGTAACTTTTGATTAAATGTGATGGGAAAATAATAGCAATGTACCCAAGAATACAGTAAATGTATTTAATAACACAAGAATCTGAAAGTTCACACAGAACTCGCTCATACTCTTGTTGTGCCCGAGCCGACATCTGAGCGTGTCGACACCGCGCACATACCGATTGCCACAATCGAGCGGCCGAAATCCGGCACAACCGCGTAAGGGATCTCGGAAGCGCGGAAAGACCATCAGCAGATGGCGAAACACCGAGAAACCAGGCCGAAGGCGGAGACCCCGATGGTCCCCGCTTCGTCCCGACGATAATATAATAACGTCGTACGAGCAATGCGAGCTCAGACTTGATAACGCTTTGTTACGGGAACACCACCCGATTTTCGAGACTCATGCCAACTTGGCACAGTGTCATTGTCACCCAGATCGGGATAGAATAAACTTGTTAAAACCTTACGGTGAGTTCCAACTCTTCGACCTGCAACGATCTCCTACCTCCGGGTTCTAAACCGAATCCTCCCGTCCCGGCATAATCACCCGAACCTTCGGAGCCCGTGGACGACGATAGTGAAGGACGCCCAGGAGCACCCGAGATTCGTACCCAGAATCTCGACCCCCGGCGTCACGGCACAACAATTGGTGGCAGCGGTGGGATCCTGCTAACGTAAGGACCAAGCCTGATCAACGGTGACAACAGGACTCAGCAGAGACAACGACCCCTTAATCACAGGGACAGTCACTCCGCAGTACCGACGGACGTCAGCAGAGGACGCCGCCAGGATAGTCTACTTCTCATAATCGACGAGCGATGCATCACCTGATATACATACTGTAAGTGCGAAATATCACTGTCAGCAACTTCAGACCGCACGCCGCAATTCCCATGCGCCGAGCAAAATCGTTAGATAAAGACATCGAGCGTAATTTAGAATTAGCCGAGCGAAAGGAACTTCTTTCGCCTAGAGCAATTCGCCGAAGTGCTCCCCGTAGATTCTTTAAAGTCCGTACAAAACGGCTCCCCGGCGAAACAATCTTCGACGCAACATTCGAAGCCTTTCGCGAAATCGGAGAGCGTACGCGACTTGCTCTAGACGTCGGAACTAGCGAAGAACGTTGCGTCTCGACTAGATTACCGATTACGTCCAGACACCTAATCGCTAGGAGGCTATACCCGTTCAACGAGTTAGATTATAGCTTAATCCCGAGCGAAGGAATAGCGAACATGTCGTCCCCTATCACAGCATCCGCGGGCGGAAATGTAGAACCGAGTATCGCGGACCGACTAGCGAACGTGGAGAAGCTTCTCACGGGACTAACCACTACTCTAGCCCAAGTAATGGACGGAATGTTAGGTATAAACGACAGGTTAGGAGCACTAGAGGCAAGGGAAGGTCCGCTACGGGACTCGATAGATAGAGAAATAAGTAGACTAAGGGAAACGATGAACTCGACACACGTCACGCCCGGCCCCTCAGGCAGGACCACGGTCCATTTCGACGATTTTCGCAATCCGGAGGAGGAACCGAGGCGCACTAGTCGATTCGTTCTCGCCAACCTCGAGATAAACGACCTAACCTACGCACCGAACGTAGCAGGCACTCGAGAAATATTCCATACCATAAAAACCCTACCCCTGTTCAACGGGAAGGACCCCAAAGAATTACCTGGCTTCCTGACCGCCTGCAAGTATGTATACCACACATACCAAACAGCGGAAGAAAAAGCCCAGATTCTACGAGGGATAATCGCGTTACGGGTCGGAGGCGACGCCCTAGACGAAGTACAGACGCGCCACATATCATCCATGCAGGACTTAGAGGACGTGTTAACTTCAGTATACAAACCTCCCCGGACAGCCTCAACTGTACAAAGGGAATTGTTATATAGTAGGCAGGGCCCCAATGAAAGCGCGCACCAATACGGAAATCGTGTATCAAAATTATTAAGGGAACTAATAGCGACCGGAATCGACGACAAGGACAGTCTGATAGAGAAAAACGCAACCGTGAAAGTATTAAAAAAACAGACATTGACTATATTCGAGGACGGACTTCGCGATGACCTAAAGGTCTTGGTAAAGTCACAAAGACCCGCCGACTTACAGGAAGCAATCACGATAGCCATAGACGAAGAGCGGTCAAGTACAAAACGACCAGCGACGCGCGGAACAAACCCCTCCACGCAAAATAACAATAAGACAGCATCGTGCTACTGCGACAATTGTAAACGACCAGGGCACGACACTAAAGAGTGTTGGAAAAACAAAGATAGGGAGAAGCAAAATGGGAAAAAAAATTTTCCGGAAAGCAACCGTCAAGTGCGAACAATAACGGGCAAGGGAAAAAACGAGAAAACGACAGGGCGTAAACCAGAGAGTGATCGACCAGCCTCTAAAGAAAGACACCAGCCGCGACACAGAAGCTGACAGCACAAATTCCGCACAGAGCAGCCGTGATAGCTCCGAATCACCGGACCGCGACCCAGTTACTCAAAAAACTGCGAAAACCTACCGCGTGGTTAAAATAGGATCCCTCTCCAAAGATGGACATACCTCGGATAGGATAGAAGTAGAAATAAAAAATAGCAAGAACAAACAAACCGTAATGCTAATAGATAACGGGGCGGAAGTATCCTTAATCGCTAAGAGAGCCCTTCCGGACAACATCGAAGTAAAAAAGTCCGACGTTATGCTAGTTTCATTCTCAGGGGAAAAACAGGAACATTAGGAAAAATAGATGCCACATTTAGAATAAATGGGAAAAGGGTAGTACATCCATTATACATAGTAGAAGGAAACACTTTAGCAAACGCGGACGGGATACTAGGAATAGATTTTCTTAAAGATAACGGAGTAACCATTAGTTACCCCAAGCAAAGCGTACTAGTAAACGGAAAACCATGGAAAACGTTAAATAGAAGCATGGAAATAACGATACCCGCACGCACACAACAACTGATAATGGTCCCTACAGATAGCATTCGGGACGGAATAATAGAGAAACAACGGTTAGCCGAAGGCATATACTTAGGAGAGGGGCTGACGAGACCCAAAGAAGGAAAATGCGTGGCCTGTATTATAAATACAACCACGAAAACGAAAACAGTGATCGTGCCGCGAATTCAATTAAGTGAAATACCGGGTAACGAAATAATTCACTGCAACGATAGCGCCGCAGCTGTTCGAGCGTTGACCGCAAAAGAATCGCTGACAACGCGCATCGCCCGAGTTTTAGAATACGTAGACCGCAAGCATATGAATAAAGAAGAAAAGGCAGCTATGGAGGAAATATGCAGGGAATATCATGACACGTTTCATTTACCGAGAGACAAATTATCAATGGCCACAGTATCCGACCACCGAGTCCGTGTAAAAAGCGACACGACACCCTGTAATATCAAGCCCTATGGATTACCCGAAATTCATAAGCAAGAAGTACGGAAACAGGTGGAAAAAATGCTAGAGGACGGCATCATCCGACATAGCGCCAGCCCATGGAACGCACCCTTATTAGTAGTACCTAAAAAAACTGACAACGAGGGAAATAGAAAATACCGCGTAGTAGTCGACTATAGGAAACTCAATGAAGTCACCATAGGCGACTCATTCCCACTACCCAATATCACGGACATACTAGATCAATTGGGAAAAGCGCAGTACTTTACCACCCTCGATTTGGCATCTGGATACCATCAGATTCCTATGGACGAACGCGATAAGTGCAAGATAGCATTTTCGACTCCTCAAGGGCATTTCGAATTCAATCGCATGCCGTTTGGACTGAAAAATGCACCGGCGACATTCCAGCGAGCAATGAACGCTGCGCTTATCGGGTTACAGGGGATAGACTGTTTCGTTTACCTTGACGATATTGTCATCTACGGAGCCAGTTTGAAGGAACATAACACACGACTGAGGAAAATTCTAGACACTCTCCGAAAAAACAACCTAAAACTACAACCAGAAAAATGTGCGTTTTTACGAAAGGAAGTAGGATTTTTGGGACACATAATTACCCCTGAAGGGATCAAACCGGACCCCGAAAAAACCAGAGCGGTGAAAGAATTCCCTATTCCAACCAAACTAAAAGAACTACAAGCATTCTTGGGGTTAGCAGGGTACTACCGCAGATTCATCCCAGAATATTCGAAAATAGCTAAACCCCTATCCAGCATCACGAGCAGCAAGGTCGAGTTCATCTGGACAGCCGAGCAGCAAAACGCTTTCGACACATTAAAAGAGGCACTGACTACGGCACCCCTATTAATTTATCCAGATTTTACGAAGGAATTCGTAGTAACAACCGACGCATCGGATGTAGTAATAGGAGCGATATTGTCACAAGGGAAAATAGGGGAGGACAAACCAATCGCATACGCGAGCCGAGTACTAAACAAGGCCGAAAGAGACTATAGTACAACGGAAAAGGAACTGCTAGCTATCGTCTGGGCAGTTAAACACTTTCGACCGTACGTCTACGGTACCCCATTCAAAGTAGTTACAGACCACAAAGCACTTACATGGCTATTTAGGGTACAGGACCCAGGATCCAGATTAATAAGATGGAGAATTCTATTAGCCGAGTACGACTACGAAATCGTACATAAGTAGGAAAGAAAACTAGGGCACCAATGGAGATCACCGATACACCACGGGCCCCCTTTGAAAAAGTAGCGCTAGACATAGTAGGGGTCCTGCCAGAGAGCAGTCAAGGGAAGATCTACATATTAACCTTCCAGGACCTCCTCACGAAGTTTAGCAAGGCGATTCCCCTGCCAAATCAGGAAGCAGCTACAGTAGCGGAAGCAGTGGTCGAGAAAATTATCTGCGAATACGGCGCACCCGAAAAGATTCTAACAGATCAAGGCAGAAATTTTCTAAGTGAAATGTTTAAAAACATATGCAAACTTTTCCGAATCACGAAAATACGGACAACCGCGTACCATCCAGAGTCTAACGGAGCATTAGAAAGATCGCATAAAACCCTAGTAGAATATTTGCGACACTACATAGATAATGACCAGCCCGACTGGGACAAATGGCTACCCTACGCGATGTTTACATATAATACAACCCCACATACGACAACAGGGTTTACGCCATACGAACTAGTCTATGGAGAGACAGCGTCAATACCGACCGCACTAAAAAATTCGCCTAAACAAACATATAATTACGAAGATTACGCGCAGCAAACAAGAGAATGTATCAGGATACATGACAGGACGAACTCAGGCCATAAAACGTGTATAATGAGCAAAACTCGCGATCACCCTAATATATATAGCAGGCGCGAATCAATCAAATTAGGCGGGGATAGAATCCACTTTACGCACCTCGGGGAACTACACATGGTAACCGATTCGTGGAAGATCGTGACCCACCTAAAAATGGACACCCTCTTCGAAAGAAATCGGCAAGTAGCTTCTTATATAAACCAGTTACAACGGCGTTGTGAGAACGAAATCGCGATCCAACCGACATGTGGGAACACCTGAACCCGCTACTCAGAAGGGCGGAAAAGCTGTATAGATGAGTAGACCAAGTATCAGAGATGCCCATTTACGTACCGAATAGACGACGGGGGCTAATCAACGGATCAGGGACCTTAGCGAAAACCATATTCGGGACTATGGACGCGGACGACGCCGAACAAATTAACAACCATCTATCACAATTGGACGGAACACAAAATACTTTAATGGCTGCCATGAAAAAGCAGGTCCAAATAACAAATAACACGCTGCATCACTTACATGACGCGGAGAGAACGATGCAGCGTAACGAGGAAATACTAGCGAAACAGACGAGACTATTACGTACGCAAATTGAGACGACTATATTACAACAAACGCGAAGAGCTGACTTAGTAGATCATTTTATTACATTGAATGCCCTACTGACCGACCTGACTCAGGACGTAGACGATGTGTTGCAATATTACACCGGCCTCAAAGGAGCCTCAAATCATCAGCACAAACGTACTGTCGAGCGCGCAGGTCACTAGGTTACTACAAACCGCGGTACAGCATCTCCCGAATGGACTCGCGTTCCCGATAGCACCCAGCTTAGAAAATACTAACGTGATCGAGAAATTATCATCGGTTACCGCGTATTTCGATAGGACTACGTTGATCGCAGTAATAACCGTCCCCCTCATTTCCTCGCAAACATTCACAGTGATCGAGGCAACGCCAGCCCCAATCCATGTTCACGGGAACTTATATGCGGTGTTAATTATAAGAACGCCGATACTCGTCATTGACGCAAGCAGTAATCAATATATGCTTACCGAGCAAGACGAGCTAAGGGGATGCAAGCAAGTAGCCGCGCAATATTACTGTGAACAACCGATGCTAGCACACAACGTGAACAACGATCTCGAGTGCGAAGCAAGCCTATGGCTGCAACCCGCGGATAAGTCCCCCAGGAATTGCGAGATAAAGTACATTGCGGCAAACCACACAATGTGGATAGGTACCTCTCACGCAGACACATGGATTTTTGCGACGCACCAGCCCGAGACACTGACTATACAGTGTGACGAACGACAGCCTGAGCACGTCGATATAGATAGGACAGGGATTCTCAAAATTACGGGAAATTGTAATATCCGAAGTAGGGACGTAGTTCTAAAAAAGCGGCGAACAACGTATAGTCAAGATTTCAAAGTGCCAACGGCACCACGCTACGACATAATAGCAGCGTTAAATGCGACACAAAGGGGCGAACCAGCGCAACCCCTCTCGCGGTTTCAGCTAGACAAGCTTCTGAAAAATCCATCTGAATTTTCAGCACTGTACGACCAACTTAACCAAGTAGAAAATAATTTAGAGAATAACAACTCGCAACCAGGGCTAGCGACCTGGCAAATTGTACATCCAACGACAGCAACTATTGTACTAGTAGTACTTAGCGTATTAGTCATATATTTGTTAACACGCGACTATCAACTGCGCCATAAAATACAAATCCCTACACCACCAAAAGCGACAAAGTCCAGAGGACCAACCGAGGACAGCGAATACACCGAAGCCTTGACGATATAGGGTCCCGGGAAATTTTGTAAGCGTTAGGGAAAATTTCCCTAAGCACCCTTCCCATAAGGGGGGGGGGGGGGGGGGATGTTGTGCCCGAGCCGACATCTGAGCGTGTCGACACCGCGCACATACCGATTGCCACAATCGAGCGGCCGAAATCCGGCACAACCGCGTAAGGGATCTCGGAAGCGCGGAAAGACCATCAGCAGATGGCGAAACACCGAGAAACCAGGCCGAAGGCGGAGACCCCGATGGTCCCCGCTTCGTCCCGACGATAATATAATAACGTCGTACGAGCAATGCGAGCTCAGACTTGATAACGCTTTGTTACGGGAACACCACCCGATTTTCGAGACTCATGCCAACTTGGCACAGGGATAGAATAAACTTGTTAAAACCTTACGGTGAGTTCCAACTCTTCGACCTGCAACGATCTCCTACCTCCGGATTCTAAACCGAATCCTCCCGTCCCGGCATAATCACCCGAACCTTCGGAGCCCGTGGACGACGATAGTGAAGGACGCCCAGGAGCACCCGAGATTCGTACCCAGAATCTCGACCCCCGGCGTCACGGCACAACACTCTTTTTCTTTCGTAAATTTTGCCCTGTAAAATAGTATATTGTAAAAAACAATCCATTTATATATAATTGAGTATAAACGAATAAGAAAGGCAGTGAAATTCAGTTTTCAAAAACATTTTGAAGTCACTTACATGGCGGGACAGTGTGACTTGCGTACTTTCAACAGTGAAAACAACAGGCACTAGCTCGGTTAAACAACTGAAACTCAACTGGCACACGCATCACGCGATTCTTGAAACATACGATGAGCGTGTTGAGGGAATGTTTATCTTCCCGAGACGGAAACAAAGAAATACGCGGATTGGTGAACTGAGTTCACCGGCGCGCCCGCTCGAGGGTTAAGGAAATGGTTTTCAAAATAATATCACACTCGATAACAATGTATTTCGTTGACTTAATTTCAATTAAATTTATTTTTAGTATTATTATGTATACAGGATATAGGTATGCAGAATATATATGCAGTTACAATAGATGCATGAAAATGTGAGTACAAGGGCGATTGTACAGAATATACCACTTAAAATAGATATGAAATATGTAGAACATGTAGGTAGTACACATAGATTATACAAATTATACAAAATATAGGTACAGTGTATGCAAAATATCTGCACTTACAATAGATGTTTATAATATTGTTGAAAGATCTCAAAATATTGAGGAAAATGTTTTCGCTGCATTATTCACAATTGAAAATGCTATTGATTTACAATACACTAAAAGACTAGCACAAAGCAAAATTACAATTTTGTCATATGTATAATAAAGAGTAATATTTCGAGCATAAAATGTGTCTTATAATTATTTTTGTATATGTAGGTATACATGTAGTACAAACAATTGATCTTTAACACTGGAATTTGTCCAACTTTACAGCTTCACAAGTTGAAAAATTAACAGTATTACAAAGCCTCTATAAGTCGAAAACTCGATAAGCCGAAACTTCTATAATTCGAAGATTTAATTTCAGTAATAATAGTACATCTATAGTATATAGTTAAACATAATAATACTGATCGGGCGCAAATACCGCAGTAATATATAAGTTCTATCCTAAATGTGGCAAAGAGCACCTAGTCTTATTGCCGCTTGGGTATAGTTGCAGAATTGCTGTTGCTGCTCGTACGTCCCTCACAATCATGGCTTGGGGGAAGCGTTTCCTCCACTCATCTTCCTTCAGACGGGATTGCTTATACTGCGGGCATCCATCTAAGGAGATGCTTCAAACTCTCCAGCCTTTCCATGTTACAGAGTTGGGGGGCATAACTCTGTAGTATCCTTTATGCTCATTATGTTGTTGCCTCAACAATAACTCTGTAGTATCCTTTATGCTCATTATGTTGTTGCCTCAACAATAACTCTGTAGTATCCTTTATGCTCATTATGTTGTTGCCCTTTCCATTACAAATCCTAGAGTCCCGTGTCTTGCAGATAATCTTATTTGCGCGATTATCCTACGAACAATTAAATAAACACATGTGTAAAGACGTATATATACTTATATAAAGACTCCCTGTAATGTGTCATGCATACATTTGTAAGAATAGGTGTAGTAATTCCTACGTGTTCCGGAGCCCCGGAAAAAGAGAGTCACAGGGCGTCGGGGATCGAACTAGAGCTGCCCGCGTGCTGACCAATCGCGTTTGCCACCACGGCTACGCCGACTCTCCTTGGTCTCTTACAAGGGAACATCCCGAACCGGGAAATTCAAAAACTTCTGAAACTTAGTCAATCTGTAGGGAATTTCCTCCTGATTACAACGCAATTTTTGTATGCTGCCGAAATTCAGCATATTTTCCGCTTTTGTGTTATAACTCGTGAACTGTAAAATAATTTTGACGTAGAACTACGTCTTTCCCCGCACTATATAGGTATGCAGCGGCTATGGGGGCCCAAATTGTGTTAAGCGTTGTATTTAAAGTAAATAAGAATTTTGTTATAGCGTTTGTTAACAGTTCGTGTAATAATTTGCAAAATGACAAAAAAAAAACGTAGTTCTACGTGAAATATGCAGCATAATACATTTATGCTTGAGAGATTCTTTACCAAATGATAGATCTAATTAAAAGAAGTAACTTTTGTCTTGAAACTGTTTTTCTATCTCTTACAGTTCGCGAGTTGTAACACAAAATCGGAAAATAGCCGAATTTTCAGGGGTTAATTTCACCCGCTTCCCGTGAATTTGAGCAGCAAACAAAAATTGCGTTGTAGCCAGGAGGAAATCCCCCCCCCTTTTTTTTAGAGAGGGGAAAAATGCATTTATGCATACTCCGACATAATATACGTCGGGGTTATGCGGGACTCCCCGGGATTTCACTGGATGCTTTGGCCAACTCGTTGATGCTGGCTCGCATTTCTTTATCATAGCGGTGACCATTTTTGCCGCAATCGGTGGCCAGGAGCAGACTTCGCCGTCAAGCCATGATGACGGCACAGCTTCGGGGCATCCGTCCTCCAAAAATTTGATGACCGACCACGAACGGCTCATACTAGAAATTAAGTAGTAATTTTTTTACAACGCCTAGACACATTAAGTGCATATATTTAAGAGGAAATGAATCTATCATGTGAATTCTCGGTATTTTTTTAAAAAATTGATACGCCTGGTAATGAGTGTGTTTTAGCTTGGATCTAGAATCACGGTCTGTTCGTAAACGGATTATGCGAATTATATACGAAAAATATATCCTGTTATCTGTGCAATTTCCTTCAGTAGAACATTTACTACAGGAATCATACACATTGTCACCTTTAATGTATTTGATGTATGATTTTGCATGGGCACTCAAATAAAAGATTTTATTTTTACACGATACAACTGCCCATCAATTGAGATTGTATTATTAATCGACACACACAGTGGGAGAAAATCGGTAGGTGCCGCAGCGGCCAAAAATCTATAACTTTTGAACGGATGAAGATAAAGTAATAATTCTTTTTTCTTTAATGAAGTTGATGTGTCCCTCATCAGTTAGATAATATTAGGTTACTTATGTTAACCCTCGGTTGTCACACTGACCAAATTTTGACTTTAAGGTAGTATAATACAGTGTGTCCGCGGGAAAGCTAAACAGCCGGCTTCCTCCTAAACTATTGGAGATAAAAATATAAAAAAAATAGGGAATTGCATGGTTCGAGGGGGCAAATTAATTAGCACGAACGAATTTTCTTATCGATTATTATTTTAAAAGATACGATGGTCAAGTTCGGTTTTTCAAATGGAACTATTTTTTTTGAACACCTGAGTTGATAGTGCGTTCCAAGACAAATTCAATAAGCTTTAATGTATACACTTTATTTTCACTGGTTTTTAAGATATTGCGCTTGCAAATTTACTGATTTTCACTGGAAGAAAACTGTCTGGTATAGCACGGACCGGGGACGGTCTTACTGGTTCCACGGGTGACACTGCCTTTTGAAATAGATACCTACCTGCCAAAGGTCTACGCCAGGCCCAAAGGCTGGACAATTTTTTTCCGTCAGAAATGCTACTTAAGTAGGTACATCTGCGGTATATTTATTTCGCACTTGCTTCTACGCTCGGATGGCCGGTTCTTTTGGGAGGGATGCAAGTTCGATTGGTTAGGTTAGGAGGAGTGAAAGTTGCTAGACTAAATTTCAATCATAGGGAGCAGATTGTATCAGAACCATTCGGATTTGCATTCCTCACAAACGGCTGCTCTCTAGAAGAGGCCCTCTTCACAGCAATGCCCACCTTCTCTCGCACGGAATACGTTAACGCCTGCTTTTCTTCTGATATTGAAGCTCGTGTTTATACTCGAGAGGACCACGCGTCGACAGCGGGCTACCCCTTTTCTTCCTGTGTCTCTCCACGAGCCGTGCTGACGGTGGATTGTAGGAGCGTAGATATCTGGATGCCAGTTATTGAATTCAGGAGACGTTAGAAACATTTTATTACAAAACACACATGTACTATAATTAAAGTAAATCGTATTCCTCTCGGGCAGGAGTACTGATAATGATCGAACTTGCGCCCCACTTCGCGCAGACCAATTACACGGAGAGTAGTCGGGTCACACACTGCCCAAATGATACAGGGTAATTCTGGAGCAACGCCCGTCAAGGAGATGCGCTGGCACCCCGTGGCGAGGACAGACCTTCGCTGTGCCTCACCCGATTTTTATGGCTTTTTTCCAGAAAAAGGTACGAATCCTGGGTCGAACGTAGCGAATTGAAGTCGACCCTCCGCAGTCGAGGGTGAATTATCCATTACAGCGTATTAAGAAACCCTTTTCTTCATCGTATCGAAAGGGAAGTGACGCCAATGGATTCCTTATGTTTTTCTGATGAAAATCATACCAAATGTCATGCAAATCGGACTACTTTGACACAAGCTATTTGTATTCCCTATGTAAAAGTTGTCCGATTTACACGACATTTGTAATGATTTTCATCGGATAACCCCAAGGAATCCATCGGCGACACTTCCATATCCATACGATAAGGAATAACGAATTGTTTTATTTCATAAAAAGGTAGGTACAGGCCGATTCTGGTGCTGCGCCCGTCACCCCGTGGCGAGCACAACACCCCGCAGTGCCCATAGAATTTTATGGCTCTTTTCGGAAAAAGGTACGAATCCTGGGCCGAACGTAACGAATTGAAGTCGACCCTCCGCAGTCGAGGGTGAATTATCCATTTGAGCGTATTAAGAAACCCCTTTCTTCATCGTATCGAAAGGGAAGTGACGCCAATGGATTCCTTATGTTTTTCTGACGAAAATCATACCAAATGTCATGCAAATCGGACTACTTTGACACAAGCAATTTGTATTCCTTATGTAAGAGTTGTCCGATTTCCACGACACTTGGCATGATTTTCATCGGAAATCCCCAAGGAATCTATCTGCGACACTTCCATATCCATACGATAAAAAATAAAGAATTATTTTATTTCCTAACCAGATACAGGGTAATTATGGAGCAACGCCCGTCAAGGAGATGCGGCGGCCTGGTGCCCCGTGGCGAGGACAGTCCTTCGCTGTGCCTCACCCGATTTTTATGGCTTTTTCCGGAAAAAGGTACGAATCCTGGGCCGAACGTAGCGAATTGAGGTCGAGCCCCCGCAGTCGAGGGTGAAATATCCATTTGAGCGTATTAAGAAATTCTTTGCTTCGTCGTATCGAAAGGGAAGTGGTGCCAATGGATTCCTTATGTTTTTCTGACGAAAATCATACCAAATGTCATGCAAATCGGACTACTTTGACACAAGCTATTTGTATTCCTTATGTAAAAATAGTCCGATTTTCATGATGTTTGGCATGATTTTAATCGGGAGAACGCCCGGAATCCATTGGCGTCACTTCCCCTTCGATACGATGAAGAAAAGAGTTTCTTAATACGCTCAAATGGATATTTCACCCTCGACAGCGGAGGGTCGACTTCAATTCGTTACGTTCGGCCCAGGATTCGTACCTTTTTCCGGAAAAAGCCATAAAAATCGGGTGAGGCACAGCGAAGGACTGTCCTCGCCACGGGGTACCAGGCCGCCGCATCTCCTTGACGGGCGTTGCTCCAGAATTACCCTGTATCATTTGGGCAGTGTGTGACCCGACTACCCTCCGTGTAATTGGTCTGCGCGAAGTGGAGCGCAAGTTCGATCATTATCAGTACTCCTGCCCGAGAGGAGTACGATTTACTTTAATTATAGTACATGTGTGTTTTGTAATAAAATGTTTCCATCGTCTCCTGAATTCAATAATTGGCATTCAGATATCTACGCTCCTACAATCCACCGTCAGCACGGCTCGTGGAGAGACACAGGAAGAAAAGGGGTAGCCCGCTGTCGACGCGTGGTCCTCTCGAGTATAAACACGAGCTTCAATATCAGAAGAAAAGCAAGCGTTAACGTATTCCGTGCGAGAGAAGGTGGGCATTGCTGTGAAGAGGGCCTCTTCAAGAGAGCAGCCGTTTGTGAGGAATGCAAATCCGAATGGTTCTGATACAATCTGCTCCCTATGATTGAAATTTAGTCTAGCAACTTTCACTCCTCCTAACCTAACCAATCGAACTTGCATCCCTCCCAAAAGAACCGGCCATCCGAGCGTAGAAGCAAGTGCGAAATAAATATACCGCAGATGTACCTACCTAAGTAGCATTTCTGACGGAAAAAAATTGTCCAGCCTTTGGGCCTGGCGTAGACCTTTGGCAGGTAGGTATCTATTTCAAAAGGCAGTGTCACCCGTGGAACCAGTAAGACCGTCCCCGGTCCGTGCTATACCAGACAGTTTTCTTCCAGTGAAAATCAGTAAATTTGCAAGCGCAATATCTTAAAAACCAGTGAAAATAAAGTGTATACATTAAAGCTTATTGAATTTGTCTTGGAACGCACTATCAACTCAGGTGTTCAAAAAAAATAGTTCCATTTGAAAAACCGAACTTGACCATCGTATCTTTTAAAATAATAATCGATAAGAAAATTCGTTCGTGCTAATTAATTTGCCCCCTCGAACCATGCAATTCCCTATTTTTTTTATATTTTTATCTCCAATAGTTTAGGAGGAAGCCGGCTGTTTAGCTTTCCCGCGGACACACTGTATATTTGAGGCATCGTTGAAAATGATACTACTGGTGCCATGTAATAGTAATTTTGTGTATCCTCTACAGGCAGAGACGCTACCCCAGTGATTTTTTAGCAATAAAATTTTCTGGAACTTGTTTCAAAATTTTTTTAAACACGAGGATGTTTTAAATATTAGTTTTCAACGGTGGGCATATATTCTATGTTCAAACTTTATCTCAAAACTTTTGCGACTTAATTTTTAACAGATGGTTTTTAAACAGCAGCTGATTGAATATCGAATCGACCCAGTGTGACAACAATGTTCGAAAAAATAGGTGTGATAACCGAGGGTTACGTAATACTCGATTACGTTAGCTAATACGATAATGTTACTTGCATTATTACTATTTAATATTCGAAAATATTCCTAATCACTTCTGGCCACTCTTCTTGAATATCCTTCCGTTTTCGTTGCAACCTTGATGATGATATTAAAGAATCCGATGATGAAAGTAACATAATACAGAAGAGATCTTGATTAATTCTCTGTCTTGATATTTTGCAAGTGTTGCTAAGTCTTAACCTTCGATATTCTTTGTAAAATCACACCTTATCAATTACCAAAGCTGTATACTTTTCTTTAAACTTCTAGATTATGTGTAAACGTTTAGAGACGGATATCATTCTTTGTACACTGGTCAGGGACACATGTGTAACGTACCGCTACGACCGCCATAAATTTTTCCTTTGTTTTTACACAAATTGTTAATTATGTTTACCTTATATCTAAGAGAGCGCGTTCGAGCAGCGCGCGAGTGAATCCAGTGACGCGCAACGCACGCGCATAACCGTCCTTTCAAACAAGCGAACTCAGTGCCGCGAGTGAATAGAGCGCGCGTGCGTAGACAGCACGATCAACCGGACGCTGAATAAACCGAGCGTAGTACGCGAATGGCGCGAACCGGATGTTAATTATAATTGGTGCGCGAGATCGCGCAGCTAGTGATTGGCGCGGGCCAAGTACCAACAAGAGGTATAAATACAGGCTCGCCAGCAGCAGAGAGCAGACTTGGTTCTGCCACCGAACCTAACAGATCGAGGCCGCTTTCACCAGCCCCTCAGTCTTGAACAGTCTAGAACAGTCTTTCTTAACTCAACGTCCTATTTCCAATCAATCCGAGGCCGCTTTAACTAGCCCCTCAACATCTTTCCGAGGCCGCTATAATTAGCCCCTCAACATCCTTCCGAGGCCGCTTTAATTAGCCCCTCAACATCCTTCCGAGGCCGCTTTAATTAGCCCCTCAACGTGGCGTGGGCCAGCTAATAGGCACCAGAAGTCATTACCAAATCCGAAGGAAGGAAGCCAAATTCAACTTCCATCTAGGGACGCCTTTTACCGGCTACCTGGCTACAATCTGAGATCGCTTACACTAGCACTCAGCTACCATCCTAGAAAGCGTGGGCAAGCTGATAGGCAACTGGAAGCCACAACAATACAGAGAGAAGGAATCCTCTCGATATCTCAACTCAACATTACTAAATCGACCTAGCGTCAATTCTTGTATTACACATTATACAGACTACGTGTCTAAGACTTTATGTTCAATTACGATTTAGAATCGTATCTTTAGAATAATTAACGCGATATTCCTTATAACCGACTTAGCGTCTAAAAAACCTATATAATACTCCTAATTACCGACTAAGCGTCGAAAACCCAAAACTGAGCGATATTCTTTAATACCGACCGATACGTCGTTACTAGATTACCATATAAGGAATTATATTAATTATCGACTGAGTGACCAAGGGTCAATAACCATTTATTTTTTAATAAACATTGTTATTTATTGCTAAAGAAGGACTCTCGTATCTTGAAATTCATTTCTTAATCGCACGCCACCCGAACCAATCCCACAAATTCACGGGTAAACCGCTCTACTCCTGAATCTCCTGTAAGAACGGCAACGTCTCGTTCGAGAACGTTACAGGTAGTTAATTTTGGTGACAGCGGTGGGATTTAATTTGCTTTGAAACCGCGAACTATATAACTGCTGGGAACTGTGTACATTTACTAAATTAACGCTTTTATTGTAACACATACATCACTTGAAACCGCTGTCGAATTTATGTTATAATTATATGGCCACATTATTTAAAATAAAAAAAGAGATTGGAACTTTTTTACTAATACTGGAAATATTGATTTACTGATATCATATTTTCAGAATGTGGAAGTTACAGCAATTATTTGCAATTATTGCTCTTATTATTATTCTTCCGACTATTGTATATAACATACAACAAGGAAAAGTCTCTAAATCAGTCAACAGTTGACTCCCTGATTTTTTTTTGTAATTCTTTACGGTCCTATGCAGAGATGGGCATTATTTAAATAAAAGAATATACTTCCGAATGGCCCCAGTGGCCAATCGACACGATGTTTGGGGTAGGGTGTGTGTACCCTAAATCTAAAATTTTATTTAGCTCCGGGTATTTATTAGTTTCCTTTGTTTATTCGAAGGCGTTTCATCTTGGGCTTCGAATAATTTTTCATCTTTCATTATATCTTTATCCTAAGGTCGTATTCAGATATATTGGCCGGTCGATTCGTTTTCGCGAACAGCGATCGAGGAGAAATCAGCCACCACAATCTGACGATCGTGGATTTGTCTGTTGGAGTTACGTGGCCACCCAAGGGTATGGTGGGGTAACGGGAATGCTGCGCGGCTCCGTCTGAACGTAGCCGTGTGGCTGTTATCACCAATACGAGATGAAGCTATCGAGAAAGAATCAATGTTCTGACCAATAAAGCTCCTGAATTTTTTCGGAGCTAAGGCACACCTATTCTGATGTGTGTATTTCTACGCTGCAGCTCGGTTTGGCCTATACACAACAGAAGCTTGGCGCTATCCCCACAACTTCTGGCTCACTCTTGTTCTGCGAAGGCAAGAGTGAGATGGAACGAGAGCGAGTCAGAAAACGTTGCGAACAGGAGCACCGAGGCAGCTAAGCGGTACCTATGGTGGGAGTATACGCGTTACGAAACTCACCGGCCAATATATCTGAATGTAAAGTCTCGTTAGCCGCTCGCTCAGGGTTGCCAGATCTTTGGCATTCAGCCGGAGTCTCGGGTTTTGAACCGTTGTCTCCGGCCTCAGGCAGGCACAATAAAAATCTCCGGCAGAATAGAGAGTATGTTGCAGCGTGCCATAAACAAAATAGAAATCTATTAAAATCTGTAACAAATTCTAATAACTATTCATAATACTTTTATTATTATTATTATTATTATTATTATTATTATTACTCGTTTATAAGAAGTCATTATTATAATGAATTTTAGATGCCTGTTTTTTCTTCGCCCCTTTTTTCTCATTTTCCCCACTCCAATCCTCCACGAAATTGAAATCTCCGGCAAGAGATCAGGCTTGATCTGGCAACCCTGCGCTCGCTGGTCCGGACCGGCGTGAGCCCGTATCATGAACGGAGCCCTAATTCCGAGGCTGAGTTTCTCGCTTCTTTCTGGCCGAAGGGGGGAGCAGGATGGAACGCTTTGCGTGCGCGGCGGGCGTGCGCGACGGGCGCGAGCGCTCAGATGGAATCGTGACTGTTCGATGCATCCGCGCCACGGTCAGATAGCCAGGCACGGCACGAGTCTTTTTTGCGCCATAAGCGAGCTTGCCAAATTCCGCCATTTATTATAATACATTTAATTGAGCTTCTTCATGACCTTACTCTACTTGTAGTTTAAAACCGTAGTATAATTTGTAGTATTTCATTTAAAAATTTATTTTCAACAATGCCAACAATGAAAAGGCCATTTTGCACTTCTTGTCAACCTTACGCCCTAGCAGTTGCCTAATTTGGCAGAGTATAGTCATAAATAATCTCAAATAAATGTAATATAATAAAGGGCGCAATTTGACAAGTTCGCTTAGGGCGCAAAAAAGTTTTTGCGAAGCGGTTCCCGTGCTCACCGTAAGCACTTGCGACCATCGCGCACGCCCGTCGCGCACACAAAGGACGGAGTGTCAGGCGTCCGAAAGACGGAGCGAGACAAAATATCAACGCGTCGTCTGTCTCGTACTGTCCTCGCTCGCTTTCAGTGCCTTCGCTCGCTCTCTTTCCATCTCGCTCTCGCCTTCGCCGGACAAGAGTGAGACAGAAGTGGTGGGGATAGCGAAAAGTCCGTATCGTGTACACCAAACAGAGCCCGTAACGATCTTAGATGCTCGAATAACTGACGAGAACCTTTGTGGCCCGAGCCGCACGAGATCGCCGTTGCTCGGCGATGTGTCATCGATTATATAGAAACAGAATTTGTTTTTTTTTTCATCGTATCAATATGAAAGTGACACAAATGGATTCCTGGCATTCTCCCGATTAAATTGACAGAAAATAATCTAAATCAGACTATTTTTAACGAAACGGGCTTCCAATTCTGCAAACAAATTTTCACGTAATTTCCTTAATTATGGTCCGAATAATATCATTTTTGGGGCCAAGGAAAGTCAGCCTTCTACACAGGGTGTCCCACATAAGACTGGACAGCTGGTTTTCTCCTAAACTATTGGAGATAAAAATATAAAAAAATAGGGAATTGCATGATTCGAGGGGGCCAATTAATTAGCGCGAACGAATTTTTTTATCGATTATTATTTTAAAAGATACGATGGTCAAGTTCGGTTTTTCAAATGGAACTATTTTTTTTGAACACCTGAGTTGATAGTGCGTTCCAAGACAAATTCAATAAGCTTTAATGTATACACTTTATTTTCACTGGTTTTTAAGATATTGCGCTTGCAAATTTACTGATTTTCACTGGAAGAAAACTGTCTGGTATAGCACGGACCGGGGACGGTCTTACTGGCTCCACGGGTGGCACTGCCTTTTGAAATAGATACCTACCTGCCAAAGGTCTACGCCAGGCCCAAAGGCTGGACAATTTTTTCCCGTCAGAAATGCTACTTAGGTAGGTACATCTGCGATATCGAGAAGCGCACCGTTACTTTTATTTCGCACTTGCTTCTACGCTCGGATGGCCGGTTCTTTTGGGAGGGATGCAAGTTCGATTGGTTAGGTTAGGAGGAGTGAAAGTTGCTAGACTAAATTTCAATCATAGGGAGCAGATTGTATCAGAACCATTCGGATTTGCATTCCTCACAAACGGCTGCTCTCTTAAAGAGGCCCTCTTCACAGCAATGCCCACCTTCTCTCGCACGGAATACGTTAACGCTTGCTTTTGTTCTGATATTGAAGCTCGTGTTTATACTCGAGAGGACCACGCGTCGACAGCGGGCTACCCCTTTTCTTCCTGTGTCTCTCCACGAGCCGTGTTGACGGTGGATTGTAGGAGCGTAGATATCTGGATGCCAGTTATTGAATTCAGGAGACGATAGAAACATTTTATTACAAAACACACATGTACTATAATTAAAGTAAATCGCATTCCTCTCGGGCAGGAGTACTGATACTGATCGAACTTGCAACCCACTTCGCGCGGACCAATTACACGGAGGGTAGTCGGGTCACACACTGCCCAAATGATACAGGGTAATTCTGGAGCAACGCCCGTCAAGGCGATGCGCTGGCACCCCGTGGCGAGGACAGACCATCGGATTGCCTCACCCGATTTTTATGGTTTTTTTCCGGAAAAAGGTACGAATCCTGGGCCGAACGTAGCGAACTGAAGTCGACCCTCCGCAGTCGAGGGTGAATTATCCATTACAGCGTATTAAGAAACCCTTTTCTTCATCGTATCGAAAGGGAA
Source organism: Andrena bucephala (assembly GCA_947577245.1). NCBI lineage: Eukaryota > Metazoa > Arthropoda > Insecta > Hymenoptera > Andrenidae > Andrena > Andrena bucephala. The sequence continues at coordinate 72,937,427 of OX387716.1, forward strand.
GTGACGCCAATGGATTCCTTATGTTTTTCTGACGAAAATCATACCAAATATCATACAAATCGCACTACTTTGACACAAGCAATTTGTATTCCTTATGTAAGAGTTGTCCGATTTCCACGACACTTGGCACGATTTTCATCGGAAAACCCCAAGGAATCCATCGGCGACGCTTCCATATCCATAGGATAAAGAATAAAGAATTATTTTATTTCCTAAACAGATACAGGGTAATTAGGGAGCAACGCCCGTTAGGAAATAAAATAATTCTTTATTCTTTATCGTATGGATATGGAAGCGTCGCCGATGGATTCCTTGGGGTTTTCCGATGAAAATCATTACAAATGTCGTGTAAATCGGACAACTTTTACATAGGGAGTACAAATAGCTTGTGTCAAAGTAGTCCGATTTGCATGATATTTGGTATGATTTTCGTCAGAGAAACATAAGGAATCCATTGGCGTCACTTCCCTTTCCATACGATGAAGAAAAGGGTTTCTTAATACGCTGTAATGGATAATTCACCCTCGATTGCGGAGGGTCGACTTCAATTCGCTACGTTCGGCCCAGGATTCGTACCTTTTTCCGAAAAAAAACCATAAAAATCGGGTGAGGCAAACCGATGGTCTGTCCTCGCCACGGGGTACCAGCGCATCTCCTTGACGGGCGTTGCTCCAGAATTACCCTGTATCATTTGGGCAGTGTGTGACCCGACTACCCTCCGTGTAATTGGTCTGCGCGAAGTGGGGCGCAAGTTCGATCATTATCCGTACTCCTGCCCGAGAGGAATGCGATTTACTTTAATTATAGTACATGTGTGTTTTGTAATAAAATGTTTCTATCGTCTCCTGAATTCAATAACTGGCATCCAGATATCTACGCTCCTACAATCCACCGTCAACACGGCTCGTGGAGAGACACAGGAAGAAAAGGGGTAGCCCGCTGTCGACGCGTGGTCCTCTCGAGTATAAACACGAGCTTCAATATCAGAACAAAAGCAAGCGTTAACGTATTCCGTGCGAGAGAAGGTGGGCATTGCTGTGAAGAGGGCCTCTTCAAGAGAGCAGCCGTTTGTGAGGAATGCAAATCCGAATGGTTCTGATACAATCTGCTCCCTATGATTGAAATTTAGTCTAGCAACTTTCACTCCTCCTAACCTAACCAATCGAACTTGCATCCCTCCCAAAAGAACCGGCCATCCGAGCGTAGAAGCAAGTGCGAAATAAAAGTAACGGTGCGCTTCTCGATACCGCAGATGTACCTACCTAAGTAGCATTTCTGACGGAAAAAAATTGTCCAGCCTTTGGGCCTGGCGTAGACCTTTGGCAGGTAGGTATCTATTCAACAGGCAGTGCCCCCCGTGGAGCCAGTAAGACCGTCCCCGGTCCGTGCTATACCAGACAGTTTTCTTCCAGTGAAAATCAGTAAATTTGCAAGCGCAATATCTTAAAAACCAGTGAAAATAAAGTGTATACATTAAAGCTTATTGAATTTGGCTTGGAACGGACTATCAACTCAGGTGTTCAAAAAAAATAGTTCCATTTGAAAAACCGAACTTGACCATCGTATCTTTTAAAATAATAATCGATAAAAAATTTCGTTCGCGCTAGTTAATTGGCCCCCTCGAACCATGCAATTCCCTATTTTTTTTATATTTTTATCTCCAATAGTTTAGGAGAAAACCGGCTGTCCAGTCTTAGGTGGGACACCCTGTATATAATAAATTAACAGAGAAAAATATTAGCAAAATCTCATTACCAAAAACAGAAACTAATATATCATGGGAAAAATTAAAACAAATGATCACACTAAGGTTCTTACAAACAAATATCAGAATCACAATCTGTAATGGCACCGTACAAATGCCATCAGAACAAGACCGTTTAATAATAATCAAGGGAAACCACGAGTCACCAGTAGGAGGACACAAAGGGGTAACCAAAACCTACAACAGAATCAGAAACTTATACCATTGGCCAAACATGAAAAAAGATGTGAGGCAATATATTAAAACATGCATAAGTTGTCAAAAGAAAAAACTAGTGCGAATTAAAACTAAAGAACCAATGATAATAACAGATACGCCATTAGATGCCTTTGACAAAATATCCATGGATATCGTGGGACCATTGCCACCCACAAAGTCAGGGAAATCATATATACTTACCATACAGGACAACTTAACAAAATTTTCATCAGCAATACCATTAGTCTCGTTCACAAGCGAAGAAATAGCCTAAGCATTCACCACACACTTCATTTGTCAATACGGATGCCCAAAAGCCATTCTGACAGATCAAGGAACTTCATTCATCAGCTCCCTCATGCAAAAGTTCGCAAAAGCTCTTAACATTAAGCAGTACAGAACCTCAGCGTTCCATCCTCAGTCAAACGGTTCCCTGGAAAGAAGCCATCATGTGTTAGTCGAATATTTAAAACACTACATAACTAAAGAAAAACAATGGGACCAGTGGCTACCACAAGCTATGTTCTCTTATAACACAAGTATACATGAAGGCACTAAATACACTCCCTACGAATTAATATACGGTAAAAAGGCCAGACAACCATCAAGTTTAATACCAAACGACTCGTTACCCACATATCCAGACTTCGTGGATAGGTTAGTTACAAAGTTATTTAATATCCGCGAAATGGGAAGACACAATCTAACAAACTCAAAACATACACAAAAGTACTACTACGACCGAAAAGTATCCTCAGTTAATTACCACAGAGGCGAACAAGTATTAGTATTAAAACCAAAAAGGGATAAATTCAGCGACGAATACGATGGGCCATATACAATCATAGAAATCTTGAAAAACAACAATGTAAAGATAGCTGTGAGTCCCCGCAGAACTAAGGTTGTCCACCAGGACAGAATAAAAAGGGCCTATACGCCACCAGACTATGGCGCCCCTAGGGACATTAGCGCAAACCTCTAACAACTTCGCAGCGCTAAATTTGAAAGTGGTGGGGGCTATGCAAAGAACCATTCTGAAGAGTGACGCCAAACCAAAAGCCACGCGCAAAAACCTTTTCTAATAGTGAAAAGAAACCAACGAAACAGAAGGAAAGCCGAGAGAAAAAGCAGATTGTGGAGAAAGATAAGGTAGGAACATCATAAAGCATAAATTAATTAAAGAAAAAGAGAGAAAATAAATTATAATCGAATAAAATCGAATTATTAGAATTATACAAAGATACCGGTTTACCACAGTCTACAATTCCGCCCCACTGAATTCGACGAAGAGTATTACGGTCCGTGGGACGGAATCCGTCCTGAGACTGCCGCTGAAACCTACGGAAAACTATTGCAATTGATTTGTCTAACAACGACGACTATTACCTATACTAATAGGGATGACATCTTCCGACGGAAAATGTGCGCTAGGTGCTACAACGCACTCCCCGAGGCACAAAAAGAGAGATGCGAGGAAGCATCCCCACATCTTATAACATTAAGAAGAAATTATGTAAATTTTAAACATTGTCTAAGATGCACGGTGCAAATTTATATTCGAGGGGTGGCAGCCCGCTGCCCTGAATGTATAGAGGCCTATTTCCACTTACAAAGAATAAATTGGGACGCAATGCGCGTGGGCCTAGCCCTTGATATAACCACCCAGTGGTAAGTAAACAATATATTAATCTCCAATACTTATTTCAAACCTACCTTCGTATCCCTATCAATCAAGCGAGAACGATGTCCTGCACCAAGGACATACCGAGCCGCGACGTAAACAAACCGCGCATTCCTGAACGATAGAAAAATAGAGTCGCGTAGTAAATAGAGTAGGATAGAAACTTTTCGAGGAATCTTATAAGTAAGTAATAGAAGTCTGTAAATAGAGGAAGTCTGTAAATAGAGGAAGAATATTAGGGGAATATGTAGTCAATAATGGGGATAGTACAACGTCAGGAGAAGCATATATATTTAAAGGACATCATACAGCAAGGCTTCATTCAGTCTCGAGCATACATACTAAACGCAAAGCAATACAGTATTCTTCATTATGCCAAACCGAGCGGGAAAGAAAGTTAAAAAGATTAAAATATCGCCGTCGACACCGCCAACGCCGTCAAACGTAACGCCATCGACACCGTCAACACCGTCAACTCCGTCAAACTCGATGTCGCCGCGTTTCAAATCGCCATGGAAGTTGCGCAAAATAACAGTGCCAGAAGTGGACTGGCAACCGTATACAAAGCTCACCCACTCTGATCCACGGCGGCGCGCGTGGAAATATATCTTTCTATTCGGCACGGGGAACGCACCACCCCCGACAACAGGGATGACGATCAACCCTAGTCAAAACGTTAGTTCATTTAGAAAAATAGACGAAGAAATCGAGCGCCAGATTTCTTTCTAAATATATATCTCTCGGGACGAGAGAAAAACCGGGCGGTGAGATGTAACGTACCGCTACGACCGCCATAAATTTTTCCTTTGTTTTTACACAAATTGTTAATTAAGTTTACCTTATATCTAAAAGAGCGCGTTCGAACAGCGCGCGAGTGAATCCAGTGACGCGCAACGCACGCGCATAACCGTCCTTTCAAACAAGCGAACTCAGTGCCGCGAGTGAATAGAGCGCGCGTGCGTAGACAGCACGATCAACCGGACGCCGAATAAACCGAGCGTAGTACGCGAATGGCGCGAACCGGATGTTAATTATAATTGGTGCGCGAGATCGCGCAGCTAGTGATTGGCGCGGGCCAAGTACCAACAAGAGGTATAAATACAGGCTCGCCAGCAGCAGAGAGCAGACTTGGTTCTGCCACCGAACCTAACAGATCGAGGCCGCTTTCACCAGCCCCTCAATCTTGAACAGTCTAGAACAGTCTTTCTTAACTCAACGTCCTATTTCCAATCAATCCGAGGCCGCTTTAACTAGCCCCTCAACATCTTTCCGAGGCCGCTTTAATTAGCCCCTCAACATCCTTCCGAGGCCGCTTTAATTAGCCCCTCAACATCCTTCCGAGGCCGCTTTAATTAGCCCCTCAACATCCTTCCGAGGCCGCTTTAATTAGCCCCTCAACATTCCATATCAAAGGCGTGGGCCAGCTAATAGGCACCAGAAGTCATTACCAAATCCGAAGGAAGGAAGCCAAATTCAACTTCCATCTAGGGATGCCTTTTACCGGCTACCTGGTTACAATCTGAGATCGCTTACACTAGCACTCAGCTACCATCCTAGAAAGCGTGGGCAAGCTGATAGGCAACTGGAAGCCACAACAATACAGAGAGAAGGAATCCTCTCGATATCTCAACTCAACATTACTAAATCGACCTAGCGTCAATTCTTGTATTACACATTATACAGACTACGTGTCTAAGACTTTATGTTCAATTACGATTTAGAATCGTATCTTTAGAATAATTAACGCGATATTCCTTATAACCGACTTAGCGTCTAAAAAACCTATATAATACTCCTAATTACCGACTAAGCGTCGAAAACCCAAAACCGAGCGATATTCTTTAATACCGACCGATATGTCGTTACTAGATTACCATATAAGGAATTATATTAATTATCGACTGAGTGACCAAGGGTCAATAACCATTTATTTTTTAATAAACATTGTTATTTATTGTTAAAGAAGGACTCTCGTATCTTGAAATTCATTTCTTAATCGCACGCCACCCGAACCAATCCCACAAATTCACGGGTAAACCGCTCTACTCCTGAATCTCCTGTAAGAACGGCAACGTCTCGTTCGAGAACGTTACACATGGTAGAATAATACTACAGTACCATTCCAACTGTGAAACGTTGTGATTCTTTTGTTTCAAACACTGTAAGTAACTCGAAGACATTATAGGTGATTGCTTGCAGTTAAAATTAAATGTTCCTGTCTATACTTGGTCCATTCTATCCTAAAACATTCAGAGTTTAATTATTTAAAAAAAAGAAAACAAAAAATGTCAAAATATCAAGAGAAAGAGTTAATCAAGATCTCTTCTGTGTTATGTTACTTTCATCGGACCCTTTAATACCATTTTTAAGGCTGCAACAAAAGGGGATGGATATTCAAAAAGAGTGGCCAGAATAGATATTTTTGAACTTTAAATAGTAATAATGCAAGTAACGTTTTCGAATTAGTTAATGTAATTAAGTATTAGTTAATATAAGTAACGTAATGTTATCTAACTATATAATGAAGGACTCTTCAACTTCATTAAAGAAAAAAGAATTATTACTTTATCTTCATCCGTTCGGAAGTTATAGATCTTTGGCCGATGACGCACTGATTTTTTCCCACTGTGCGACGTGTGTTACGAAAAGTAGCACGTTTCACTTTTCTTACGAAAAATAGCACGTTTGTCTTCGATGTTACGAAAACTATTACGTTTCGGTTTTCGCTGCGATAACTAGCATGTTCCGCCTGTAGCTATAACGTATACGAAAAGCAGCATAGGGTAAACCCGGGTGACGCGTCGACCTAATATAAAATGACTATTAAACCTAATATAGACATTACTTATTTTATCAGGACAAACCTATATGTTCAGAATTTTATGCTCATTCAGAAAAACTGGTCGATATTTGCTTTAAGACAATACTTACTGTAAATCGGGTTAAAAACTGAAGTCATGACATCTGACCACCTCTCCCGAGGTGCCGGGAGAAACGGTTTTCGTCGTTGGCAGAGACCACTGACATAATTATCCATGGAAAATTAACAAAGGATAAACCAAAATTATTTATGAGTGAATACAACGACAGATTTATTGATATTTAATTTGTTTACGCTAAACAAGTAAAGAATACATCAATCAAAAAGTGGCGATTAGCAAGGCAAATGAATACAAAAGTGAATAAATAAACGAAAATAATGATAAAATAATAATAAAAAATAAAAAAATAAACAAAAATAATGAAAAAACCATAACTCGACCATCTCTCCTTTTTGCAGCGAGAGATGGTCTTCTCGTTAGCTTTGAAAGGAAGAGTTAATATGGCCAAATACTTTAGCTGCATTGTCCCTCAATGTCTCTACTATCTTATTATCCCAAACATTAAACGAAAATAAACTTAGAAGTATATTGTAAATACGATTCTGTACAACCGCTGTTTGACAAAAGAGGTTAAATGTAACCCCAATTTACATTTTAAAGCCTATAAATCCAGAAAAACACAGAAGGAAGCGAAATGACGCTATTCATTCAACTGTTTGGCTTCTAGAGAAGGAATTGGTCTGCACTTTAACGCATTTTTACGTACAGAGTCTGAAATATAGCGACTCGACCAACTCTCCGACCCGACCGCGTCTCCCGGATTTACCCTATTTGGATGGTTCACTACGAAACATCGAGAGCGCGCAAATTAAATACCTTCCGACGCGATTTTTATTTAACTTAAATGTACTTGAATTATGCAGATTAAAATTTTCATACGTGTTTCCTTTTGGAGATTAGATGGAGTTATATTATTTATTAAATAATATTCTCAAAAGTTGAATTCTTCGAGGCAAAATGCACTTCAACAATTTAAATTAACCACGCGCGGAAATGTGATAATTTCTGCAGTAGAACCCAAAACGTGTAATTTTTCGTGGCGAAACAGGATAATGTGCTAGTTCTCGCCGCAAAGTACGGAATGTGATATTTTTTAATCCAAAATGATGATAATTATCTGTTTTGATACGTTTAATTATACGTTTCTTGTTGTTTTTAAAAGCCTTCCGGCATATAACGTGCTGGAAACTGATCTTTTTTAAATCTGGAATTTCTTCTAAATTCGGAGAAAGTTCTACATTACTTTCGGTAATATTGGAAGAAGTTTGCGAACTTGTGCGAGGTGAAACATATATAAGTATATTGGTAATGACAAGCTACAGACAAGATCTTGAATATAAAAAAGATTGTGAACTAGTTCGAGATTAAACATCACTTGGGGGGTACTAACAAAGTGGATTGCAGATGTTAAATGTGAAGAACTAGCATCTAATGATGTTCTGGGTTTCTGAACGGAACGATTAAGTGATCCTGTTAGCACGCATATAGTACTTATTCAATTTCAATTTGCCAGTCATTATTAAAGTAATGAAGAAAATAGAAATAAACTGACTGCAATGTAGAAAAAACCAAATGCAACACTGGTGTCAGAAATATAGATACAGTAATGTCTCTCTATGGGCTCGGTTTTGTGCACACGATGAGGGCTTGTCACCTATCCCCACCACTTCTGTCTCACTCTTGTCCGGCGAAGGCGAGAGCGAGATGGAACGAGAGCGAGCGAAAGGCGCTGAAAGCGAGCGAGGACGGTACGAGACAGACGACGCGTTGATGTTTTGTCTCGCTCCGTCTTTCGGAGGCCTGATACTCCGTCCTTTGCATGCGCGGCGGGCGTGCGCGATGGTCGCTAAATCTTGACGCAGGCCCGGCTCAAGTCTTTTTTGCGCCCTGGGCGGAAAGTCGACAATAGGTGCAAAATGGTATTTTCATTGCTGGTATTGTTCAAAATAAACTTTAAAATTAAATATTACAAGTTGTACTATAAGTGGTTTAATACTACGAATAAAAATTCAGAGTAAGGTCATCAATAAACTCAAATAAATATATTATAATAAATGGCGGAATTTGGCAAGTTCGCCTAGGGCCCAAAAAAGACTCGTGCCGTGCCTGGCTATCTGACCGTCGCCCGCATGCGTCGAGCAGTCACGATTCCATCTGAGCGCTCGCACCCGTCGCGCACGCCTGCCGCGCACGCAAACCATTCCATCTCGCTCCCCCTTCGACCAGAAAGAAGCGAGAAACGAACACTCGGAATTAGGACTCGGGTCTCCATGAGGGCTCATCGCCGGTCCCGACCAGCGAACCCATAGGGAGACTTTACTGTATCTAGAACTGACCTGGAGAATATACGGATGTGGTCCAAAAACCAAACACCAAAGTTACACACTAAAGACTACTAACTTCTAACACGTTGACTAATATTTGAAAAAAAAACAAAAAAAAACAAACAATACAAATACTATAAAAACACGATAAAAAAATACTAAAAATACGATAAAAACACAATGAATGACACTATAAAAATACGATAAAGATACAATACAAATAAGATAAAAACACGAAAAATGACACTATAAAAATACGATAAAAACACGATACAAATAAGATAAAAACACGATAAATAACACTATAAAAATACGATAAAACACACTATTCAAATAATATAAAATTACTAAAACTAACTATGTAAAGTAATAAGAAAAAGAATAGGAATAAACTACAGACTAACAATAAAATGAAACAAATATTTGAAAAACGTAAGAAAAATAGCGGAAATTAGCGTGCGTCCCCTGTGATGGTTCTGCGATAACTGCTGCAGTTTCCTTGCTACCTGTAGGCTCCAAGGAAACCTTGCCACCCCCCCCCCCCCCCCCCCACTACGCGGCACAACCCCCATCCTGCCGACGGATATTCCTCTGAAGACTTGCCACAAAAGCTCTTTAAAGCAGAAAAGCAGAAAAGCAGAAAAAATTGAACCAAAGGTTTTTTAATCCTTTAGATTAGAGTGTCGCTACCGCCACTACAAAAATCAGGTCATTATTTTCTAAACATCAATTTTTTTTGGGCACCTAAAAGTTACAAAAACTGCAGGAGAAAACGTATTTTATCTTTAACCGTCTGCCATTCTGTAGATTTTTTTCTTCAAATTTCTGGTCGTGGTAAGGGCGATAGCGACACTCGTAAGAATTAGAAAAATGTTTGATTCCCTTTTTTCTGCCCAATGGAAAAGCCGCTAGCCTTGGGACAAGTGAACAAGGATGTGTTCGGTTAACGACGCTTATAATTCTGAAAGTTGTAAAGATTTTAAATCATCCTTCATGATTTTAAATAGCCGAAAGATGAATAAAAGTTGTAGATATACGAGGCACCAATCTCGTGTCTTTTTTTCCTTTTTTAAACCCGGAGAAAAACGCTAATAAAAAGCAATGATCTCGAGTACAGTAGTGGTCAGAGAAGAGAGTGCCGTTAATAAAAAGAGCAGAATTACTACTGCATCTTTATTCGTATCCTGATCTAATTCCTGCAATTTATTTATTAAGATTTTATAAACAGATTTTTTTATTTTTGTCCAAATAATCGTTAGATTTAATTTTCCAAATGCATTGATTTGCTTTGTACGATTCGATAAATCCTCTCAGCAAATTACACGTGTCAATAATTTTAAATCTGTCTGCCGGTGGCCCACACTTCCCGTTAATTTTAATGTGCGGCAAATCGGAACCCGGATAAATCAACCTCGCGGTGATTGCGTTCATGCCAGACAATTGACACACGTGCTCCGTGTTGCATTACAACTTTTGACTGTATATGCAAGTCTGTAAATCGAACAGGCAAGAAGGAGTGTGTATGGGGGCCTTTAGAGTGCCTAATGCCACGCCAAATTGATCATTTTTTACCTGGATGTCTGGGATTCTGTTCAGAATCGAATATGACGTTGTTCACGTGAAATTAAGTGTAGTTTGTGTTTCAGGGGGTTGACTCTTAAAACTTTCACCTCGCAGTGACCGACCGTGTTTGCCGCAAACCTGCGTTGCACGTGTTGGCAACGACCTGAGTCACAGGGGGGTGACAATAAGCGGAGACAGGAAATCGTGAGGGTCGTCGGCGGCGCGTGCCCGCTAATATTGGAAAAATCACAGGTCAGGTCTAGGCGTCTTCGCGTGCGGCGCACAGTGGGCTGAAAACCCGTTTTTTTGTGGGAAAAAGTTTAAACTGTCCGGGGAATATCACACCTCGTTTAGCGTCCAAATATACTATGGACTGTATCGCGGATATAATTGTTAATTATATACCTAATATAGCGTATCGTTGGTTGTTCTGGCTTTGTTACTCGCGACAGCAAGCCCAACCTTTGCAAAACTTCATTACATTTGTTTGAAGTTCCATTGCATCATTGTTCCAACGTGAATATAACGTCTACTTTTGCAGAAGTACAGTTACAAGCCCTACTTGACTCTACCGTGTCGAACGCTTGTTAAATGTACAAAAAAAACGTAATTTATATAAGAAAACAGTGAAAGGAATGTTAATTACTTCAATTTATCAAGTAACACGCTTCCTGAATGAAATTAAGACCAAAAGAATCTTATAGAAGGTATAGGTGTGTCTGAGAGTCTGACCGTAGGCCACGTGAGCTTATACTGGTTTTAGGTTAGGTGCAGAAAGTAAAGCACAGTGTGTTTGGTGAGCAATGTACAATAGTTGTATTTATTTTGATACACTCGCGGAGTGAGTCACGTTGATAAAAGGGTGAGCGGTGAGAAAAAGCACGTTGTGCTGAACAATAAAGAACTCTCGCTGAGATTTTCCACGCACACTGACCACGCGGTCGCACCACGATCCACAATCGATTGCGCGTGAAATTGAGACCGAAATTGAGACGAAATGAGCAACGAATTTCTCGATGAGAACCGTGAGCACTACTGAAACTGAGATTAGTGAGAAGATTCACGAGTTACGTGTTAAACGTTTCAGAAACACCGACGCGTCTACTCACATACTCTGCGTGAACAAGAATGAAGACCGTTGGACCAGGGGGGTGACACTCATAGAGGCTTGGAATGTAACCGCCGTATAGTACTCCTCCACAATGGTAGGCAGCGCTGTATGCAATTTAGTTTCAAGATTATCCACTAGATGGTGCTGACCACACTAATCGAGGGCGGCAAATTCAAAACTTGTGTTCGGTTCTCCTTACTTAAATTAATTGAATTGAAGAAATGACTAAGATACAATTTCTGTATGATTGCACACAATTATCTTGTAAGCATTCTGTATACAATTTAAAAGTGTGCACTGTCATACAGAAACTGTATCTCAGTCAATTATTTTGAAGGAAAGAAAAATTGAACAAAGTAAACTTCTTGTAAACATACAACATATTTTATTATATTTACTTATTTGACACTTTACTGTTTTCATTTTTACAAAAATTATAAATACAATACTTAATAATATTAGTAATAAATATATCAGACATATTGTCTTTATGACTACATATAAAACTAAAATTTACATGATGTTTTACATAATACGCGATGAAAAACTTAAGATTACGCCTACTATAATATTTATGTAACATATATTTAGTAATATTATATAGTTTTATAATGCACCGCGAGAAACATTAATGAAACAATATGATTTTTATATTGTATAAAATAATTGTTCATATAGTAATAATAGTCACATTCCGTACCTTGTATAGATGGTAACCTTTGAGAAGGTATTGCTGTACGGACCAAGTACATATTTGAAGATTTATCCTTGATCGTGAAATGCAGATGGCATACACGAACATTTCTGTAGATATGCATCGGGTCTACCTCCACTAGTTTGGGATTACCAATTACTTCGATCCATATGTTAAAACGTGCTGCATCTTTAGTTGGATTTGGAAATCGATGCCTTGCTGACGTCCGATCTTCACACCCGGGCACACAACATTTCATGTGGCTGGCCATGATGATTCTAGAAAATAAATAAAATATGCCTGTGTACTGTACGGACTCTTGTTCCGTGCAGTGTATGTACCACTGTGCGGATACTTAATATGCTATGTCACTTATCTTTGTTCCAGTTCGATGTTTATGACCTGTATCCTGATGTCTTGCAATGTTCTTTATCCGAGTCGCTATCAGGTTGTGGCTTCAATGAGTTACGAAATCGCTAGAAGAAATTTAATGGAAAATGAGGATGTTAGTGCAAGCAGTAATTTCAATCCCAGTCAGCCAAGTCTGTTCAAGCAGATTTTGCCCAACACATGCTACAAATGTTTGTCGACAGAAAGACTACAGATTTGAGAAAGGATCTCTTATATTCAGTTTGCTGACTGGTATGGTAATAAAAATAATTCCACTGAAGAAATTGACGGTCGTACAATCGCAGATGCGATTGTGAATAGTGAAAATGAATATTAACTTTAAAGTATCTTAACATACATACCTATTGATTGTAGTTTTTAATATACAAAACTAATCAATAAAACTAATTAAACACACACGAAACCACGATACTGAATGCTACTTGAGCTTGACTTGGCTTTGCTTAGTGTTGCTTAGCTTGATCACGCTTGATCACGCTTGGCAACGCTTGGATTGAACCAGATTGAACTGTAACGGTCGTAACGGTCAATAATAACCGCCAAATTCAACTGAATTCAACAAAATTGCGGCAAATGCAGCCTGTGGTCAGCACCATCTAGTGGATAATCTTGAAACTAAATTGCATACAGCGCTGCCTACCATTGCGGAGAAGTACTATACGGCGATTACATTCCAAGCCTCTATGAGTGTCACCCCCCTGCCGTTGGACAATCCGACTTCCTGTACGGGTCGTCTCGAACATTCTCGACGATCGACCGACGTGGGGAAATCTGATTGGTCGAGCCACAGATGTGTTGAACTGTGATTTGCTACGCGTATTCTACAACCGGTTGAAACCGTGTCACGCGATGCGCTGATTGGATGATCGTCGGTTGAGGAGCGCAGATGATTGGCCGATCGATTGTGGATCGGTCGTGGCGTTCCGCAGTCCAGGAGGTGCTGCGGTGAGTTGGGGTGTGGCGGAGATCGGAACTACCGAATCTCGAACATGGTGAATTAATGCCAAGTGTTGGTGGGCTTTTGTCCCACCGTGCGCCAATCCATTTCATTTCTTTATACATACATATTAGTATGTACAAACTGTTCCAGTCAACGGTATTTTTAATAGGTATAAGTATAGTCAAGGGCGGATGGACCCATGCTGTTCTACCTTCAAGGGTTTTACGGTTGAGACACGCTGTATCTGGCTTTGAAGGGGGGGGGGGGGGGGGGGCGTAAGTTAAACAGTTCTGGCGGGGCAGGCGATTTACAGCTGGAAATTTGGTATATTTGAAGGGAAATTTCTTCGTTTCTTTGCGACTAGGCAATCGCTTGTTCTCGAAGCGTTCGTCGGGAATTTCGACTTTCGTCGCTATCGTGCCTCCGTTCTCAGGTAAAAGGACTTTATGATTTTCGGCATACTCTCCGGTTTTTCCCCCGAGGTACTGGGTGAGTCGGGCTATAGCCAAGCTAGACATCTGGCAACCAGACGCCCACAGGTAAGTATTTTTCGCGCGTGGATACGGTTAGTTTTTTGTTTCCGTTCTGCGCGTTTTCAGCGTCGCTTGGTCCTAATGTAATCTGCTCTCTAACTAATCGGACTTGTATTCGTCTCAAGCGGCCACTCTCTGGAAGAGGCTCTCTTCACAGCAAACATCTCCTCCACAAGGTCCACCTTCTCTCGGACGGAATACGTCAACGCGTGCTTTTGTTTTGAAATTCGAGCGTGTGTTTAGGGTAAAAGACCCAAATACTGCCACCTTAAGGCTGCCGTCTCCGCGGGTCTTGAATGTGTGCGTACACTCACACAAGCTAGGAAAAGCGTGTACGTATACGCGATGTAGTAAACAAACCGTTTCAACCGTCTTACGTCCTGGAATCGGCAAGAAGGAAGTTTTTGCGGGTATAGTTGCCTCCGGAAGACATCAGTGCAGGGTGGTCTGGTGCGTTTGAATGACAATAACCGCCGTACATTGAAATAATAATGAATTTCTGAATCGAAAAGTGACAGAATGAGGCTTTAAGGCTTCTCCATTGGTGGCGCTAATGGTGTACGGCAGCCACGTAGCACCAACGTGACGTTACGTAGGGCCGACGCGAGGTTAGTTGACGCCCTTACGCAAGAAAATTTTTGATGCTCCCGAATATTTGCACCTGTTTTCTATTTAATATGTTTTTTCTTTATGGGGTGAACATTTCGTTTATGTGGGGGTTCGATTCCGTTATTATTAAGCGTGCGATATAGTTTTTTAGCGCCCCATTCGGCTGGCACCCTTATGCGGCGCGTAACTTGCATAGTGGTTTCGCCGACCCTGCGTATACGCGAGGTAGTAAACAAACCGTTTCAACCGTCTTGCGTCCTGGAATCGGCAAAAAGAAAGATTTTGCGGGTATAGTTGCCTCCAGTAGACATTAGTGCAGGGTGGTCTGGTGCGTTTGAGCGCTAATAACCACCGCACGTTGAAATAATAATGAATTTCTGACTCGTGTACTGAGACAGACTCGAGAAATGACAGAATGAAGCTTCAAGGATTCTCCGTCACCGGCGTTGATGGTATATTCGTGCATTGTACCATCAAAACCGGTGGAAGTCCAATCTAGCCGATAAATGTAGGAAAGACATAGTTGCCGAGATGTATCGAGAGTCGAATCGCGCTGTTGCCGCATTTCCCCTATTACTATTTTGTCGTAAGGGAGGCTTGAATGAATCACGGCGAAGCGGCTGGAGAACAGAAATGGGCAAAGATATTATCTGGATAAACTCAAATAAAAGATACAGTACAGTACTGTCTCGTTACGGGCTCGGTTTGGTGTAAACGATGTGGACTTTTCGCTATTCCCACCACTTCTGTCTCACTCTTGTCCGGCGAAGGCGAGAGCGAGCGAGAGGCACTGAAAGCGAGCGAGGGCGGTACGAGATAGACGACGGGATGATGGTTTGTCTCGCTCCGTCTTTCGGACGCCTGACAACTCCGTCCTTTGCGTTCGCGGCCGTCGCGCAGGCAAAGCGTTCCATCTCGCTCCCCCCTTCGGCCAGAAAGAAGCGAGAAACGAACACTGGGAATTAGGGCTCTGTTCGCGATACGGGCTCAACGCCGCGCCGCACAGTGGGGCAAAGTGACGAAGTTTGTTTCATAATCAAAGAACTTTTGATAGAAATGAGATAGAGTGATGATTTTTTTTAAAATTAAAGTTGAAAGATTGCAGAATAAAGGAAAATTAATGAAATTTTGATACGAACGTTTTTTACCTTTGAAAATCTGTGTTAAACTTTAAATCGATTTTTTTTCAAAATCCTGAGGTAGTAGACAAATTTTGCGAACGGATTTGAAATCAGCGCGATAAAATCTATAGGAAATGATGTACAACATGTCAAGAAAAAATTCTAACCGAACATGGTATTGGACAAAACATATTTTTGTTGTAAAATTTCAAGTTTAACACAGATTTTCAATGGTAAAAAACGTTCGCACCATTTTTTTTTTTTTCTCGATTTGTGTATTTACTACGGAAATCGCGATTCCACTAGCGTTCAGAACGAAGCGGTTTTTCGTCGTTTTCGCAAAGAACGCAAGTGGCTGATTTCAAGTCGTTTTGTGGTTATGGGTTATATTTATTGATGAGTGGGTAATTTTTCCACCCCTTCGGGGTTAATTTTTTTTTAAATATTGTATTGTCCTCCAAACTACGCACGCCTGCAAAGTTTCAAGACAACTCGATAGTTGGAAGTTGGTTAAATTTCAGTTGCCAGATTTCTACCATGCATATATCAAACATACAAAAAATATACAAACAAACCGAGGGTCGAAGCTGAATAAAATCGTTTAAAAATAATCTGATTTATACCGTGTTTAAATTCATTTTCATTTGGGAAATCACAGCAGTATGTTACTGCAACATTCATGCCGATACGATAGAAAGTTTTACATTCTATTAGAACACACAAAATATACAAATCATTGAACAATCATATCATTATATTTTTTCACAAGTAAACAGAAATATTGCACCGAATGAGAGAAGATAATAAGAATTGTGAAGTTTAGAAGGGATATTGATACCCAAATTAGTATTCTTTCATAAATTATTGAAATAAACTATCAAATTAAAGAGACTTTATATTTATTTGTCGTCGAATAAAAATAACGCAGAGTTAGTTTTATTTGAAATGCCACGGATGAATCAGTTTACTCGACGGGAATTCATCCGTCGGTCACAAATAATTTTTTTAATCGAGGGCCTCTATTCTTGAGGTCACCCGAAGCTCGAGCCGAGCGACATTGTATCGCTCACCCATCTAATCTGTTGCCTGGAGTTGCTCGGCGATGTACATATCATTGATTATGCAGAAACAGAATTTCTTTATTTTTCATCGTATCAATATGAAAGTGATTCTGCCGATTAAATTGACAGGAAATAATTTGAATCGGACTAAGTACTTTGAACGAAACCGGCTTTCAATTCTACAAATAAATTTTATGTGTAATATCGTTATTCGTTAATAATGGTAATTCAAATTGTGTCAGGTTATCTTTCCATCTTTCCTTCTTACACTCCCGGACCTCTCTATCGTTCATTATTGCTACATTCAGGGAGGCTCTAACGCTAGACGCAACTCTCGTGCTGTTGTTGCGTGGCCGTCTGGGGAAAGAGGTCTTCTCCAGGGAATTCAGGCGCTGGACGATGCCCGTGGAGTGCTAAGGCACTCTGCTCCTTGGACGCGGATTATTTGAGTGATAAATATAATGAAAATAATAATATGAACAGAATAAAACAATTTGAACACAATAAACTTGTAACTTTAATGGAAGAAAATAAACGATTTTAAACACAATTTCAATCTGAACAGAACTTTTATTTTGCGACTACTCGTGATGGCTTTCCAGGCTCAAGTGACGCTTCCAAAGGTCCATTGGTTTTTTGTACACCTTTTGTTAATTACAAAATGTCTAGCGTTCTGAGGGTCAATCGCAAATTTCTTAATTAACTAGCTGAATTTCTATTCGTCGATTTTCGCAACAACAAGCGGTTAACTACATGGCGCTGGAATTACACACCTAGGAGAAGGAAGGAAGGAGAAGTTCATTTATTCAAACACCCGTTGCCAAGTGGGTATCGATTAGTTTATAATCCTGAAGTCTTCTCATTAGAAGATCTCTAACTATTTTCAAACCCCTCGGGCTTGTGCGAACTTCACCCTGTCTCCCTTTCCTATTACATTCGTGTGATCCGCCTCGAACTTCGCGCTTCTGGAGTTTATACTACGCGCCGCTAGACGGGAGTCGCAAGACTTCCTTCAAGACTTCTCGATGAAAAGAGAGACCTCTGTGGCAACAGCGCGGCAGAGACAGAGAGTACAGAACATGTGGCAACTATGCGTAAAAAATTCGTCTACCCAGAGTACCTGAAGATGTCATTGCTGTACAAATTCTTTTTATCGATCGGAGTAATTTCATTAGGGTCCGTTTGTTTACTGGGGACGCTTCGATCGATTCGGACCAAAACAAACTTGAGACGGCAGCCTTAAGCTATTTTACTTAAAATAACGAATAAATAAACGTTGTAAAGTCATACACAAAAATAATTATGTAATTCAACCTATAATCTATACTATAGAATGTATACTATAGTTTATTTATTCGTTATTTGAAGTAAAATAGCTTAAGGCGACAGTAATTGGTTAGGTGTCAGTAATTGAGTCTTTTACTCTATACTCGAGTGACAAGGGAGCTGTAGAAGGGGGGACCACGCGCAGGCCGAGGACTACCCCTTTTGTCCCTGTGTCTCACCGCGAGGCGTACTGGTACTTGTTCAGAGTTATTTCGTTTCCTACCCCATTACCGGGAAAACATTCTTTGATCTAACATAAGAACATCTTCTTCTTTTGGTCATCGTGCGGACCATAAGATTAATTTTACGTCATGGTCAGTACTGTAGCAGAGCACGGTTTATTGCCTGCCGAACGTAGAGGGATTGGCTAGTAGAGGAGGAAAATGCCATATCTGGTTCCCAAAAATTAATCAGGCTGATCGGCCAGTACGTTTCATCAGGGTCGCGGTTTATGACCGTATTGTCCCGCGAGTTGGCGGTTAACGACGGTAGACGTTCTTTTACTTCGACTCGAAAGAAATACGAACGCACTCATCCGTGTCCGTCCGCATGTTTTTCGAATCGAATTAAAAGAACGCCGACCGACGGCCAGACTCCCTCGCACGCACGGTTTACATGACATTTTGTATAATTTTAATCGGGAGAACACAAGGAATCTATTGGTGTCCATATTTCTCCGCCATTTGATTTTTACTCTTGGAGTTGCGAGGCACCTTTCAGCAAGTAGAAATCGCTGCATAGGGCGCACACGAACGCTTTCGACGCGCCCCTCGTCGTAAAAATCGACCCTTTCCAGTGCTGCAAGCTGCTCGAAAAACCGAGAAACTCGTAAATCGAATAACCCTGAATTGTCTTTTTTGCTAGGACTGTAGGCTTTGCAACATAATGTTTCTCATTGTACAACTAAACATTTGTTGCATATTTTAATACAATTTAAAGGCCATTGCGATAGGTGCGGGAGAGAGGGATGAGGTAGCACGAACGATCGAAATGCTCATTTCTATCGCGATGTAAGAAATATAGACTTGTAGTCAGAACTGTTCGAGTACTTGAATATTCGGGTAGCTTGAAATCCGAACCAATCCGGGACTCGGTTTACAAGCCGAGCCAGGTACCCGAAAGAACTGAGCGGCTCGGATAGAACCAAATACTTGGTTTTTTTTCAAGCTGCCCGAAAGAACCGGGCGGATTGGAAAGAAGCGAGTGGGCCGAATGAAGTTGCAGCAGATCGAAAACTATTTGTCCGATTTATTTGAAACTTGGTACACATATTCTTAATGGTATCTAAAATGTAGCACATCATTTTATTTTATGCGATAACCCGTATATTATCGCGATAATTCGTATATAATAAATGTTTTAAATTTGCCTAGCTAGGTAAAAAATTAATAGTGATATTCACCTTGTTCTCATTTGTACAATAATTTGTTTTCTTCTCAAATCCGTATGCTACATTGTAGATATTTTATTAATGAACACTAGAATCATGTTAGATAAACCTGGGACCGTAAAAACGCCGAAACACCTCAACGAGTAAAATAATCCTTCTAGCTTCTAAAAAAAAATCAAGTCGTTTGACCCAACTTCGAAGGGGTTATTCTGTTTTAAACTGTGAACGAACACTTTCGGGTGTCATTGTATATTTATATTATACGTTACATTTTTAACGATATGCATTGACTATATGATGTAGTCTAATACTTTACAGTAATTATTATTAACATCTCCTTTTTTTGTTTAACGCGCCCTGTATTGTTGTTAATTTTTCCAATCCCACTACCTCCCTTTTGCATTAAAAAATCACCCGCGTTTACTATATCGCCAATACACTTGGCGGAGGGACACAGGAACAAAAGGGGTAGTTCTTTGACTGCGCGCGGCCCTCAAAGTTGAGTGTGAAAAAGACTTGTCCGCCGCAATATCTCGGAAAGTAGGCACCATAGAGAAAATCTTTGAGACGAAAGTGATGCATCTTTTTATAACAAATTCAGCCAATCGTGATCAGATTACGAATAATACGTCAATTTGTTTAAAAAAATATATAAAAATGTAGTCATTTTTACTCCTTTTTCTTATAGATTGTTGATTTATTTTGGCGTAAATTAGTCAATGTAAACTACAGACCAAACTATGAAATACGGATAATTAGAATTCTTCAATTTCGGCAGTTTTAGTAAAAACTAAATACACTATATCGAACTCGCTATGCGTAGCGAACGGAAACCTCAGGTATACATTGTCGTAAGACGTAAAGGATGTACAATTTTATTACACGCAGGGCCTAATGGAACCAGTTGTTTCGAAAAAACCGTCTTCGAAACTTCGGAATTGCCCACCATAAACGATTAATGAATTTTCGCTTCACTCTGTAGTCTGAACTGTTACCTCCGAGAGCTCGCTTCGAAAATTTTGGGATGGTCTCCTTCAAATTAACGTCGCAAAGAGCTAGGTATTGGGAATTTCCCGGCCCAGGTAATCAAGCCGCGCGCTCCGCTTTTATGGTCGGTTTACCACTTGCACCCCAGATATTACTGTAATGAGGTGTGAAAATAATGTCGGCTGATCTCGTACCCGTCTCAAGTTAAAAAATTGTAGCTACGACAGGGTTGACCGCGGCGCTATACGCGTTTACGCAGAGATTTTTCGCCACCTACGTTTAAAAGTCACAATAATGGAGCATGGATTCAAAAAATGACATTAAGGGATGCCGGTATAGGCGTGGCGTTGAGTAGCTAAAAGGTTAAAACATTCAGACACAAAAATTCTAGAAAAAAATTCAAACACCGCTACAATCAAAGACACGTCCCATTAGTTACCCCTTACGTCTGATCTTGGTATGCACTGCATTAAGGATAAAATCATAAAAAAGTAAACCAGAACAATAGATTCTCAGGTCTGCAGAACTAACACATAATTGAATCAAAATTTAATTCCTCAATTTATGAAAGTAATGATACAGAAACTGGCCTATTTTTTAGCAACACCATGAATTTTAAAAAGATCGTTAAATACAGTATCAAACAAACAGTTTGCAAAAGCTTATCACAATAATTATGGTTAAAAAATTGATAAAAGAAAAATTAAGCAAACGTCAAATATTTTAAATTATATCCATCATTAAGAGGGAATAATTTTTCCTCATTTTTCGGCGCACATTGCATTCCGATATCTTTTATAGTTTGAAAGAGACCATTCCAAAATTCTCGAAGCTCGTGCATCACTGCTGTCCAGCGGTCTGGCAGCTCTGCGAACGCCGGGACGGTGCATGGTGGTAGTGGAATGCGTCCGTGAGCCGCTGTTACCAATTTACCTGTTCGCGCGAGTGCGGGTTGCAGGATAAAACGCTGACCCTGTACTTATTCAATTATTTTGATACATGGACACCTTCGATAATGCACGAATTTAATCAGTGTTTCTTGTACTATACACAAAGTACCATACGTATACATAATACATATAGATCGGCAATGCGGCGCACATGGTTTATTTCATAGTTGTTAAACTTGCGTAAAATTTATCCTTAATTCTGTCCTCTGACAAGGCTGTTCATGGCTGTTGATAGTGAACCTTTTCTAATCTATAATATTACAAATTATCTGAAGTCATTCCCTGTGCAAATTAACTTTGTGTGACGCCGCGACGTCAACCAATCACCGCCAATCCAAGCTAGCCAAGGCAAGTAACGCCGTAGCCAATCAGCGTCGACAACAGAGTCCGCGACGACTCTGGTTGGCCTGGCTTGGCTTGGCTCGACGGTGGCGCCGTTACCTTTCCCATCTTGGCGTTGATTGGCTCGACGTTCTCCCACCGCTAATTCCTCAGAGGCTTTTACCCCCACCGCTAATTCCTCAGGGGATCATAGCATTTCCCCCGTTCACTGCTCTGGGGCCTCCTTTATGTAACTGGCCACGGAGTGGGGTTAGCAAGGACGGCAGTTACTTCAGAACCGCGGAGGAGAACGTAGTAGGGATGCCGATCTTTCCCATAGAATCGATTTTTCGATTCAATTCAGATCGTTGTGCAAAGAATTGATTTGTAAAAAAATCGGAACCTAAAAGATCGATTCATTATAATAAAAAATATAAATGGTAGTTTTGCAAACACCCTAAATTGCAAAATGAATGCAGTCAAAGGTTTTTCATGTCACAGTGCGAACATGACTATAGATTTTTATTTTCTTTTCTTAGTTTAGTTTCTTGCAATCATAACAGATGGCACTTCAAGACACAGTCTGTGGGTGTTACTGATCAGTGATCCCACTAACGAAGAGTGAAGGAGCGGACGAACACGATGTTGGTAATATTCTTAATGTATTTCAGGTACAACAGTCTTAGGTCTATAATATAAAAATGAAAGCACCCCACATAGCACAGACGTCATAAAGACGTCAATTGTACATCCGTTTTAGGTCTGAACGGCTTTAGGACGTCTTTTAGGCGTCTTTAGACGTCTGTGTGCTATCCTGGACGTTTTGGGTCGTTAACCCAGATAGCACAACGTCTGGTAAAGTCTTAAAGACATCCAAAAGGCGTCTTAAAGACGTCTTAAAGACGTCTTGTTACAAATCAAGACGTTCAGACCTAAAATGGACATAAACTAGACGTCTCTAAGACGAGGTGTGCTATCTGGAAAGGCGAAGGTGACCAGTAGTGGTGGCGAATTATCGATATACTATAAATTCCTATTCGTCGTTACATTTCCTCTCGGATATCGATTTCTTACTTATCAAGCGTTTAACACCTTTGCGCTGGTTTTACACATTTAGGAGAAGGGATAAAAGTGGAGTTAAAATGTTCAAACATCCGCTTCTCTAACTGTTTTCAAACCCCTCGGACTTTTGCCAACATCACTTTTGCTTCCCTTTCCTATTACATTTGTGTGCTCTGATTCAAACTTCGTGCTTCTAGAGTTTACGCTACACGCCGCTAGAGATCCGCGATCCCTATGGTTGCGATACGATCTTCGAATCGATCCCTTTCTTGAGAATCGATTTGAAAAATCGAAAATGGCGACAAAAAAGATCGATCTTTGAAAGATCGATTTTAAATCGGCATCCCTAGAACGTAGTTCAAAGCTCTTAAAGGATCGGAAAGACCACATTTTGTATTGAAGGGCATACATATATTTTCTTTTCCATCGTGGCATATATTTTACAGTTTTATTTTTAATTTCAGTGTAGATTATTACAGTGTAATTTCAGTGTACATTGTGTTTTAGTCTAGTTTCTATTTCCATCTAGTACATATTTTCTACAGGTAAGTGGATTCTACTTTGATAATTAACTTCATACATCTTGTTTCCTTTTTTAAAAATGACTGGAAAACTTAAATTACATAAATATTTTAAGCGTGCTAGTAAATCCGCACGTATGTTTGCGTCTGAAAATTATGTGCATCAAGAAGCCTCAACATCATCAGGTGTTAGGTTTTCAGAGAGTAATGATATCAGTTCCCATTCTTGTTTCAATATCAGTGAAAACAATATAGAACCTTCCACTCATCTAGAAGAACTTGAAGATACCCTTTATGTAGAAAATTCTAACGTTACACACAATCCAGATGAACATAATTCCACTATTAATAATGTCACTGAAGACTTTACAGATCAAACGAATCATCCAGATTTGTCTTTCTTGCTGGCACAGTGGGCTTTGAAACATAATATTACACATTCCGCAATTAATGATTTGATCCCTATTTTCAAGGAAACAGTTCCGAATAATAATTTACCATCAGATGCCAGAACCCTTTTGAAAACAGTTAGAAAAGTCGAATGTAGAATCGTTGAACCAGGTCGTTATTTCCATTTTGGATTAAAAAATAGCATTGTGAAGCTCGTTAAATCTGTAGATATGTCCCTTTTTAAAAATAACAAAATTTCAATTAGTCTAAATGTTGATGGTTTACCACTGGCTAACAGTAGCGGTAGTCAAGTTTATCCCATATTGTGTAGTCTAGCAGAGTTTCAAGATGTTGAAATGGTTGGCATCTACCATGGTTATCAGAAACCGAAAGATGCCAACTGTTTCTTGCATGATTTTGCAAAGGAAGCAGTAGACATTATCAATAATGGAATTTTAATTAATGGGCAGTTATATTATGTAGAAGTAAAATTTTTTATATGCGATGTACCTGCAAAGGCATACATCAAATACACGAAAGGACACGCAGGATATTCTTCCTGTACAAAATGCTATATCCGAGGAGAGTCTAGGAACGGTATGTACAACGTGTTTTCCTGATATTGATAATATCTGTTTACAGACAGATTCTGAATTCAGGCGCAAAAAGGTAGACGATCATCATAATGGCACATCAATTTTAGAGACTATTCCTGGTGTTAATATGATTGACTCCTTCCCACTTGATTATATGCATTTCATTTGTCTCGGGGTAGTAAAGAAATTGGTTCACAATCTGTGGTGTTGTGGGAGACCGTGGACAAAAGTAACACCTCAGCAACGCTCACGCATATCTCAGTCATTGAAACATCTGGCAAGATGTATTCCAATCGAGTTCAACAGAAAGCCCCGAAGTCTAGATGATACAAGCAGATGGAAAGCAACGGAATATCGACAATTCTTATTCTACACTGGTCCAGTAGCTTTGTTAAATAATATAAGCGACGATAGATATTTGAATTTTATGGCGTTACATGTAGCTTCAGTTATTTTATCAATTTCTAGACATTTTGGTCATATTGATGACGCATCAACATTGGTAAAAAAAATTATTTACACATTTAAAATCTTATATGGTTCAGAAAAGGTATCGCAAAATATTCATAATCTGTTACATATCCCACAGGATGTTAGAAATCATGGGCCACTTGATAATTTCAGCTGCTTTCCTTTTGAAATTTTTTTACAAAGCATTTTACAGTCTGTTAGGAAGAATGACAAACCGTTACAGCAAATAGTAAAACGACACAGTGAGAAATCCAATTTTGTTACCAATAATAAGCGTCCTAATGTTGTATTTCCTTATTTTAAAACTGAACATTTCGAAGGTCCACTAATGAGGGATACTATTGCAGTTTCTGGGCAGTTCAGATCTATTGTTTTTTTTTAACTGTTGTTGTTTTCATGATGGCAGTATTATCGTCGTAAAAAATTTAGTATTGCATGCTAATGAACAGAAAGTAGTTTGTAAAAAATTTACGATTGTCACAGATTTTTATAAGAAACCATTCAAATCATCTAAAATAGGAATTTTTCAAGTACAAACATGTCATTTAAGTTCTTTTCAAACTTTTGACGTTAAAGACATGGCCTACAAATGTGTAAAATTAAAAATTGACCAAAAAATTATTATTTTTCCATTACTTCACTGCACTAACTTTTCAGAAATATAATAAATCTTTCTATATTATTAAGGCTTTCTATATTACACACACACACACACACACACACACACACACACACAGGGTGGTCCCTATAGCTTTGCATACCACATAAAATATCTCTGCTGCTTTTTACATGTCACCAGCCCACCATGCATCCTCCGACGCCTAACAATAATTTTGATGCTTGTTTTATTTTTCCTTACATAAATTTTTACTAGTATGAAATAATATATTTGCATATAATCATCCTATCCATGTTATCCTTCTTGACACATCCTTATCCTCTCCTGATGGAAGAAGTCTACCACCTTCCTAGTGATGGGACTCCGGAGTCGGTTCCCAGCGCTTCGAATCGGTCTTGAATGTCAGGCGACTACTTCGAAGCGCTTCGAACATGATTCGAAGCTTAAAAGTCTTGAAAAGTCTTGGTCGGCTTCGGAGTCTTGATGGGCTTCGAAGTCTCGAATCTCTTGGCTCGAAACCTCGGTAGGTATCCCGTGGCGAGGACAAATTTTATGGCTTTCGACCCTCGAAGGGGTTTAAATACCATTAAAAAGTGAGAAATGTCTAGGATTTCCGAATTTCTCATCAGATCTTTGCGAAAACGACGCCAATCGATTCCTTATGTTTCGCCGATGAAACTAACACCAAGAACGACGTAATTAGGACCATAATGAAGGAAATTCCATGAAAAATCGAATTATATCATTTGAAGCTGCCTTCGTTAAAAATAGTCCGATTTACATGAAATTTCATATGATTTTCATCGGAAAAACATAACGAATCCATCGGTGTCAATTCCATATCGATACGATAAAGAATAAAGAATTTCTTAATACGCTGAAATGAATACTTCACATTTTCACCCTCGACAGCGGGGCGTCGACCTGGAATCGCTGCGGACCGCAGCCTGCGGTCGGCCGAAGATTCATACCTGTTTCCGAAATAAAATAATTCTTTATTCTTTATCGTATGGATATGGAAGTGACACCGATGGATTCCTTATGTTTTTCCGATGAAAATCATATGAAATTTCATGTAAATCGGACTATTTTTAACGAAGGCAGCTTCAAATGATATAATTCGATTTTTCATGGAATTTCCTTCATTATGGTCCGAATTACGTCGTTCTTGGTGTTAGTTTCATCGGCGAAACCTAAGGATTCGATTGGCGTCGTTTTCGCAAAGATCTGATGAGAAATTCGGAAATCCTAGACATTTCTCACTTTTTAATGGTATTCAAACCCCTTCGAGGGTCGAAAGCCATAAAATTTGTCCTCGCCACGGGGTACCTACCGAGGTTCGAACCAAGAGTTTCGAGACTTCGAAGTCGATCTCTACTTCGAATCCGTTCAGACTTCGAAGCCGACCAAGACTTTTCAAGAGCTTCGAATCATGTTCGAAGCGCTTCGAAGTTTTCGTCATATATATAGATTCGAAGCGCTTCAGATCCTATCACTACACCTTCCCATGGTTTCCATCGAGCAATGACACTTATTCCATGTAAGTGGAAACTGTAAGTAATCAAAATCAAAATAAGTAAACCAAACTGACATTTATAAATTTGATTATTATACAAAAAGTGTTATTGGCCAAGAGTAGACTGTTCCTAATGAAATGTACAAAGCGAGCAATTATTTAGTTATCTCAAACAGAACGCATCGCTGTCCTTAACATCTCATTGTGATGTTAATTTTAAGATAATCTTGTTACATGAAGTGAGATATTCTGAGAATATTAATTACTTAGGTTTCGAGTTTTGCTGGTTGTAATGTAGAATATATTGTTTCATAAATACTTGGGTATTACTTCAATTTGCTCATCTTCTCTTCGTAATCTCACCGCTTTTTGATACAGTTATAGTTTATAGTTTTAGCTCATCGTACATACTAACTTTGCGACCCGCAGTTCTGCACCACACGTTTCTGCCAAAGGGCGACCCACAATTTTATTCGGCAAACTTCTCGCTGATCGTCTTTTCCTGTAGCTTCCTTTTCTGCATGCTACGCTAATACGTGTAATTGATTTCAGATGACTATACATATACAAATACTTTAAGTGATCGTTTCGTAAACTGTATATATCTTGTAAGAAATTCAGAGTAAAAATTTAAGTTAAAAAGAATTAATGCAATAAGTAAATGTCTTCATTGTTTACAATAATGTAACTGTGCACTTGGGGGCTATTTTCTCGTTAAGCAAGATTGAAATTACCTCCACCATTTTGCAGTCAATTTTCGCAAAATAGTCTGCTTGAATTCTGTAAGCCCGATATAGCTGACTAACTAGGGATTGTTCACAGGCGATTGTCAGTAGCAATGGGAGCAATTTGTGTTTATGGTTTTTTAAAGTTTTTTTATGACATTTTTGACACTTTTCAAGTCTCTTAAATACGTATTGAAACGATTGCGGGTAGTTTACCCTCCAATAAGGGTGACTGACGACAAAAACATCGTCCATACAGTAAATTATGACCCAAATGAAATTTATATCAAGTTTTACTCAACACAATTTTGTACCCCGTATGAACATTAGAGGGGTGGTTTCACCCCCTAAACATTCAAGCAGGCCAAAATAAAAAGACACGTATTTCTTATTTTTCGGTCCTCTAAAACATATCCAAAAACCAAAGCAATCGGAGATGAACACCTGAAAATCTTATAACTTTGGGGGGTGGTTTCACCCCCTAAATATGAAAACGGGCCGCTATAAAAAAACACGTATATCTTATTTTTCGGTCCTCTAAAACATATCCAAAATTCAAAGCAATCGGAGGCGGACTCCTGGGAACCTCTCCTTGTGAGTGCGAATTTTAGTCCATGGGAAGGGAAAAAGTTCGCACTCAGTGTGCACTAGTGCAGGTTGCCGAATGTGCTATCAGTGAGCGCAAATGAGCGGTTCGCCAACGCGCTGAACGCACCCAGTAAGTTCAGTCCTCAAATTATGGGTCGGTAACAGAGTTGCCACACGTAGGTAATTAATGGCGGTGTAGGGAAGACGTAGCAGAGTAGTAGAAGAGGAGCACTTACAGCAATAACAGTATATTTGTGTTGGTGACGCGGTGACTTACCACATTCATGCATGGCATGCACAAGCGATTAGTGTATATAGGTATATGTGACATCATGTCTTCCCTACGCGTAGGGAATTGCCTGGCATCTCTGGTCGGTAATAGTGGTAACACAGTTGGGTGGTTACACGCACTCCCAAAAGAATGTGTGAGCAAAATATCATGCATTATTTTTTTAATTGTTCGGAGCTCGTTAATTTTTCAGTGTATGTATGCACATACACAATTTCTTGAATATGAAGATGCAGATAAAAAATCTCTAACACACAATTAAAGTGACAAAATATATTGGTGGTTTTATTAAATAACCTGTATTTTATACGTACTACGGTGTCATCATTTCGGCTTTCAAAAATTCATTGAAATTCTGAATAACAACTTTCAGCTCTCATACTAGTTCAAATAATATAAAATGTAACAAGAAGTTTAAGGGGGTAGACACGGGTAATGCAGCGCGCTGTATACCGACATAATCAAGCCCGAAACATGGGTATGGGATTTTTCATTTTTCGTCCTTATATGAGCAGATTTTGGGCTGGGCGATCTCTAATTCGAAAGAGGAAGGTTCAATGCGAAGCGCTCTGCTCATGGTTCAACGAGATTGTGTTGATATCTAATAAGAAGAGTGTCCAAAGTAGAGCAAAAGTCGACAAAATACATTCGCAGAATCCAAGTATTTTTAGGTCACTAAAAGAGTTTTGTGACTCAAACGGTGAGCAGAGCGCTCCGCATACGAATGAGACCTCGCTCAGCACAAAATCTGCTCATATAAGGACGAAAAATGAAAAATCGTGACTGCATTCACAAATACGAGTTCCGCCATATTGGCGATAATACAGAGCAAGTCACGTGACAAATTTAGTTCAGCTAGTAGACACGAGATGGTGTCTAATCGGGAGGACTGTTGGACTACCCGTAGGGGAGGTCCGATATATGCGTGTAGCTTCAAGTTAAGGTAGACTAACTGGACCGTGGTGAATAATGAGACACGTGTTGAGCTCAATGAGCATGATCGTATATTTCGAGGATTGCGTCCAATCCCTACGAGGACACCAAGGCAAGAGACAATATGGCGCGTCTTGCTCGTCGTCGGAGACGACGTCCCCCACTCTCCACATGTCGGAGAGGTGGGGGAAAATAGAGAGGGAAACCGCTAACGCGTTCTCCACAGGACTGCCAACGTGGAATCATAGCAAAACTGAAGCGTTAGCTGGATAAATATGCCACAGTAAAAGCGTGATGCAGTCAATGTATGCATTTTCGGACGATTGTAGGTTAGGTTATATGAATTTTAGGCATACATTGGCTAGGAACTGCGGAGAATTGTATACATTTACTAAATTAACGCTTTTACCGTAACACATACATCACTTGAAATCGCTGTCGAATTTATATTATTGTAATTGAGGCAGTTATAGCAACTACGGACTAACCTACATTAAAAAAAAAATTTCCTTTTGTATATCAATGGCTTAGTGCACACATATTGTAAGCCCACTTTTAGCGTTTTTGAGAAAAACGGGTTCAAACATTCAATGGTACTTTATAATTAAATAAATACTTTTTGCATTATTGTATTATCATATATATGTAATATAGGTATCACTAAAAATATGTAATTAGTAGTATAAGTTAGAATCTGCAAAATTATAATAATAATTCGATAATAATACTTCGAAGATGGACATACTATATGTAGCCAGTCAGCCACGTACGTTTTAGCAGATTTTGCTCAACGCCTGAGTACAAATGTCTGTGACAGAAAGACTACAGATTTGATACAGGATTTGTTATCTTCGATGATGAAAGCAGACTGTCAGCGGAAAGCCGACAGATTGTGCTGCCTTAACCTGCGAGCAGATTGGCGGCAGGGTCTGCTGATACAATTTAATGCCAGGAATCGAGCAGACCCTGCGCACCGCGATCTGACGGCAGATAGGCAGCAGAAATCGAGCAGATTCTGCTTACATAGCCTGCGAGCAGTTTGGCGGCAGACAGTGCAGCGAATCTGCTGGTATAATTTAATGGCAGAAATCCAGCAGACTCTGCCCACCGCGGTCTGACGGGAAATAGGCAGCAGAAATCGAGCATATTCTGCGTACATAGCCTGCGAGCAGTTTGGCGGCAGAAAGTAAGGAGAGTCTGCTAATACAATTTAATGGCAGGAATCGAGCAGATCTTGCGTACCGCGATCTGACCACAGATAGGCAGCAGGAATCGAGCAGATTCTGCTTACATAGCCTGCGAGCAGTTTGGCGGTAGAAAGTAAGGGGAGTCTGCTGATGCAATTTAATGGCAGAAATCGAGCAGACCCTGCGCACAGCGATCTTACGGCAGATAGGCAACAGAAATCGAGCAGATTCTGTTTATATAGCCTACGAGCAGTTTGGCGGCAAACACTGCAGAGAATCTGCTGGTACAATTTAATGTCAGAAATCGAGCAGACTCTACGCAGCGCGATCTGACGGCAGATAGACAACAGAAATGGAGCAGATTCTGCAGACATAGCCTACAAGCAGTTTGGCGGCAGAAAGTAAGGAGTGTCTGCTGTGTTACATAGGCCCTTCTAGCCCTTTCCGTGTTTGCTGTCCGCGCGTCGCTTTATTTTGTAGACGGCGATTCAGCGGAATCGCCTCGCGCGTGGCAGTCATGTTACGCCGAGCCGCGTGGCGATAGCCGTAGGGACAACGTGACCGTCGACGGCCCGGGCCCGGAAATTTCCGACGCGTGAAGCGAGCGACAACTGCCGACGGGGGAATTTCCCCCATTCGCGAGGATTGATCGAGGAACGGCCCATAACCGGGAGTCATTGAAGACACATTCGATTTCGAGAGCTCAAGTCAGGAAGTTGCGACGAGCTACATCTCCGCATAAATACCGCGAAGCGCGCCTGGCCGATCAGGATAGGCATAAGGGTAACTCCATCCGACAATCCGAGAACGGCCTAGCCGGGAGAGCCCTTACGCGCCGATTCGGACCGCGAAATACCGCGAAGTCGCGTGATGATACGAGACGAAGCGACAAGACGGACCCCGAGTTCACCGACTCACGTGTGCCACCCGAGAGCACTGCGAGCGACCACGACTTGCGCTCGGTTCAGCGACAGAGAGAGCGACGGTAACGATAGACGGCAAGCGTGCCGTGTGCTACCCGAGAGCACAGCGAGCGACAGCTGAGACGGAGCGCCGTCTCTAGGTATGTTAATCAGATCTAACTTCCTTCAAGAATATATTTTACTTTATTGTTTTTCCCTTAAATTCCATGTCAAACATTGATTCAACCTCTTTTCTCCATATCCTTCCTTGGTATAGTCAAGGCGTGCTTCAGCACCTTAGCAGAGCAAGAACCCGGTGAATTATCCCAACCGCTCGGTGTGATTCACAAAAGTCCCTTCAGGACGTAACAAACTGGTGTCAGAAGTGGGATCGATTTTCTCTAATCACTCTCTATTAGAAGAAGAGCGCGCCGTCGCTACATATTGCGACCTGCCGCAATCTTAAATGCTCATAACTTGACTACACTTCCTACAACTCAAAGTCTCTTGCTGAACATTGCATAGCAATGACGGGTGATATTTTATGATCACCCCCTCCGCCACATCCTTCCGATTCCCGAACCGACGATAACGCCCTTCCTGTTGTGCCTCCTCCTTCACCACCGTCTTTGAGCGGTCGACCATCTTATAGTTCTCGGACGAACGACCTTGAAATGTCTGCAATAGACGTATGGAGTTCCCGAGAAGATGAGGAGAGAGTGTATAGGGCGCTTGACAGCATTCCCCGTTTCGACCCCGATTTTGTAACCTTAGAGGACTTCGCTGCCTCAATACAACGTGCTACAAAGCGTGTACCGCCCGGTGAGGAAGAAAGATTTCTGACTGAGCTAATATATAAACTAAAAGATTCTATCAGATACTATGTCGAGGGGAAAGGTTGTCAAAGTGTAGCCGATCTGCTCTCCCTTCTACGGGGCCGATATTCCCCATGCCGCGGGTATGAGGAGCTCCGATTGGAGCTGGAACGTATAAGCATGTTTCCCCGGGAACGTTTAATAGACTTCATTCACCCAGTGATGCCAGAATGAGGACGGGAGCGCTCGAGAATTTCCCCCACCTCGCATGCACACTACGCCGGAACTGCGTGTCCGTGAGCTCGGCGCTTCGGACAACGTCGGGAAGACGAGAGAGAAAACGAATGTGTGTCTTTCTCTCTCGCTCTTGAAACGCTGTGATCCAAGGTGGGGTGCAAGCGACACGCGGCCGTGCGCGATCTTCCTGAGTGCCTCGAGGCTCGAGATACACTTTTCACTTTCTGACATATGTATAATACTCTTGTAATGAAAAAAAATTTGGAAAAAATTTTGTTAGGGAAATCACGTCTTAAGACCTGATCACGTTTTGACTATTTAGAAAAGAGCTTTTTTTTTTTAAATATCTCATGTATTTGTTATCACGATTACGTTTAAACGGCAAAATAGATTTCAATGAAACTTTATATTAAAATTTTATATTCTTGTCTTAAGATCCGATTAGATCACGAAAAATCATAATTACCCGTTATGGTTCTTCGATTTTTCAGATATACGAACTAAATTCTACATAAAAAAAAGTTAAATAAAGTTCTTCTGTAACTTGTTTAACAAAGAAAAATGTACATTCATAATTGAGGCATTTGATGGAAAAAGGGCACATACGCCAAAATGCCATTTCAAGAAAATCGATTTCAAAGTTTTCATTATAGTATAACTTAATAAAAAGTAATGCAATTAAATCAATTTTTTTTAAGGATGTAGTTACCGTGTCGTTCAAGCGTTCTGAATACAGAATTCATGATTTAAAAATGATATGTGTCTTTATTTATAAATTTTAAACAAGTGGTTTATGTGCCCTTTTTCCATCAAATGCCTCAATTTCTTGTGTTCGTTTTAAATTTCCGTACTTTTTATTTGAGCTATTTCTATTTTTCAAACCTTAAAATGAATTTTTATATTAAAACACGAATATTTTGATACTGTACATTGGTGAACTTTGTTAAAATTAGAATCCACTCTTGGCCAGTACCATGCACGCTGTAGAAGCCTTCGATAAAAAATATTTTTTCAGAGTATGATCTAAAATCTAAACGTAATCACATCAAACGTAATTATATCAAGTTGCGACAAAGAATCACGCACTATTTACAAATTATTTACGCGCAGCGTGCACGTTACCGCTCGATGGAAACTACGGGAAAGTGGTGGTCTCTTCCATCGGGAGGGACATGTAAACAATTGGTTATGCAAAGCTAACATCGCGATACATGTTGTACACTAAAATGTACAAAAACATTACAAAAATAGAAAAGAAAGGCAGCACGTAAATATATCAATTGGGTTCGATATATTGACGAGATGTAAGACTGAAATAATGCTACAATTGTTTACATTTCCAAAGGATAGAAAGCAAGCAAAGGAATTTACTATAATACATGCGACAGAATTTCGAGATAATTGTTACATATAAAATGAATATAATTAAGAATATACATTTATTTGTACAATTATCTCGAAATTCTCTCTATGAATCATATGTATAGCAAGCAAGCGAATTTATTGCAAGGATAGAACAAGAATTGCGTGAGG
Source organism: Andrena bucephala (assembly GCA_947577245.1). NCBI lineage: Eukaryota > Metazoa > Arthropoda > Insecta > Hymenoptera > Andrenidae > Andrena > Andrena bucephala. Next base: position 72,971,678 of record OX387716.1, read on the forward strand.
TTAATCGAACAACTATTTACATATTCGCGATGTCCAAAAATCGAATGAAATAGAAAATGGATGAAATTGATAATATTCTGGACATCACCAATTTGCATTACCCGACGTAGAAGGAAAATCCGCGAGGTCATCAACGGCATGTAAACGTAAACTATTCTTTTGCTTCTTCGCAAAAGTTGCATATAAATTCTCAGATGACATGAGAGATAGATGTTTGTCATCTACCTCCATGCTCTGAGCTGTTTCCCCGTGCGCCTTTAATGCCGATTTCGTTACGCAAATGGCATTGACGATGGTCGAACATAGTCGATTTCGTTTCTTGTTCTTTATGTCGGGAAGCATGGAAAACGATCTTTCAGCATCGGCGTTTGAATTTGGAAGACTTCTAATGGAATTTAATAATTCCTGCAAACATGGATATTTATACGAGCCTTGATCGTTTCGCGTTAACAACACCGTTTTCCATACATCATCAAAAGCTAATGTACAAAGCTTGACTGCATCTGCAAAATTCAGGTGCAATGTTGACCATTCTTTTTGCAAACCGTCTTCGTCGAAACCGCCCAATTTCTGAGCAATAAAGAGAACACTTTTGAAGGAAGTGTCTCTGTCAGTATCTACTAATGCCAAATGAGGCTCAAAAACACGTAACTTGCTCAGAAATTCGTCATCGATTGGCAATCGATTACCAATTTCGTTTGCAGCCGTTATGTAAAACTTAATACAATTTTCTCGAACGGTTTGGACAACATCGGGTTTGCCTTCTGCAACTAATTGACAAAGAAAAGTGTCACAATCCGGACCTAAATGAATACTATCTAATGCGATTTGATTATCGCCTCTTGAAAAATCTATTAATTTTACTGAATCCATGTGCTTCAAAAGCTGCGGTTTCAAAAAATGACGTAAAATATCGTACAAAAGAGTTTTGGCAGTATTTTGAAGCAAATGGATCCTTGTTTGTTGCGACTGAAAGAATAAACTAAAGTCATTAAAATACTCTAGAACGTATTTCAAAAACAGAAGATATGCTTTCGCTTCTGGATTTTGCATGATGATAAGCAGATGATCCCCAGACTTTGTCTTCTCACTTACGACCAATTCTTGCAGAAAGTGCAACACACTGTCCCAATTTTTTAAAAGTGTAACTACGGATGAGTAACGCGATAACCATCGCGTAGTACACAATTTTAAAATTTTGCGGTCAGTAGATTGAAAACATTGCTGAAATTCGCGAAAAATGGCCGAGCGTTTGGGACTGCTATAAATGAATGTTGCGACTTTCCGTAATAATTCCTCGCAGACCTCGGGAATGGTAGCGCATGCTGCATGCACTACCAATGCAGAGGAGTGACATGGACACGGCATGGTGAAAAAATTTTCACCGCGAATTTCTGCAAGTTTGGTCTTGAATGACGAGTGACACCCTGTCATGACAGAAGCGTTATCACACGACAAAGCAAGAATGTTTCCGAACGGAATTTGCTTTTTCCACATGGAGTTCTTAAAAGAGGTAAATATTTTATCGGCAGTACATTCTCGCGCGTCAAGATTAATTAATTCTACTAATTCCGTTCGAACATCCAAAGTCTCGGGTGCGACATACCGAACAATAAACGACATCCATTTCTCATTGGTAATGTCGGATGTTACATCAATAAATACTGAAAACTTAGAATTCTGTAAAACCAGACTAAGACGCTCTGTTTCCCGAGGACACAGAACGTTCGATATAATATTAGAACACTTTGTTCGACCACACGTCATAAGTTCCAAAACATCAGGATCTTTCCCAACGTCTTGGAAAAGTTGAAGAATCACCTCTGCGGATTGATGCGAAATATTTTTCTCGGCAACTAATGCAGCAAAACGAATAACCAAAGCATAAACAAAACATAAACAAAGCATACGCGACCACAGATCGCGGATCTGACCGTCAAATGTACTTGACGAAAACCAGGCCCGAGCGAACCCTCGAAACGGGAAACGAAAAGAATAGATAGGAAATCGTAAAATAGTAAGAAAAATTCAGAAAGGAGAAAAATCGAAGAAAAGGCTAAAAGAAATAACAGCAAGGTAATGGTGACAGTACCGAACTGCCACAGATGCATTTACCAGTTACCTTTCTCTCCTATTCTTGTACAATAATACCTTTATACCAATTTACACAGTTTAGTGTACAACATGTATCGCGATGTTAGCTTTGCATAACCAATTGTTTACATTTCCCTCTCGATGGAAGAGACCACCACTTTCCCGTAGTTTCCATCGAGCGGTAACGTGCACGCTGCGCGTAATTAATTTGTAAATAGTGCGTGATTCTTTGTCGCAACTTGATATAATTACGTTTGATGTGATTACGTTTAGATTTTAGATTTTAGATCATACTCTGAAAAAATATTTTTTATCGAAGGCTTCTACAGCGTGCATGGTACTGGCCAAGAGTGGATTCTAATTTTAACAAAGTTCACCAATGTACAGTATCAAAATATTCGTGTTTTAATATAAAAATTCATTTTAAGGTTTGAAAAATAGAAATAGCTCAAATAAAAAGTACGGAAATTTAAAACGAACACAAGAAATTGAGGCATTTGACGGAAAAAGGGCACATAAACCACTTGTTTAAAACTTATAAATAAAGACACATATCATTTTTAAATCATGACTTCTGTATTCAGAACGCTTGAACGACACGGTAACTACATCCTTAAAAAAATTTGATTTAATTGCATTACTTTTTATTAAGTTATACTATAATGAAAACTTTGAAATCGATTTTCTTGAAATGGCATTTTGGCGTATGTGCCCTTTTTCCATCAAATGCCTCAATTATGAATGTACATTTTTCTTTGTTAAACAAGTTACAGAAGAACTTTATTTAACTTTTTTTTATGTAGAATTCAGTTCGTATATCTGAAAAATCGAAGAATCATAACGGGTAATTATCATTTTTCGTGATCTAATGGATCTTAAGACACGAATATAAAATTGTAATATAAAGTTTCATTGAAATCCATTTTGCCGTTTAAACGTAATCGTGTTAACAAATACATGAGATATTTAAAAAAAAAAGCTCTTTTCTAAATAGTCAAAACGTGATCAGGAGGTCTTCAAACGTGATTTCCCTAACAAAATTTTTTCCAAATTTTTTTTCATTACAAGAGTATTATACATATGTCAGAAAGTGAAAAGTGTATCTCGAGGCACTCAAGAAGATCGCGCACGGCCGCGTGTCGCTTGCATGTAACCTTGGATCGCAGCGTTTCAAGAGCGAGAGAGAAAGACACACGTTCATTTTCTCTCTCGTCTTCCCGACGTTGTCCGAAGCGCCGACCTCACGGACACGCAGCTCCGGCGTAGTGTGCATGCGTGGTGGGGGAAATTCTCGAGCGCTCCCGTCCTCATTCTGGCATCACTGCATACAATGTTGCGCGCTAAGCAATGACAAATCTGCAGTTCTGCATTTCTAATCAGATCTTTGCGAAAGTGACGTCAGTCGATTCCTCGTGTTTTCTCGATCAAATTGGCCCCAAAAATGATATAATTCGGACCAAAATTAAGGAAATTACGTGAAAAATTGTTTGCAGAATTGAAAGCCCGTTTCCTTAAAAATAGTCCGATTTAAATTATTTTCGGTCAATTTAATCGGGAGAATGCCAGAAATCCATTTGTGGCACTTTCATATTGATACGATGAAAAATAAACAAATTCTGTTTCTTTATAATCGATGACACATCGCCGAGCACGGCGATCTCGCGCGGCTCGGGACACAAAGGTTTTCGTCCGTTATTCGAACTTCTAAGATCGTATTCAGATTTATTGGCCGGTGAGTTTCATAACTAGGGGTGTGCGGTTACCCGATTTTTCGGGCTCGGGACGGGCCGGCAACTTTCGGGCGGGATCGGGCGGGGTCCCGATACTTTTGTATTGCTCGAGATCCCGGCAGTTTCGGGACCCCCAGACTCGATTCGGGCTACAAGCATAGCCGCCATGAGCGGACAATTTGATTTCAGGTCGGCTCGACAAAACTCGGACGCGATCGGACGATATCGTTACCAGTAATAGATTATAATTATTACCTGAGAACATAGAAAAATTATGTTTCTTACACGTTAATTTGAAATAATAAAATATTCGCCTCCTGTATATTGTTGTTATTATGAAACATCCAGGAAATATTCCTTTTTGTATGCTTATAGTTCGTACGTTTTGTATTTTAAATCTGAACCTATCCGGAAAAAGATAATACCCTATATATTCCCTTTACATAAAGTACTAAGTGTGAAGTATATTTTATTCAGATTTTAAAATATTGTCGATGTAAAAATAGTCTTCTTCCCAAGTTCTGAACATGGTATTTATTTAAGTACGTATATGGACGTATACAGTATTCACAGACTATTTGGTAGCAATGAAAATACATATATATGTCACGGGGAAATTACCCGGAATAAAAATAAACTACACTGCCTCGAAATTCACTCGTGTCCTGCTGGACGGCTCGGAAATACACGAGGGATTCTAAATTGTATAATAAATCCCGTAGGGCGCGTAAGGGATCAGGAAGAATAAATGTTACTCAGCAGGGTGCTGGTCAAAGAATTAATCCTTTATTGTCTCCACAGCCGGACTGGCACGACAAGTGCAAGATGCGCTCTCTTAGAATTATAATGAACGGAAGTATGCGTAGAGATAAAGATGAGTGTTCGGGCTTCGTGGGAGGGAGATAAACAGACGAGTGACAGGTCTGCGTAACATATATGTAAATAAATAATAAGATACAAATTATGATTCAACAGGAGACAGAAAGGTAAAAACTTATCACTCTGGTATCGATATAAATGATCTACATAATACTTTCCGTCTCGGTCCCCTCGTAATAGCTGGCTTTCGAGCCGATCGCGTCCGAGTTTTGCCAAGCCGACCTGAAATCAAATTGTCCGCTCATGGCGGTCATGCTTGTAGCCCGAATCGAGTCTCGGGATCCCGAAACCGTCGGGATCTCGAGCAATACAAAAGTATCGGGACCCCGCCCGAAATTTTCCGACCCGTCCCGAGGGCCGAGAATCCGAGCCGCGGGACGATCTGCACACTCCTATTCGTAACGCGTATTCTCTCGTCATCGCAGAACACGAGTGAGCTAGAAGTGGTGGGGATAGCGCCAAGCTTCTGTCATGTATAGGCCAAACCGAGCTGCAGCGTAGAAATACACGCATCAGAATAGGTGTGCCTTAGGCCTTAGCTCCGAAAAATTTCAGGAGCTTTATTGGTCAGAACATTGATTCTTTCTTGATAGCTTCATCTCGTATTGGTCTACGCATAACTTCGTGACGCACACAACTACATCTAGAGACGCGGTAGCGTCTCGACGCCAAGTACATGAAAGAAAAGACACCTTGTATATGCCTGTCGCTGCCGTGTATCTTTACTCGAAGCACAGCTATTCCAACCTAACCTGAAACTTATTTCATTAATATCTCATCACGCCTGCAATATTTTCTATATTTAATGGCATTTTTCTAATGTAACCCGCATATAAGCTTTCGAATAAGACCAATTTCAATAAAATCGGTCCACGCATGACAGAGATATCGTAATATCGTCTCATGGATCTGTCGAAAACGGTAAGATTTTTCTCCTGATTCTTCTTCTCCAGTCAAAATTTTCGTCAAACATATACATACGTATAATATAACGCGTTACACGCACACCGACGAACTAACACGTTTCGTTCTTCGTTCGTCGACTCTCGGAATCATTCGGCAGGGATCGTCGTCCGCCATTGTACATATATATACCTATGTATACTATTTTGAATTTTATAACCTACCAAGTGGGAAGTGTCAAATAAAGTAGGTTGTCCGAATTTGATTTGAAATGTCACGAGTTTTTACACTAAATAGGAAACTGAATTATTGTCTCAATTAACAAGGTAAGTCGCCAAATTTATTTAATAGATTTCTTATGTAGAGTCGCAGACTTGGAAGTTGTCCGGAGAAGGTTCGACAGAGAAACATCTTCTTTCGCATAAGTTTCTGGAAATTTGTACCATGCATGTACAAAATAATATATTGTAGTAAAAAATTGCATTGCATTTAAATTGCCAAATATTTGTATACCAACAATTTAGAGTTTTTATGTAAAGCTTATATTTATATTATAGAAATGAAGGGGACGCACAGGACTTGGATAAAAATGAAGGGCTTGAAGGTTGTCCGGAGAAGATTAGATAGATAAACAGAGCATCTTGTTTCGCACAAGTTTCTGGATAAGGTAAATCAACAAAATTTGTCCAAAGACCTTAAGAATTATTAAGAAAATAGATTATGGTGGGCTGCTTGCAACGTAGAGCAGGTCACAGTAGTGAACAAAGTACGCTGAAAACACATCTCCCTTGATGCTTTTCAATCTTTTTATATATTTACAGATAATAGAAGCAGAAGGTGATGCACTGTGATCTACGTCAATGTACGCACACATTTGCAGGTGGTGTTTTGCATACGTAATTATTCATTCAATGATCTTGACATGAGTATGTGTGATAAATTATAAATAATTAATAAATGTGTCCTTTTTTTTCAGCTAACGATGCAGACCAAGAGATTTATTTCAACAGCTGAAAAAGAAAGTAACTGAAAATGAAATAAATGTAAATAAAAAGAGTAAATGAAATAACCACATTTTATATAAGTTATTTATTTATTTATTATTTTATATTTATTATATTTATATTTTATTGGCCGCTGCCACGGCCCCGGCCCCGCTGCCAGCCACGGCCCCGGCCACGGGCGCGGTATTCTTGCGAAACTATTTCTCTGAGGGCGAAGGCCTGGGCCCTCATAGTCTCCAGCGCCATCCAATTTTCCGTTGGGCCCTCACTCTCCACCCGCCCTTTTGGTGGCGAGCCACGTGCGGTCCTGTAATAAGTAGCAATAAATAACAATTATTAGTATTTAAATTTAGATTTATTTTCAAGCATTCTAAAAACATATACAGTCGGTGTCGAAAGTATTCGTACACTGACCAATTTAAAGTAAAACTTTGTATTTATATATCCATGTCAGTAATCTATTTTATCGGAAAACAATGATTAATCAATATTCTTTGATGTTTGTAGAATAGATTTTGAATAAACAAGATTTTTTTTGTCCAATTAATCCCATAGATGCTATATGGGATTGATATGTGGTGATTAAGGCGGCGTTTTTAAATATTTTGGTGCGCTATATAAAACCCTCTGCCTAGTATTATATGCAGAATGCTTCTAAGTTGGATGTTACAGCAGGCTGTATTTTACTCTACTCTTCTAGCAGAATGGCTTTCAAACTTTCTTTAGACATAATATTATGATTATGTATTTTTTTGTACAATTATTTCATCATAGATCGCAAATTTTCTTTCCTAAACTCTGTATTCTTTTTTCTCCATGCTGTGAAGTGTGTATCGATGGTATTATGAATTATAGAGTTTATATTGACATCCTGAGCAAGCACATCTATGCTAGTGCAAAAAAAAGGGATAAAATGATAATTTTATATTTACCCATGACAATGATCCAAAGCATTCTGCATATAATACTAGGCAGAGGGTTTTATATAGCGCACCAAAATATTTTAAAACGCCGCCATAATCACCACATATCAATCCCATATAGCATCTATGGGATTAATTGGACAAAAAAATCTTGTTTATACAAAATGTATTCTACAAACATCAAAGAATATTGATGAATCATTGTTTTCCGTTAAAATTTATTACTGACATGGATATGCAAAGTATTACTTTAAATTCTTCGCTGCACGAATACTTTCTACACCGACTGTAACTTCTTAAAATGTGTATGAATGTTATTACGTATTTACCATCGGCCGTGGCCGGGCTCGCTGCTGCTGGTGGTGTTGGTGGTATTTGCGGTGGTGATGTTGGTGGTGCTGGTTGCGGTGGCGGCGCCCGAACCGCGGGGGGACTCGGCTCCATGCTAATATTGGCTAACTCTGCGTCAATATCTAAAAAATTAATTTTATCATTAATTGATTGGAAAACTAAATTTGATTTGAATAAATGTAGGTATATAAATTTTCATTATTTACCCGCAAGCAACGCGTCCTCCACAGCAACCTACAAAAATTGATAAAGAATTAATTGGCAAAAAAGATCAAGAGAGTTCATAAAAGCTGTATGATAGAAGAAAGTCATACGTGTAGCGCAAGGGTACGTATTGTTCCATTGTAAATTGGAAATTAGGAAATATAAAAATTTGAAAACTGAAACAGTGTATGATGCGAAATTATAAAAATTACATTACATTACATTACAAAATATGTTTCTCCTCATTACTTCACAAGCCTTTCCATTATTATTATTCAATACAAAAAAACTGTAACGTATTATAACATTATTTTGTACACAATTCGCAGTCGTAACTAGTAGCAAAACAAGAAGATATTGCATACGTTGAAGCATATTCTATAACTTGTAACACGAACAATTAGAAATATATCATCAAACATATCTGAGTTGAAAGTAAACGAACATGTAAAGTACAACATTTTGAAAGTCTTTGGTAGGCACTTTGCCAATGATAACTATCAATGGAAGTAGACCATAACTATATAGCAAGTAATACAACAAGAACATATTGGATGCATAGAAACATATTTTAACTCAGATATGCTTCATACTTCTAATCGCTGGCGTTACAAGTTAGAATATGCAGCAACGTGTCTAATATCTTGTTGTACTACACTCCTCACATTAATTAGAGCAGGCCTGCCCCATCGGGTGCAAATACCTCCTGAATTTCTGGGACCCGGGTAACAGCCGAGAGCGGGACTGTTCCATTGCTACCCGTTGCGAAATTTGGGAGAGAACTGCATGAGTGTGCGTCCATGTAGAAGAGGTCTTCGGATCCAAGCAATAGACTCGTGGTACGAGCCTACATGGACAGCCGCACACTCATGCAGTTCTCCCGCAACCCATGCTGTGGTTAGCAACGTAACCAGTCCCGCGCTCGACTGTTGCCCGGGTCCCAGAAATTCAGGAGGTATTTGCACCCGATGGGGCAGGCCTGAATTAGAGGATCACCTCTAGGAGCCCGAAAAATAGGGGCAAGTTCCCATGGTCATAACTCCGGTAAAAATAATCGTATCGATATTTTGAAAATATGGTTTGAAAGCGTGGAACCTCTACTTTCAGTTGCTTTTTCCAAATTTTAGATGCATTGCTTTTCGGTAAAGTTATAGCAATATAAAGAGCACTTGGTCAATTTTAAAAAAAATTCTTAAACTTTGCGATGTTCCACGGCGTGCATTAAATTTTTTACACACATTCCATTCACACCAATCGAAAGCGGCTACTTTCCTGTGTAAAAAGCGAGTAATAAATTTCTTGTGCGATTTTTTTTGGCCGAGTTATTCAACTTTGAAACAAAAACCGTTTTTTTTACTTTAGTTGCTTCTAGCAAGCGAATATATCATCGTACAACGTTCCTGAAAAAACAAATAGAAAGATCAGACTTTCCTCTTTAAGACGCATCTTCGACTTTTTCGATTCGGTTAAAATTTCGGTCTCTGATGTTCTTTCCAAAATATGCTTAAAAATTGCACAAATTCCATTTTTTCTTCAACTCGCTGTATCTTCGCGAGGGATGATAGGAACGTCATTGTCTTAAGCTCATTTTAAAGCGGAAAGTCTGCCGATTCTTTTGAGTGCCCCCGGAACCGGCTGCGATAATTTCTTACCGGTGGCCTTTCAGTTTGAAGTTACCGTTTCGGAAAAACACGGCTACAAAATGTGTCGCGATGTCGGTCGTCCCCGCGGAAGCGAAAGCTCTTGTTCGTATCCCCACCCGTCGACATAAGTGACGATAGCAGCCGAAAGCGAGCCGAGTTACGCCGATGCTACCGAAGGTTCCTGTGTGTGCACACACATACGACACATACTTCCACGCAATATGCCATCGGTGATGCTGATGTCGGCGGTACGGCAGCCACGCGGCCGCTGAAGCCACCTCGTAAGTTTTCCGAAAAGGTAACTTCAAACTGAAAGGCCACCGGTAAGAAATTATCGCAGCCGGTTCCGGGGGCACTCAAAAGAATCGGCAGACTTTCCGCTTTAAAATGAGCTTAAGACAATGACGTTCCGATCATCCCTCGCGAAGATACAGCGAGTTGAAGAAAAAATGGAATTTGTGCAATTTTTAAGCATATTTTGGAAAGAACATCAGAGACCGAAATTTTAACCGAATCGAAAAAGTCGAAGATGCGTCTTAAAGAGGAAAGTCTGATCTTTCTATTTGTTTTTTCAGGAACGTTGTACGATGATATCTTCGCTTGCTAGAAGCAACTAAAGTAAAAAAAACGGTTTTTGTTTCAAAGTTGAATAACTCGGCCAAAAAAAATCGCACAAGAAATTTATTACTCGCTTTTTACACAGGAAAGTAGCCGCTTTCGATTGGTGTGAATGGAATGTGTGTAAAAAATTTAATGCACGCCGTGGAACATCGCAAAGTTTAAGAATTTTTTTTAAAATTGACCAAGTGCTCTTTATATTGCTATAACTTTACCGAAAAGCAATGCATCTAAAATTTGGAAAAAGCAGCTGAAAGTAGAGGTTCCACGCTTTCAAACCATATTTTCAAAATATCGATACGACTATTTTTACCGGAGTTATGACCATGGGAATTTGCCCCTATTTTTCGGGCTCCTAGAGGTGATCCTCTAATTAATGTGAGGAGTGTATTTGCTATACAGTTACTGTCTACTTCCACTGATAGTTAACATAGGCAAAGTCCGTACCAAAGACTTTCAAAATGTTGTACTTTACATGTTCGTTTACGTTCAACTTAGATATGTTTGTTATATTTCTAATCATTGGCGTAATGAGTTATAAAAACCACAAAAAGTAGAAGATAATAATAATTACAAAGTAAAAAAAGATGTGAAATCAAAGCGAGCTGCAAGTACATAAAGGCGACACTGTGTAACACAACAAAAGACAAAAAAAAAATGTCCGCGGCCTGGAAGTCAAATACTTGGCGTGGCCAGGCAAGGTATTCTGAGATCATCAATACCCATACCTTCCCCCTCGCAGGCTTTCAGATAATTTGTCCATTTAAAACTCAGACAATATGAGTACATTTTCATTATATTGCGTTTTAAAATAATGAGGAAGGTGACTGCAACTTTTTCACACCCGTGACGCCACCAGCGCACGTGCCACTTGTCATCGGTGTGTTATAAAACATTAATATGTAACTACCAACTTCATACATTCCACAAATGAAAAATTTGCGCGCAAACCATTCACACATGCGCACTCATGGAAAACCGCAGTACATGCGCTAGTGGCGCCTTCTGCGCCGAGCTTTGCGTCATCTTCCCCATTGTAAGATCATTCATCTTCACCCATACCTTTCCTCTCACAAGCTTTCACATAATTTGTCCATTTAAAACTCTGACAATATGAATACACTTTCATTATTTTGCGTTTTTAAATAATTCTTATTCAACGACACCTTGACCTTGTCTGGCCACGCCAAGTATTTGACTTCCAGGCCGCGGACATTTTTTTTTTGTCTTTTGTTGTGTTATACAGTGTTGCCTTTATGTACTTGCAGCTCGCTTTGATTTCACATCTTTTTTTACTTTGTAATTATTATTATCTTCTACTTTTTGTGGTTTTTATTTATTTCATGTACTTGGCGTAATTTTTTTACTTCCTTGAAGATTTTTATGAGGATCTCACTTCTTTTTACAAAGATAATTTGCATAGGGAATGACCCCAGATAATTTTTAAAATATATGATTATCTTCTATTTTTTGTGATTTATTTGATTACAATTACAGCATAATTACTAAATCAATTACACGTATTACAAATTAAACTACTTTTAGCAGTTTTACTAGTTTGAGTATACTAGTTCCAGTAATCATGGCAATTGATGACATACCCTGGCGTAGGTCACAGCATCATTTTACGCTTCGTTTATCTACATATACATAAAATCCACAGTTTAGTTACAAATAAAAAACAGTTTGATGATATACAAACATGTCGCAATTCAAATTTCGGCAACTTACCTTGTGTTTGAGACTGCATTTTCGTTGCAATTACAACTTACCTTATTTAACACTCGCCAGGTTTATAACCTGACTGTAAGCTGTCAAAATTTGGAGTAGATTGCATAGTGAAGGTAACGTAATAGCGTTTGACGAACGAAACATGTGTTAGTTTCTGTTGGCTGAAGGTGTGCGTGTAACGCGTATGACGAACGAAACATGTATTAGTTTCTGTTGGCTGAAGGTGTGCGTGTAACGCGTATATACGTATTATGTTTGACGAAATTTGGTTGGAGAAGAAGAATCAGAATCAGAAGAAAAAATTACCGTTTCCGACTGATACATGAGACGATATTATGATATCTCTGTCATGCGTGGACAGATTTTATTGAAATTTGGTCTTATTCGAAAGCTTATATGCGGTTTACATAAGAAAAATGCCTTTAAATATAGAAAATATTGCAGGCGTGATGAGATATTAATGAAATAAGTTTCAGGTTAGGTTGGAATAGCTGTGCTTCGAGTAAAGATACACGGCAGCGACAGGCATATACAAGGTGTCTTTTCTTTCATGTACTTGGTGTCGAGACGCTACCACGTCTCTAGATTATAGATCTAATATGCTTCAACATGTGCAATATCTTTTTGTTTTACTACTAGTTAAAACTGCGAATCGTTCACAAAATAATGTTAATGTTAAATACGTTACAGTTTTTTGTATGATTGAATAATTGAAAGGCTTGTAAAGTAATGAGAAGAAACATATTTTGTAATGTAATCCGAATTTCCAATTTCCAATTTGCTATTGAATAATACGTATCCTTGCGCTAGATGTATGACTTTCTTCTATCATACGTCGCTTGTAATCAGAATTTAAGTGACGAAAAAATCTCACGAATCACGAATAAAACTAACGAACAGAAAATAAATCTCACGAATATTTCACGAATAAAACTAGCGAACACAGATAACCGGGCTAGAGCATATGAATAACGATAGCTATGAATATATAAATAGTATTTTTTTATTACTTACATTTTCAGACATTTTTGATTGATTTGATGCTTGACACGCAGCCACGATTGAGAATGGGCTTCTCCGCTACGTGCAACGATGAGGCGAGCTCCTCCGCTGCTCTTTTGTTTTTTAAGGAGCCCGCTTTTGGCATAGATACGGACACATTCTGCCGCGGGCTCTTTGAATTGTTGATTTTTAAGGCGGGAAGCTAACAAGGAGACGCCACGGATGTGGAAATTGTTTTTGGAACAATAGTATTTATGGGGGTTGTATGGGGGTTGTAGTATTCATGTAGTTTGAAAAAATACCATTTCGGCTTTTTGTCGAATGGGTTAACAATTTTTCCCGTGGAAATATATTTTGTGGATATTACGTATTATATAGTACGTTACATATATTATTATTTATTTCTCTACGCAAATTTTAATGTTAAAAATACAGATATTTTAACGGCTATCCCACTTTACCTACACGACAATTGCAGGCGTCGAAAGTTTCGAAATGAAATATTTTCGCAGTACAAGAATATGAAAACACTGGTGAAAGAGATGATTAGAATAATACGTTGTTATAAATGCATTTTTAATTAAACTTTATATTTCCGTAGAGTAATATATGTAACGTATATGATACGTAATATCCGCAAAATATATTTCCACGCGAAAAATTGTAAAAAAAATTGAGTATGGGGTGGTTTTTGTTATAGAGGATTTGAACCCCGGCCGCCCATGTGATAATCTGACGCGATACCGTTGTGTCCACGGAACCTCGTTGAGTGTAGGTTACTATATGTATAGTATATAGAGTAGTATATACCGGAATTACTACGTACGTTAAAAACTTTAAATTACAATATCTCGAAAACGAAGGCCCATTCGACAAAAAGCCGAAATGGTATTTTTTCATTCTACATGAGTATTTAATAGTATGTAAGACTCGGACCGAATAAATAAGGCTGAAAGTGTAACCAAAGGGTGAGGGTAAAGAAGAATATGGCCCAATCACGGCGGGACGTGACCGGTGGCACATTTTCTCGGTACGAGGAGGGCTCGTTGTGACCGACGGGCACGTCAAAAAACAAAGCGGACGACCGAAACTGATGCACACGCATGTCACGGCGACCGAAAATTTTTCCTGATTTCCTTGCATGTAAGTATGCTTCATTATTATTAATTTAGGTGTACACATAATGAAACGAATAGGTTATTTGTTACATTATATGTGTTAAATAATAATCTAACATATTTTTTGCTAACCTATTTCTTCATTGAAATGTGTATCTTTTTAGTTTCAAGTCCCTTGGAAGGAAACCAATTCTTCTCATCAGAAGGAGAAGCAACAGAGCAAAATATTATATTTGTAAGTGACGTTTACATTTATTTATAAATATAATAATAAGTATGATATTAGTTTAGTGTTTATTACAAATTTTTCGCATTTTCCAGGTTGGAGTTTTTAAAACAAAAATAAAGTACACTCGAGTGGCTGCTTTGCGCTACCCTGGGATGCTTTGCGCTCTTGCGAGTATTAAGCTTTATTTCAGGCTGCATTGCGCTTCATCAAATATATTTCGGGTCAGGCATAATAATAGTCACGCTGAGCCTTGCCCATACCGTTATAAGCTTTACTGACTGTATTATTATTATTATTATTATTATTGTATTATATTATTGAATACAATAGGATATAGTGTATACAAAAAAATAGATTTATAAGCTTTACTGACTATTGCGCTGTATCTTATATAGTGTATACAACAAAACTAGATATAATAAGCTTTACTGACTGTATCGCGCTGTATTCCGTTATTTGCGATTCTAATTGTACTGTATCTGTATCGTATGTTAAAAAAGAAAAAGGAATAAAGACGATTTATCATTACTATCGATATATTATTATATTCTATCTAGAGACGCGGCAGCGTCTCGACGCCAAGTACAGGACAGACACCATGTATATATCGACTGTCGCTACCGCTATCATTTACTCGAGAAACGGCTAATCCAAACTAACCTGAAACTTATTTCATCATTAATTTCTCATCACGCCTGCAATATTTTTTAAATTTAAAGGCATTTTTCTTATGTAAACCGCATATAAGCTTTCGAATAAGACCAATTTCAATAATTATCGTATATAAAATAGAATATACTTATATAGTGTATACTAGAAAACTAGAAATATAAAAAAAAAGTATAATTCGTCATGGCTGTAATTAAAAGTATTATTAATATTTCACCACTCAGTTTTCATAATATGCAAATAATCAATAAAGGCGAATGGTTAACAGATGACCATATCGAATATTTTCACAAATTATTAGAAGCTAACTCCAATTACAAACCACGCGAGACGTGGAGAGTTCAATTACCTAATACAATTCAACCAGTTCCTGAAAATCAGGATCACATACAGATTTTGCACCAAAGCGATAAGATTGGAACCAATGCAGGGGGACATTGGGTTTGTAGCTTCTATAAACATGTTGAAAGAAGAGTTTATATTTATGATTCTCTTAATTCCTCGAAGTTGCATAGTCATCATAAAATTTTTCTGGATAAGTTATACCCATTTTTTAATAAACATGACGGTGCAATTGACGAAGAATTTATTGAATTTCCACGTGTACAAACTCAACCTAACGGTCGGGATTGCGGAGTTTTTGCGAGTGCATTTGCCGTCTCGTTATTATTCAAAATATTACCAGACAAAGTAACGTACACTCATACGTTGATGCGTCAACATTTGATCCAAATGTTTCAATCTAATCGGATAGAACATTTTCCATGCACTCAGGATCAACAATTAACATGTTGTGTGCACAAATATGAATCTGCAATTGGTAGTACAATTAATAAAAATCCCTCGTGTGGAAATGGTCCTTCATTTAAAATCGGTCAAAGTTACATGACTAACGAAACAAATAATAAAATATACCCAGTACTTAGTGACAAAGAAAGCACCATATATACAAATAATGTAAATCAGACAGGTCCACAATTTGTTTCAAAGTCAAAAATCAGCAATGTAAACCCACCAAGTAATACGACAGAATACATGTCTAATTATTATAAAAAAACACAAAGAGGAAATTAATTTAAAAAGAAGAGCTGTTTATAAAGCAAAGAAAGGGGAGTGTAACATGAAAAAAAAGCAAAGATTGTAAAAAAAGGGAGAAAGGCAAAAAACTTTCTAATTATGAATATTATAACGCACGCAAAGAATGTATAATAAAAAAGAAAAAATGCAGTATGACGCAAATAAAGAAGAGAAATGCAGAAAGGGAAAAAAATACTATGAGCTAAATAGAGAAGGTATAATTAAAAAGGCAAAAGTGCATTATGAGCTAAATAAAGAAGTGAAATGCAGAAAGCGAAAAAATTATTATGAGCTAAATAAAGAAGGTATAATCAAAAAGGCAAAAGTGCATTATGACGCAAATAAAGAAGTGAATTGCGGAAAGAAAAAAAATTATTATCAGGTAAATAAAGAAGTTATCTCCAAAAAGCGGAAAGTATATTATGATGAAATACGTAAAGGAGATGATTATAATAAAGTAGCAAAACGTCGTGCTGCTTTGCAAATAATAAAAAAGTATCGTTATATTGCTGTAACAAATAACAATATAGCAACCAAAAATAACAAAGAAACTTATATCAGAAAACTTTCAAAAATTATTAGCGTGCCGTCCGGAGAAGCAAGTAGATTGGAAGCTGAGCGTATAATAAAATGGTGTTTTCATATTCGGCAAAAGTACATTTTGAAAATCAGGAAACTGTTGAAAGATTGTAAAGAAAAAGTGGAAGTTTCCTTAACGCGCGCAGCAGAATGTTTAGAAGTTGACGACAGGATTAATGCTTTGTGTGGAGAATCCAGACATACTTCTTCTTCAGAATCATATTATGCGGAAAGATCGTACCATCCTTTCAGCGGTTCTGAATCAATCATATTGAATTCGGCAGGGAAAGCTATAAACGTTCTACCTGTATTGCAATCGAAGAAGACGACAAAAGCATGGTATTGTAGTTATCTTTGTAAAACAAAAGATGTTGAAATTCTGAATAATTTACAGGATTTCTTCAAACGATTGTTAGAATGCTCATTAAAAAAGGTACATTGGTATATTGGATACGAAGTTGGTGACGTGCATTTTATTTGCCGATATTGCCACGATAAAATTCGCAACGATTCCATACCACTAAAATGTATTTTAAATAAGCTTGATGTACGTTCAGTTCCAGAAATAGCAGTGTTGAACGATTACGAGCGAATTCTCATTCAAAGAGCTAAACCGTTTCAAACGATTGTGAGAATGGATACAGTAATGCGTAAAAATATGCCACATAAACATATGTTTCCAAAAGTAAAGGGGAGAACATTTCATCTTCCTTTGCCGTTAGAAGAAATTTAAAAAGAATCTGTCCTCCGACTGAACCTTTAAATCAAAATCATGAATTATACATATTGGTGCGGGGCGTTCCAACAAAATCTAAAATAGTTTGGGAAAAGTTAGTTGACTTGAAGAAAGTATGGAATGCCTTAGTATGGTTGAAAGCCAATAATCCTCTATACTCAGAAATTGTTTTACCACAATCGCACGATTTATTGCTGAGTGCCAAATTACCAGATACAGAATATCAAGAAGAAGTTGTTGCCAATGATAATAATAACGATAATAACGAATCTATCGAGGACGTTGAAGGTGAAACACTTAATATCGATGAAAACATCAAACGTGCATTATTGACGCAAATGTCACAATCTGATTCATATTATGATCAGTTTACTATTTATCCAATGTATGACAAAAGGGTTAATGAATCTGCTACCGCACTCTATCAAATGCTTAAAGTTCATGACATTCCGTTGGGCCATCGTGCTGAACACTTAGATGTGAAATGTTTCCCAGATTTATATCCTTATGGGGTGAATGGACAGCATGAAGAAAGATTGGTTCGTTTGACTGATCATGAATTCATTAAGTCCTAACTGATGTCCAAGCATTCGCAATTTCGATTGAACATGCAACATATTTTTCATTTATTACACGATACCAATATGCGGCAATTGAACGCTGGAATTTTTCACAAAATGAACGTCGTAAATCCACGTGAAAAATACACAGCTGCTGGTTTTCTAGAGCAACTCTCTAAAGATCAGCTACAAACGAACTTGAACACTATATTTTCCAGATTACGTAATACAGCACAGTATTGGCGAAAACCGAGAAATGATTTGAACTGTATGATACACCATTATGGACCAGCTACATGGTTCCTCACGCTCAGTCCAAGTGAATGGTTATGGACAGATTTAATAGAATTTCTTCGTGAAGTAAACGGCCCATCGGTGGCTAAAATGTCCCCAAACGAACTCATTGCTTCTGATCCCGTTTCAACTGCTCGATTTATAGATAATACATTCCACGCTATGCTGGATTTCATTTGTTCGCTCGACAATCCCATTGGCAAGGTCACTCATTACTTTTGGCGCAGAGAATATCAAAGCAGGGGATTACAACATTTTCATCTTTTACTTTGGATTGAAGATGCTTCCATAATCGATAAATCAACGAAGGAAGAAGTAGCAGCATTCATAATGAAATACGTCACTTGCAGATTACCATCACCGCATGTGTCGCCAGAATTATATAGACGAGTAATTGCACACCAAATGCATAAATGCAATAGTTACTGTCTACGCAACAAAAAAACTAAAAATTCCTTCTGTAAAGTATGTAGATTTTCATTTCCACGTCCAGTTACAGATACTTTGATAATAAGGGATGTGGCTGTTTCTATAGGTGCTAGAAAACAATTGAAAGCAAAAGGTAGACTCTATGATCTTCCACGTTCAATAAAGGAAGTCCGCATCAATGATTTTAATGCTTCCATTCTCACGGTTTGGAGAGGTAACATGGATATACAATATATTGGGGAAAAGACAGGGTTGGTAACATGTTACTGTACTAAGTATGTGTCAAAGCCGGAAAAAAGTTACGCTACGGACACTATGGCAGCAATAAATTCTACTAAGTCATTGGCTAGTCTTCTATGCAACCTTGGAATGCGCATGCTAAATCATAGAGAATGTGGAGCGCCTGAATGCGCTGATACTCCTTTAGGATTATCATTGCATGGAACTGACTACAGAACTACTATTAGATGGTTGGATGTAAATATAATGAGAAGTAGGAAATTGAAAACTCGCAAAGAGATTGAAGATCTGGAAGGTGAATCCACAGACATATTTTGTCCATCTCTCATAGATGATTACTATCCTAACAGACCTAGGGAATTAGAATCTAAGCATTTGTACGATTTTGCTATGTGGTATGACGTTACTAAAATTAGACCGTCTGAAAAAACTGAATATTATGAAATCCGTGCATCTTTGTTTGTGAAAAAAAGGAAAAGAGGCTATCTTATCAATCATTATAAGTACAATGTTCAAACCCAACCTGAGAATTATTATTTCTCATTATTATTATTATTCGAACCTTGGAGAAACACCGACGAATTGAAAAATGGATTTAACACATATGCGGAAGCTTTTTTGTCGCTACAATCACAATTGACAGAAGCAGTTCAATATCACGAACGAATAACGGATATTCAAGAAGCACGTGATCATATAAAGGAAGAAATTGAAAAGAACGTGTTGAATACTGTAGAACAAGAAGAAAATGATCAAGGCGATCACCCAATAGAGTGTGTCCCCGTTGAAACTGTTGGTGCCATGAAAGATTTTAAAGACGCGGAAAACAAATTTGACTGTGGTGATCTTGCAGAAATGATTTCGGAATTGAACCATGATCAGAAGCAGATATTTGATAAAGTTACTAAGTCCTTGACGTCTAACGATAACATTCTCAGACTTTATGTGAGTGGCGAAGGTGGCACTGGGAAAAGTTTTTTAATAAAAACTATTAGACAGTGGATCAAGCAGATTATCGGAAAAGACACAGCAGTAACTGCTCCTACTGGAATCGCAGCTTTTAATATCGAAGGTCTGACCATACACCGATTATTCCAATTACCCGTAGAACATGGGCATACAGCCCAGTATAAGCAACTTAGCGATGCAGCCCTTCAAATTGTACGAGATCAACTCAAAAATGTTGCTTTAGTAATCATCGATGAAATTTCGATGGTTTCTAACGTAACTTTCCTGTACATACATCTGCGACTTACAGAAATATTTGATACTACAGATTCCGATGATGCTTGGTTCGGAAAAAAGCCTATGCTGCTATTTGGTGATTTACTACAACTTCCTCCTGTTCACGAAGAACCTTTTATACAATTATCCAAAAAGAGTATGGAGAAAAATGTTGGAGGATTAGGTTCTTATAATTTATGGTCTGCCTTGTTTAGCTATGACGAATTGACAATAAACATGCGACAGCAGGGTGATAATATTTACAAAGACATCCTGTCGAGAATTCGCACCGGAGTAGTGACCGATTCGGATACAAAGCTATTAGAATCGAGGAAATTAAATTTCAAAGCGACAAATTGTTGTAATGACCGATTAAACGAATTATGTGATTACATACTTAATGTGGGATCTAATACGGTGTGTTTACTTCCCACATGTGTTCAGTGTGATGTTTTGAACGCTGCAATGCTGAGTCGATTTCCATCCGAAGAAATCCATTTGATCGCTCATGATACAATGAATTGTGCACCGTACTTGAAAAAAAAGGTGTCAAAGGTACTAAACAATAATGACGACGATAGCTCCCGAACGGCGGGACTTGCAAGGGTCGTAATTGTTAAAGTAGGAGTGCAAATCATGATTAGAAGAAATATTGATGTTACGCTAGGTCTTGTTAACGGTACCATAGCTAAACTTGTTTCAGTTACACGAGGTGTTGATAATGACGTTGAAAAATTGAAAATTATATTACCCACTGGGCAAGAACATATAATAGAACGTGTATGTGTTAAATTTGAAGTAATGGATAGAGCGTTCGTTATTAGAAAACAATTTCCGATTTGCCTCAGCTATGGTATAATTATTCACAAAAGTCAAGGACTAAGCTTGCAGAATGCTGTCGTAGAAGCAGGTAATTCAATATTTACTTGCGGACAAATTTACGTTGCTCTTTCACGGGTGACCACGTTACAAGGACTGCATCTTATCAATTATGATCCATCTTCCGTAAAGGCACAAGAATCGGCTATAATAGAGTACAATAGATTGCGAAAAAAATATAGACCTGATCTTATGACTATTTCAATTTCTAAAAACCGCGTTCGCAATGTTCGTGATGATGTTTGGGCAGTACATAATTATAATGTATCCGGATGTCAGAATACTAATTATCACATCGCGGATACCACTCAATACAACGTAAGAGGTCTCCGGAATTCTGATGGCGTGTCTTGTTATGCGAATGCCACAATCCAATGCATGTTATATTGTTCATCTATAAGAGAAAACTTATTTTCGACGGAAAAAGCTGATGATATTATAAAAGTCTTTATGGACCAATATAAATCGGATCAAAATCCAAACATAATATCATTACGGCAATTCGCAGGAGAAGAATACGCTTACAATCAGCTGCATGATGCAGCTGAGTTTATTACCTCTCTTTGTGATCATGAGATTCTTATTAAGAATGCAGTACAACACGAAATAACAACAGTATTATTTTTAGCGTGTAATTACACAAGTACTACTATCAGTACAAATTGTGTGGTACATCTTGCACTGCCCAAGATGTTAAAAAAAAAACATTTGAATTTCAAGATATAATAAAACACAATTTCACTGGATGGAAAAATCAGAAAGATCCTTGCAATAATTGTGATAATTCAAATTCAAATACAATGAAGAAAATCGATATAACTGCTTCCAAACAAATTCTTATTGCAAAATTACATTTGTTCGATCACGATAGTAGTGGAACAACGAAAGTTGAAAATTTCAACATCAAAGCAATGCCTACTACTAAAATACAATTGGTAGATCACTGTTATAAACTTAAGGCAGCGATTTTCCACCACGGTAAAAGTATTTCCGATGGTCATTACACGAGTATGGTAAGGGGTAAGGGCACAACGTGGGTATTCGTTGATGATTTACGAGTAGAAAAACAAGCTTGGCCACGAAATGCTAAAAATGCATACATATTTTTCTTCGAAAGATGTTAATCGTGGTTGTTATTACAGTTCAATGATAAATACGTTCAGCGCCAAAGGCTGCTTTCAGCGCCATAAGCTGCTTCGCGCACTATGTACTGCACACAAAGTACTATACGATCATATAATACATATAGATCGGCAATGCAGTGCACATGTTTTTTTTTGCGTAGGTGTTAAACTTACGTAGAATTTATCCTTAATCAAAAAATAATAAAAGTACACTCGCTGAGCTGCTTTGCGCCATTCCGAGTATTCCGAGTAAGCTTTACTGGCTACAAACGCGCTTTATCTACTAACATTACTCGATAGGCTGCAGTGCGCCGTAAACGCGTGGACGTGTAACGAAGATAGATCAGAATTTATAATTTATTGGGATTTCCTTATTTTATCCTTACTTTTAGTACCCGTGACAGTGAAAAATTGAAAAAAGGAAGAAGCTGAAATTCTGAATCCCAATAAAAAACTTCAAAAAAGTAAAAAAATATGACGCCAAGAACATGAATTATCTTTGTAAAAAGAAGTGAGATCCCCATAAAAAACTTTAAAAAAGTAAAAAAATTACGCCAAGTACATGAATTAGCTTTGTAAAAAGAAGTGAGATCCCCAAAAAAAACTTTGAAAAAGTAAAAAATACGCCAAGTACATGAAAATGTCGAGGACAAAAAAAAAGTATTATCAAAAATCACAAACAAAAGAAAATAGTATAATCACAAAAAAAGAAAATAATATAATCACACAAAAAAGAAAATAATATAATTACAATATAAAAAAGATGTGAAATCAAAATGAGCTGCAAGTACATCACAAAAAGAAAGAAAATAATATAATCACACAAAAAAGAAAATAATATAATTACAATATAAAAAAAGATGTGAAATCAAAATGAGCTGCAAGTACATAAAGGTGCTTTCCAACTGCGCTTAAGATGACACAACTACATATACACAGCTAAAATGCTGTGTTATTCCATTACTCATATCGCGGACATTTTAATTAACCCATTAAAAAGAATCCCATTTAAAAACATTGTCGTAAATTAATAGCTTTACAAAATTAATGATATACAAAAATTGCGCCAATTATAACAATGCCTATTTATACAAAGAAAAAAATGTATAAATAATTATTAATGTATTAAATAATACCCATCAAAAAGAATCCCATTTAAAAACATTGTCGTTATTATATGTTATATACAATAGTCGGAAGAATAATAATAAAAGCAATAATTGCAAATAATTGCTGTAACTTCCACATTCTGAAAATATGATATCAGTAAATCAATATTTCCAGTATTAGTAAAAAAGTTCCCATCTCTTTTTTTATTTTAAATAATGTGGCCATATAATTATAACATAAATTCGACAGCGATTTCAAGTGATGTATGTGTTACAGTAAAAGCGTGAATTTAGTAAATGTACACAGTTTCCAGCAGTTTCTAGTCAATGTATGCCTAAAATGCATGCAATCTAACCTACAATCGTCCAAAAATACATACATTGACTTTATCACGCTTTTGCTGTAACACATGTATCCAGGTAACGCTTCAGTTTTGCTATGATTCCACGTTGGCAGACCTCCCGAGTAGGCGCCATCTCGCATCCACTACCTGAACTAAATTTGTCACGTGACTTGTTCTGTATTATCGCCAATATGGCGGAACTCGTATTTGGGAATGCAATCACGGGGATCCGAATTTTTCGTCCTTATGAGGTCTCATTCGAAAGAGGAAGGTTCAAGACAGCCCGTTCTGGTCATCGTTTGAGCCACGAAACTCTTTTAGTGACCTAAAAATACTTGGATTCCTGCGGGTGTATATTGTCGACTTTTGCTCTACTTTGAACACTCATATTATTAGATATCAACACAATCTCGTCGAACCATGACCAGAGCGTGCTGCATCGAATCTTCCTCTTTCGATTGAGACCTCACCCAGCCCAAAATCTGCTCATATAAGGACGAAAAACGTATCCCCCCAAGCCCATGTTTCGGGCACATTATGTGGGTATTACAGCGCGCTGCATTACCCGTGTCTACCCCCTTAATTGGAGAAAATGTCGAGAGGACTTTAAGGGACGTGGAGCGATTGGCTAAGACCTCGTTTATCACGGCGGTACCTTAAAGAATTTCGACTAGAGTAGCTCTATCAAATCCCGAATCGCTGGACGACGCGTTCGATTTAGCTTTACACACACAACGGCGGGAACAGGAACTGTCCGGCTTGCTGCGCGATGACACGTACGGGTATACCCGGAGCGCGCGACCGCCGTCCCCGTATGACCCCCAGAGGTCTGTGAAGATAGCACCCCCAAATTCGAAATTTTGGAAAAACGAAACGGCATTCGTTTGTCCATCGTTTGCCCACGTTTGCCCATAAAAAATTTTCGTTTGCCCACCTTTCAAAAAAAAATATGACCAAAAAAAAAAATTTCATCAGCACCCCCATGAAAACATTTTAATGATTTAACGGTGGGATTTGATTGTCCATCGTTTGCCCACGTTTGCCCATCCAAAATTTTTTTTCCCACGCTCCAAAAAAAAGTTATGAATAAATTGAAAAATTTGTCTTCATCACCCTCCATGTTATCAAAATCGATTGTTTAACGGTGCCAATCGTTTGTCCAGACGTAGAGGAGATTTGCCCACCCATTTATTTCGTTTGCCCACCCTCCAGAATCGAATTAAAAAATAAAGTTCCTAGAAAAGAAAGGTACTGGAGACGCGATCGCGTTAAAGTTCAATTCTTTTCGAAAATAGTATCAAAATCGATCTTTCAACGATACAGTCCGTTAGTCTAGATGTAGAAGAGGTTTGCCCATCCATTAATTTCGTATGCCCACCCTCCAGAATCGAATTAAAAAATATAGTTCCTAGAAAAGAAAGGTACTGGTGACGCGATCGCGTTAAAGTTCGATTCTTTTCGAAAATAGTATCAAAATCGATCTTTCAACGATACAGTCCGTTAGTCTAGATGTAGAAGAGGTTTGCCCATCCATTAATTTCGAATGCCCAACCTCCAGAATCGAATTAAAATTGCTGCTACGTACCTATAGAGGAAACTCTGAGGCGCAGCGCGTCAGTTGGATCTTTATAAACCGACATTATCTATCTAGCTTCTGTCTGTCTGCTCCTATGAACTTAGAAATGTATCTAAACAAATTAAAGCGTGAATTAAATTTATTATTTTCTTCGTCCCTTTTTTGGGAAATTTACGGCGGCGTCGATCCTCTTGCGTGATCGCATGATCCGCGAGGAAAAGTCCTAGTGCTAATAATTGTGACGCAGTCAGTGGTCCACCACTTTACACCGCTGTCGACGCCGCACCAATTCAATAGTTGTATTATTCTGAAATACCAGTACCATATATTCTGTTTAATTATAATATTATCAGAATTTTTATATTTTTATAAATATTGTTGATGACGGATTTATTTTTACCCTTTGTGGATTTGTAATTGTCCGCAACTTTTGACTAATGTCATTGTGCAATGTCCATATTCCTGCTGTATTACGGCAGTAAGCTTTAAAATGTCCTGGGCTATGACATACGATGCCACTTAAAACATATATGGCATCTTGAATTTGAAGTCTTTCTGGGATGCTGTTTAAAACTATTCCATCCTGATATTTAATTTTATTTTGTTGCAAAAAGATTTCGGGGTCTATAACCACATATGATTTTGCTTCTCTCTTTAATTGCACTGCTGATCGACATGTTTTACACGCGACTGTTTGTGTACTGAAGAATTGCGCAACAAAATTCAGAAAATCTTGTTTAAAATCTTCAGTTGTGTTTGTAGTAATTATATCAACTACAAACAATTTCCTCGTATGTATTTCACATTTGGCGCAGATTCTATTTTCTTCGACACTGCAAATATCTGTTACAAGTTTCGAAAATAGCCAATTGGGATTTGTAGTACAATCTACAATATTATTGCGAATTTCAAATATTGTACACAAAATTGTTCCTCGTTCTTCATACACGGAGTTGTTAATGTTCTCCATAGCGTATTTTTTGACGAACATAAAAAATATATTATCTGAATTTTCATCGATCCAGTTATTGAATGTGCTATAGTTGCAATACGCACTGGTGAATACTTCAACCAATGAGTCGAATGCACACGTATTTTGAATATATATTTTTTCGCCATTAAGATTAACCAAATTGCAGTTGTTTCCATTCCTTAATATTTCATTTCTTCTTTTCCTTAATGGCCTGTCATATGTGAGGTGAATGTCTGGACATGGAGTTAAATATTTCCCTCTAGGAGTATTTTTTTTGTTGGTTAAGGGCTTTTGTATTACATTCAATGTATTGTTTTTTTCTACATCTGCGGTTGGACTTCGTTTTTGTATATTTTCATCGTTGTCCACTTGTATATCTTTTGATTTACTTGATTTCACTTCAATATTTAATCCTTTCCAATTTTCTTGTTCCCTTAAATAATCACAATTATCCGTAGCGTCCTGCACATTTTCGTCAAAATCGCGTGAATCAATTTTTCTTTGTTTTTCATGTCTTTCTTCAGTAGTCAGCAGTGCAATTTTTTCATTGGTGCGTTTAATTGCAGCACGTTCCAATTTCGAGAGATTTTCAATAGATTTTATGTGTTGAACGATAAATTTATCGACGCGCATTGGTTTATAATTTGCGCCCAAATCTGAATGCTTTAGATCTTTAAAATATGCCTCACATCTAGAGGATGTCGCTACATGCGATGACATAGGGAAATGTCGCGTCATCACCTGTGTCCAGAGAGGAAAATGTCTAGATAATTTAACTAGATAAGGGACAAGTTCTGGACAGTAGAATGCGTTATACCTATCTGTCTCTACACTGTCTTTTGCAATTTGTTCAGCCTCATCTCGGATATTATTTATAAATGCAACTATATTTTCATTTTCATTTAGCATTTCTAAATCATCGCATTCTGTGTCATTCTCCTCACTCGTAAAGGTGAATGACTTTATTCTTTCGAATAAATACGATCGCTTCTGCTCACATATTACTGTATTTCCATCGGCATCTTTGCCATCGTACTCACTGTAAGCGACAATAAATATTGCCTGAAGCAGTGTCTTAAAATCTTCTACATTATCACACGATGACATTATCCCCGTGCATCGCACAAAGAAGTCTTTAATTTTAGGATGCTTTCTGTGAAATACATCTTTGGTACAAATAATTTTTATCAGATGAGCAATATCAATTCTGATAAAACAGTGAAGTGGATGTTGCAACATTTCTCCACTAATCCAATTATAACAATCCGAAATGTACGTTTTCAAACAACGTTCATTGAATGCTAAGGTGCTTGCATTCAAAAGCGCCAGTGAATAATCACAATCAACTTCTGGAGGCACTGGTGCCCCGTGTCTTATGATTTCTCTCAACCAGTACGTAATTAAATTAGTATCATGCTTTTCTGAAAGCATTTGAAATACTGGTTGTATACCATTTGCACCTTTTATAATAATTTGGTACAAGAATATATGTTTCTTCTCACCATTTAGTTTTTCTATTACTTTAACTAATTTTCCAGTGGCATCTAAAGGAATGGAAGGTTGAACTCAGTTCCTTATTAAAACACACAATTGTTCAAGGCAGTAAGTATTTATTCGGTGTCTTGCGACGGACAAGACGTTGGCCCTTGTCGAGACCTGTAGTAAGACTGGCGTCTGCCGGACGCACAATTTTCCGGCAAGACGCGCGCGACTAGGAAAATCTCCTAATTGGTTGACCCGTTGCCGGTGTCAACCAATCGGTACCTTCCAAGGCCCAAAATCGCGCCACCTATTTAGCGCGTCTTCGGCGCGCTTTACCGTAACGGGGGTGTGATTTGGCGGGAGAAAATTCTCCTGGCAATGCAGCGGGTTTTCCCCAAGGCCCCGAGGCGCGTGACGTGGCCGGTAGCAGCCCGCCCGGCCTCGCATCGTGGGCCCTCCGGAAACTCGAGGTTTATGATACCCGCAATAACTATTGAGGCCGTAAACGAAAGTCTTGAAGGAAACATGCTTTGTCCAAAATTCAATCACGAAAGGAACGGAAAGCGGCTTACTCAAAAATAGTTTTGCTGGCGCACGTGTCATAAACCATGCCGACCATCTGCACGCCAAATGTTCGTATTTGGTCGTGCCGATGGCCGCTACACATCTAATTCTATTTTTTTGAACGTTTTAATTAACGTTTTGTACAATTCCATTTGCATAGGTGACCAATAGAAACAATAGAAATGATCCTTCGAAATCTCTTTAATGTATCCCGCGTATTGACCCTTATATTTTAACTCGTATAACGAATTAATAGGATCAAGATCCTTATTGATTCCTAATTCCCGTACGATGGCTTCTTCCCTGATTTTTCTTAAAGTGCATTGTTGCGCAACATAAGGAGGTTCAGGATCGTCGTAGGTTATATCTGATGCTGCATCGTTCCTCCATTTTCTGGGTTTAATATTTATCAATTGCTTCCCAATTTCTACCCTATTTGTTCCTTTAACTGCTCTTTTCTTGTCATGCGGTATTCCCGAAGTATCGAATGTGTGCACTCTTAATACAATACCAGTGCCAGGAGCCGGTTCATATAGGGAATGAGCTTTAAATTCAGCACCGCATTCATTGTAAATACCATATATTTTCAAATATGTTCCCGCTTCTGACGAATCGAAAATTTTTCCATATTTAAAGGTATAAGCGCACGGAAGTTTTGTTTTTAAGAAACAAGTTTTGGAAATAATATCAGTCCAACCGGGACTAAGTATTTTGTACGATTTTCCACGAGTGCCCTTTTCTTTATAAATTTTTAATACAGGAGCAATAGATTTCCATTGCTCCTCAGACAATGTCATATTAAAATATAATGGCGGCAGTTTATTATTCATTTTAAGCGGAATATTGTCAGGTTCGAATTCTTGGCTAATATTACTTTCGTTAGTGACATTGATACTATCCCCTATTTCTTTTTCTTCTTCAATTTCGAAATGTTTTTTTAAATTTGTTAACAAATTCCATCTATTTGTTCTAACGTGAAAATTTAATGTTTCTGGCGACAACTTACTTGAAAATTTTGCAGCTACTTCTTTCCACACTTTATCCGTACGACACTTCAATTTGCAGCTCCCATCGAATAATTCACACTTTTCACACTTCTGCAGCATGTGCAGAATCACACCAGAGTCTACCACTGCTTTTCTCGGCATTTTTCACTAATAACTATAATAAAATCGCGAAACTAAAATCTTCTCACAGTTACTTCACAAGCCGTAAATGAAAACGCACGATCTTGTAAGAGCTGTATCTGAAGACTAACTGACTCTCGTGGGTTGTTGCAAAGGATTCGAGACTATGGCAGACATCTGTTTACGTTTCAGCAGGGGCACTTGGCGCCGCCGCCCCTTAGGGCGTCAGCGAAAGAAAGTAACTACGCATTTATAAACATTTCTCATACGTTGCCACCAAATACACTAAACTCTTACGTTAAAAACAATCGGTGGAATTTGCTAACAAATTTGAAAAACATTTCAAAATTCCAGTGGAAGAAGAAGAAAAAGAAATAGTGGATAGCAGGGGTGTGTGGGTGTGCGTGTACCCGACGTTTCGGGCTCGGAACGGGCCGGAAAATTTCGGACGGGATCGGGCGGGGTCCCGATACTTTCGTATTCCTCGAGATCCCGAGACTCGATTCGGGCTACAAGTTTCGCCGCCATGAGCGGGCAATTTGATTTCAGATCGGCTCGGCAAAACCCGGCCGCGATCGCACAGTGTTCCGCGTAATGGACAAAAGTCAAGAATCCGAGGTGTTTGATCCACAAATTCTTGTATCTTAAAATGTTAAGAAAGGAACGTAGGTTTCAATGTTACCCATAACTTCTGCTGAATTTACTAATTTGTTGTCAAAAGTGATACTAGAAATTCATTACAAATTTTGTTACATTTTTTCAAACACATGCCATTGGCAGAATGTTTATGCTTTTCATTTGATGTTTATAAGTTGTGTTTAATACTGTCATACCTTAAAAACTGCCGAGTCAGTTTTTTACAATACTAACAATTTGTACTATTTCTTTATGTTAAATGTTTATCAACTTCGATGGGACTTTTAAAAAAATACACCAAAAAATACCTCCGTGATGTTTTTTTATACTGATATAGGGATCATTAAACTTTATACTAACGTCACTTTCAACTGCACGAATTTGCACGAAACAGAAAAAATAGCCAAAATCATTATTAAGGGGGTAGACACGTCACGTGACCTGGCCGATTCGGCAGGTCGGTATTACAGCAGGTTTCTTCTGTACAGAAATGGTAATACCGATAGATCGACGATTGCCCGGTAAACGCGAGAGGGAGCTGTTTGCTATTTCCGTATTCTATTCTGAATAAGGAAAGAAATTCTCAGCTGTTGCGTTGTACTTATAAAAATTTAAACGGAAAGTCGGCTGGTACTACAAACGTAGAAAATTCATTGTACATTTTAATTACTTGAAATGTGCTTATGCTACAATATTCTACGTTAGCAGTAAGGAATTATAAGTGAAAAGGGAAAATAGATGAGGGGATGTCCCCAGAAAATGAAGTTTGTTAGGTTAGACATTTTTTCACTAGCAAAGCACCGAAACAGAACATGAAATACACTTATTATACGTCCTATGCAGAAAGTAGTTATGAACAAACATTATATATAAAATTGTACGGAATCGATTGACGTCACTTTTGCAAAGATCTGATTTGAAATTGCAGAACTTCAGATTCGTCACTGCTTAGCGTGCAACATTGTATAGTCCCGCTGGTTTCGAGCGTCGAAGCCTACGAAATTCAGCGAGACACATGATTGTTGGCGAGCATCGCGTTTGACGACTCTAGCTAGAAAATCACGCCGTATAAATAAATGAATAGGTCAATTAGTTAAAATTAATGAACTGTGCATGATTTTAATGACGCCTAATTTAATTGCACTTACAAACTGAATTACTAATTGTAATTAAAAGAATTTTGGGTTGGTCCGAGTTGGGCTCGGATTATCGGGACAAACCTACCCATCCAATCGTTTTGCTTTCTCGTTGCGAGCGAGGACCTTCGGGCCCCAGTAGACCACCCGTTGACAGCCGAGAGCAATAAAACCGACAGGCCAGATAAAATGTTCATGTTTGATAAGTATTGACGAAAGTATTACCAATGGAGTTTTTAGGGTTTCTCGATGAAAATGATGTCAGATATGGAGGAATTCGGTCCATTTTTAGTGAACCTAATCATGTATTCATAAAAAAAAATAGACCGAATTGCTTTGCGTCTCGACTCATGTTCGTGGACATAAACTCACCAATCCATCGGTGGTAACACTCTTATCAAGGTGTAATGAGAAATATGAACATTTTCATATTCAGTACTGGATGACTCAAGTCGCCGTCGATCGAGGGTCTCTCGCTGGTGCGCTATTTCACTCGCACTCGATTTACGTCGTTCAATCTCCTTGTCAAGTGGTTCAGACGAGGGCCCTGATAAATGTGACTTTATTTGGGAAACCAAAGTCGCGTCATTCGTGACACCTACTCGCGAACAGATATATGTATGTACAAGAAAAAGCAATTCAATTTCCCGATGACTTGAAGCAACATTTCAATAGGTAAATGCATGAAAAGGTGGGATCAGGAATTCCCAACCAAGTGATGCATATGAAAGAACTGGCGATATTCAACAATAGTTTGTCGTCTAAATTTTACAATTAAACTATTTGGCTATACTTCCCAAAACCGGTCAAACCCGATTGGGCTGAAATTTTGCAAATAGGTTCATGTTGCATAAAAATAACGTTTGCGAGAAGGATTATTGGCGACTCGAAAGTTTTTTTTACCATTTCAATGTCATTCCCTACCTTACCGACAGAGCGGAGAATCGGATACAACAGTACCGATTTCTTTTAATCACTTTACCACGGTCCCCCCTCTTAACAATATTTCTGTTGACTTATACCGACATAACACATTCCACTTTCCAACTTGTCCCGGGTATTAGTATTGGTTTGGGTTAGAACGGTGCGGGGGGCGCGCGCCCGCTTGCGGGCGCGTAAAGCATGATTGCGAACTGATGTGAGTTTGTTGATGCTAAAAATGAGACTGTGGTTACAAAATTTTAAAAGTGGGCATATATATATTCAAAAATATGTATATACAGAATAATAAAGAGAATGCAGTGAATAACTGTTGTATCCGATTCTCCGCTCTGTCGGTAAGGTAGGGAACGACATTGAAATGGTAAAAAAAAATCGAGTCGCCAAAAATCCTTCTCGCAAACGTTATTTTTATGCAATATGAAGCTATTTTCAAAATTCCAACCCAATCGGATTAGACCGGTTTTCGGAAGTTTCGCCAAGTATTTGTTTGACATGAATATAAAGTTTGTCAGCAAAGTCTTTCCCGATTTCAGTTCTATATAAGGCTGACTTTCCTTCGCCATGAAAGGTCCCCTCTTGTCCTGCACGCTGTCAAGAAATCGACGCTCGAAACCAGCGGGGCCATACAATGTTGCGCGCTAAGCAATGACAAATCTGCAGTTCTGCATTTCTAATCAGATCTTTGCGAAAGTGACGTCAGTCGATTCCTCGTGTTTTCTCGATCAAATTGGCCCCAAAAATGATATAATTCGGACCAAAATTAAGGAAATTACGTGAAAAATTGTTTGCAGAATTGAAAGCCCGTTTCCTTAAAAATAGTCCGATTTAAATTATTTTCG
Organism: Andrena bucephala; assembly: GCA_947577245.1. NCBI lineage: Eukaryota > Metazoa > Arthropoda > Insecta > Hymenoptera > Andrenidae > Andrena > Andrena bucephala. The sequence continues at coordinate 73,004,646 of OX387716.1, forward strand.
GTCAATTTAATCGGGAGAATGCCAGAAATCCATTTGTGGCACTTTCATATTGATACGATGAAAAATAAACAAATTCTGTTTCTTTATAATCGATGACACATCGCCGAGCACGGCGATCTCGCGCGGCTCGGGACACAAAGGTTTTCGTCCGTTATTCGAACTTCTAAGATCGTATTCAGATTTATTGGCCGGTGAGTTTCATAACTAGGGGTGTGCGGTTACCCGATTTTTCGGGCTCGGGACGGGCCGGCAACTTTCGGGCGGGATCGGGCGGGGTCCCGATACTTTCGTATTGCTCGAGATCCCGACAGTTTCGGGACCCCGAGACTCGATTCGGGCTACAAGCATAGCCGCCATGAGCGGACAATTTGATTTCAGGTCGGCTCGGCAAAACTCGGACGCGATCGGACGATATCGTTACCAGTAATAGATTAAAATTATTACCTGAGAACATAGAAAAATTATGTTTCTTACACGTTAATTTGAAATAATAAAATATTCGCCTCCTGTATATTGTTGTTATTATGAAACATCCAGGAAATATTCCTTTTTGTATGCTTATAGTTCGTACGTTTTGTATTTTAAATCTGAACCTATCCGGAAAAAGATAATATCCTATATATTCCCTTTACATAAAGTACTAAGTGTGAAGTATATTTTATTCAGATTTTAAAATATTGTCGATATAAAAATAGTCTTCTTCCCAAGTTCTGAACATGGTATTTATTTAAGTACGTATATGGACGTATTCAATATTCACAGACTATTTGGTAGCAATGAAAATACATATATATGTAAATAAATAATAAGATACAAATTATGATTCCACAGGAGACAGAAAGGTAAAAACTTACCACTCTGGTATCGATATAAATGATATACATAATTCTTTCCGTCTCAGTCCCCTCGTAATAGCTGGCTTTCGAGCCGATCGCGTCCGAGTTTTGCCGAGCCGACCTAAAATCAAATTGCCCGCTCATGGCGGCCAAGCTTGTAGCCCGAATCTTGCGACCCCGAGCCTCGGGACGATCCGCACACTCCTAGTGGATAGCATTAATGTTTCAAACGAAAGTAATACTACTTAGCCAAGAATTCGAACCTCACAATAATCCAAATAAAATGAATACTAAACTGCCGCAATTGTATTTTGATATTACATTGTCTGAGGAGCAATGGAAATTTATTGCTCCTTTATTGATAGTTTTATTGCCCCTTAAAGGTAGACGTGGTCTAATAATAATTTCGGCTCACGCAGTACTCTTATGTATTAATTAGACTTAGAGTCGGGAAGAATGAACGTCATACGACAATAAGCTTGGAGCGACTGACATTTATTTATTCTTCCTTGGCAACGGAATCGGTTATCGGGTGGAGGGGCGATTCTTATGTTTGGAGTTCGATCGCATATGAAACATCGGATTGCTGGGTGACGATTGAGTGTCGGACAAGGTGACATATACTGAGTTCATGTCCATTAAATTGATTTGATTTGTGGTTATAGGCTGATTTCAAGTCGTTTGGATTTGTGGTTATGGGTTATGTATATGTATTAATGACGGGGTAATTTTTTTACCCCCTCGGGTTTTTTTTTCATAATTTTGTATTGTCATCATAACTACGTACGCTTGCGAGGTTTCAAGACAATTGGATGGGTGGAAGTGGGTTAAAATTGAGTTTCTAGATTTTAAACAAAGATACAAAATTTATTTTAACTTTACTGCCGTACATTATATATGTAGATATCTCCTCCCGATCCACCTCCTGCGCCTCCTCCCCATCCACTTCCTGCACCTTCTCCCCAGCCACCTCCTCCCCCTCTTCTCCATCCACCTCCTTCGCCTCTTCCCCGTCCACCTCCTGCGCCTCTTCCCCGTCCACCTCGTCCCCATCCACCTCCGCCTCTTCGCCAACCTTGGGGGGGGGGGGGGTGCCCCGCGCCCACGGCCTCCTCGTAAAAATCTAAGCTGCCGTATTTTCCTTCGTAGCTGAAACAGAAATATAACAATTATGTTTTTTACTTCTACCCATACATATAGTGATTCATAAAAAAATATTCCGACATTTCTTAAAACGGAATATCATTCTGAGAAAAGCAACATTTCGCACAAAATAGTTGAGTAGGAAGTAGGGTAGATCAGAGGCGATTGTAACACGTTAAATATCTCAAAACATATGACAGACAGTAACACAAAATTTGGATATATGATGAAGAATGACATTTGGAACACACATCCATGTCCTAGCGGTATCGACATGTATAGCGAAGAAAATAACTTTTCGATATCCCAAAGTAGCTTTTTCTTACTGATTTAAAATTAAAATATAAATACTCCCTTTGGAAGTACGTATTTTTTCTTTTTTTAAATATTTTTAAAGTACTACTCATCGTTAAAAGCCTGGTCGGGAGCGATTGTAACATCGGCAGTTGGGATGGGTTGTACCGCGACAGAACCGAATAGTGACAAAGAAGATGAATAATATTGTCATGTTTGCATGGAATCATACAGCACAGCATAAGCAAACGAATGAAAAATGGGTGCAATGTACTGAATGTAAGGATTGATCACATGAAGAATGCACCAGCCAAAACGTTTTCTATTTCTGCCACAATTTCGATACCGCATATGTAGTTATAAATTTTACCTTTTTTCATTTATTATTATAATTAAAATCACCAAATATTTTTTAATTTAGCAACGTTAAATTTGTGCTACCAACCACTCCATGCAGTGTGACAACCGACCCGGGGTCTCATTTTTAATTAATAACCTAGATATTACTTGACATGCAGCGAAAGAAGGTATAAGAATTTTTGTTCTAACTGTGATAGTTGTTGCGTAATCGTATTCCAAAGTCAAAGTGTTACTATCGCCCCCGGTCTACCCTAAGATAAAGTACCACATTCCACATAATTACTTTCGTTATAGTTTCCTCAGTATTATCCCGTATATTTGGAGCGGGGGGCTGACACCTCGTGTCGCCCGGAATTTCCGGGGTTCCATTTATGCCGCTTGGCCCTGCTGCGACTGCTGCCTACGCCGAGTCGGCGACATGTATATTTTCCGGCAAAGCTGCTTCCATCTAGAAATGAAAAAATATATGTAACAAATAATTTGAATTTAAACAATTTTATTTGACTTGATCAAAAATGCCTCGACTATTAACGAAGTTAGCTTTACATTATGCAAATAAATTTTTCATGTGTTTAATGAATAATAACTCCATCTAATCTCCAAAGGAAACATATATGAAAATTTTAATTTATAGCTGTATCGTATTCTTTTGGTGGCAAACCGCGCAAACGTGCTGAAACGAAGACGGATGTACTGTTTTTCGTAACGCACGTCGTTATGTCATCCGAATGTAAATGGCTCACATGAAAAATTTATTTGCATAAAGTGAAACTAACTTCCTTAAAAACAGTCTGATTCAGATACATGACTCGATTTGAGGACTGTAGCGGAAGAATCACCCGATTTAATAGTATACAATTTTAATACTTACTGTTCATGCTCTCCATGGTGTGTCTTCTCTAAAGGGTGTCGAATAACTGATATTCCTCGGTCAGGAACACAGGGTTTTTATACCACCGCCACAGACACTTAATACCTGACCATCCTCGCGCTGGCCCTGTGTATCGTGAGCCTGGCGGCCGAGCCCGGCGCACAGTGGTGGGAACAGGGGTAGTTACTGACATTCGTATATAACTTTTAAACTATAAAAGATATCGGAATGAAATTTGCGCCAAAAAACAGGAAAAAATTATCCCTTTCTAATGATTTAGAATTGAAACTATTCTACGTTTATTTAATGTTTCTTTTTTCAATTTTTTCAACTTATTTGTTGTAAAAAAATTTGAAAACTGTTTATTTTGTAGTTTATTTAATGCTCTTTAAGTGATTTAAATCGCATGTTGGGGAGACTTTTCGTTTCTGAGTTATAAGGAAAAGTCAAATAGTACGTAATGGGGTAGGTTACCCTTGATAGCCCTAAAACAGGCCTTTTTTCAAACGCAAATTGTAAAGTGATAAATAACAGTAGAGGGAACGATTTTTTTTTTTTAACCGTTATTCTACGAGCTTTAACAACAAAAAAGGAAAAGTCTAAATATCTCTAAGTATATAAAAGTTATGAGTAAAAACGTAAAGGCGTGTACGCGGTACACCGTTTGATGGTGAACATAAAATCTCGAAAACTGCACAAACGATTTGGATGAAAATTTAATGAGAGATGTAGAAAACCATTCCCTACGATATGTCGGGAACAGATGTTTGAAAAAAAATAATACAATTTTTATGTTGAAAAATACGATTTCATCGATTTCTTGTATGAAAAATATTTATCTTTGTTTTAAGAATTTATCTCGAAAATCTGCTTGCGACACATCGTAGGGAATGGCTTTCTGCATCTCTCATTAAATTTTCATCCCAATCGTTGGAGCGGTTTTCGAGATTTTATATTCACCATCAAACGGTGGACCGCGTACACACCTTTACGTTTTTACTCACAACTTTTATGTATATAGAGATATTTTGACTTTTCGTTTTTTGTGTTGAAACTAATAGAATAACGATTAAAAATAGAAAAAAACCTTCTCTCTAATGTTATTTATCATTTTACAATTTGCGTTTGAAAAAAGGCCTGTTTTGGGGCTATCGAAGGTAACCTACCCCCTTAATAGTACTTAATAGTACTTAATAGTACTATTTGACTTTTTCTTAAATTATGACGAAATCTACAGTTTAGTTAAACATTATTATTCATTTATTATTAATTTGTTCAACGGAATAGACTCATGATGGCGTAACCCCTCTATAAAGGGTGTTGCCCGTTAATGGCTAAATAAGTATAAATGAATAAATGAAGAAATAGGTATAACATAGTGGAATAGTATAACATTCACCGATTTATATTTCATCATTAAGATGATTTTAAAAATATATTTGTAATTTTGCATATTCTGGGTATTTTTCATATTTATTTACAAATTAGCTCGAGTAATTGTTAGAAGTTGCTGAACCGCGAGGCGTATTAATGTTGGGTGATACTTTTTAATTGCTACGTTGATGGCACCTTTCTTACATCTGACAGTAGGTAAGGTATGAGAGTTCTGAACCAAATGGGGGTGAGGCGGTGCGGGGGGTACCGGCTGCTGGCGCGGGGCGAGGTGGGGAGGGGGTACCGCGTTCGTGGGTGAGGGGGTGACGTCACAGGGGAGGAGGATTTCAAGATAGCGTCGACCGAGTTCGTGGGTAAGAGGGACACGCCACAGGGGAGAGGGGGGATGTATTTTCAAATTTCAAATGGCGTCGCGCGCATTTTATATTGACACCATCTGTCGGATGCTTAAGATACTTTGAATACGTGTCGTTACCGCGGAATTTTCGTACGTGTGCGGGGATCGGTGCGCAGGCGCGAAAGATAAGGCGCGAAAGGATCTAACGTGGATGCTGTAATTCAACACCGATATTCGAGATTAATTAACCTAAATAGCGTAACCATCTCATGAAAGAATGCAACGTCGCACTCGTATAAACATCCACCGACGAAATGTAATTCGACGCGCTGTCGCGATAACTATTCGAGAACGATTAATCTAAATAGCGCAACCGCTTTACAGGGAAGGTGGAAGATAGGTAAGTAAACCCGACATATTAATATTAAGATTTTCAAGATTGAATAATTTATTAAACTTAATTCTCCCACTCGACTACATCGCCAGCAAATAGGGCACTATCGTCGTCGTCGATAAAAATGACATCCCCATCGGCATAAAATGCGTCATCGTCAATTTGCTCGGGCTCAGTCTGAATTGCAATATCGCAAGCGTAAAGCCCCGATATTGCATTCGCATAAACTGTGTCTAAATTAATCTTTTTGGCATTGACACAGTTTCGCCAAACCACGCTCTGTGGAGCACCCGCACGATGCCGCTGATATATATTTCCAAATACATCATTACCTTCATCATCATCATCATCGTCGGCATCTAAACAGTACGTCTGCTGAGCATGTCGATTCAGCCAAAATTGCTCATCCCCGTAATGATCACTCGGTGGTTCATCAATTGCGGTGTCTGCATTATGAAAGACTTTTAAAAAAATATCGCCATCGTGAGCAACTTCAGCCTCGTGGACGATATCATCCCGAATTTCTTCGGTTTGAACCTCAACATTCCGACACGTAACGTATACTTTCGGGCTAGAGGTACGGATCGGTATCACAGCAGAGGTGATCGTACCGGAAGCTGGACGATTCAAATTCACGGGTAATGACATAATCTGAAACCAATTTTTCTTATAATTCTCAAAGTTACTAACACAACGATTCACTAAAATATGATAATGGAAACTTACGGTATAATCGCTTGTATTTCCGTGCGTTGAACTACTGACGATATCCTTCAAAAGCAGTCTCCTTCAAAATTATGCACTTCCAAAAATAATCCACTTCAAAAGCGATTCACTTCGAAGCAATTGCACTTAAGGTACGCGACTTAGATATGATAAATTCTTAAAATGTTTCTCGCGGTAACGTACGTCTTGACCGTCGTAGTAGCATTTGAGAACTGATTTTAAGGGACTGCTTCACGATGACATGCATACGGGAGTATAGCGCGATAATTATTCGGGTATCACCCAACGTATTTTGAAACCACCGTGATGGGTATAAACACCCTTATCATGAAAGCTGCAATTCAATACGCGCGGTAACGCATCGAGCAAGCGCTACATCACGTCACCTGATTGAAACGTTGAGGGTGAGAGAGTTCGAAGAAAAGAGAGTTCGAAGAAAAGAATTCGAAGTGATAACGACTCATGAATCTCGGCTAGGGTAGGTGGTTAGTACATTCAATCAGAGCCACGCAATCGTTCGATAAACATCTTCGCGATCATTCTTCCCCTGAGTTTTCGATATCCGGATCAGAACCGCATCAGGCGGAAGAGTCGCATCAACCACTCGTGTCTGCTAGTGCGTGCCTTTTAATTGAATATTAAGGCAGAAGAAGTAAACATGGAGGTATTCATGGACACATACGGGGTTTTGTCCCGGATATCCGGGCTTTTACGCAGTGTTGCGGAATTCCGAGACTGGGTGAATCAGTGCGACACGTGCTTGCGACTTATCGTCGAGTATCAGTGCGGCGAAGGAGTGTCGATGGCATCGAAGCAGCGTCTGGCATCGCTAATCGCGCGTATCAAGACATTACGTACGATCGTGCGGGTACGGTTTTCGCGAGTAGGACTCGGGGTTTCGGGTCGGTTGACGACACCTAAGGTCGTATGGGAGGATGTGGAAACCGCGTTTCGGAATCGTATTTCGATTGGTGCGGTCATTAACGTGGGTTACATCGATCCGCGTCAATTTTTGGAGGGAGCCCGATGAATGGTGCTATCGCGCGTGACAGACGCTATCAGAGAACATTCTGGTGTGGCCGTGAATACGGTCCTGAACGCTGAGTTTATGTTAAACGCGAATACAGACATGAAAAGTTTCGGAACGCGAAATCGCGTACTGTTCAGGACATCAAACGTGCGCGAGTGGTATTCGCGGTGTGTGGTCACTCCCACGTTAGTGGCGATCGAAGAGTTTCAAGATCGCGACAGTGGATGGACCCTAAAGGCTGTGCTAAATATTCTAGTGAATATTAATAGGCATAATCCACTTCGAGCCGGCTGCGACGTACCACTTCCGCGCAAGGTCATTCTTAAAAGGGCGGTGGTGAACATAAAGAGTAGAGACAATGCGTGCTTCTTGTGGTCAGTCGTCGCTAGTTTGTATCCTATTGCTACGCATGGGGATAGGGTCGCATCGTACCCACACTACTCGGAGGTGCTTCGCACGAACGATATGACTCTTCCCGTAACGTTGAAACAGCTGGCGAAGTTCGAGAGGTTGAACGACGTGTCCGTAAACGTGTACACGTGGTCCGACGGAAGCTGCGCGCCTCTGCGTTTGACCGAGGACAAGCGGGAGAAACACGCGAATCTGCTACTGGTGCAGGATCCCAAGGACTCCCAACATTATCATTTCACGTGCATTCGCAGCATGTCAAGACTCGTATCGAAGCAACTCAGCAACCACAATGGCCAAGTATTCGTTTGCGAAAGGTGAGTCAAATATGGAATTTTCAATTGATTTATACTATTTATTCTTTTTGTTTAATTATTATTAATACTATTATCGTTGCAGATGTCTCAGCTTCTTCCATTCGTCCGAGCAATTGACGAAGCACAACGTGGACTGTCAACGTCTGAACGAGTGTGCCGTTGAATTGCCATCCGCGGAGGATAAATGGCTGCAATTCAAAAATTTCAAACACAAGGAACGAGCGCCATTCATCGTCTACGCGGACTTCGAATGCATGCTGGAGGACGTCGAGTCTGCGGAGCGGAGTCGGACGTATGCGTACCAGCAGCACAGAGCGTACAGCGTGGGATGCTACATCCATTGCTCCACCGACGCGTCTCTGTGCCGTTATCGGGCGTATCGTCACGAAACCGAGTGCGTGAAATGGTTCGTGCAAGAACTTCGAGACTTTGCGGACAATGCGTATTCGTGGTTGCGGAACGCGAAACCAATGAACTCGTTGACGGATCAACAGTGGCAAAGTTTTAACGAAGCAATCGCGTGTCACATGTGCGGACAACCGTTCGTCGATGGGAATAAAAAAGTGCGCGACCATTGCCACTCGACGGGCGAGTACCGAGGCGCGACCCACGTGTCGTGTAACTTACAATTCCAAAGATCGTACACGATACCGGTAGTGTTTCACAATCTATCAGGCTACGACGCGCATTTCGTGATTAAGGAGTTGGCGTCCGCGTTCGAGGGGCAGATCGACCTGCTGCCAGTGACGAAGGAGCGGTACATATCGTTCACCAAACACGTCAAGGGAATCGACGCCGAGAACAATGATTGGAAGAGGGGATTGAAGTTTCGTTTCATAGATTCGTTGAAGTTCTTGGCCGCTAGTCTGGAGAAACTCGCTTCGGACCTCGGCAAAAAACGACTCGCGATTCTACGACGCGAGTTTCAATCCCTGTCGGACGATCAGTTCGATCTCCTGACCAGGAAGGGCGTCTTCCCGTACGACTATGTATCGTCGTACTCCAAATTGAACGATACGCGTTTGCCATCCCGCGAAGCGTTTTATAATCAGCTGAACGATCGCGCCGCGTCGGAGCCTGATTACGCGCACGCCGTGAACGTTTGGAACTCTTTTCGCGCGCAGACATTGGGCGAGTACAGTGATTTGTATTTGAAAACAGATGTACTGTTACTCGCCGACGTATTCGAAAGTTTCCGCACCGATTGTATCACGAGTTACGATCTGGATCCCGCGCATTATTTCACGCTACCGAGTTTCACGTGGGACGCGATGCTCAAGTACACCAGCGTACGATTAGAGCTTCTGACGGACGTGGACATGCTGCTGTTCGTGGAGCGTGGCATACGCGGCGGTCTGAGCCAGTGCTCGCACAGGTACGCGGGAGCCAACAACAAGCACCTGCCTGCTGGGATGTACGACGAGTCGAAGCCGTCGACGCATCTAATGTACTTCGACGTCAACAACTTGTACGGCTGGGCGATGTCGCAGATTATGCTGAAAAGAGGGTTTCGATGGCTGGACGATGCGACAGTGGCCGCGTTCGATGTATCATCCCTACCCGACGGCGAGGACTCCGAGGAATCTGAGGGATACCTGCTGGAGGTAGACATCGAATATCCCAAGGAGATCCACGACGCCCACGCCGACCTTCCATTCTGCCCGGTGCGCGAGCACGCGCCAGGAGGAAAACAGACCAAGCTGCTTACCACGCTCGACGATAAGGAGCGATACGTCATCCATTATCGCTACCTGAAACAGTGCATCCGACACGGTTTACGCGTGACGCGAATTCATCGAGTGTTGCGATTTGATCAGTCGCATTGGTTGCGCGACTATATCCAATTGAACACCGGTTTGAGGACGCGAGCCACGAGTGAATTTCAAAAGACGCTATTTAAATTAATGAATAACGCGGTGTACGGGAAGACAATGGAAAATGTTCGGAATCGCGTAGACGTGCGACTGGTGACGCGGTGGGACGGTCGTTACGGCGCGGAAGCGCTGATCGCGAAACCGAACTTTCACAGCCGCACGATCTTCTCGGAGCAGTTGATGGCAATCGAAATGCGTAAACTGAAAGTTAAGTTCGACAAACCGATATACGTGGGTATGAGTGTGCTCGACGTATCGAAGGAATGTCTGTATGAATTTCAGTATGCATATATGCGTGCGGAGTTCGGTGATCGGTGTAAGGTTCTGTACACCGACACAGACAGTTTAATGTATAGTGTGGAATGCGAGGATGTGTATGAAAGGATGAAGCGTGACGTCGCCCGATTCGACACGAGTGATTACGCGGTGGACAATCCGTACTGTATGCCACGCGTAAACAAAAAGGTTCCGGGACTCATGAAAGACGAGAACAACGGCGTCTTGATGACCGAGTTCGTCGGACTACGGTCTAAGATGTACGCGAGTAGAACGTTTAACGCTGCAGTGGGGTCTACGAGTGAGACTAAAAAAGTGAAGGGTGTGGGGAGACACGTGGTCGCGAACGATATACAATTCGATGATTACATTCGTTGTCTCCGCGATCTCACCGAAAAATCGATTCGACAGAACAATATTCGCTCCAACCAGCACGAGGTGTATTCCGTGAGTGGGGAAAAGAACGCTCTCAGTCCGTTCGACGACAAGCGATATATTTTAACCGATCGGGTCAGCACCCTTCCGTGGGGGCATTATCGAATCCCCGAGCTCGAGCTTGAGCCCGACGAGTTCCTCGAGAATCCCATTGTATAGAATGCTTGTATGTTTGTATTTTTGCATGTACATATGTATATACGTTTCTTTTGTATATGTTATTTATTTATGGATATGTAATATATGTATAGCGTAGAATATAACCAAAATTATATTTTATACGTATTAGTATATATATATATTTTTTCTCTACTTTATTAAGCTTAATCGTACGCATATATGCACGAAGAAGAATGAGAATGTGAATAAACGGACAATGTATATATATTTATATGTATTTATTCATTAATTTATTTGTTCCTGTAACATCAAGCACGATAACGAATCAGAGAATATCCTTGTCGCGTATCCACGAGTTCCGCGACGAATCGAATCCAAGCCACTTAACGTACACCTGATTCCCCTTGCGACGAATAATCTTCTCGACCAGATAAACGTCCGGATTCGCGACCGAATGTAGTTCGTACTCGTAGAATCCACCCGAGATCGGCTCTCCCGCGGAATCGCGCAGAATGTACGTCACCGGGAACGTTCGTTGTACGGTTACGATTTCGAATACCTCGGTCGACCAGTTCGGAGTATACCCCTTCTCGAAGAGGGTCTTGAACTTGCTCACGCGTACCTTGTCACCGACGTTGAATTTCGATGCAGAGGTGGAGGGGGGTTCATTCGCGGCGAACGACAAACGCGTCGCGGGGGTCACGTCAACGGGTCGGGCGATGATCGTCCGATGCTTGCGATGATTGTAGGTGCGTACGAGCGCAGGTAACAGGTCGACCCAGCGATAGGACGCGTTCAAGGAGAATTGTTTCCACATGAGGTTTTTCAGCGTGCGATTGAAACGTTCGACGATCGACGCTTTCATCACGCTGTACGTGGAGTAGTGGTTAATCCCGCGCATCTTCGCGCATCGTTGAAACTCCGCGTTGTAAAACTCCTTTCCCATGTCGGTTTGTAAATTTCGCGGGCATCTATCGCTCTGCCGCAATACGGTCGTGAACGCCGCGGTCACGTCGCGTCCACTTTTCGTTTTCACGGGTATGGCCCACGCGTACTTGCTGAACGTATCGATGATCGTTAGTATGTAATGATATCCACGATTTTGCTTCGCGTACGGACGCATCTCCACCAAATCGGCCTGCCACAAATCATCGTAGCCGCGAATCACGACGCTACGCCGTGGGAAATTCCGTCTAGCCGGGGCGTGTAATTCCTTCACTAATTGTACTCGCCCTTGTTCATGCTTCGCGGGTGGTCGGGGATGGTCGCGACGTTCCAAAGACGTTAGAATTAGTATCAGTTCCTCGAGCGTACGTAAAACGCAATCGGTGCACGTATTTCGCGATCGTTCGTTATTAGTCGTTTCGAAGTCGTAGCCGATATTGTCAGCATCATTGATCATCGTCATCGTCGCCGTAGACCCTCGTTTGCTTTTCGTTTGTACCGATCCGTGGTTGTTATCGCAGTCGACGACGTCGTGAACTCTTCGAGTCTGCCTTTCAAGTGATCGAAGCGTCGTTCCATCGCGATATTTAAATCTTCCTCTAGTTGGGACAATTGCGCGTTAACGATATCCGACATCGTTCGTTGTACTCGCGTCTCGAGTTGAGATCGTTGATACGCGGCGTCCACTCGTGCGCTCGCGATAGCCGTTTCGATTTTTTGGGTAAAGCGTTCATCCGCCGAGGACAATAGTCTCGTCATTGTCACCGCCACTTCGTTGTTATTGTTGTTGTTGTTATTGTTGTTATTACGTAACGAGGTGCCAAACTTGTTCACCGACATAACGATGCGTGCGCGCGAACACTACTGACGCGACGATCACCGGATCGTTCAATTTAAGATGCGTCCATCCTCGCGAAGTTCCTCCACGATGGATGCGATTTCGTTATCGTGACCCGTGTGACCTGCCGCGCGCGATGCTACGAGCAATCCAAGCCTATCGACCAATTCGTTCGGATCGTCCCAGTACACGTAATCGATCGCGTTATCGGTGACCGTCATCGATTCGTCGATGGGCAATCCTCGACCTTGTCGCGTGCCCGCGCCGCCCGCGCAGCCCACGCCGCCCGCGCCGCCTGCGCTGCCCCTAACGCGTCTGATATTCGATGTTCGCACCCCACCGATCACCTGGGATATGATTTTCTTATACTTGTACCCCTTGTTACCCAGCATGCGCTTGCTCGGCGAATGGTTTTGCTTATGCGCGCTCGTCGACAATAAGATGCGTCGGTACGAACGAAAATCAGCGTCCGTGCACGTCTGCTGATTGGGTTCTCGCATGAACAACAATTCGTACAAACCCCGAGTCCCCGGGTATCGCGTCCCGTTCACGCGAATGTCATCACCGTCTGCATCGATGGTGAGCACGGAATCGCCGATCATTAGATCTTCGTCGGGCCCCAAGTATACGCCGTACACATCATCGATTAGTCTCCTGTTGTCGGTGAAGAACAGTCGTAGGTATTGTCGCGACAAGGGTCCTTTGGCGTTCCGTACATACACTTCGATATCATCGACGGGTTTACGCACCATATCCAAATCGTAAGCCTTTACTAACGACTCATCATCATGAATTTTTTCATCGTCTTCATCGACGATATCATCAACAACATCATCAATAACATCATCGACAACATTATCTTCATCGACAACTTCGTCAACATCGTTGTTGTCGTTGTCGTTGTTGTCGATGTTATCGTTGTCGTTGTTATCGTTGTCGGTGTTGTTGGCGTCGTCAGCGTCGTGATCGTAGTCATCATCATCGTCGTCGTCGTTGTCGTCACTAGAATCTGGAAGGTTATTCGGATGCTCCTTGATTATCGACGGAGTGACGGGTTGAAATCTCTTCGATGATTGCTGTTGATCGTATTCGTGTTTCCTATTCACGGGTCGCGATCGAGGCGTTGAGTGTGTTTTCGACGCGGATGCGTTCTCGATCAATCGTTTCAACGGTTCAACGATGGGACGCGTGCTCGCATCCACAGCTGCTTCCGTATCCATTTTTCCAATTTTCAAGGCCAAGCACTTTTTACGTATAACGTCGCTGACTTTGGCGATTTCCACCTTTGTGTCCGCGGCCCGGCGTTTCGTACCATTTTGATGTTTCGTTCCTTTTTGTCGATGACATCGATGATGTTTTTGCGAATGCTTCGCGTCAACGTTGCTCGTGGTTATCGGCGTCGTCGTCGTCGTCGGTTCGTTAGACATTTCGTGTTGCTCGATGAACGACTCGCGGTTTACTAATGTCCGCGAGCTACGACAAACTCGTTAAATCCTCTTCGATACCGACCTTCGTACATGGAACTATCCTTATCGATCACCACGAAATCGTATCGTCGACGCCACCATCTCGCACACAAGTCGTTGAACGACTCGAACGTCATGTCTGCGTTCACATGATCGTTGTACACGCGGTGCAAGTTCGTGCCGTCTTGTTTGAATAGCATGAGAAAATTTGCGTTGTCCCTGATCAAATGTTTAGGTATTCTAGCGTACGACTGACACAAATAAAAGCAATCCACGTTCGAGTGACGACCCATAGAGAAGTATTCGCGTATCGCGTTCTGTTCGTCGCACGCCACGTCGTCGAACACGAAGATCGAATCGGGCCGAGCGTCTCTCGGTGGAACGATCTCAGTGTTGTCCGAGTAGGGAAAGTATTCGATTCCGTCGACCAGCGACAACACCTGCTCGAGATAACGATACTTTGGCTGATGCAACGATTTCGAGTACACGTACACGTTCTCGAAACGCAACCCGTTCGGACTTTCTAGCATACTTAAAAGTACATTGGTTTTTCCACACCCTGACGGTCCACAAATCACACCTCGCACGCTGTTCGGCAGCAACAGGCCGTGTCTGTTCGCTCGACTCGCATCCCTATCATCTTCTAGCATTCGATTCGCGGTTACGCGAATAACGTTCGACTGTTTCGCGAATCGCATGTTCGCGGGGTTTCTCAGGTACTCGCGCGCGTGTGACGAAGGATGACTATTTATATTCGTGGCACGCGTCGCGCAGGTCACTATCACTGTGATCGGTGAAGCGTGCGTACGCGTCTATTATTGTAGTAGCTATCGTGATTATTCTAACGTATATGATAGCATCAACGACTGCGACGTCTTACAAGAAGAAGAAGAAGAAGAATCTGAAGAAGAATCTGAAGAAGAAGAAGAAGACTGGATCGGGTCTCGTGAACGACATCATAAACCGTCTGCCATTCGAACTACACGTTCCGGGTTATCAGTTCTGCAGACCGGGAACGCGTTTGCTAAAGCGATTGGCTCGTGGCGACGAAGGTGTGAACCCCCTGGACGTAGCGTGCCGCGACCACGATATCGCGTACTCTCGTCGAAAGGATCTAGAGGGAAGACACGAGGCTGATCGCGCGTTAGCCGAACGAGCACGAGAACGAGTGTTCGCGAACGACGCGACCTTTGGCGAAAAAGCAACCGCGACTGGAGTGTGGGCAACGATGAAGGCTAAGACTAAACTCGGCATGGGTATGAGAAGGACGAAACGTAAACAGAGAAAGTCTGGAAGGAAACATCCGCAACGGCGACGACGACATCGTAATCTACGATTGGCGAAACGCGGTGGCTTTCTTCAATTTCTTCCGTTCGTATTGCCCGCTTTATCAGCTATCGGGGCATTGGCCGGTGGAGCGGCTGGTATAACCAAAGCGGTCAACGATTCGAAGGCGTCTCGAAAACAGCTGGAAGAGACGTTGCGTCATCATCGTGCGATGGAAGGGCGAGGGATGCATCTGACACCGTACAAGCGAGGCGCGGGCTTGAACCCGAGACGGCGGCGTCAACGACGAGTGCAGACGAAGAAAAAAAAAACGCCGATCGCGTAGGTGCATGGCGACGGTGGCGGCGATAAACCAACAACCTATGACGAACCTGCAATTAGAGCGCGAGTGCGCCAGCATTCCGTTCTTTCGAGGGGTGTTTATGCGCGACACGCTTCCCACGCGCGCACGCAGCAACGAATGCGGTATCGCGAATCTGGACGAGAATCGAGGCACCGGTACACACTGGGTCACGTACGCGAAACGCGGGTCACGAGTACAGTACTTTGATAGTTTTGGGAATCTGCGTCCACCAACGGAATTGATCCACTATTTCGGGCGCGGTACAACGATCACGTACAATCACAATCATTTTCAACGTTTCGACGAGATGAATTGCGGTCGCTTATGCATGCAATTTTTACAGCAAAAGTCTATGGAATTATGGCATACGCACTAATAACGGTGTGTACTAAGTTTTCGTTTCAATGTAACCATGCGTAATGGCAATCCATATTTTCTTTAATAAAGACACATAATATCGATAAATTGCCGAGTATTCGTACGCGCGCGTCACTTCCTTTCTCTCCGTCTCGCGAGTGTAATCTATGATATGTCGTTCACGCTCACGTTAACGGATCGCAGCAGCGTGCTCACGGTAAATTATTTCCCACCGATAGAGTTGAGCGATGGTCAATACGAATTAGGACTCACGGACTTGGAGACGTTTCACACGATACCAAACATCGACTCGAGCAACGATAAATTCTATTTCGTCGTGAACTATGACACCGAAAACAACTCCATCGTCGATGCCGCTCATGAATACATTACGATCCCCCACGGTTCCTACGAATTAGACGCTATCGCCGAGTATCTGAAGCAACGATTACTCGATCGATATCCTCGAAAACGCGGTAACAACGATAACGACGATGACGACAAGTACCCTCTAATGCTACGAGCTAACAACAACACCATGAAAAGCGAGATGTACTGTTCGTTCTTTGTAGACTTTACGAAACCCAACAATGTAGGCTCGTTGTTAGGATTTTCCCCGAATCGTGTCTTAATACCGAGAATCTGGCACGAGTCCGACGTACCCGTGAATATTATAAACGTTAACGTGATCAGAGTAACGTGCAACGTAACTACCGGCGCGTACAGCAACGATAAACCGGTACACACTATCCACGAATTTTCACCTCGCGTGCCGCCGGGATATAAGATATCGGAAACTCCGCGACACGTCATTTACCTGCCGATCGTCGCGCGAGCAATACACGATCTAACGCTACGCATCGTCGATCAATACGATCGTCCTATAGATTTTCGCGGCGAAGAAATAACGATTCGTTTGCACGTTCAACGACGTCCTCGCGATAGGTAGCGTGACCGCACGTGTATGCACGCGTGTGTAGTATGTTAGTGTTAGATCACACGTACGAATCATCAATCGTCGCTGCCGCTGCTACTCCTGACGTCTCTGTCTCGCGTCATCGGCGCGACCCTTTATCGATAGGTGAAAGTAGAAGAATAAAGACGGGTGGAGCGATAAGAAGAGGACCCATAAGGAGAAGCAAGCCGTTGACTCGTCGAAACGCACGTTTCCTACGATCGCTAGGATTCATCGTTGCCTATTAGACACGCAACCACGATGTCGATTATTCTGGATGTGGCGAATACGCCAACCTTTGACAATCGTATCACGAAGATCGAGTTACACACGTATAATCCGTACGCCAACACGACGTTCGACAATAGCGATGAGATAAGAATCCCCATACAGCAACAAGATCTGTACACGCTTCCGTGCGAAAGTTTTCTCTACATCGAAGGTCGTGGCACGTTGACGGCGCAGAACGCGACAGGTCCGGCAACGTCCACGACCGCTTTTCTAGACAATAATTGCGTCGCGTTCATGTTCGATGAGATTCGATACGAATTGAACGGTGTCGAGATCGATCGTTGCCGAAATCCAGGAATCACCACCACGTTGAAAAATTACGTTTCGTTGTCGGCCGATAGAAGCAAAGTGCTCGCGAATGCTGGTTGGAATTATGCCATCGATTACGATAACGACATTTTTCATTCGAGTGCATTCAATTTCTGCGTACCCCTGAACGTGTTATTAGGATTCTGCGAGGATTACAAACACATCGTGATGAACGCGCGGCACGAGCTGATCCTCGTACGATCACGAGTCGATACGAACGTGATGCACTGCACCTCCGCCACTGCGTGGCCAAAACTGAAGATACGCAAGGTGCAGTGGCGTATGCCCCATGTCGTTTTGGAGGAAGTGAATAAACTATCGATGCTGCGTATCCTGGAAAGCGGTCGTCCGATCGCGATGAGTTTCCGATCGTGGAGTATTCCACGAGTACCCGTTACTGCAAGCTACAACGAAACACACGTGGACCGTGACAGCTACGTCGCAAATCGAGAAACCCCGATACGTGTTATTCGGTACGCAACCCGATCGAAAGAATTGCCCCGATAAATCCGCGAGCAGATTTGACTCGAATAATCTCACGAACCTTCGACTCTACTTAAATTCCGAGGCGTTTCCGTACGACGCACAGTGGGAGAAAATGACACAGTCGGTGTCAAAAATCGATTCCCACGCCAAATCGAAATGAAAATCCACGAAACTTGGTATACTGGGGTATTAGGTATCGCTGATCACGATCCCGTTGCGGGTTTTTTGAAAAAGAAGATGGCGGAGCCAATATGGCCGCTCAAAGTTGACAAAAACTGGAAAATACGAATCCTACGAACGAAACACGTTGTTTATTCAAAACCTACAGCTATAACTATATATTTTATGAGTTTAGAAATGTGCATCACACTCTATAGAATGATATTCTAATGAATAGTTGTTAAAAAATTGTTGTTAACAATAAAAAAAACAACATTATTTACTAATTTTATCATTTCCGCGACAAATACTGCAAATACATGATTAATCTAACCATTGATATCTATCGGAGACGAAAATAAAGATTATTGACATAAAAAATGTTAGTAGATTGTTTATTAATAATTTGTTTAAACAATTTTTTAACAAAGTGACAGTGAAATCCATTTCATACAATCAAATTGATCATGCTTTGTTGTAACATTACTATAAACAATTGATTGTTATTAAACAATTTGTTAACATAATAGATTTCAGTAATATTCAATAACGATAAGTGAAATTTGGAAGGTACATTGTTTTTATGACATAGGCACCCACTAAGTAAGGATTCTTGGAAATTTCATCCCCAAGGGGGTGAAAAGGGGTAAACTGTATTTTCTCGGACTCCTTAGTATCTCTTAGGCCCGATTAGATATCACCTTGGTTTTCACGTACAATGACTGCCCACATAAATGCCTAAAACTCAATTTCAGGATTTTGCCCTAACCAACCCCTAAGGGGGTGAAACGTGTTTTCACGCATTCTTCAAAATCTCTTGGGCCCGATTAGACATCCAATTGGTTTTTAGTTACAAAGGTTCCCCGCCCAAATGCTTATCAACAAATTTCAGGATATTGCCCTAATCAACCCCTAAGGGGGAGAAAGGTGGTATAATTTGTTGTCACGGATCCCTCAAAAGCTTTTCGGTCCGATTCGATATCGATACTTGGTTTTAGCCTAGCAACACAAATGCCTAAAAACCAATTTCCAAATTTTACCCTAATCAACCCTTAAAGGGTTAACTCTGGATCTGGTGTACTAAGTGTACATTGAATTGGGGCGTCTTAAGTTTTGAATAGTAGGTGTGGACACCTACATCTAACCTTGATTTTCTTTTATTTGGTTCAGACCACAACCATTCACACAACTGTTTTTGCTCAATTGTGAAAATCGACATTTTCTAATTTAATATAATTTCTTAAAAGGTAAATTCAATAATAAATAAAAGCTAAAATTACTTTGCAAATAATCTCACTATTGTAATGAGATGTATTACTTTACTACAATGTGATGTTTAGTGATATTTGCGTAATGGATGTAAGAAATTCACCCGAAAAAAAAAACTAAAATGAAAGCCTTGATAAAGGCTGTTTAAAAAGAAAGGGAAATAGCCCTGAAAAGGACAGAAATAGAATTCTCCTAAAAAAACAAGAAACTAAAATAAAAGCCCTTAAAAGGACTATTGAAAAAATAGCTCTTAAAAGAACTGGTTGTTAAAGAAGTACCGAAAAAAGGTTGTGAAAAAATAACTCTTAAAAGAACTAGTTGCGCATCGCTCAGAGTGTGATCAGCGTGCAGTCCTCTGTTCGGCCTACACGAGTTCGGCGTTCTCCCCACCACTTCTGCCATGCGCAGTATCAACGCTCTGTCTCATACCTCAGATGGACAAACGATCTGGAGAAATATACGTCCATCTTCCGTGAGACTTTGCAGACCAATTCAATTTGAGTTTACGAAGGAAAGCAATGAAAAAATTCAAGAAGAATATGACCATATAAATGAAAAAATTATGAATTTAAAAACCACAAATGTTAATATTAAAAGAAAAAAATATTATGTATCACATAAATTATATTCTACCATGGTGGATGGAAAAGTTTGTAACGTCTTAACAGGTCAGGCATCTTCGACATCTTGTAACATATGTAGAGCAACTCCAAATCAGATGAACCAATTAGATCTTCTTCAAAAACTGCACGTGGAAGAAAAACATTACTACTACGGACTTTCGACTCTCCATTGTCGTATTAGATTCATGGAATGTATCCTGCACATCGCCTACAATTTAGATTTTGAAAAGTTTTATGCTAAAGGAAATGACAAACAGTTAAAACAGGAACGAAAAAAACTGGTGCAAGACAAAATAAGATCGGAAATGTCACTGATTGTGGATGTGGTCAAACAGGGTCACGGAACAACCAATGACGGCAACACAGCCAGGCGATTTTTTGATGACCTCGAGAAAGCGGCAAACGCAACAGGAGTTGACAGTCGTTTAATACAACGATTTGCTATTATTTTACAAATTTTGACAAGTGGATACGACATTGATTATGAGAAGTTTGAGAAGTACGCACTTGATACCGCAAAACTCTTCGTTGAGTTATACGATTGGTATAAAATGCCTCCATGTGTACATAAAGTTTTGTTACACGGTGCCAATATAATGAAAGTTTTTGGCTTACCAATTGGTTGGATGTCCGAGGAAGCTCAGGAAGCTAATAATAAAATTTTTAAGGAGGCAACATTACGTTTTAGTAGACTGTTTTCACGTTTTGCTTGTAACGAAGACGTAATTCATTTTATGTTGGTTTCATCAGACCCAATTATAAGTGCCTTAAGAGTCCATAAACCAAAAAAAATTAAACGCTTGTGTGACCAAGCTAAAAACTTATTAATTTCTACAAACGATAACGAACCGGAGTCGGATGATGAAAATAGGGTCATGGACGAGTCCGCCGATGAATTTTAATACCATGAGTCAATATAAATATTATTTTATTCAATAAACTTCAAGTAAACAACAAATTAAGAAAAACACGGAAAAAATAAAAACAAAATTATAAAACTGGAAAAAAAATGTAAAAAAAAATGTCTAGCAAAATACGCGTGCTTCGCTACAGTAGAATAATTAAAAGGAATACTTTTATATCTGTTTTCCGTAGCAATTTTTTATATAATTTCGGTAAAGTAACCTCTGTATGACGAACATTTATATATGCATATATTCGTCCACACCTACTATTCAAAACTTAAGACGCCCCAATTCAATGTACACTTAGTACACCAGATCCAGAGTTAACCCTTTAAGGGTTGATTAGGGTAAAATTTGGAAATTGGTTTTTAGGCATTTGTGTTGCTAGGCTAAAACCAAGTATCGATATCGAATCGGACCGAAAAGCTTTTGAGGGATCCGTGACAACAAATTATACCACCTTTCTCCCCCTTAGGGGTTGATTAGGGCAATATCCTGAAATTTGTTGATAAGCATTTGGGCGGGGAACCTTTGTAACTAAAAACCAATTGGATGTCTAATCGGGCCCAAGAGATTTTGAAGAATGCGTGAAAACACGTTTCACCCCCTTAGGGGTTGGTTAGGGCAAAATCCTGAAATTGAGTTTTAGGCATTTATGTGGGCAGTCATTATACGTGAAAACCAAGGTGATATCTAATCGGGCCTAAGAGATACTAAGGAGTCCGAGAAAATACAGTTTACCCCTTTTCACCCCCTTGGGGATGAAATTTCCAAGAATCCTTACTTAGTGGGTGCCTATGTCATAAAAACAATGTACCTTCCAAATTTCACTTATCGTTATTGAATATTACTGAAATCTATTATGTTAACAAATTGTTTAATAACAATCAATTGTTTATAGTAATGTTACAACAAAGCATGATCAATTTGATTGTATGAAATGGATTTCACTGTCACTTTGTTAAAAAATTGTTTAAACAAATTATTAATAAACAATCTACTAACATTTTTTATGTCAATAATTTAACGATCAAACGAACTTACCTGTATGTGAAGTTCGATCGTAATTATACGAGATTCTCGCCCGAGATGATTACAAGTGTAGTACCATTTATTCTACCTACTAACAGTCACGGTTTCAGAGTTTTAAACCTAAAAATCTGGGCTCCCGGCCCATCCGGCCCTGGCGCCCTCCGGCGGCCCGACTCGTCATATCGTTTAAAGCCTTTAAAATAAAAAACAAAATTGTTTGTACAAATTACTGGGCAAAAGAAATTACAATATTTCTTTGGGTATCTTCCCTGGGTGGGACTGTAATCATCTCGGGCGAGAATCTCGTATAATTACGATCGAACTTCACATACAGGTAAGTTCGTTTGATCGTTAAATTATACTTCGAATCTCGCCCTCGAGATTACAAGTGTAGCTTTTTAGAGCATAACAAACTTTTTTTTTTTTTTTTTTTTTTTTTTTTTTTTTTTTTTTTTTTTTTTTTTTAAATAGTATTATTAGAATGTGAATATAAGTGTATGACATATTCGAACTCAACGCAAAAGCTATTTTAGCTTTCTAATTATGACCCCATATTTTTGGTAACACTTAAGTTTACTTATTCTGTTAATACCGCTGACGCAAACTTGTCAGTACCTTGGAAAATGATTGGTCTCTTATAAAAATTAGCAAATACAGTTGAATTTTTTTACCAACCAGCTGTCTTTTTGATAAGGTCTATGCTTATCCCTTTTTCCGACGCTCTCGAGGTCGACGCATGCCTCGTGCTATGTGCCGTAAAAGACACGTCTATGTCACACTCGGAAAGAACTACCTTGATCCACTTACTCAGCGTTTGGCTGGATACCGGTCCATGTGGTTTGCGAAAAGAGAGAAACAATAACTTTTCTTCCTTTCTAATAAGCTTAGTAGCCTCCACATACCTTAGGACAGCCTTAGCTACACAAAGTTCAGGTTTGTTGACAAAAAATGGAAGATATAAAACTGGCTGCGGCGCCCCCGGTCTCGATGTCTTAATAAGTCGAGGGATTTTAATCCTTACACCGTGCGCCAAAACAGAGATATTCTCTACCGAGATGAGAGAAAAGGTTTGAACTCTATGAGCTGTAGCAAGGGCTAACAGAATGATCGTCTTATAAGACAACTGTCGTAACGAGAGCTGTTCCAGGGGAAACAAATTGCTCATTTTTGTTAAGACCGGACTTACGTCCCATGTTGTTTCATAACGAGGCGTACTCGGTCGCAAACGAAATATTCCCTTCATGAAACGGGATATAAATACATTATGAGTGAGGTTTTCTGACGCAATCAATGAAATAGCGGCTCTTGCGGAATTGATCGATCCGTAGGAGGCTCCCTCTTCAAATTTTTTTTGGCTAGGAACTCTAGCACCGCCGAATGTGTGGTTTCCAGCGGGTCCCAATTTCTTTCCTGACAGAAGCTCCACCATTCCTTTAATGCTGTATTATACTGCTTGATTGTTGCTCCTGCCAATGAGGCGATCATAATACGCATTGATGCAGTGGGAATGTTTTTCCTCAAAAGTGAGCTCCTGATAACCTCGCTGCAACCAGGGTAAGCTTGAGAGGGTGGTATCGTTTCCTGCAAGGAGACACCAAAAGATCACGATTATACTTAAAGATCAGTGGGTCATAGGTTAGTAACCTCTGGAACAATGGAAACCATGGTTGCGTTGTCCAAAGTGGGACCACAACCACACCAGACGCTCTTTCATTCAGAATCTTCTGAAGAACTCTAGGGATCACCGCGAAAGGTGGGAACGCATAGAAATCCCTATTCCTCCAATTTATTGTAAACGCATCAATGTTCATTGCATCCGGATTTCTCTCCCAGGCGCAATAGACTGGGCACTTTGCATTAGCACGTGAAGCGAAGAGGTCAATAGATGGTGACCCAAAACGCTGCACAATATGTTGGAAGGCATATTCGGCCAATGCCCACTCGGTATCAGTATTCTTTATCCGTGATAAGAAGTCTGCGTCAGTATTCTCGCGAGATGGTATATACGCAGCATGGATCCATAGCCTACGGGTCTCGCACCAGTTCCAAATATCTGCCGCTAAGGTATGTAATTGAGGAAACTGAGTGCCCCCCATTTTATTTATGTATGCTTTAGCTGTTGTGTTATCAACCCTGATCAGAATTTCACAGTCCGTCAGATCCGTAGCAAAACATTTTAGCGCCATAAACGCTGCCATTAGCTCTAGGGAGTTAATATGCAATTCTGTTTCCTTTTCCTTCCATAACCCATGTGCCGTACTTCCCTCACAAAAGGCACCCCATCCTGTCAGAGAGGCGTCGGAGAAAATTTCCCTTCTATAAGACGCGGACCGTATAATTCTTACCGAACTATCTAATCTCTGATGCCACCATACCAAATCTGGTTTTATATAGTTCGGTAGCGTTACCATTACATCAAAATTTCCAAAGTTAAATTCAACAGCTTGACATTTAGCCCTTTCTAGTAATTTGCAATGCAACGCTGCATACTCCACAGCTGGGCAAGCCGCGACTAGAGAGCCTATTAATTGTGCAAACTCCCTAATCCTACATCGTTGCCTCTTGAGAAAGAGAGACACCATATTTTTCAAATATTCCCGTTTCTTCTGGGTTAACTCAATCGCAAATTTTTCCGAGTCTATAATGAACCCAAGGTATTTACACCTTGTATTTGGCGTAAGATCACTTTTCTTATAATTAATCATAAACCCCAACGACGTAAGGAGATCTACCGTTGCCTGAATATTTTCACTACAAGATTCAGCATCTTTCCCCAGGCATAGAATATCATCGAGGTATATGACTGATAGATGCGTCTTTGAACGTAAATGGCTAACCACTGGCTTCATTACTTTCGTGAATACCCATGGACTCGTACACAGACCAAATGGTAAGCAGGTATACTCATATAAGTGATCGTCAAACAAAAACCTTACAAACCTTCTACATTCTTTATGTAATGGGATGAGGAAGTAGGCGTCTTTCAAATCGATTGAACCAAGGTATGCATCAGACCACATTAGCTTACATACTGTGCGAAGATCTTCCATTTTAAAATGGACTGGATCTAAAAATTCATTTAGCTCCTTCAAATTAATTATGAGCCTGTTTGAGCCATCAGGTTTTGGCACCAGGAACACATTGGAAATAAATTGACCATCGACTGGTTCACAAGGTTTTATTGCACCTCTCCGCAATAAACAATCTATTTCCTTTCTAATTTCCAGAGATTCCCTCTGAGACCAGCTGCGCGAAGGAGGTAGCGATGACTGAGCGACCTCAGATGTGAAGGGTAACTTATAACCCCGAGTGCATTCCAAGACGAAGCTGTCTGAAGTGATTGCCATCCATTGCTTTGTAAAAAGTTTTAGTCTACCTGCTATCTTAGTTACCTCTAACGGGTCTCCTGCTTCGAGATCTTTTGTCCGTTGGGTGCTGGACGACAGGGTTTCTGCGCTTGCTTCACAGATGCGAAACGATTGCGTGGTATTCGCTGCGAAGGTTTCGGTATAAAACCCATCCTTGAACCCGTCTGTACCATTGGTCTCAGCGCAGACGGGTGTTTCGAGTTTCCCTGGTTGTAGCTCGGTGTGTGCTTTCTCAACGACTGTTGAGACTTCATTCCTTGTCCTACCTTGTCAACCGACCTAGCCTCTTTCAACTTTTCGCCGAGCTTCTCTCCAAATAGGAATTCGTCTGTAACAGTTTTCTCCAGCACCGATGCCACCTGTTTGTTTATGCTGGGTGTAATGCACGCTTTTCGGGCCACTGTTTGTCCCCTATACACCTCTGCAAGAAGTTGGGATGTCTCCCACAGTCCTTCAATTGCCTTTCTTAGATCGATATACTCCCTCTTTTGAGTAAGTAAGGGATCAATGACTTTACCCAAAGCAGATAAGGCAGAACCTACTAAATTTTGAGTCTTGCAGAAATATTTGTCCCTCTTCAGCGAGCTGTCATTCAACGATGCTGCGACCTCTGGGTTCAGCGATGGTGCTTCCAACAAGCAGGCACCCTTCCTCACATGCTTCTTTAAGAGGGCCTCTTTCACCTCTTTCTTCTGACCCTCTTTGAGCCAGACGGCCCATCGCAACGAAATATGAGGCGAGAGCTTTAACTCACCTTCTTTCGATTGCGGAGTTTCGCCAATTATTGACAAACTCTCCTCGTCTAAGGGTACAGATACATCAGCTACCTCAATGGGTTGTGGCTGCTCCAAAGGTGTAGTGTTCGAAGTAGAAGCCTCATTCTGTCTCCCCACCACGGTAACAGATGTTACTATTGGGAGCGCACGAGTTCTGTTTGAGGCGGGTGCTGCCTTTACCTTCTCCTGGATCTGAGGTCCTGTAGAAGGCAAACGGGACCTTAGTAAGGGCCCGCTATTGTAGATATACTTCGGCCATGTCTTACCTCTCGTGTAAGCTCAACCGTAAATATTTTGTCGATCGTAGACTTATCTCACGTATAAGTTCGATCGCAATATTCATACGCCATCGTGTTATGTCTCGCAGAACCTCAGCGTTTACAGGAAAAATGTAGGAATTACCCATCAAAACTCACTGTATAGCTCGATAAATCCAGTGGCCTCGACATATTTTCGTCTGTCATTATTTCGCTGTCTGAAATTGCGCCTTCATTATCAGAAACAAAAGCATGTATAGACGCCACACGATCTGTTCTCCTTTTTAACCTTTTTTCCAGCTTTTTTAATTTCCTCAACAGCCTATCATCCTTATCGCCCCTCCTGGACTTTTCCTTGTGTTTACCGATTTCTCTCTGGTACACACAGTGATATTTTTTCCTTAAAAAACCTTAATAATCGAAGAAAAATCTTGATCAAAGAAACTCACGACGTGACTGCTTCGGCACGAAAAAACGTTATGACGAGTCGGGCCGCCGGAGGGCGCCAGGGCCGGATGGGCCGGGAGCCCAGATTTTTAGGTTTAAAACTCTGAAACCGTGACTGTTAGTAGGTAGAATAAATGGTACTACACTTGTAATCTCGAGGGCGAGATTCGAAGTATAATCTTTATTTTCGTCTCCGATAGATATCAATGGTTAGATTAATCATGTATTTGCAGTATTTGTCGCGGAAATGATAAAATTAGTAAATAATGTTGTTTTTTTTATTGTTAACAACAATTTTTTAACAACTATTCATTAGAATATCATTTTATAGAGTGTGATGCACATTTCTAAACTCATAAAATATATAGTTATAGCTGTAGGTTTTGAATAAACAACGTGTTTCGTTCATAGGATTCGTATTTTTCCAGTTTTTGTCAACTTTGAGCGGCCATATTGGCTCCGCCATCTTCTTTTTCAAAAAACCCGCAACGGGATCGTGATCAGCGATACCTAATACCCCAGTATACCAAGTTTCGTTGATTTTCATTTCGATTTGGCGTGAGAATCGATTTTTGACGCCGACTGTGTCATTTTCTCCCACTGTGCGACGACTTGAACTTGGATTTCGATCAGAATAAATACGCGCTCCTTTACGATATGTATACGAAATTCGTTCGATCGTACTATGGTCACGGAGAACCATTGCTGAATGCGATCGAATTCCGTAAATACGCGCCTATCGCGGTCATAGATTGTTCTAGGCAAAACGAGTCGTTGAAGAGCGCCACGGTGGACGTGCGAATAGATTTTGAATTCAAAGAAAATATTCCCGCTAATACTACCGCGTACTGTTTGATGATACACGATCGTATAGTCGAATACAACCCTTTAACCAACGTGGTACGCAAACTAATATAGTGTGCGTGCGTGAACGATTATTATTACTACTACTAATACTACTACTACTACTGCGGATACTGCTACTGTTTTAAAACGATGATGTAGATGTCAAAAGTCCGCAGTTACTGATTCGCTACCGACGCTACTACTTATACGAATAATGATGTTCGCCGTTATCGACATGCAAGGTTTCAAAACCGAATGTGATTTCGTCGTGAAAGAGATCGCGATTCGCAGCAGCAGCAGCAGCAGCAATACCGATGAAACGTCGACGATCAGCCACTGGATCTTCGAGCCACCATACTTCTGGAATCATCTGAATTCGTTCGAGAAATGTCAAGCGTCCTGGCTCGCGAAGCATCATCACGGTCTCCGCTGGTCTGATGGCTGCGTTCCATACTGGAAACTTCCGGAACTACTCGCCAGCGCACTCGCAAACATCGATTTCGCCATCGTGAAAGGTGCGGAAAAGAAAACCTGGATGCTGCAACTACTACCGGACATAATCGTCGAGGATATCTGCGATGTGTACAAGCCGAAGGGGAAAAAGATTACCAACGCTTGAACCGTTGAGGACGACGGTGGCTACGACGTTGACGATGATTATTGCGGTATCACGCCTGACACCGTGGATCCCGACGTTCCTAACCTGAAGTCTATGGCTTCAACGAATACCTCACGATGCGCGTTTCACAACGACGGCGGTGTTTGCGCGCTGGAGAATGTCCATAAAGTATGGAATTATATACGTAGCGGCACCTAATGTAAGTCATACACGCGCATTGCATCTACTTTACGCGTTATATGCAGAGAAACAATCATATAACAATTTTTTTTTCTATTTTCTATAGCGATGAGAACCGCAGCGAAGACGAGTACAACGGCGAAGATGAGTACAACGACAGCGGCGACTGTCTCCCCCTTTACTCGCGAGCAAGAATACCCCTCCCATACGAACGTTGTTATACGCAAATACTAATTTTATAATTTTAGTATACATACATGCATGGATGGTCATTAATAAATATGCACTATTTTGTAGAAAAAAAAATTACATTTATTTAAAATATATTTAAAATATATTTAAAATATATTTAAAATATATACATTTAAAATTATACCCCATATTTTTTTTAATTTCCGCCGTGGTGTTACGTCCTGCAACACACAGAAAAAAACACCAAATTATTATTGTATAAAACGTTGGTAATAGCGCGCGATACACCAAACAATTAAAATTCAGTTATACTCACTCCTTAAATAGGCGGGGCAACTCCCAAAAGTCACCCTCAAACGACAGGAACTCGACGTTGTTCGTGTCTTCCCGCCACGTACGTCTAGCCTCCCGAATCCTTCGTCGCAATTCGCGACAGATCCGCCCATCGCGTCTCGTCGGGTATTCACGTCGCTGAAACAAAACACATGACTCGATTAAAACATCATCGAATGATGTGTGCGCACCAATATATAATTTTTACGAAACGTCACTTACGAGTAGTTGGATTATAATATCGAGGTCGCCATCCCGGGCGTGCGCCTCGATGTCTTCTCGACGCTGAAACAAACGTGTGAATCGATTAAAACAACGTCGATTAATGTATGCGTATCAATACATTTTTTTTGCGAAACATCACTTACGAGGCGTCCGACCGTCCCTAGGTATTCCGTCGACCAATCCGCCATTTGATTATCGCGTTCATGCTGTAACAAACACATGAATCGACTAAAACATTGTTTAATGGTGTATGCGAACCAATATAATTTTTTCTGAAACATCACTTACGACAAGGCTAATCAATTCACGCCGTTCCGCGCGCCACGCTCGCATGAGAGTATCACGCTCGTGCTATAACAAATGTACAACTTCATTAGAAGACCGCCTAATTGAATGCGCGCACCAATTCAATTCACATAAACTGAAAAAACTATATTTACGATTTTTTGAAGCACGGCATTGCGCGCCTCAATCCACGCACGCTCAATTTCCCCATGCCGTTGTTGTAACAAACGCACAACTTCAATATAATATCCTCGAATGAAATACACGCACCAATTCAATTTACACAACTATACTTACGATGCATCGCTGCATCATAGCGGCATTCATCCCCCGAGTCAGTGGTGATCTGATATAGTCGAACGCTGACATTTCGGTTTTTAAAAATGTTGATGACCCGGTTATAAAACACACTAGCCCGTGCGGTGGCGGTCAACGTCCTTATATGCATTTCGGTTCTTTAGGCTAGAGCGCCAGCCCTGCACGTTGCGTGGTAGGGGTATTCGTGGAGTAGGTGTGGTGTCCGTATTCGTGGAGGTAGTGTGGTGTCCGTATCACAGTTTCTTCTCCCTCGATGATTTGATACTAATTATTCCAGCTTATAGTGCACTTTTATGGTTCGCACCGCGAATCGTCTTCGACTCTTCTGCGACACGTGTACATCTTGAATTTAGCGCGTACGCTATTTGAATCTGCCGCGCACGTCATTTGAATTTATCGCGCGCTATTCACATTAATGTTTGTGCCGTAACACAACTATGATCATCACAATCATTGATGCAATATTCTCTTGCACATTGGTGTGTACGTATACGTGAATCTGTATAAAAGCGACGTTGGTCAGTCCTGTGGACGTCATTACACCACGTTCGCTCGAGTGCTAACAAGTATCGTTCGCGTAAATTTCTTCATCGCTCAGTATAATCGTACATAGTGCATATGAAGATGTACAAACGTAACTTCAACGATTCATCCTACGCATCCGCCATCAATGGTGATTACCCCAATAAACGTCAGCAACAGGAACATCCTCATCAACAATCCAATATGAGGTACGTACGCGTTATTATACACTTTTCACTTACTTCATTCACTTACTTCTTTCACTGTAAACGCAAGCGAACCGAGTATTAATTCCGTGTATACGTTTCTTATAGTTCTGGATCCGCAACGCCAAAAACAGTGAAAACGCCAAAACCATCAATCGTCCGAATCCTAGGGCGGGATTACCCGTTGACCTCAACAGCGTATAAACGGCTCATGATAGGAATTCGCATTGGTATGGATTCGTGCCACGTCGAGATCGCCATAGTCGACAATAAAGGTGGCGAGTTGAGATTCTCAATGTCTACGTGGAAGCTCCTACTGCAAAATGGGGCTGACATTCTTCAAAAATTACGCGACAACGTAACAACACCCCAGACCCACATCGAAATTGATCATTTGCGAATCGAATTCACGCGCATGCACAATGATCAACTCGTCAAAATCACAGATAATCGCGTTACCTTATACATGACGGAAGTTACGATGCGAAAACTGTTCGCGTATGAACATTGCATCGATCATATGTTCACTTGGTTGACCGAAAATATGTACGCTGTAGCCAGTAAATATACCGCGTTCGTAAACGTTCTACGTAGCGCTACCGCACCAACAGATTATGTAAAATTAATTTCCGAAAGCGATCACTTTGAACAACATTCTTTGATTGATTGCGGATTGTTAGCGTTAGGAATGCAATCCATGTTGCGCGATGTAAAGCATGTACCGCTATAGTACGCGTATATGTTTTAATAAATGGATGATTTTCACGTTAATACCTGTAACGATTCATTTATAATATCCTTTCCTACTAATACGGTGGATAATTACTTATTCGTAAAGCATTCCTTGGGGTGGGTATTTGTATGTCGGATGCCCAAGAGGCAATCGACATCGTACCGTTTTCTTTGGGAATTTCGAGTATTTTCACTCCGTCGAGTTGCCCTGTCAGCGGGTGGTAAGTGGCAACCTCGAACCTGTACATGCCGCTGACTCGCAGAACAATGCGATCATAAACCGTAACCCTGGTAAGACGATTCGACCGAAGAATCGGGCTAGGTTTGCTAGCCAGATGTCTGGTTTTTTTCCGCCTTTAGCGAATGACAATTATATTTTAGGATATGTAGTATGGACGGTCCTGACACTGGTCTGATGTAAATCAGATATCCATGGGTGTAAGGTTTCCTTAGACTTTGATATCGGTTTAAGTACGAGTTGGCGGTTACTCGACGCCTGGGAAAACTCGAGAGTTTTCGTCTCGAATGTTATCCTCACGCGGTTCACGAGTACTCCATTGAATCTTACACACTCTCTCTCTCTCTCTCTCTCTCTCTCTCTCTCTCTCTCTCTCTCTCTCTCTCTCTCACTCTCTCTCTCTCTCTCCCACACGCTGTAGCATGCGTCCGATGCGTTACCACGTATATCGAATTACAGCGTTGGTGATAAGGCACCGGTCCCAAACTTTAAAATATTCGTCCGCGGATGTTTATACAAGCGCGACGTTACGTTCTTTCACGAGGCAGCTGCGCTATTTAGATTAATCGTTCTCGAATAGTTATCGCGACAGCGCGTTGAATTACATTTCGTCGGTAGATGTTTATACGAGCGCGACGTTGCATTCTTTCATGAGATGGTTACGCTATTTAGGTTAATTAATCTCGAATAGTTATCCGTGTCGAATTACAGCGCCAACGGTTGCGCGCGAGACACCATCTTGAAATCCTCCTCCCCTGTGACGTCACCCCCTCACCCACGAACGCAGTACCCCCTCCCCACCTCACCCCCGCACCCATCACGCGGAAGAGCGCGGTATCCCCCTCCCCACCTCGCCCCCGCACCCATCACGCGGAAGAGCGCGGTACCCCCTCCCCACCTCGCCCCCGCGCCAGCGGCCGGTACCCCCCGCACCGCCTCACCCCCTCGCCTCTTTGGTCCAGAACTCTCATACCTTACCTACTTCTGGCATATTGAAATAAAAACTGAGGGGGCTGACTGGGGTTACCGTCCCTAGTCCCCAAAAATTAATCAAGCTGATCGGTCAGAGTTTGTCGTCAGGGTTGCGGTTTATGACCGTATTGTCCCGCGAGTCGGCGAACCGGCAGAGCAATATACGGATTAGCTCAGGCCGAAGAATAACTAAAATTCTTAAAAACCGTACCACGTTCTTGATTGCCGTTACAATTTTCGTTTCGCTCTGGGCTCGTTTTTGTCACTATGCACAGTGGCCCTCAACCCCAAGAAATGCCCGAAAAATTCAACATGCCATTTGTTCCTATCATAATGCCGAATCTTATTAAGCTGATTTTAAAGAAC
The DNA here is from genome assembly GCA_947577245.1 of Andrena bucephala. Classification (NCBI taxonomy): domain Eukaryota; kingdom Metazoa; phylum Arthropoda; class Insecta; order Hymenoptera; family Andrenidae; genus Andrena; species Andrena bucephala. The sequence goes on from OX387716.1 coordinate 73,037,609, forward strand.
TGTTTGGTTTGAAGAAATCCATTAAAGATGTCTTCGCGAAAGACATGTAAGAAGATGTTTGTTCATTTTCATCAGAATTCTTCAGATCCATTAACAGACACTTTTCTATCTTTGCCAATAGCAAACCAAACAGTTCTTTAAAATCAGCTTAATAAGATTCGGCATTATGATAGGAACAAATGGCATGTTGAATTTTTCCGGCATTTCTTGGGGTTGAGGGCCACTGTGCATAAATCAGACAATTAGTTTTGGAAATATTTGATACACCGCTCACGCGGAGGAGCTTCCCGGGACAACAAATAACTCGACCATTTTTTATTATTTTTGTACACTCTGTAACAGGGACAGGCAGGACTGTACAATTTATTACGACGGGCAATGCTTGAGGTGTAACCCGGTCGTCTGCGTTGCAGATGTTTACAACTCAGGGTTAGGCTCGAATTTCCGTCGATCTTAGAAGGGACTTGACCTTGAGTGTTGCCAAATGCACGTTTGGGGAAAGTCGAGTTGTCTCCACCCGCGACCTTTTCCCACCGTGGTCTGGCTTTCGTCCACTGGTTTCAGGCGCGCAATAGCAATCGTGTAAAGAACATTTAAGAAAATGTTTACTAATAGACTTTAATAATAAGACACAAGCCAAGATTTTAAACAAATTTTTTTTAATTTTGTTACGCAATTCTTCAGAATATAAAATTATGCCAAAATAAGATATTGCAGTAATAGTAGATACTACGAGCTTGGAATTTTCTTTTTTAACCGCTCCTTTTACATTCCTTTGGTTTAATCTGTGGAGCGCTGGTATCAAATTTTCAATTTTAAAACATTAAATATTTGACACCAATCAGCAATCATAAATATCGGGGGGGGGGGGGGTGAAAAATACGTTTGCCCCAATATCTCACAAAATATGCACCGTGGAGAATAATCTGTTAGGCGAAACTGATGTATTTTTTTATAACGAATTCAGCCACGCAATCAAATTCGTAATACATCAATTTGTTTAAACAATATATTAAAAAGTAGTCATTTTTTACTCCTGTTTCTTATATATTGTTAATCCATTTTGGCGTAAATTTGTCAACGTAAACTACAGACCAAACTGTGAAATACGGATACGTAGAATTCTTCAATTTAAACTTTTTAGTAAAAACTAAGTACACTACATTGAACTCTCTACGCGCAGGGAACGGAAACATCACGTATAAAATTTTAGTATATTTCGGGCCTAATGGAACCAGTTGTTTCCGAAAAACTAGCCAGGTTAACCGGCCAGAGCGTCTCATCAGAGTCGCGGTTTATGACTGTATTGTTCCGTATCATGGTGGAGGTAGCGCGAGGCGTTTACAATCGGGCAAAACTTATTTTCGAAGCATTCGTCAGGGAACATTTGCCTGCCAGATGTCGAATAAGAGACAATCGACATCGTGCCATTTTTTCTGGGACTTCGACTTTCCTCGCTTTGAGTTAAGAGGTATATTGCTCTGTCGGCGGGGGGTACATTTGGTAACCATCCCTACGCGCGCGTACCATCGTCCAAGGCCGACTCACGGGAAAATACCGCCATAAACGACGAACCTGGATAGACACTCTGTCCGATTATTCCGGCTAGTTTTTCGAACCAGCAAGTTCTGCTTTTCCTGTCGGCACGAACAGGATAGACAATAAAAAACTTTTCGTCGAAACTCGTGGACAAATAGTGGAACGTTAAATTTCTTTCAAAATGTGTTGAGTAATTAATATAAAGCATTCATTCTCGAATTTTTTTTTAAGGGTGGACAAAGATTTGGATCAAAATTCCACTTAAAGGTGGTCATTGTCCCTGATTAATATTTATCCATTGCTCCTCAGATAATGTAATATCAACATATAATTGCAGCAGTATATTTTTTATTGTATTTGGATTATTGTAAGGCTAGAATTCTCAAATTCTAGTATTACTTTTATTAGAAACATTAATGCTATCCAATATTTCTTTTTCTTCTTCTTCCACTGGAATTTTGAAATGTTTTTCAAATTTGTTAGCAAATTCCACCGATTGTTTTTAATGTAAGAGTTTAGTGTATTTGGAGACAACTCATCAGAAATGTTTATAAATGCGTAATTACTTTCTTTCGCTGACGGCACGCAACGCTGACGCCCTAAGCCCTAAAGGGTCGCGACGTCAAGTGTCACTGCTGAAACGTAAACAGATGTCTCCGACATTGTCCAATTCTTTCCAACGACGCACGAAAGTCAGTCAGTCTTCAGAGTTCGGCCACAGCTCTTGCAAGATCGCGCGTTCATTTACGGCTTGTGAAGTAACTGTGAGAATATTATAATATTTTCCGTTTTGCGATTTCAATGTTGTGCTTAGTGAAAAATGCCTAGAAAACCAATTATAGACTCTGGTGTTATTCTGACATGCTGCAGATGTGTGAAAAGTGTAAAGTATTCGATGAGAGCTACAAATTGAAGTGTCGTTTGAATAAAGTGACGAAAAGAAGTGTGTGCAAATTTTTTGGATAATATACCACCAAACACCTTAAACCTTAACGGTAAGAACAAACGATTTTGATACTATTTTCGAAAAGAATCGAACTTTAACGCGATCGCGTCTCCAGTACCTTTCTTTTCTAGGAACTATATTTTTTAATTCGATTCTGGAGGGTGGGCATACGAAATTAATGGATGGGCAAACCTCTTCTACATCTAGACTAACGGACTGTATCGTTGAAAGATCGATTTTGATACTATTTTCGAAAAGAATCGAACTTTAACGCGATCGCGTCTCCAGTACCTTTCTTTTCTAGGAACTTTATTTTTTAATTCGATTCTGGAGGGTTGGCATACGAAATTAATGGATGGGCAAACCTCTTCTACATCTAGACTAACGGACTGAATCGTTGAAAGATCGATTTTGATATTATTTTCGAAAAGAATCGAACTTTAACGCGATCGCGTCTCCAGTACCTTTCTTTTCTAGGAACTATATTTTTTAATTCGATTCTGGAGGGTGGGCATACGAAATTAATGGATGGGCAAACCTCTTCTACATCTAGACTAACGGGCTGTATCGTTGAAAGAGCGATTTTGATACTATTTTCGAAAAGAATCGAACTGTAACGCGATCGCGTCTCCAGTACCTTTCTTTTCTAGGAACTTTATTTTTTAATTCGATTCTGGAGGGTGGGCATACGAAATTAATGGATGGGCAAATCTCTTCTACATCTAGACTAACGGACTGTATCGTTGAAAGATCGATTTTGATACTATTTTCGAAAAGAATCGAACTTTAACGCGATCGCGTCTCCAGTACCTTTCTTTTCTAGGAACTATATTTTTTAATTCGATTCTGGAGGGTGGGCATACGAAATTAATGGATGGGCAAACCTCTTCTACATCTAGACTAACGGACTGTATCGTTGAAAGATCGATTTTGATAATATTTTCGAAAAGAATCGAACTTTAACGCGATCGCGTCTCCAGTACCTTTCTTTTCTAGGAACTATATTTTTTAATTCGATTCTGGAGGGTGGGCATACGAAATTAATGGATGGGCAAACCTCTTCTACATCTAGACTAACGGACTGTATCGTTGAAAGATCGATTTTGTTACTATTTTCGAAATGAATCGAACTTTAACGCGATCGCGTCTCCAGTACCTTTCTTTTCTAGGAACTATATTTTTTAATTCGATTCTGGAGGGTGGGCATATGAAATTAATGGATGGGCAAACCTCTTCTACATCTAGACTAACGGACTGTATCGTTGAAAGATCGATTTTGATACTATTTTCGAAAAGAATCGAACTTTAAGGCTGCCGTCTCAAGTTTGTTTTGGTCCAAATCGATCGAAGCGTCCCCAGTAAACAAACGGACCCTAATGAAATTACTCCGATCGATAAAAAGAATTTGTACAGCAATGACATCTTCAGGTACTCTGGGTAGACGAATATTTTACGCATTGTTGCCACATGTTCTGTACTCTCTGTCTCTGCCGCGCTGTTGCCACAGAGTTCTCTCTTTTCATCGAGAAGTCTTGAAGGAATACAGCACGACCTCAAAAATAGAGGCCCTCGATTAAAAAAATTATTTGTGGCCGACGGATGAATTCCCGTCGAATAAACTGATTCATCCGTGGCATTTCAAATAAAACTAACTCTGGGTTATTTTTATTCGACGACAAATAAATATAAAGTCTCTTTAATTTGATAGTTTATTTCAATAATTTATGAAAGAATACTAATTTGGGTATCAATATCCCTTCTAAACTTCACAATTCTTATTATCTTCTCTCATTCGGTGCAATATTTATGTTTTCTTGTGAAAAAATATAATGATATGATTGTTCAATGATTTGTATATTTTGTGTGTTTTAATAGAATGTAAAACTTTCTATCGTATCGGCATGAATGTTTCAGTAACATACTGCTGTGATTTCCCAAATGAAAATGAATTTAAACACGGTATAAATCAGATTATTTTTAAACGATTTTATTCAGCTTCGACCCTCGCTTTGTTTGTATATTTTTTGTATGTTTGATATATGCATGGTAGAAATCTGGCAACTGAAATTTAACCAACTTCCAACTATCGAGTTGTCTTGAAACTTTGCAGGCGTGCGTAGTTTGGAGGACAATACAATATTTAAAAAAAAATTAACCCCGAGGGGGTGGAAAAATTACCCACTCATCAATAAATATAAGCCATAACCATAAAACGACTTGAAATCAGCCACTTGCGTTCTTTGCGAAAACGACGAAAAACCGCTCCGTTCTGAACGCTAGTGGAATCGCGATTTCCGTAGTAAATACACAAATCGAGAAGTGATTCGTTACGTTCGAATAGGAAAAAATTGTAGTACAGAGACTCGAACTGGGATCAGAAGCCACCGCCGAACAGCCCAAGTCCTCGCTGGTCGGGACCGGCGCACAGTGGGGCAAAGTGGCGAAGTTTGTTTCAAAATCAAAGAACTTTTGATAGAAATGAGATAGAGTGATGCTTTTTTTTAAAATTAAAGCTGAAAAATTGCAGAATAAGGGAAAATTAATGAAATTATGGTACGAACGTTTTTTACCATTGAAAATCTGTGTTAAACTTGAAATTTTACAACAAAAATATGTTTTGTCCAATACCATGTTCGGTTAGAATTTTTTCTTGACATGTTGTACATCATTTCCTATAGATTTTGTCGCGCTGATTTCAAATCCGTTCGCAAAATTTGTCAACTACCTCAGGATTTTGAAAAAAAAACGATTTAAAGTTTAACACAGATTTTCAAAGGTAAAAAACGTTCGTATCATAATTTCATTAATTTTCCCTTATTCTGCAATCTTTCAACTTTAATGCAATCTTTTAACTTAATTTTAAAAAAAAATCATCACTATCTCATTTCCATCAAAAGTTCTTTGATTATGAAACAAACTTCGTCACTTTGCCCCACTGTGCGGCGCGGCGTTGAGCCCGTATCGCGAACAGAGCCCTAATTCCCAGTGTTCGTTTCTCGCTTCTTTCTGGCCGAAGGGGGGAGCGAGATGGAACGCTTTGCCTGCGCGACGGCCGCGAACGCAAAGGACGGAGTTGTCAGGCGTCCGAAAGACGGAGCGAGACAAACCATCATCCCGTCGTCTATCTCGTACCGCCCTCGCTCGCTTTCAGTGCCTCTCGCTCGCTCTCGCCTTCGCCGGACAAGAGTGAGACAGAAGTGGTGGGAATAGCGAAAAGTCCACATCGTTTACACCAAACCGAGCCCGTAACGAGACAGTACTGTACTGTATCTTTTATTTGAGTTTATCCAGATAATATCTTTGCCCATTTCTGTTCTCCAGCCGCTTCGCCGTGATTCATTCAAGCCTCCCTTACGACAAAATAGTAATAGGGGAAATGCGGCAACAGCGCGATTCGACTCTCGATACATCTCGGCAACTATGTCTTTCCTACATTTATCGGCTAGATTGGACTTCCACCGGTTTTGATGGTACAATGCACGAATATACCATCAACGCCGGTGACGGAGAATCCTTGAAGCTTCATTCTGTCATTTCTCGAGTCTGTCTCAGTACACGAGTCAGAAATTCATTATTATTTCAACGTACGGTGCTTATTGGCGTTCAAACGCACCAGGCCCGTCTGCACGAATGTCTACTGGAGGCAACTATACCCGCAAAAACTTCATTCATGCCGATTCCAGGGCGAAAGTTGTAATTTACGGTTTGTTTACTACATCTCGTATACGCAGGACCGGCGGAACCATTATGCAAGTTACGCGCCGCATAAGGGTGCCAGTCGAATGGGACGCTAAAAAACTGTATCGCACGCTTAATAATAAAGGAATCGAAGCCCTACATTAACGGAATGTACACCCCGTAAAGACAAAACATATTAAATAGAAAACAGGTGCAAAAATTTGGAGAAACCAAAAATTTTCTTGCATAAGGGCATCAACTAACCCCGCGTCGGCCCTGCGTATACGTCACGCTGGTGCTACGTGGCTGCAGTACACCATTAGCGCCACCAGCGGAGAAGCCTTGAAGCTTCATCCTGTCAGTTTTCGATTTAGAAATTCATTATTATTTCAACGTACGGTGCTTATTAGCGTTCAAACGCACCAGACCCGGCTGCAGAGATGTCTACCGAAGGCAACTGTACCCGCAAAAACTTCCTTCGTGCCGATTCCAGGACGAAAGTTGTAATTTACGAATTGTTTACTACACGCGTATACGTACACGCTTTTCCTAGCTTGTGTGAGCGTACGCACACATTCAAGGCCCGGTGAGACGGCAGCCTTAACGCGATCGCGTCTCCAGTACCTTTCTTTTCTAGGAACTATATTTTTTAATTCGATTCTGGAGGGTGGGCAAACGAAATAAATGGGTGGGCAAATCTCCTCTACGTCTGGACAAACTATTGGCACCGTTAAACAATCGATTTTGATAACATGGAGGGTGATGAAGACAAATTTTTCAATTTATTCATAACTTTTTTTGGAGCATGGGAAAAAATAAATTTTGGATGGGCAAACGTGGGCAAACGATGGACAATCAAATCCCACCGTTAAATCATTAAAATGTTTTCATGGGGGTGCTGATGAAATTTTTTTTTTGGTCATATTTTTTTTTTTGAAAGGTGGGCAAACGAAAATTTTTTATGGGCAAACGTGGGCAAACGATGGACAAACGAATGCCGTTTCGTTTTTCCAAAAATTCGAATTTGGGGGTGCTATCTTCACAGACCTGACCCCCAGCGTAAATGGACCGAATGGAGACAGCCGTACAAGGATGACTCGTACGAGGAGTGTCAAACCCCGTATTCTCCCTGTCATTTTAGAAGGAATCCGTTTCGCGCATGTAGAATGAGCTCTTCGACTGTCGCGAGGTCCCTGTTCCCATACTTTACCACTCAGGCTTCCCTCTCTCCTTGCACCGTTCCGATTCTCTTTCATATACCGAGTAACCAAATAAAACGTGTATTCTACTAAAATCCTGCCTTATTACGAATTTATTTATTAGTATATTGAAATGTTTACGGTTTGTTTACGGAAATGTTTAATATTATAAAATATAACAACAAAGTATGACATATAAAAATAAATTTTATTATACATAACTTAACTATCTAAGGTACAATTTGTATATATTTGTAAAATATTGGTTGTGCGTACGTACAAGATAAGAAAGGAAAAATAAGTGAAAAGGGTCCACTCTGGACAAAGGAAAATTATTATCATCATTTCTAATGAGAAGAAAGCTAAATTTCCAGAAATGTCGATGTCCGAAATTGTCGACAGTTTAAAAGAATTTAAAAGGACGGGGACCGTGACTTCCCCTTCGAAGAAGCAGGTAAGGCCCGATATAATACAGAATATGTCGGAAGAGGAAATTGGAGCCATACGGAAGCATGTGCACGCCTTTTGGGGACGAAGAGAATTACCGACACTTCCGAGAGTATTGGCGGCGATCCGAACAGACGAAAATTTACCAATTATATCGCAGAGTACGTTACATCGCCTCTTGAAGAAAATGAACTTCAAGTACGTACAGAGACAACGCAATAGTGCCCTTATCGAGCGGGAAGATATAATTCGTTGGCGCCGAACGTTCATCAACAAAATTCGAGAATTCAGAGCGGCGGGAAGGCCCATTTATTATTTGGACGAGACATGGGTAAATGCGAGCGACATACGCAAGCGAGTGTGGGTAGACAACACCATAGCTTCGTCATCGAACGCCAGAGAAAGGGGCCTGACGATTGGCCCACCTACTCCGACTGCGAAAGGAAAGCGCCTCATCGTACTCCATATTGGATCGGAGGATGGTTTTGTCGAAAATGGCTTGCTGTGTTTTGAATCGAAGACCAAGAGTGCTGATTACCACGACGAGATGAATGCGGCACACTTTTTCGAGTGGTTTAAGGGGGTAGACACATATGAGCAGATTTTGGGCTGGGTGAGGTCTCAATCGAAAGAGGAAGGTTCGATGCAGCCCGCTCTGGTCATGGTTCGACAAGATTGTGTTGATATCTAATAATATGAGTGTTCAAAGTAGAGCAAAAGTCGACAAAATACACCCGCAGGAATCCAAGTATTTTTAGGTCACTAAAAGAGTTTTGTGGCTCAAACGATAACCAGAGCGGGCTGTCTCGAACCTTCCTCTTTCGAATGAGACCTCACCCAGCCTAAAATCTGTTCATATAAGGACGAAAAACGTATCCCCGTGATTGCATTCCCAAATACGAGTTCCGCCATATTGGCGATAATACAGAGCAAGTCACGTGACAAATTTAGTTGAGCTAGTGGACACGAGATGGCGCCTACTCGGGAGGACTGCCAACGTGGAATCATAGCAAAACTGAAGCGTTAGCTGGATACACAAGCCACAGTAAAAGCGTGATGCAGTCAATGCATGCATTTTCGGACGACTTTAGGTTAGGTTATATGCATTTTAGGTATACATTGACTAGGAACTGCTGGGAATTGTCTACATTTACTAAATTCACGCTTTTACTGTAACACATACATCACCGCTGCCGAATATATGTTATAATTATATGGCCACATTATTTCAAATAAAAAAAGAGATTGGAATTTTTTAATAACACTGGAAGTAGTGATTTACTGATATCATATTTTCAGAAAATATAATTATTGCATTTATTATTATTCTTCCGACTATTGTATATAACATATAACAAGGAAAAGTCTCCAAACCGGTCAACAGTTGACTCCTTGATTTTTTTCGTAATTCTTTACGCTCCTATGCAGAGATGGGCATTATTTAATTAAAAGAATATACTTCCGAATGGTCCCAGTGGTCGATCGACACGAGGTTTGGGGGAGGGTGTGTGTACCCTAAATCTAAAATTCTATTTAGCTTCGGGTATTTATTAGTTTCCTTTGTTTATTCGAAGGCCTTTCATCTTTGGCTTCGAATAATTTTTCATCTTTCATTATATCTTTATCCTAAGGTCGTATTCAAATATATTGGCCGGTCGATTCGTTTCCGCGAACAGCGATCGAGGAGAAATCAGCTATCACCATCTGACGATCGTGGATTTGTCAGTTGGAGTTCCCTAGCCACCGAAGGGTATGGTGGGGTAACGGGAATGCTGCTCGGCCCCGTCTGAACGTAGACGTGTGGCTGTTATTTATTCTTATTGTCAGCGTAGTACATACCCCAAAAAACATGACTCATGTATGAAAGAAGCTAATTCCCTTTAATTCACTAAAAAAGTTCACCTGCAAAGATTGTGAAATCATCTTTGCTAATTCCAGTTGTACCTTTAATTCACGAAAAACATTAAAAAAAGTTCACACGCAAAGATTGTGAAATCAACTTTGCTAATTCCAATTGTATTCTCGTTCTCCGCTCGAACACTGATTCCTCTGTCACTTTTTATACTTGACATTCCTTTATTGGCCACAAATCAATTCAGAGCTCAGATTTTCAGCTTCGGTTTTAAGGAATTAGCGGGCGTTGTATAAGAAAAAAACTATGAAGTCGACTTAAAACAAAATGATTCGTATTCTCCACTGGGTGCGAATTTTCGCCAATTGGCAGCGAAAAAGTTCGCATTCAGTGCGCACTAGTGCAGGTTGTCGAATGTGCTATTAATCTATTACCGACTTTGATTCGTTTAACTTAGTCTCTACCAAGTTTTTATTATCTTCCATCGTAAAACGATCTTCATACGCCATTTTTAACAGAAGATGTCCCTCTTATAAAAGTTTTTGTGTCATAGTTTTTTTCTTATACAACGCCCGCTAATTCCTTAAAACCGAAGCTGAAAATCTGAGCTCTGAATTGATTTGTGGCCAATAAAGGAATGTCAAGTATAAAAAGTGACAGAGGAATCAGTGTTCGAGCGGAGAACGAGAATACAATTGGAATTAGCAAAGTTGATTTCACAATCTTTGCGTGTGAACTTTTTTTAATGTTTTTCGTGAATTAAAGGTACAACTGGAATTAGCAAAGATGATTTCACAATCTTTGCAGGTGAACTTTTTTAGTGAATTAAAGGGAATTAGCTTCTTTCATACATGAGTCATGTTTTTTGGGGGGGGTGGGGATTTCATCACTTTTTTCATAATTTGTTATCAATTATTAAGTGCCCTATTTCCTATCGGTCTTCATCCTCAAAGCGGTTCATATTCATGCAAGATACGTGATGGTACATCAGCATAGAAATGTATTGTCAACGATCAGATTAATCAAACGAAAGGCCCCCAAACGCTAAAAATGTCTATATTCTTTTTTTGTATCTTCAAATTTGAAAATAAATCGTATTTTTTAAACGAATTTCTTCAGCTTCGATTCCTCTGTTTGCTTCTTGTACGTCTGCTACATATCTGTAACCTCATATTTTTACCAATTTCACCAATCAAATTCTCTTGAAACTTTGGAGGCGTGCGTAGTTTGGATGACAATATGCTATTTTAAAAACAAAATAACCCCGGGGGGGGTAAAAATTGTACCCAATCAGTAATAATCAGTAAATATAACCCATAACCACAAATCCAAACGACTTCAAATCTCTCTCTCGCGGTTTTACGAAAAAGACAAAAAGCCGCTGCGAATACGCCCGCCACGGCCACGGCATTGGGCAGCTTCATAGATAAGCTAGAAATCAGAAGGATAATGGCTGACGCAAACATGGAGACGGATCCAGAAACTATAAGTAATATAAAAAAATACTCTTCTATTTTTCTTTTTTTTTTAATTTTTTTTTTAATAATTTATAAAGTTCTTAATTTTTTTTTTTTTATAAATTTCGGCCGCCACGGCCGCCTCGGTCGCCACGGCCGCCACGGCCGCCTCGGTCGCCACGGCCGCCTCGGTCGCCACGGCCGCCACGGCCACCACGGCCACGGCCACGGCCATACGTTTGGGCTCGCACCAGCTCCTGCAGGGTGCTCGCCTGCGAGCGGAGGCTTATGGCCTGGGCCCGCACCGCCTGGAGGGTGGCCCACGTCTCTTGGCGGGCCCGCACCTTCCAGCCGCTCCTCTGGTGCCTTTTTGTCTTATATCCACCTGTATTTTAGAAAAAGTCAACAATAATATTATAAAATTTTATTGATTTTTTGCACGCCCAGAAAAAATTGTTCGCCTCCCCTGATACAGGTTAAACCGGACAATTTTTATATTGTTTAAACCTAAAGAGGTCTTTAATTAAATTATTAAGAAATAATACCATCTGCCGTGGCCGGGCCCTGCATATTTTGTTGCGGGGGACAGGGTGGTGGTCGCGGCGGAGGCGCCGTAGATGCGGCTGGCAGCGGCGGCGCCGTTGTTCCCGCTGCTAGCGGCCTCCAAACGGGCTGGCTTCCCTGCGGTGGTGGAGGCACTACCCTTCCCGACACCTGGTTTGCTGCCATTAAAATGGCAGCATCATTCGAGTCTGGAAAAATTAATTTGGCTAAATGTATTTTTTAAAATTTTTATTATTTTATTCTTCTGTATGTTTACCGTTACTAAAACTTACCATCGAGAAGGGCGTCCTCGTGTATTTTCTGCTAAAATTAATAAACAATTAATTATCCAAAATGATCTAGAGTTTTTAAAAGTGGCGTATGATAGAAGAAATTGATATATGTTAAGTATCAGTGGATATAGACCGTAACTATATAATATAACAAGTAATGCAACAAGAACATATTGGATACATAGAAGCATATTTTAACTCAGATGTGTTTTATATTTCTAATCGTTGGCGTTACAGGTCTAATATCTTCTAGTTGTATTGTTATTATACAGTTATGGTCTAGGTCCACTGATACCGTTGGCCAAGTGCAACTCTGCTATGAGTATATGAATAATAATTATAGTAGATTTTTTTTTATTACTTACAGTTTCTTCATCCGTCTCCATGTTCTTGTCAGCCATCTCGTCAGCCATTATCCTTTTGATTTCTAGCTTTTCTATGAAGCTGGCCTAGATGCCAAGTAAAGATTTGACGATCAAAGAATACTTCTTAGTAAATATCGATCTATCGAAGTTCTTCATTACGTTTTGCTTTAAGTATCATTCACAGACGCTCCGACTAGCGACCCGAACGCAGCGGCTTTTGACGAGCCGAGCCAGTTCGCGGAGCCACGAGCCGTCTGATCGTTCATGGCTTGCCGAGTCGGGCTCGCCAAGCCGATTTCACGAGCTAGATAATATATATTTTTCTCCTTCAAATTATTCGTTTTTCCTTTGCTTTCTTTATTTAATGTTGCCAAAAGTCATCCTTTCCTGTTTGAGAACACCTGTAATGTTTTATTTATTTTATCTATTCGTTTGTAACGACTCCTTTCTCGGTATAAATTGTGTTTTTACGGAAATCGTGCTTAGAGCATATACGACTAGCGACCCGAACGCAGCGGTTTTTTATCTTTTTCGTAAAACTGCGAGAGACTGATTTCAAGTTGTTTGGATTTCTGGTTATGGGTTATATTTATTGTTTATTGCTGCCTCGATGCTTTTTTCACTCCCCCAGGGTTATTTGGTTTTTAAACTATTGTATTGTCATCCGAACTACGCTCGTCTGCAAAATTTCATGACAATTGGATTGCTGGAATGGGTTTAGATTTGAGTTTTCAGATATGAAGCAAACGTCCAAGGAGCAAACAGAGGATCGAGTCTGAATAAAATCGTTTAAAAAGTATGGTTTATTTTCATTTTTGACGTTGCAAAAAAAGAATATACACATTTCTTGCGTTTGTGGGCCATTTCGTTTGATTAATTTTGTCGTTGTCAATACATTTCCATGCTGATGTACCATCACGTATCATGCATGAATATGAACCGCTTTGAGGATGATGACCATTATGAAATACGGCACTTAGTAATTTATATTTTTTATTACATATTGATATCGGTTTTGGAGCAGCTGTTATTTTGCAATTAATTTCTTTAATAATGTCGCCTTTTTCATCATAAGAGAACAACAATAGTTGCATTATAATAATTTTTGGCGGAGTAGTTATTTCAATTTTGGTAAACATTTGCTCCGAGCATTGTTCGCATGGTTTTTGCGGTCTCGGTTTCCAACCAATCGGTAAAGCAATATTAACATAATCTTGTAAAGGTATTCCTTTCTTCGACTTTAAACACAATTCTTTAACGGGCAAGGGGAGAATATAATGCTTGTTAGTGGTTGTTTCTTTATGAGGACATTTTCTGCACTGTACAGATGTTGTCATTTCCAATTGAATTATTTTTTGGAGCCCTTGTAAATTTTTGCATAATGCTAAAAGAAATTCAGATGCGTCTTGTTGAACTTTTTGCAAAAATTTGCCTCCTATGAAACTTCTAATTTTCAAAGTAGTTATTTTTTTATGTTGTTCCGAGTAATCATTTATGAAATCTCGAATTTCGTGGAACTCTGTAAACTCTAATAATTTTGTTTTGATTACATTACATTGTACAATACATTGCATGATAGCATTCGCATAACTTGATATTTGATCAGTGTTAGGTATTCCACGAATTTCTATACAATCTTCAGCATTATCCTCAATGGGAATTTGATGAGCTAGCACTCCTTTGGGTACGGCCCACAAATTGTCTCCAATTTTTTTATGTTTGATGTTTCGAATTTCGTTACTTGGAAGTGGCGGATCATGAGTAGCCCCTAATTTGTTATATTCAAGAATTGCCGATTCACTAGCTGCCACAGATTGCGGGTCAAAGTTAATCAAGTGAAGTCCTTCCAAAGTAGTGATTCTTGAGAGGGCCACATAAACTTGCCCAGTAGAAAACACACTGTTGCCAACGTCAATGATAGCATTTGCCAAACTCAAGCCTTGACTTTTGTGTATAGTGATACCATAGCTAAGACATATGGGAAATTGTTTTCTAACAACGAACACCTTTTCCATTACTTCAAATTTAACGGAAACTCTTTCTATAGCGCATTCTTTGCCTCCTGGAAGGACAATGGTTATTTTGTCGATATCATCTTTTTTGTTAATAGATCGGGTGACTGAAATAATTGTTCCAATAGTACCGTTAACGAGTCCTAAAGTGACGTCGATGTTTCTACGAATCATAATTCTCGTTCCAATTTTTATTGTTATACTTTTGGCCAGACCAGCAGTTCGTGAATGATCTTCTTCGTATTTATTTAATAATTTTGTTACTTTATTTTTCAAAAATTTAGAGCAATTCAGCTGGTCTTGAGCAATAAGCTCGATCTTTTCAGATTCAATTTTTTCAAGCATTGCACTGTTAAGAGTATCACACAGGTGGCATGTAGGTAACAAGCAAACAGTGTCAGCAGGCAAATGATTGATGTATTCACATAATTCATCAAGTTTCATTGAATAACTTGACGAGTTGAATTTTAGTTGTCTCGTTTGCAACAATTGCATATCTGAAGTCAACAGTGTGCCAAAACGAATTCTCGATAATAGTTGACGGTATGTTTCATCGCCTTTTTGACGCATATTTATCGTTAATACTTTGTATTGGAATAAAGACCATAAATTGTGACCTGCTAAGCATCCTAGAAACTTTTGTACCTGATCGCCAGACATTTGCAGGTAACAAGGACCTTCGCGAACTGGAGGGAGTTGTAGTAAATCTCCGATTACCAGTATATGCTTTTTACCGAACCAGCCCTCGTCACATTCATATGTATTGAATATTTCCATGAGACGTAAGTTTATATACATCAATGTAACATTTGATATCATCGATACTTCATCTATTATTATTAATGAAATATTTTTCAATTCGTCTCGTAATATTTTGAGAACGGCGTTAGACAATTGTTTATATTTTTTTGTTGTACCGCCATGTTCGACAGGTAATTGAAACAGTCTGTGTACTGTTAAACCGTTAACATTGAAAGCTGCGATTCCGGTAGGCGCCGTTACAGCCGTTTCTTTACCCAAATTTTGTTTTATATAACCCTGGAGAGCTTGAATCAAGCGACTCTTACCGGTACCACCTTCTCCACTGACAAACAGTCTCAAAATTTCTTTTTTTGAATTTATAGCCGAAACTACTTTATCGAAAATACTTTTTTGATCAATATTCAAGTCAGCAATCATTTCCGAAAGCTCATCTCCGTTAACATTATTAGCAGCGTCATGAAAATCTTTCATCGCATCGCCAACTTCGAAAGGTTCACATTCTAATGCATTTTCATCACGGTCATTAGGATTATTTTGAGATGGTTCATTATTTTTAAGATTTACCATTTCCTTAACGGCTTCAATGCATTCTTCTAAATCAGTCAACTTTTTATGATAATTCATTGCTTCTTCTAAAATAGTTTGTACTCTTAAAAAAGACTCTGAGTACGTATCACATCCATTTTTCAATTCATCTATATCTCTCCAAGGTTGAAACAACAATAGTAGGGCATAGAAATATCTTTCTGGCTGAGTTTTCGAATTATTCCTGTAATGATTTACCAAATAAGGTCTCTTTCTTCTTTTGAAATACTTATTTCCTATTTCGAAGCATTGGAGTTCGGAATCATCATTATTATCTTGATCATCGTCATTATTGCAATCATCATTGTTTAGTGCCTTTTTCGTATCGTACCATCTTGCAAACTCGTACAAACTCATCGATTCGTGTTGGACTGGTCGGTTTGGGTAGTAATCGTCAATTATATTTGGGAAGAATATATCAGTCGATTCGGGATCCAAGTTTTCTATTTCTTCTTTGCGTTTCACTCTCCGATTTCTGATTACATTGACGTCTAACCATCTAATAGTTGTTTCGCTATCCGTACCGTATAAAGATATTCCTAACAAAGTATCGGCAGCTTCAAGAGCACCGCATTCTCTATTATTTAAACCTTGCATTCCAATATTCCATAAGCGGGCGCATAATGATTTTGTTGATTCAACGTCTACAAACATTTCAGCTGCATAACTTTTTTCATGTTTTGTCACGTATTTAGTGCAATACCAACACAGAGTAGTTGAGTTTTCACCTACAAATTGGATATCCATATTTCCTTCCCATGCTGTTAAGACAATTGGGTTATAATCGTTAATATTTACTTCTTGTTTGTCACGGGGCAAGTCATATAATCTACTGCGACTTTTTAAATGCTTCCTACCAGCTATAGATGTAGCTACGTCTCTCATCTTTATGTTTTCTGTAACAAGTCTAGGAAATCCAAAACGACACACTCGCTTTATGCGATTTTTATTGTTCTTTTTTGTTCTCATGCAATACGAATTGTGATGATGCCTTTGATGGGTATTCACACGTCTATACAAAGTGGGCGAGATTTTTGGATCTGGAAGTCTACATGTGACATATCTTTGTATGAAAGCAGCTACTATTTCATCTGAATCTTTGCCTAGAATAGGAGCATCTTTGATCCATATTAATAGGTGGAAATGTTGCAACCCTCTACCTTGGTATTCTCTTCTCCAGAAATAATGTACCACTTGCCCGATTGGATTATCGATAGAACAAACAAACTCTAGCATCGCATGAAATTTATTATCGAGAAATCTTGACACGGATACTGGATCTTTTGTTAGAATCTCATTAGGCGTCATTTTATCCATAAGTGGCGTATTAATTTCTTTAACGTATTCAATTAAATCTGACCATAACCATTCAGCTGGGCTGAGAGTGAGGAACCAGGTAGCTGGCCCATAATATTCCAGCATGCATCTCAAATTACTTCTAGGTATATGCCAGAACGGTTCTGTATTTGGAATTCGAGAGAATATAGTCGTTAAGTTACGCTCTAGAAGGTCCTTTTGTATTAGATTCAAATATGTACTTGCTGTGCATTTTTCTTTTGGATTAATTATGTTCATTTTTTGATAAATACCAGCTTTCAATCGTCTAATGTTTGTTTGATTCAATAAGAAAAATAGGTATTGCACGTCCAGTCGAAACTGAGAATGTTTAGATTTAAGCCTTGCTTTAATATATTCATATTCTGTCAAATAGACTTCTCTATGCTCATGTTCTCCATGCATTCCATAAGGATACAAATGTGGGAAGCATTGGAGATCAACGGTCTTACAATAAATATCAATTGGCGCGTCCTGCACCTTTTTTTGCTGATATAATGTAGTCGCTTTTTCATTAATCCTTTTCTCGTATAATGGATAAATTGTGTATTGTTCGTAAATACCATCGTCTTTATCAGCTTGACTTACCAATGCAGGTAATTTGATTTGCTTATCAGTGTTTTCGGCTGTTTTGTTTTCTTTTTGTGCGTCGGAGTCGTCTATTTTATATTCAACTTCCGGCCAATCATTTTTTAATAATTCATTTGGATTTGGAGGCAAAATGATATTTTCATATAGGCGATTTATCTGTTTCAAACGTACCAAAGCATTATACACGTTTTTTACATTTACAAGATGTTCCCAAACCGTTTTCGCTTTTGTTGGTAAACTACGCACCAATATGTAAAATTCTTGATTGATATTGATTGGATCTGTTGGTTTACAAATCTTTTTGAGCGTTTCCTCTATTGGCAATGGCAAATGAAATGTTCTTCCTGTTACTTTCTGGATCATATGTTGATGAGGTATATTTCTTTTGGCTTTCGAGACAGTTTCCATTCGTTGGACAACTTGAAATGCTTTTGCTCTTTGTATAAACATTCTTTCATACTCGTTTAATGCAGATATTTCTTTTGGCATTTCTTTAACATATAACATATTTTTAACGCAAGTTGGAGGCATTTGATTCCTTTGAAATTTTTCCTTACAATATTTGCATATGAAATCACTGTGCAATCCGTTTTTCTCTGCGAAAACTTTAAAGTTTTCCCATGATTCTGATGTCAAGGGCTTTCTCATATCTGCAATTTTGATCACTTCTTTACGGTAGCACAGTTTTTCGCATGAAATGCATGCATTTTTAGCAGTATCTAATGTTCTTTTGGTCAATTGTTTAAAAGCATTTTTATATTTAAACATTATGTTTTGTTCATTAAGATTTTTTACTTCGTACGATTTCGGTATCGTAGTTCTACTCTTCTCTATCGCTTCTTTACTAATTTTTTTGAGATATTCTATATCAGTTTCATCCAATCTCTTGTCAAGATTCTTTATATTATTGCACTGTTCCAAAATTCTACAAATTATTCTCTTTATAACTCTTACATTGACAAAATGGGGGGCTAAAAGTAAAACTGGTAAAAATGTTGAAGAGCATGTATCAGGTTCAACATAACAAAGAAATGAATGTCCTAATTTGCGGGACATGTAACTTCTACTGCAAGATAATAAGTTTTTGGCAAATTTATAAACACTCTTTACTTTGAGGCTGTCAGCAGTCTTCAACAATGCTTGATACCTTTGTATAATGGATACGTTATCAATTTTACAAATATCATCACACATCCATATTATGCTTTCTTTTTTGTTATTGTCGTCTATTACTGATAATGGTAATACGTTCATAACTTGGCCTTTCTCATTGAGAATAAGAAGTTTATTTTCAATTGGCAGAGGTTCTAAAACTTTGTCAATATTCACAATATTTACATTTTTAGACGCTGATTGATCATCAAATTGTGCAAATTCATTTTCATGTGCATTTAACTTAGAATTCTTTATCAGGAATTTGTGTTTGTAAGCCGCCTCATAAAAGTACGATTCAGAAGACGGCAAATGCTTTGAAAATCCACATAATGCTTCAATTCTATCCGAAATATTGCATTCTGGACAATTGTTAGCTCGAGTCAAAGCAACCTCTGCCTTTTCTTTTAAGATTCTTATATTTTTTCTCAAATAGAATAAGTAGCTTTTCCTTTTCCAATTATAAATTTCCATAGCTTTTAATCGGCTACTCACTACGCATTTCTTTTTCATTTCTGAAAGAAGAGATTTTGAAATATTCTTTATATATTTGTCAGAGGAAAGATGAAATTTTATCCTGTAATTGATATTTCGGATCTTTCCGACTTTTGTAATGTGTTGTTTTTTGCATATACTGTAATATTTTTTATCATATATTTTTCTAGATATCCGATATCTAAGATTATTATATCTACGTTGCTTTTGTTTTGGAAAAATTGGAACTTTGTTCTTTGGGTGTAATTTCTGCAATTTTCTATGCTGAAGTATTCGTAATTTATTTTTCCAATAATAGTTACGATTATGTTTTCTTCTTTTTGCTAACGTTATCTGGGAATAATCAATTATATTCAGAGCATCATTATTCTCGGAATCGTTTTTTGGTGAATCAGTTTGCAAAATTTGTTCCGCCATGTTAGAAGAAGTCTTATTTAATTCGTTATCAAAGTTTCTATGATCATTATATTGAAGTACAGGAAACATGTCTATGACATTATTTTTTAACATTTT
Organism: Andrena bucephala; assembly: GCA_947577245.1. Lineage (NCBI taxonomy): Eukaryota > Metazoa > Arthropoda > Insecta > Hymenoptera > Andrenidae > Andrena > Andrena bucephala. The sequence goes on from OX387716.1 coordinate 73,057,373, forward strand.
GATCAAATGGTTACGCATTTTATTACGATCGTATTGCACTTCAGTAGGTTTTACTCCTAATGCAAGTGACACGGCATTAGCTATTGCGAACACGCCACAATCATTGAAATTTGTTTGCATCTGTACCGAGTGGAGAAGGATACCTTTTTCCTCGAAAGGATAAAAGGGAAATAAACATTTTAAAAAAATTTCATGGTGTCGATGTACAATTCTTTTGTTCAGAGAATCATATATATGAATAAAGTTTGTATCATAATAACAGCAAACCCAATGGCCACCTGTGCTATCAGACCAATCATCGTTCGCTTGGCTGTATAAAATTTGTATATGTTCTTTCGATTTGTCTCCTGGGATAATTACATCTGGACATTGTAGTAAAAGCGTAACTATGGGTTCATAACCATGAAAATGTCGCAGAATATTGTGAAAATGGTTTATATGCGTGTCTTCTAACCACTCCCCTATCTGAATGATCTTTTCATCTTTTTCTGACAATTCTATTTTTCTCAATTTCATTGATCGTGGAATTGTTGTAGAGTTATTTGCTGTCGAAATCGAATACTTACGAGAACGTCTCAAATCAGTTACTATTTTATCATTCTTAAATTCATTATCATCGACATAATTACGCTTTCTTCTTTTTGCTACCGTTATCTCGGAAAAATCAATTATATTCAGAGCATCATTATTCTCGGCATTGTTTTTTGGTGAATCAGTTTGCAAAATTTGTTCCACCATATTAAAAGAAGTCTTATTTAATTCGTTAGCAAAGTTTCTATGATCATCATATTGAAGTACAGGAAACATATCTATGACATTATTTTTTAACATTTTGATCAAATGGTCACGCATTTTATTACGATCATATTGCACTTCCGTAGGTTTTACTCCTAATGCAAGTGACACGGCATTAGCTATTGCGTACACGCCACAATCATTGAAATTTGTTTGCATCTGTACCGAGTGGAGAAGGATACCTTTTTCCTCGAAAGGATAAAATGGAAATAATCGTTTTAAAACAATTTCATGGTGTCGATGTACAATTCTTTGGTTCAGAGAATCATATATATAAATAAAATTTGTATCATAATAACAGCAAACCCAATGGCCACCTGTACTATCAGACCAATCATCGTTCGCTTGGCTGTATAAAATTTGTATATGTTCTTTTGATTTGTCTCCTGGGATTATTACATCTGGACATTGTAGTAAAATCGTAACGATGGGTTCATAACCATGAAATTGTCGCAGAATATTGTGAAAATGGTTTATATGCGTGTCTTCTAACCACTCCCCTATCTGAATGATCTTTTCATCTTTTTCTGACAATTCAATTTTTCTCAATTTCATCGATCGTGGAATTGTTGTAGAGTTATTTGCTCTCGAAATCGAATGCTTACGAGAACGTTTCAAATCATTTACTATTTTATCATTCATAAATTTATTACCATCGACATCAGTCAAATCTATCTTGAAATTGCTTTTTTCTCCTAGTAACTTAGTTTGTTTGTTTATAATATTCCCATCTTTCAGAAATGGTTTATATCGCTTCAATGTGTAAAGTTCTGCATTGTCATTTATTTCTGACTTATATTTTTCACTTTTTTCAGGAGTTGTCACATTTATGATCACTTTATTCATATTATTATTGTTTGTAATATTACTCCAAGACGAATAATTGTGTTCGATAAAAATATTTGTACCAATATTACCGTGAGATGGCTGCCTAACATCTACCTTGATTTCTCGATTTCGAATATTCATTCGTAACCTTTCGTTACATTTTTGCCGTGCAACTTGTAACGGCAAAACTTGTTGAGGAATTTTTACATTTGGATCTTGGGGAAAATGTTCGAACTGTATTTCTTCGGTTAATAATTTCAACAGGTGATTTCGCATAAGTGTTGTATTATAGTAAACATTTTGTGGTTTAATACTAAATGCTAATGAAACGCCAATTGCTATAGCCATGACTCCACAATCTCTTGTATTTTTTTGTTGTTGAACAATCGGAAAACGAACGGTTTTTTTCGTAACTGTAATATGAGGATACAATTTTTCCAAAAAAAGTTTTTGCTCTTTGTGTAACGGATCCGCAAAATTCTGCAGCGTATCGTATATGTAAATATTTGTCCCGTCATAGTAACTGCATGTCCAATGTTCTGGACGATGCAAGATTTGTATGTGGTCCCTATCTTTTCTAACGGGTTTGATTTCTAGAAGGTTATATCTTAGATACGTAGGTCGAATTTCGTAATTAGCGGCTTTGTTCAATAAGTAAGAAAAAGCCGACATATGAGAATCCTCAAGCCAGCCATCGTTTGACAAACATCTTATAATTTTCTTATCCTCCTCAGTTAAATTTTTATGAGGAATATTAAAATTTAGGTCTTGTGTTATAGATCTTATATCTTTATTTTGTACATGTACAGACATTTTGGTTTTTTTAAAATATTAATTAACTTTAAACTTGATTGAAAGTTAGTATACTCGAGAGAGAAGGCGCACTGCAGCCTATCGAGTGATGTTATAAGATAAGGCGCGCTGCAGCCTGTAAAACTTACTCGGAATAGCGCACAGCAGCCGACCAAGTGTATTTTACTTACTTTTGGAATATTCCAACCTGTAAAAAACAAAAAATTTGTAATGAACACTACTATCATACGTATTATTATAAATCAATGTAAAGGACACTTACCAATTATAATATGTGTGCTTTTGTTTCTCCCACTACGAAGAATGGAATGTCCTTCCAAGGGATTTGATACTAAAAGGATACACATTTCAATAAAGAAACAGGTTAATAAAAATCTGCGCAGACTATTATTTGACTGCACATAAATCTGTTCTATTCATTGTAAATATGTTCGTTTCATTATACATACAGCTTAATTAAGATAATAATGAAGCACACTTACATGTAAGAAAATAACGAAGAATTTTCGAATGCCAGGAATGTCTCTGCCAATACGAAAATGAAGTGAGCCCCGGTCGCCCGCTTCGTTTTGTGTTTCGCGCGACCCTAGGCTCACATGTCCATCGGTCAGAGCGAACCCTGCTCGTACATACACACGGCTCAAACGATTGTGGCCGATCGAGTTTTGATTGCATTCGAGCTTACTAGGGCTGACTTTTTTGCATCGCTAACATTCTACAGTATTTCATGAATATGGTGAGAGCACTGCCAAGCCACAGGTTCCCGCCTAGAACTCTTCTATTTCGTGAGGAAACATCACTGTGACGCCATCTAATATAAGAGACGTTCGCGCAGTCCCGTCACAAAATTTAATTTGCATTGCTTCGGTTATGTTTATTTTCCCGTTGTTAACATAAAATAACGAATAGTAGATTTTGAAATAAATGCGTATTTCTTTGCTCTACACATTTCGACTAATAATGAGCGTCTTAGATTTTAATCTATGAAGACTGTTACGAATAAAATACCACAAGACTTTCCATTCTTTTCCTTATTACCCCACCACCCCGCTTTATATATTTGTGTTTTCCATTATAAATCCGTTGATTTATTTACTTTGACATTACAAGTTTATCATTTATAGTGTCAAAATTATTATGATTTTATTTGAGGTTCATTGCAATAAAAGTCATTTGACATTTATTCTTGGAGTCATTTACGCTATATGTAGCATCGTGAACAGAGCCGATCGCACCGATTTATATATTCGCTCAGTGTGCCTATGGGTAGAGGGGGAAGGGGAATTAGCTTCCAGACGCGACCGCGTCTGTTGATTATGACAATCATAGGCACATGGTGCGACAGTGGTGTTTCAACATGAATTGGAAGTGTTCTAGACGGGAACCTGTGGCTTGGCAGTGCCCTCACCATATTCATGAAATACTGTAGAGTGTTAGCGATACAAAAAAGCCAGCCCTAGTAAGCTCGAATGCAATCGAATCTCGATCGGCCACAATCGTTTGAGCCGTGTGGCAAATGTACCGCCGGTCACGTCCCGCTGCCATTACGCGAGATTTTCTTTACCATCGCCTTTTGGTTACGCCGCCAGCCTTATTTACAGTATTGTCTCCTTATGGGCTCGGTTTGGTGCACACAATGTGGGCTTTTCGCTATCCCCACCACTTCTGTCTCACTCTTGTCCGGCGAAGGCGAGAGCGAGATGGAACGAAAGCGAGCGAGAGCCACTGAAAGTGAGCGAGGACGGTACGAGACAGACGACGCGTTGATATTTTGTCTCGCTTCGTCTTTCGGACGCCTGACACTCCGTCCTTTGCATCCGCGCCCGTCGCGCACGCAAAGCGTTCCATCTCGCTCCCCCTTCGGCCAGAAAGAAGCGAGAAACGAACACTCGGAATTAGGACTCTTGTCTCCATGAGGGCTCATCGCCGGTCCCGACCAGCGAGCCCTCAGGGGGACAATACTGTATTCGGATCATACATACAGCTTAATCTAACGTAGAAGTACAAATAATACTGTTTTTTGTTCTCGAATTTTTCATGTATTTGAGGGGGGTAGGGCAGAGGAGTGACATTATAAGATTTCTGGAAAAGGTTGACGGAAAGGACCCCGTGGAGGTGAAAATTGTACCCAGTCAGCAATAATCATTGAAAATATTACCCATAACCACAAATCCAAACGACTTGATATCAGTCACTCGCGGTTTTACGATAAAGACAAAAAGCCGCTGCGTTTGGGTAGCTAGTCGCATCACGAGGTCCGTAAATGCACACTTTATTTCGAGAAATGATTCGTTACGAACGAATAGAAAAAAAAATAAAACATTGAGGCGTGTTCTCAAACAAGAAAGGATGACTTTGGGCAGCATTAAAGATTGCAATGGAAAAATGTATAATTTCGAGGAGAAAAAAAATTTGGAACATAGTATTATATTATTATAAATTAAACGATTTTAAATTGGATATATATTAATTATAATTTTAATGGAACTATTTATTTACAATTGTTTATTTACAAAATACGCCCGCTCGGCCACGACCACGGCTCCTGAGTCTTCACTAAATCTCGCAGGGTACTCGCCTGCGAGCGGAGGTTGACGGCTTGCGCCCGTACCGCCTGGAGGGTGGCCCAATGCTCTTGACGGGCCCGCACCCTCCAGCCGCTCCTCTTATGACGCTTCGACGTGTATCCTCCTGTAATTAGTAATAATAAACGTCAGCAATTATATTATAATAATTTTTAAATTATTGGCACGCGCAGATAAAAATGTTCGCCTCCCCTGATATACAGGGTGTCCCACCTAAGACTGGACAGCCGGTTTTCTCCTAAAGTATTGTCGATAAAAATATAAAAAAATAGGGAATTGCATGGTTCGAGGGGGGCAATTTATTAGCGCGAACGAATTTTGTTTTCGATTATTATTTTAAAAGATACGATGGTCAAGTTCGGTTTTTCAAATGGAACTATTTTTTTGGAAGACCTGAGTTGATAGTGCGTTCCAAGACAAATCCAATAAGCTGAAATGTATGCACTTTATTTCCACTGGTTTTTAAGATTTTCACTGGAAGAAAACCCTCTGGAATAGCAAGGACCGGGGCGGTCTTACTGGCGCCACGGGTGGCACTGCCTGTTGAAATAGATACTTACCTGCCAAAGGTCTACGCCAGGAATGGCAGGCCCAAAGGCTGGACAATTCTTTTCCGTCAGAATTACATAGGGAATAGAAATAGCTTGTGTCAAAGTAGTCCGATTTGCATGATATTTGGTATGATTTTCATCAGAAAAACATAAGGAATCCATTCGCGTCACTTCCCTTTCGACACGATGAAGAAAAGAATTTCTTAATACGCTGTAATGGATATTTCACCAATCCAGCTTGCATCCCTCCCAAAAGAACCGGCCATCCGAGCGTAGAAGCAAGTGCGAAATAAAAGTAACGGTGCGCTTCTCGATTCCGCAGATGTACCTACCTAAGTAGCATTTCTGACGGAAAAGAATTGTCCAGCCTTTGGGCCTGCCATTCCTGGCGTAGACCTTTGGCAGGTAAGTATCTATTTCAACAGGCAGTGCCACCTGTGGCGCCAGTAAGACCGCCCCGGTCCTTGCTATTCCAGAGGGTTTTCTTCCAGTGAAAATCTTAAAAACCAGTGGCAATAAAGTGTATACATTTCAGCTTATTTTAATTGTCTTGGAACGCACTATCAACTCAGGTCTTCCAAAAAAATAGTTCCATTTGAAAAACCGAACTTGACCATCGTATCTTTTAAAATAATAATCGAAAACAAAATTCGTTCGCGCTAATAAATTGCCCCCCTCGAACCAATTCTCTATTTTTTTTATATTTTTATCGATAATACTTTAGGAGAAAACCGGCTGTCCAGTCTTAGGTGGGACACCCTGTAGGCTAAACCGAACAATTTTTATATTGTAAAATAATTAAAGTATTAAGAGATAATACCATGTGCCGTGGCTGGGCCCTGTGGTGGTGGTGGTGATGGTGTTGGTGGTGGTGGTGCTGGTGGTGGTGGCGGCGGCGGCGCCGTAGTTGCGACTGCCAGCGACAGCCAACCGGCCTGGGCTCCCCTGATATAAGCTAAAGTCAACAATTTTAATTATATAGTTAAAAGATAAAAAGTATTAATTAATAGTATTAAGAATTAATACCGTTTGTCGCCGGCTGCTGTGGTGGTGGTGGCGACGCCGCCGTTCTCGGCACCTTGTTCGCTGCCGGCATCATTCGAGTCTGGAAAAACGAATTTGAATAAATGTATATATAACATTTTTTATTATTTAATTCTTCTGTAAGCTTATCGTTAATAAAACTCACCATCAAGTAGGGCGGCCTCCCGCATTTTCTACAAAAATTAATAAACAATTAATTAACCAAAAAAATCATCCAGAGTTCATAAAAGTGGCGTAAGATAGAAGAAAGTCATACGTTAAGTATCAGTGGACATAGACCGTAACTGTATAACAAATAATATAGCGACTTACCTTGTTAATTGAGACAATAATTCAATGTCCTATATGATGGAAAAACTCGTGACATTTCAAATTGATAACTGACACAGGCAGGTTATGATTGATTGACAGCTAGGTGACATTTACTAGCGAGCCGAAAGCAGCGGCTTTTTGCCTTTTTCGTCAACTGCGCAACCGCATTTTCAGCAAAACCATTCCGGATAACTTCAGCTTACGAAAGGCGACATCTACCTGCGTCAATTGGAGAAATAAAACGAGAATGGCGACATCTACTGGCGTCAAGTACTAGCGCTACGTGCTGTCTGACTGTCTCGTAAAAAAAGTATCATTTTGCGAACTATTAATTGAGAATAATTCTTTTATCTTTTAGAAAAACAGCTTGATACATTAAGTAAAACGACAAATGGGTTCGAAAAAAATTAATTATTCGCTTAATCATGTTAAAACACCGGGACTATGTCATAAGACATGATAAAAGACCAAAATAGCTACGGAGACCTGTCAATTTCGCTATCATTCGTGTATAGAGACGTGGTCGCTCAGTGTGCCTATAGGTAGAGGGGAAGGGGAATTAGCTTCCAGACGCGACCGCGTCTGTTGATGTAGTTGTGTGCGTCACGAAGTAATGCGTAGACCAATACGAGATGAAGCTATCGAAAAAGAATCAATGTTCTGACCAATAAAGCTCCTGAATTTTTTCAGAGCTAAGGCCTAAGGCACACCTATTCTGATGCGTGTATTTCTACGCTTCAGCTCGGTTTGGCCTATACATGACAGAAGCTTGGCGCTATCCCCACCACTTCTGGCTCACTCGTGTTCTGCGATGACGAGAGAATACGCGTTACGAATAGGAGTGTGCGGATCGTCCCGCGGCTCGGATTCTCGGCCCTCGGGACGGGTCGGAAAATTTCGGGCGGGATCGGGCGGGGTCCCGATACTTTCGTATTGCTCGAGATCCCGACGGTTTCGGGATCCCGAGACTCGATTCGGGCTACAAGCATGACCGCCATGAGCGGGCAATTTGATTTCAGGTCGGTTTGGCAAAACTCGGACACGATCGGCTCGAAAGCCAGCTATTACGAGCGGACCGAGACGGAAAGAATTATGTATATCATTTATATCGATACCAGAGTGATAAGTTTTTACCTTTCTGTCTCCTGTTGAATCATAATTTGTATCTTATTATTTATTTACATATATATGTATATTCATTGCTACCAAATAGTCTGTGAATACTGAATACGTCCATATACGTACTTAAATAAATACCATGTTCAGAACTTGGGAAGAAGACTATTTTTATATCGACAATATTTTAAAATCTGAATAAAATATACTTCATACTTAGTACTTTATGTAAAGGGAATATATAGGGTATTATCTTTTTCCGGATAGGTTCAGATTTAAAATAGAAAACGTACGAACTATAAGCATACAAAAAGGAATATTTCCTGGATGTTTCATAATAACAACAATATACAGGAGGCGAATATTTTATTATTTCAAATTAACGTGTAAGAAACATAATTTTTCTATGTTCTCAGGTAATAATTTTAATCTATTACTGGTAACGATATCGTCCGATCGCGTCCGAGTTTTGCCGAGCCGACCTGAAATCAAATTGTCCGCTCATGGCGGCTATGCTTGTAGCCCGAATCGAGTCTCGGGGTCCCGAAACTGTCGGGATCTCGAGCAATACGAAAGTATCGGGACCCCGCCCGATCCCGCCCGAAAGTTGCCGGCCCGTCCCGAGCCCGAAAAATCGGGTAACCGCACACCCCTAGTTACGAAACTCACCGGCCAATAAATCTGAATACGATCTTAGAAGTTCGAATAACCGACGAGAACCTTTGTGTCCCGAGCCGCGCGAGATCGTCGTGCTCGGCGATGTGTCATCGATTATAAAGAAACAGAATTTGTTTATTTTTCATCGTATCAATATGAAAGTGACACCATTGGATTCTTGGCATTCTCCCGGTTATATTGGCAGAAAATAATTTAAATCGGACTATTTTTAACAAAACGGGCTTTCACTTCTACAAACAAATTTTTCACGTAATTTCCTTAATTTTGGTCCGAATTATATCATTTTTGGGGCCAATTTGATCGAGAAAACATGAGGAATCGACTGACGTCACTTTCGCAAAGATCTGATTAGAAATGCAGAACTGCAGATTTGTCACTGCTTAGCGCGCAACATTGTATGGCCCCGCTGGTTTCGAGCGCCGAAGCCCACGAAACTCAGCAAGTCGCATGATTGCCAGCGAGAAGGCCAAGAGGGGACTTTCCATGGCGAAGGAAAATCAGCCTTCTACAGAACTCAAATCGAGAAAGACTTTGCTAACAAACTTTATATTCACGTCAAATAAATACTTGTAAAATTTAGACGACGAACTATTGTTGAATATCGCCAGTTCTTACATATGCCCCACTGGGTTCGGAATTCCTGATCCCAGAGTTTCATGCATTTACCTATTGAAATGTTGCTTCAAGTCATCGGGCAATTGCATTGTTTCTTCTCGTACATATGTATATCTGTTCGCCAGTAGGTGTCATGAATGACGCGACTTTTATTTCCCAAATAAATTCACCCCTATCAGGGTCCTCGCTCGAACCGCTTGACAAGGAGACCGCACGATGTGAACCGAGTGCGAGTGAAATAGCGCACCAGCGGTACACCCTCGGTCGACGGCGACTTGAGTCATCCAGTACTGAATACGAAATGTTGAAAATTTCTCATTACACCTTGATGAGAGTGTTACCATTCATGGATTGTTGGTGAGTCAAGACACGAAGCAATTCAGTCTATTTTTTCTTATGAATACATGATTAGAACACACTCTACGTTGAATAAAAATTGATCGAATTGCTCCATGTTTGATATAATTTTCATCGGGAAATCCTAAAAAATTCATCGGTAATACTTTCATCAATACTTATCAAAAACACGAACATTTTATTTTTCTGTACTGGGTATTTTATCTAGCTCGTCGGTTTTATTGTTCTCGGCTGTCAACGGGCGGTCTACTAGGACCCGAAGGTCCACGCTCGCAACGAGAAAGCAAAACAGTGGGGTGGGTAGGTCTTTCCCGATAAACTGAGCCCAAAGGCTTCTCAACAATTGAAACATTGGAAGACTGTACATATTCTTTCTGATGCTTTCGGCGATATGCGCAACCATTTGTATGCCCGGTTTCATGTCTAACAAGTCAGGCGATTTTGTTTGTGAGAGCCATATATAAAGACAGTCCTGTAACGTTCACTACATCTTCAATTATAAAACTGTAAATATGTTATTTTACACATGTGTCTCGCTGAGTTTCGTCGGCTTCGACGCTTGAAACCAGCGGGGCCATACAATGTTGCGCACTAAGCACTGATGAATCTGAAGTTTTCCAATTTCTAATCAGATCTTTGCGATCGTGGCGTCAATCGATTCCTTATACTTTCTCAATCAAATTGGCCCCAAAAATGATACAACTCAAACCATAATTAAGGAAATTACGTGAAAAATTTGTTTGCAGAATTGAAAGCCCGTTTCGTTAAAAATAGTCCGATTTAAATAATTTTTCATAAAAAAAATGCGTAGGCTGGATGCGCGTGATTATTACATGGCCCCCTCCATAGACATATATAGACGGATCAGAAGATGGGACTATCGGCGTGGGGAAGGAAGGCTTGGAGGGGTAAAGGCATAGGTTCAGATACAGGCGCGTCGGTTAGCTTCGGATGCATTCGGCATGCATAACCACAGCGTTATCCGATTTACTCGTATCGCTCCCCTTACCGCGAACCTTGCCACCCCCCTCAGCTTACGCTCCACCGTCTATATATGTCTATGGTCCCCTCCTCGAAGTGACAGAAAATATAACCTATGTATACGCTATATGACAATAAATGTTGAGCGGCTATTTCGTTCTTTTGCGCTACATTTGTGAACATTTTATCATCCTTCCGAAACATTATTATTACGTCGCAACAGTATCTTTAGGAAATCGGGTCTAGCATATAGGATATATTTTCTGTCACTTCGAGGACAGAAAATCCGGTCCTCCAAGTGACAGAGAATATAACCTACCCTGATAACCATCTGACGCCAATCTGACATCAGATTGGCAGCAGGGTCTGCCGTGAGAGCGCAGAGCCTGACGTCAGATCCGTAGTCATCTGTGTCCGCATTAGGCTGCGGTCTGAGGTACAGAGCCTGACATCAGGGCCTGACGTCAGATGAACAGCAGATTCGCATCAGATCCTGCCGTTCGCCTGACACGTATAACAGCGCCATCTGAGGGTCAGAATTGGCAAACAATTCCCTACGCGTGACGTCACATGGCCGTCCCTACACACCAACACAAATGCAGCGTTATTGCTGTAGGTGTATCCCTACTCCCCCATAATCAGCTAGTAGATTCTACAGTTTATTAAATAATTAATTCTACTAGTTTCAAAAAGGATTTATTCTTTATTTAATAATATACAGGATTGGTGATTACAATTGTTAGAAAATAATATAAATAGCGCATATAAATTCGAGGAAGAACATTCAATTTTTACATTTATAAATCCATATACGTCCCGTAACCAGTGGTACCTATTAGGTGCGATATCAGAAAATTTCCTTTATTTTCGACTTCTTTTTGCTGTAGAATCACCACATACCGTATTATGTTAGCGCTGAAAACAAATAGAACCTTAGTATAAAATTAAAGGTAACGTATGAATAAACAGGTATACATGCGATACTTACTTCAGCTCCATCTCCGCACAGCACACACCCCAGGCGATCATGCATGCTCCTGCGAACATTAACATTTATAATAAAACATGTGTTTAATTATTATCTACTAAACAAGACGCTAAACATTCGCGCTTCGTGCATAACCATACTTTTCTGTCTTGCAGATAATGTGAAACTCGATTTTCGCGACGTAGATAATTGGAAATTATTCAATTGCATAATTACGTTTGCCTTCTGGATACGTCGAGATGATTTGTCTGGATATTGATGGATGAAATTACTTGGAATATTCTTCAATTTTGCCAGCACTGACTGCCATTGCCAGTGACTAACACCTCGAAAACGAACGCAAACTGGACGTAGAGTCTTGACCAACGCTCTTGAATCGACGCTCGGATTGGCTGCGCCATAGTGCCGAAACTCGTAATTGGTCAAGACTCTATGTCCAATTTGCATTCATTTTCGAGGTATGAGATGACAGTCACTGGCAGTGGCAATCAGTGCCGGCAAAATCGAAGAATATTCCAAGTAATTTCATCCATCAATATCCAGACAAATCATCTTGACGTATCCAGAAGGCAAACGTAATTATGCAATTGAATAATTTCCAATTATCTACGTCGCGAAAATCGAGTTTCACATTATCTGCAAGACAGAAAAGTATGGTTATGCACGAAGCGCGAATGTTTAGCGTCTTGTTTAGTAGATAATAATTAAACACATGTTTTATTATAAATGTTAATGTTCGCAGGAGCATGCATGATCGCCTGGGGTGTGTGCTGTGCGGAGATGGAGCTGAAGTAAGTATCGCATGTATACCTGTTTATTCATACGTTACCTTTAATTTTATACTAAGGTTCTATTTGTTTTCAGCGCTAACATAATACGGTATGTGGTGATTCTACAGCAAAAAGAAGTCGAAAATAAAGGAAATTTTCTGATATCGCACCTAATAGGTACCACTGGTTACGGGACGTATATGGATTTATAAATGTAAAAATTGAATGTTCTTCCTCGAATTTATATGCGCTATTTATATTATTTTCTAACAATTGTAATCACCAATCCTGTATATTATTAAATAAAGAATAAATCCTTTTTGAAACTAGTAGAATTAATTATTTAATAAACTGTAGAATCTACTAGCTGATTATGGGGGAGTAGGGATACACCTACAGCAATAACGCTGCATTTGTGTTGGTGTGTAGGGACGGCCATGTGACGTCACGCGTAGGGAATTGTTTGCCAATTCTGACCCTCAGATGGCGCTGTTATACGTGTCAGGCGAACGGCAGGATCTGATGCGAATCTGCTGTTCATCTGACGTCAGGCCCTGATGTCAGGCTCTGTACCTCAGACCGCAGCCTAATGCGGACACAGATGACTACGGATCTGACGTCAGGCTCTGCGCTTCAGATCTGGTTATCAGGGTTTTGGATCCCATTGTAACGTGCCTTAAGCTGCACAACGAGGAATGTTCTTCTAACGTTTATTAGGAAATAATACGCGACGCGTAGTAAGAAAGTAAGATAATTTATATACTTTTGTCTTTAATTACACATGGGGCAAATATAGCAGGTGGAAATAGAGGAGAAGAAGGGAACTGTTAGATATAACTTATCCTTATTAGAACTTTTTATTTTTAACATAATTATCGACATTTCTCTTATTTGCTCACCAAACAAGCGAGACAATGCAGGTGTTTAATACTTGGAAAACACTTGTGTGATGTGAATATATACCTACTTTTGTCTCCCATCAAAGTATTATCTCATGTCTATTGTTCTCTCGAGCATTAATAATGACAATACATATATTCGTATTCTTATCGGATGATACTTTATTTGCAAAGAAAATACAGGTGATCAATTTTAATAAGACATTTCACTGTCCAAACATGTTTTCCTCAGACGTGATAAAGTAAGATACATACACATATGCCATATGTATATGTATACGATAGGTATTATCAGTTCTACAGGGTGTCCCATCTAAGACGAGACAGCCGGTTTTCTCCTAAACTATAGGAGATAAAAATATAAAAAAAATAGGCAATTGCATGGTTCGAGGGGGCCAATTAATTAGCGCGAACGAATTTTTTTATCGATTATTATTTTAAAAGATACGATGGTCAAGTTCGGTTTTTCAAATGGAACTATTTTTTTTGAACACCTGAGTTGATAGTGCGTTCCAAGACAAATTCAATAAGCTTTAATGTATACACTTTATTTTCACTGGTTTTTAAGATATTGCGCTTGCAAATTTACTGATTTTCACTGGAAGAAAACTGTCTGGTATAGCACGGACCGGGGACGGTTTTACTGGCTCCACTTGTGACACTGCCTTTTGAAATAGATACCTACCTGCCAAAGGTCTACGCCAGGCCCAAAGGCTGGACAATTTTTTTCCGTCAGAAATGCTACTTCGGTAGGTACATCTGCGGTATCGAGAAGCGCACCGTTACTTTTATTTCGCACTTGCTTCTACGCTCGGATGGCCGGTTCTTTTGGGAGGGATGCAAGTTCGATTGGTTAGGTTAGGAGGAGTGAAAGTTGCTAGACTAAATTTCAATCATAGGGAGCAGATTGTATCAGAACCATTCGGATTTGCATTCCTCACAAACGGCTGCTCTCTTGAAGCATTGCTCTTCACAGCAATGCCAACCTTCTCTCGCACGGAATACGTTAACGCTTGCTTTTGTTCTGATATTGAAGCTCGTGTTTATACTCGAGAGGACCACGCGTCGACAGCGGGCTACCCCTTTTCTTCCTGTGTCTCTCCACGAGCCGTGTTGACGGTGGATTGTAGGAGCGTAGATATCTGGATGCCAGTTATTGAATTCAGGAGACGATAGAAACATTTTATTACAAAACACACATGTACTATAATTAAAGTAAATCGTATTCCTCTCGGGCAGGAGTACTGATAATGATCGAACTTGCGCCCCACTTCGCGCAGACCAATTACACGGAGGGTAGTCGGGTCACACACTGCCCAAATGATACAGGGTAATTCTGGAGCAACGCCCGTCAAGGAGATGCGCTGGTACCCCGTGGCGAGGACAGACCTTCGCATTGCCTCACCCGATTTTTATGGTTTTTTTCCGGAAAAAGGTACGAATCCTAGGCCGAACGTAGCGAATTGAAGTCGACCCTCCGCAGTCGAGGGTGAATTATCCATTACAGCGTATTAAGAAACCCTTTTCTTCGTCGTATCGAAAGGGAAGTGGTGCCAATGGATTCCTTATGTTTTTCTGACGAAAATCATACCAAATGTCATGCAAATCGGACTACTTTGACACAAGCTATTTGTATTCCTATGTAAAAGTTGTCCGATTTACACGACATTTGTAATGATTTTCATCGGAAAACCCCAAGGAATCCATCGGCGACACTTCCATATCCATACGATAAGGAATAACGAATTGTTTTATTTCCTAAAAAGGTAGGTACAGGCTGATTCTGGTGCTACGCCCGTCACCCCGTGGCGAGGACAACACCCCGCAGTGCCCATCGAATTTTATGGCTTTCGACCCTCGAAGGGTTTGGAATACCATTAAGAAGTGAGAAATGTTCAGGATTTCAAATGTTTGCTTCTTTTCTTCATCGTATCGAAGGGCAAGTGGCGCCAATGGATTCCTGACGTACCGTCGATTAAAATCATACCAAATTTCATGTAAATCGGACTATTTTTGACCAAGTCAAGTCAGCTTGAAATGACATAAATCGATATTCCATGGAATTTCCTTCATTATGGTCCGAATTACGTCGTTCTTAGTATCAGCTTCATCGGCGAAACATAAGGAATCGATAGGTGTCGGTTTTGCAAAGATCTGATGAAAAATGCGCAAGTCGAAGATTTCTCACTCCCTATTAGGCACTCGGACCCCTTCGCGGGTGGAAAGCCATAAAATTCGGTCAGACACTGCGAGGGGTTGTCCTCGCCACGGGGTACCAGGCCGCCGCATCTCCTTCACGGGCGCCGCTCCATAATTACCCTGTATCTGGTTAGGAAATAAAATAATTCTTTATTCTTTATCGTATGGATATGGAAGTGTCGCGGATGGATTCCTTGGGGATTTCCGATGAAAATCATGCCAAATGTCGTGTAAATCGGACAACTTTTACATAGGAATACAAATAGCTTGTGTCAAAGTAGTCCGATTTGCATGACATTTGGTATGATTTTCGTCAGAAGAACATGAGGAATCCATTGGCACCACTTCCCTTTCGATACGACGAAGAAAAGGGTTTCTTAATACGCTGTAATGGATAATTCACTCTCGACTGCGGAGGGTCGACTTCAATTCGCTACGTTCGGCCTAGGATTCGTACCTTTTTCCGAAAAAAGCCATAAAATTCGATGGGCACTGCGGGGTGTTGTCCTCGCCACGGGGTGACGGGCGCAGCACCAGAATCAGCCTGTACCTACCTTTTTAAGAAATAAAACAATTCGTTATTCCTTATCGTATGGATATGGAAGTGTCGCCGATGGATTCCTTGGGGTTTTCCGATGAAAATCATTACAAATGTCGTGTAAATCGGACAACTTTTACATAGGAATACAAATAGCTTGTGTCAAAGTAGTCCGATTTGCATGACATTTGGTATGATTTTCGTCAGAAGAACATGAGGAATCCATTGGCACCACTTCCCTTTCGATACGACGAAGAAAAGGGTTTCTTAATACGCTGTAATGGATAATTCACCCTCGACTGCGGAGGGTCGACTTCAATTCGCTACGTTCGGCCTAGGATTCGTACCTTTTTCCGAAAAAAGCCATAAAATTCGATGGGCACTGCGGGGTGTTGTCCTCGCCACGGGGTGACCGGCGCAGCACCAGAATCAGCCTGTACCTACCTTTTTAAGAAATAAAACAATTCGTTATTCCTTATCGTATGGATATGGAAGTGTCGCGGATGGATTCCTTGGGGATTTCCGATGAAAATCATGCCAAATGTCGTGTAAATCGGACAACTTTTACATAGGAATACAAATAGCTTGTGTCAAAGTAGTCCGATTTGCATGACATTTGGTATGATTTTCGTCAGAAGAACATGAGGAATCCATTGGCACCACTTCCCTTTCGATACGACGAAGAAAAGGGTTTCTTAATACGCTGTAATGGATAATTCACTCTCGACTGCGGAGGGTCGACTTCAATTCGCTACGTTCGGCCTAGGATTCGTACCTTTTTCCGAAAAAAGCCATAAAATTCGATGGGCACTGCGGGGTGTTGTCCTCGCCACGGGGTGACGGGCGCAGCACCAGAATCAGCCTGTACCTACCTTTTTAAGAAATAAAACAATTCGTTATTCCTTATCGTATGGATATGGAAGTGTCGCCGATGGATTCCTTGGGGTTTTCCGATGAAAATCATTACAAATGTCGTGTAAATCGGACAACTTTTACATAGGAATACAAATAGCTTGTGTCAAAGTAGTCCGATTTGCATGACATTTGGTATGATTTTCGTCAGAAGAACATGAGGAATCCATTGGCACCACTTCCCTTTCGATACGACGAAGAAAAGGGTTTCTTAATACGCTGTAATGGATAATTCACCCTCGACTGCGGAGGGTCGACTTCAATTCGCTACGTTCGGCCTAGGATTCGTACCTTTTTCCGAAAAAAGCCATAAAATTCGATGGGCACTGCGGGGTGTTGTCCTCGCCACGGGGTGACCGGCGCAGCACCAGAATCAGCCTGTACCTACCTTTTTAAGAAATAAAACAATTCGTTATTCCTTATCGTATGGATATGGAAGTGTCGCCGATGGATTCCTTGGGGTTTTCCGATGAAAATCATTACAAATGTCGTGTAAATCGGACAACTTTTACATAGGAATACAAATAGCTTGTGTCAAAGTAGTCCGATTTGCATGACATTTGGTATGATTTTCGTCAGAAGAACATGAGGAATCCATTGGCACCACTTCCCTTTCGATACGACGAAGAAAAGGGTTTCTTAATACGCTGTAATGGATAATTCACCCTCGACTGCGGAGGGTCGACTTCAATTCGCTACGTTCGGCCTAGGATTCGTACCTTTTTCCGAAAAAAGCCATAAAATTCGATGGGCACTGCGGGGTGTTGTCCTCGCCACGGGGTGACGGGCGTAGCGCCAGAATCAGCCTGTACCTACCTTTTTAGGAAATAAAACAATTCGTTATTCCTTATCGTATGGATATGGAAGTGTCGCCGATGGATTCCTTGGGGTTTTCCGATGAAAATCATTACAAATGTCGTGTAAATCGGACAACTTTTACATAGGAATACAAATAGCTTGTGTCAAAGTAGTCCGATTTGCATGACATTTGGTATGATTTTCGTCAGAAAAACATAAGGAATCCATTGGCACCACTTCCCTTTCGATACGACGAAGAAAAGGGTTTCTTAATACGCTGTAATGGATAATTCACCCTCGACTGCGGAGGGTCGACTTCAATTCGCTACGTTCGGCCTAGGATTCGTACCTTTTTCCGGAAAAAAACCATAAAAATCGGGTGAGGCAATGCGAAGGTCTGTCCTCGCCACGGGGTACCAGCGCATCTCCTTGACGGGCGTTGCTCCAGAATTACCCTGTATCATTTGGGCAGTGTGTGACCCGACTACCCTCCGTGTAATTGGTCTGCGCGAAGTGGGGCGCAAGTTCGATCATTATCAGTACTCCTGCCCGAGAGGAATACGATTTACTTTAATTATAGTACATGTGTGTTTTGTAATAAAATGTTTCTATCGTCTCCTGAATTCAATAACTGGCATCCAGATATCTACGCTCCTACAATCCACCGTCAACACGGCTCGTGGAGAGACACAGGAAGAAAAGGGGTAGCCCGCTGTCGACGCGTGGTCCTCTCGAGTATAAACACGAGCTTCAATATCAGAACAAAAGCAAGCGTTAACGTATTCCGTGCGAGAGAAGGTTGGCATTGCTGTGAAGAGCAATGCTTCAAGAGAGCAGCCGTTTGTGAGGAATGCAAATCCGAATGGTTCTGATACAATCTGCTCCCTATGATTGAAATTTAGTCTAGCAACTTTCACTCCTCCTAACCTAACCAATCGAACTTGCATCCCTCCCAAAAGAACCGGCCATCCGAGCGTAGAAGCAAGTGCGAAATAAAAGTAACGGTGCGCTTCTCGATACCGCAGATGTACCTACCTAAGTAGCATTTCTGACGGAAAAAAATTGTCCAGCCTTTGGGCCTGGCGTAGACCTTTGGCAGGTAGGTATCTATTTCAAAAGGCAGTGTCACAAGTGGAGCCAGTAAAACCGTCCCCGGTCCGTGCTATACCAGACAGTTTTCTTCCAGTGAAAATCAGTAAATTTGCAAGCGCAATATCTTAAAAACCAGTGAAAATAAAGTGTATACATTAAAGCTTATTGAATTTGTCTTGGAACGCACTATCAACTCAGGTGTTCAAAAAAAATAGTTCCATTTGAAAAACCGAACTTGACCATCGTATCTTTTAAAATAATAATCGATAAAAAAATTCGTTCGCGCTAATTAATTGGCCCCCTCGAACCATGCAATTGCCTATTTTTTTTATATTTTTATCTCCTATAGTTTAGGAGAAAACCGGCTGTCTCGTCTTAGATGGGACACCCTGTATAGGTGTGTCCTGACGACAAAAGTAATAAATGCTTCGACACGTTATTATTGTCAGTAGTATCGAAGGCATTTGAAGAGTAAAGACTCATTAAGAATAAGAAATACTAGTTAATTGTAGTTTAAGTATAGGTGTTAACAGTAAATGTACGTTGATTCTGTGTAACAAACGTGTAGTGTTGAAAATGGTTCCCATACATCCTGCAAATGTAATTCGTTTACTTATGACAACATTCTTACTTGAGAACAATAATGAGACGCCTATTAATAATAGAGAAATGGAGTTACACGATATAATAAAAGACATGCTTATTAAATCGCAAGAAGACACATCATTTTCAATGGAATCTGATGTTACATTAGAATTTTTGGAACCGTTTAGACCACATTCTGTAGAATTTGTGGATGATAAATATGTACCTACACGCGAAGAACTTTTAGAACCGATAGAGTTCGAAGAAGAGCAGTGTATACCAGAAGAAGGAGGTTTTGTGACTGTAGAATATAAAACAAAGGCTGTTGAATTTTGGAAGAGTGGTAAGAAGAGACGGCTTTCTTTACAATCTGTCAAACATAAATTTCGAAAAGTTTCATCCGTACAACAATTGTATAGGGTAAGCAGACCAGTAGATGGACAGTTTAGCTGATTCCGAAGTTTACATCAGGGTGTTTCTTAGTATTGTTTTGTATTAAAAAAAAAAAATGTTTTGTATTAAAAAAAAATTAAAAGCTTTGCACGTAAAAAATGTACAAATTTAAAGAAAAAAATAACTGCAAGTAAAAAATTAATGTATTTAAGGATAAAATGATGAAAATTCTACTCATAGCCCATATCACCAGTAGATGGACGATAGGGCTAACAGATGGACAGTTCAAAACCAATAGATGGACGGGTGTCTGGCTAGACGAATAAAAGACTTATTAGATATAGTAGGTACCTAGATTAAGTTATTTTTAGTTAAAATATAGTTTATTTCATCAAAACTAAAAACGTATGGAGTCTTCATTGGCAGAAAACGGTGCAACAGATTATAGGCCCAGGCCGCAAATAAAGTGAGGTTATCTCTAGCCTAATGTGGCTAGACGTTTCACGCATGAAGTGACTCGCGCATGGTGGCGTAAAATTATACATGCAAATACATTTTTCGCATACAAAATTTTATTTTCGATAAATATGTTAATGTTTTATAAAGCAACAATCGTTTTTTCTACAAAATATAAAAACAATAATATAGATCTGCTGGGCCCTGTCCAGCTACTGGCCTGCTTACCCTAGGTGAGTGGTAAACGGTGTACTGTTATGTTATGCTGCTTCGTATCTATTTGTATTATATCTATGCAAAATTGCCTTGTTTTCATTAGATGGGAAGAAACAGTGAGCAGAGAAGGGACACGACGGGAAAAATTGTTACAAATTTCTGAATATGTGTATAATAAGTTTGTCGACGGGATTGAAACTCATGCCATTATTCATGATTTGGATCTTCGAAGATGGGCCTTACAAGCTAATGAAGAGACAGGGTTGGAAAATTTTAAAGCTTCGACATTGGATCTGGAATTTTAAGAGAACGTATAAAATAGTTTCAAGAAAAGTGAACAAATTTATTACCAGATCATACGGTACAGATACCGCGCAATTAAATGAAGTTGCTTCGACTTTTGTGAATAACGTAAAACCTCGTATTCGAGATATCGGAACAAACAATACATTCAATGCTGATGAAAGCGGATTCAATCTAGAATTACATTCGGGCCGTACTTTAGCTGAACAAGGAACCAAAACTGTTACAGCAGTCTATATCCGCTACTACACATAGCTATACCATATTCCCCACAATATCAGCTTCTGGGAAACTACTCTCTCCGCTATTTATTGTTCTGCAGGAAAAGGATGGTAATTTTGGTCCACGTGTACAACAATCTTTGTTTCGACCGTGGAATGTATATATACAGGCGTCCACATCTGGAAAGTTAACAGGTGAACTGGTTATGGAATGGTTAACAAACGTATATCTACCACATGCGGGATCTCGAAGTGTTTTGTTATTGGATTCGTGGACTGGTCACTGTCCATTTACATTACGAAACGGTATACCAGCTAATCAACATGTGGAAATATACACAATACCGAAAAAAAACTACAGGAATGATACAACCGCTTGATGTATATGGTTTCCGGATATGGAAAAACTTGGTACGAAAATTTTCCGTCCTTGTATTATTGTTTAATTACGATGTTCAACTAAATGCAAGGAATAATGTCATTAAATTACAGTCTCTTATTCATAATCAACTTTCATCACCAAAGTATCACGATGTGTTTGCTTACGCGTGGTATAAAAGTGGATATATTGTTGAGAAACCAAAAATCAGTTTGAAAATCCAGTAGATTTCGCCTTTTCACAAGATTTTATACATCCACCTCGTTGTTCCATATGCGGTAATTATGCTATCATACGATGTGCGTGGTGTAATCAATATCTATGTTTCCAAAATTTTTTTGAAGAGTTTCATCACCATGAAGAATAATTCATAATAATCACACCACACAAGTGTTTTCAAAGTTATCTACCTATACTTAAACGGCGGCATTATCTCGCCTGTCTTGTGAGCAAATAAAAGAAAAGTTCGATAATTATGTTAAAAATAAAACGTTCTAATAAGGATAAGTTATATCTAACAGTTCCCTTCTTCTCCTCTATTTCCTCCTGATATATTTGCCCCATGTGTAATTAAAGACAAAAGTATATAAATTATCTTACTTTCTTACTACGCGTCGCGTATTATTTCCTAATAAACGTTAGAAGAACATTACTCGTTGTGCAGCTTAAGGCATGTTACAATGGGATCCAAAAGTTCTTCGATTGTCGAGGAGCACAGTTCCGCGATACAACAAAGGTTGAAATTGTATGAAAAAAAATGGATTATGCTGTTTCATAATTATTTAAACCACCAATTCAGATTTCACGCGAAACAACGAATTTTAAAAAACATTATTAATATTTTTGTTTATAACTTTTTTCTAATTGTTTAAACAATTGATTTATCTTTTACTATTTGATAGATCTAATTAAAAGAATTAACTTTTGTCTTGAGGTTTTTTTCTATCTCTTACAGTTCGCGAGTTATAACACAAAATCGGAAAATACACGAATTTTCAGGGGTTAATTTCACCCCCTTAGAGTGATTTTGGGCAGCAAAAAAAAATTGCGTTGTTACATGGGCCCCTCAGGTCCATTCCGTGCTCGCTGGCCCCGCGTCGCCTTCCGTTTCGCCATCAGCGATTCAGCGGAATCGCAACGCGCGGGTTAGTAGGTCGGCAAACGCGGAATCCGTCGGCGTGGGCACAACGTACAGTGGTCCCAAATCCCGAAAACGTGGCCAAAACTCATAACTTCGTTCGATTTGCATGAAAACTGGTATTTTTATGTTTTTGGGTTCGCTGACTACGATTCTGAACTTAAAAGTAAAAAAAATGGCGAATCCAATATGGCGGACAAGTATACAAGAAGAGTTGTTAGTTGTACTCGCAAAATGTTTTTTTTGGGGGTATTTCTAAGGTCGCTGATCAAAACTCTAAACTTAAAATTTTGAAAAGCAAAATGGCGACTCAAATATGGCGGACAAGTATACAGAGAAATTGTTAGTTGTACTCGCAAAATGTTTTTCTCTGTGTATAAAATACCCTAAAAAATACAATGATTCATTTATTGAAGTAACAAACATTGCTGCACAAATAAATTTTGCTGAAATGCAGTATTGAGGTCAAATAAATACTCAATAATGAAATAAAAATAAATATTTATGGTGATAATATTATACAGTTTTTAGTCGACTCTGAAGAATAAGTCGGACTGTTATTATTACCATTATCATTATCATCATCGCTTGTATCACGTTGAAAAATATCACAACTTGATTCTGTAACTGAAGGTGCCAGCAAAAGTTCGATACGATGAAGAAAGGGGTTTCTTAATACGCTCAAATGGATAATTCACCCTCGACTGCGGAGGGTCGACTTCAATTCGTTACGTTCGGCCCAGGATTCGTACCTTTTTCCGAAAAGAGCCATAAAATTCTATGGGCACTGCGGGGTGTTGTCCTCGCCACGGGGTGACGGGCGCAGCACCAGAATCAGCCTGTACCTACCTTTTTATGAAATAAAACAATTCGTTATTCCTTATCGTATGGATATGGAAGTGTCGCCGATGGATTCCTTGGGGTTTTCCGATGAAAATCATTACAAATGTCGTGTAAATCGGACAACTTTTACATAGGGAATACAAATAGCTTGTGTCAAAGTAGTCCGATTTGCATGACATTTGGTATGATTTTCGTCAGAAAAACATAAGGAATCCATTGGCGTCACTTCCCTTTCGATACGATGAAGAAAAGGGTTTCTTAATACGCTGTAATGGATAATTCACCCTCGACTGCGGAGGGTCGACTTCAATTCGCTACGTTCGACCCAGGATTCGTACCTTTTTCCGGAAAAAAGCCATAAAAATCGGGTGAGGCACAGCGAAGGTCTGTCCTCGCCACGGGGTGCCAGCGCATCTCCTTGACGGGCGTTGCTCCAGAATTACCCTGTATCATTTGGGCAGTGTGTGACCCGACTACCCTCCGTGTAATTGGTCTGCGCGAAGTGGGGCGCAAGTCCGACCATTATCAGTACTCCTGCCCGAGAGGAATACGATTTACTTTAATTATAGTACATGTGTGTTTTGTAATAAAATGTTTCCATCGTCTCCTGAATTCAATAACTGGCATCCAGATATCTACGCTCCTACAATCCACCGTCAACACGGCTCGTGGAGAGACACAGGAAGAAAAGGGGTAGCCCGCTGTCGACGCGTGGTCCTCTCGAGTTTAAACACGAGCTTCAATATCAGAACAAAAGCAAGCGTTAACGTATTCCGTGCGAGAGAAGGTGGGCATTGCTGTGAAGAGGGCCTCTTCAAGAGAGCAGCCGTTTGTGAGGAATGCAAATCCGAATGGTTCTGATACAATCTGCTCCCTATGATTGAAATTTAGTCTAGCAACTTTCACTCCTCCTAACCTAACCAATCGAACTTGCATCCCTCCCAAAAGAACCGGCCATCCGAGCGTAGAAGCAAGTGCGAAATAAAAGTAACGGTGCGCTTCTCGATACCGCAGATGTACCTACCTAAGTAGCATTTCTGACAGAAAAAAATTGTCCAGCCTTTGGGCCTGGCGTAGACCTTTGGCAGGTAGGTATCTATTTCAAAAGGCAGTGCCACCCGTGGAACCAGTAAGACCGTCCCCGGTCCGTGCTATACCAGACAGTTTTCTTCCAGTGAAAATCAGTAAATTTGCAAGCGCAATATCTTAAAAACCAGTGAAAATAAAGTGTATACATTAAAGCTTATTGAATTTGTCTTGGAACGCACTATCAACTCAGGTGTTCAAAAAAAATAGTTCCATTTGAAAAACCGAACTTGACCATCGTATCTTTTAAAATAATAATCGATAAAAAAATTCGTTCCCGCTAAATAATTGACCCCCTCGAACCATGCAATTCCCTATTTTTTTTATATTTTTATCTCCAATAGTTTAGGAGGGAGCCGGCTGTTTAGCTTTCCCGCGGACACACTGTATGTAACAATATATTTTGCATCTTTGATTTTCCTCTAAATTCCCTGTACTTATATCTTCGACTCTTTCAATCCTCCCATTCCCTGGTAAGTATAGTCAAGGTGTGCAGCACTTGAATAAGAGCAAGAACCCAGTAGATCATTCTAACCGCTCAGGGTGATCTACGGAAAAGTCCCTTCAGGACGTAACAAACTGGTGTCAGAAGTGGGATGTTATTTTCTAACCATTTCCTATTAAAATAAAAGAAGAGAGCGCGACGTCGCCTCATATTGCGACCTGCCGCAATCTTATCTGCTCGTAACGTGACTACGCTTCCTATTACTTAGCGCCTTTCGCTGAGCATTGCATAGCAATGACGGGCGGCGTACTGAGATCACCCCAATCACAACAGTTCTCCACTTCCCAAACCACAGATAATGTCCCTCCTCATGTTCCTCCTCCCTTACCGCCAGCCCTGAACAGTCGACCATCTCTCGGTTCTCGGACGAACGACCTAGAAATGTCTGCAATAGATGTGTGGCGTTCCCGAGAAGATGAAGAGAGAGTATATTGGGCACTTGACAGCATTCCCCGTTTCGACCCTGATTTTGTAACATTGGAGGACTTCGCTGCCTCGATACAGCGGGCTATACAGCATATTCCACCTGGTCAGGAAGAACGATTTCTGACCGAGTTCATATACAAATTAAAGGATCCTATTAGATACTACGTCGAGGGGAAAGGTTGTCAAAGCGTGACCGATCTGCTCTCCCTTCTGAGGGTCCGATATTCCCCATGCCGCGGTTATGAGGAGCTCAGATTGGAACTAGAACGTATAAGCATATTTCCCCGGGAGCGTTTAATAGACTTTATTCACCGCGTGGGCCGCCTTTACCGACAGGTGACCGTGAGAGCGAGAGAATTAATCGGAGAAAATGTCGAAAGGACCATTAGGGACGTGGAGCGATTGGCTCGCACCTCGTTTATCACGGCATTACCTCAAAGAATTTCGACTAAAGTAGCTTTGTCAAATCCCGAATCTTTGGACGATGCGTTCGATTTGGCGTTACATGCCCAAAGGCGAGAACAAGAATTGTCCGGCTTGCCACGCGATGAGACGTATGGGTACACTAGAGGCGCGCGTCTCCCGTCACCATACGACCCCCAACGTAGTTGGACCGAATGGAGACAACCGCGCGAGGATGACTCGTATCGCGAACCCCCTTCCCCGTACTCCGCTTATAGCTCCCCTCGCTATCGAGACGAATATTATCGGGAGCCGTATTATCGCGATCCGACGCCGGAGCGCCGTCCGACAGCTTTGCTGACGAGGCAAGGCGAACGTCCGCTGGATTATGAACGTAGACTGTACGATCCCGGTGAAAGACCCTCACGCGGTGGATTTTGGAATAATAGGCAGTCGCGACCACGCGGGGCTAGATCGTATCAACTTCGCGAATCTCACACATATGAGCCCCGCGAACCAGGAAGGGACGAACCCCGCGAGTCCGGAAGATATGACTCCCGAAGATACGAGCCTCGTGAACCCGAAAGATATGATCCACGTGAATCTGAAAGATATCAATCTCGCGAATCGTTGGAACCAAGGAGAAACGAACCCCGAGAGTCGCCCAGAACGGCGGAATGCGAGTCTTTCCCAGAAAATCGCAATCATTTAAACTTCCAGCGCACCCGCCCGTTCAACCGGAACGAGGCGGGCGGGTCCTCTTCGCAGGCCCAAAGATCGCCTCCGCCAAGATCGCCTCGAAATCAGAGCCAACAACGGAACTCATACGCGCGGAGTCCCCCCGCATCCGGGTCAAGGCCGAACAATTGGAGAACGGTGAGGGAGAATTCATAGTAGACACAGGCTCTGCATTGAACCTGTTAGAAATCGGGTCTGCCAGCTCTAGGGCCATGGTTATAAGCACGACACCCCTTGAAATTAACGGATTGAACGGGAAGGTCATGACATTAGGAACGACTGCGTTAAAAGTAAACGGCAGCTGGGCGTTATTCCATGTATTGAGCATGCCTAATTTACCTGCAGGGATTGCCGGTCTAGTCGGGAGTCCGTATCTGCTTCAGGAGGAAGCCATCGTCTCGTACCAGCTACGTACGATGGTAACCGCGAAACACCCAATCCGCCCCGTAGTTTTCTCCAATTCGGAAGAATTAGAAGATACGTTGACGGCATGCAAACAGAGTCAGGAGGACTTTCTAACACGTTTAAGTGAACCATTGGCATTAGAGTCAAACGGCGAACAAATAAACCTCTGCTGCCCTGAAGACCACGAGCGGGATTGCCCCTCCCTCTTTTCTGAAGAAAAGTTCGACGTCAACGAAGATCAGGATTTGGGGAATTACCGCGTTGCGAAGAACCTCCCGAGGAGCGATTACAACACATAGTCGGAACGCTGAAATTAGAGGAATTAGACCCGGAACCGCGTCAGACAATCGAAGACTTGGTTATAAGGTATTCAGACCGATTTTTCGTACCCGGAGACCCGTTGGGCGAAACAACGTCTATAGAGCACACCATCCTGTTAACCGATTCAAAGCCCGTGTTCACTCGCCAATACCCGCATTTGCCGTTAATGGACGAGGAAATCGCCAAACAAACGCATAATCTGGAAGAGTTGGGAATAATCGCTCCTTCGTCGTCGTCACATAACTCACCCCTGCACATAGTCCCGAAAAAGGAGGACGAAGAAGGAAACAAGCGATGGAGGGTGGTGGCCGATTTTAGAAACTTGAACGCGATAACGATCGACGACCGTTTCCCCTTGCCGCGAATTACGGATATTCTCAATCGATTATGTGGAGCCCAATATTTCTCAGTTTTCGACTTAGCAAACGGCTTCCATCAAATCCCTATGGCTCCTGAGGACCGTGCAAAAACCGCGTTTACTATCCCCGACGGACATTACCAATACCTCCGCATGCCCTTCGGATTAAAGAACGCTCCGGCTACTTTCCAGCGTTTAATGAACCACGTTTTGAGAGGGCTTATCGGGAAAGAGTTATTCGTGTATTTAGACGACGTGGTCATATACTCGTGCACACTAGCGGAACACGAGCACCGACTCGAGAGATTCTTCGAGCGCTTACGCGAGCATAACTTGACTCTACAGACAGAGAAGGCCAAGTTCTTGAAAAACCAGGTCATATATCTGGGCCATATAATAGCAGCTGACGGAGTACGACCTAATCCAGAAAAGATCAAGGCCGTCGCCGAATTCCCCGTGCCAAAAACTCGGAAAAATTTGAAACAATTCTTAGGCCTCGTAAATTATTATCGCCGTTTCATTCCAGATATGGCAAAACGCGCTAAACCTCTCACAAATTTGACTAGCCCGAGAATTCCATTCTTTTGGACTGAAAAACAGCAGGAAAGTTTCGAAGATTTACGCGAGGTACTCTGTAAAGAGCCGGTCTTACGTTATTCAAATTTCGACGAACCATTTATCATTACAACGGACGTTTCCGACATAGCCGTCGGCGCGATTTTAAGTCAAGGCAAAATAGGCGAGGACCCGCCCATAGCGTACGCCTCGCAGGTACTCAACTCCGCACAAGAAAACTACTCCACCACGGAAAAGGAATGCTTTGCGATAATCTACGCCGTAGTTTTTGTCAAATTGTGTTGTTGCTTTGGTTTGCCTAACAGATACTTCTTCTAAATGAGAGTTGCAAGCGTTCCAAATATTAAATCCTCCGTCAGAAAGCATCAATACTCCTTCATTTATGTCGGGTCTTTTGCTAGGGTTTTCTTCAATCCTCCACAGATTTCTAACTCCATCAATCCCTAAGAAAATTCATGCCGTAGCTCCTAAGTGGTTCATGGTTAGAGTTGATAGTGCAGTTGATGTACCCTTGGCTATTGAGTAGAAATCATCAGGAGGATTTTTTCCCTGCGGCCTAATTGCACTCACTTCCACACCAAATTGTGATATAAAACCACCATCTATGTATCAAGAAGTGTATTCAGCGTAACCATTTTGAAAAAAGAATGTTTTTTGATCACTCAAATTGATGCCTATAACTGAGAGATTTTTCCTATTTCTGATTATGCAATGAGATAGATTGATGGGACTACTCCCAATATACAGTGAAGTCGAATCATCACTTGATCTCAAAGTGGATACTGACATCAATGCTTTGTCCATTTCATATGCTACAGGTAGTAAACCAAGGGTTGTGGAGCCAGCATTCAACATCCCCATCAACATTCCAGGACTAGCTCCAAGGTAATTGTCCTCATCAATCAAGTGTCTTAATTTCCCTAGCCATTTTTGAGTCGCAGGATTGAATCTATTGATGTCGGAGCTGAACCAATTTAGTCTTTTGTAAGTCCCGATTCCTTTAGCAATGGGTCCGTCCCCTAACTGGATTCTTTTAATAGACATCAAGAAGTTTCCAGCAACAGCTATCTCAGAGAAAAGGGCACCTTCTTCAGATACGGCCGGGAGACCATATTCTGATCGTAATTTGGGATCAAAGAATGCTTTGTGCATAATAGCAAATGCCGCTGGTGCTAAACATTCATTCCACTTAGTTGCATCCTCGGTCCCTTGTGCTTTTATTGAACTACCGGTATGAAGTAATGAAGCAGCATGCAGAGTGCTTGTGATCTTCAGTTTCTTTTCCTCTCCCCCAATAGATATTGTTGATCCTGAGATTTTCTTTCCAAGGTTTAAGTGAAACTTTTCTATGATGTATAGAAACATCCTTAAAACCATATTTGCTGAAGCTATAGCTCTTCTGTTTAGTTTGCTCCTTTCTTTGTGTTTTAAATAAGAAGCAAAAGATCTGGAAAAGTCCATCATTCTTTTCCTTACTATCTTATTTCCTTTGTATGTCCGTTTCACCATTATCTTCTTCCTTGTTTCAACAGTAGTATGCTGTTTAGTAACCCTATTGTACTTTAGTTTAGTACAAGAAACTTCTTTGCATTCTCTGGTCTCTATACTTTCTAATGATAGCACATCCATGAAAGATTTTATCCATTCTAAGCATGATATGTTTTTCACACCTAGAGTATCTTCGAAAAAATCATGTAGTCTCTTGTATGCAACACTCGCAGTTACGCTTTGATTGGTAAATGCACATAAGGTCTGTCTCCCTTTAGTAAGGATGTCTGAGTTGCTATGAAGAACTTCTTGAATAACTTCTCTTGCGCAATTGTCAATTGTTTCCACATTTTCTTTTAAGAAATTTAAAGACATCAATGTGAGAGTGCTGGCATGAAAATTTCCATGTATATCATTATGAGGAAAAGCACCATCTGCCTCATCCCAATGCATTCTTTCTATATCAAATCTGTCGACTTTCTGAACCTTATCTTTTGGTTTCTTGTTAAACTCATATGCGCGTAGTACTGTCTCAGCAACTTTAGGAGCTTGTGATCCATAGCCATGTGGTGGAGTATTGGTATAGAGGTATAGATTGCTGATTATTCCCAAATTGTTCATCAATTCATCTGGTGGTTAATTACTGTCATCAACCTTTGTTTTGTTCCTCCCCTCCGGTGTTAATAGGGATCCACATAGTAGCGAATTATCCAAATAATCAAACTTTATTTCTTCACTAAATGACATTTTCGTTTATGAGCCTGTTTTTACTTAACGCAACTCTGGACGAGCGCTACCACTAAGGTCATCGACGGGGACTACCAACTAGCTCCGTTAAGCCCCAACCCGGGCTTGTACTACGAACAGATCCGACCTCTCCGAGTTTTCCACACCCAATGGAGACTGGTCACGGGTATTGAAGTCGCGAAAGTATTAACCGCGAGACCACAAACTCAACCACAGATTAACAGGATGAAAACATTATGTGCAACCTATAATTGGACGTCTTGCCCGGCCGACGACCTCAACGCGGCCTTTCAACGAAAACTCCTCGATGGCAAACATTACGAGGAATTGCTACTCAGCATACTGGGAAAACCCCAAGTGACCCGCGCCAAGCGATCGGCACCGCTGGGATTCATCGGATCGCTGAGTAAGGCCCTTTTTGGAACCCTGGACGGCGACGACGCGCAATATTATAATAAGGAAATCAACTTTATAAAGATCAAAATCATCTCGCCGAATTGTTAGGAAATCAAACACACATTGTAAAATCGAAATTCCAAGATATACATGACTCGTTAAAATCCGTATCGGGTTCCATACGAAACATGGACAATAGGATCAGGGAAATAGCGTCGCGCACCCGTCAATTGGACGAACGCGAAACGAAAATAGAATTAGAATTAGCCTTTTCATCCTGGACGTTTCTAATGACCAGGCACGTGGACGAATATGTGACCGCGTTGATCGTAATTACGGACGCGCTCACGTTCGCAAAACTCGGTATTTTACATCCAGCCGTTCTTTCCCCAAGTCAGCTAGCGCAGACCTGCGAGCGAATTCGCGAAACAACGCCTAATGAATTACCGCTGACTACGGAAGAACTAAATTCCGAACAGTTACAAGGGGTGACCAAATTAAACGTAGTTTATTCACAAGGCCGAATCATCTTGTCACTCGACATCCCTTTGTTGGATCAAATCCCCTTTGAACTCTTTTATCTTCACCCTTGTCCTTCATTTCAAACCATTTCGACCAATGCCTCCACCCCTATATTTATTAAACCAAGAACGCCATACCTAGCCATCAGCCGAATCAGCACTCAGTACTTCATGCCCGATGAGAACTACATCTCAGGATGCAGGAAACACCCTCGGATGTACATGTGCGAACTTAGCGTACCACTCCAGGACTTGGAAAAAGCACCAAGCTGTGAGACGGATGCCTTACTGAAACTACCAAAAATCAGGTGGAATAGCTGCAACATTCAAGCCCTTCCCGGAAGCCGAACCTTCTTCAAGAAAATGATCACACCCAACATCTGGTTATATTCTGTCAAGGACACCCTGGCACTGCAGGTACGGTGCAATAAGCACTCGGCCGGATATGAAGTGCTCCAGGGGGCAGGAGTATTACAACTGAGGAGGGATTGTGAGGCCAAAATCGGGACAGACCAGATTTGGGCATCCGGAGTCGACACTGAAGTACTAAACACCATCTACAAACCATCCATTGGCATAAACATCTCGGAAATCTTACCAACTATCACGGAACATCACGTGAAAATTTTAATAGACCATCAAGAAAAGGAACCCTTGGGAATTCTTCAGGATGCCCATGCGAATGCAAACACAATCGCATTGGAGGACATAGAAAGACAGGCAAGGGAGATTGCCACCCATCACCGAACTGAAAATCTATACACCGACGCCACATATGGACTGTCGGGACTGGGAGGAATTTTCATCATCCTCCTCATTGTGTGGATCGGTTACCGTTGTTTAAGGCCACGCCGGACCCAACATCGCGCGCCCTTAGGAAAAGATGCAAAGGTCAATATAGAAATGGTTCCACAACGCCCTCCCCCTCAGATAATTTCTAGACCCCGTCCTTTAACTATTACACCTTTTCCTCCCGACCTACCCGTTATACCGTCCACGAGGACGAGTGAGAAGGCACATATAGAGAGAGCGAGTAGTTTCGGGGTCACAGACCCATACTTCGAAATATTTGAGGCCGTAGTTTGCTGATCGCAGCAAAAACCCCCGCGCGTTAGGCTAAGAACCGACCCCCACGAGGTGCTCTGCTGTGAAAATTAGATAGTAGGGACAATAGCATATAAGATAGCAATTAAGCGAAGCGAATCACAGTCGTTACAAATTTTACCAACGGAATATTAAAAATCAACCACCGCAATGGCAGCAACCACGCCGAGATTCGATGACCGAAAGTACACCCGTTCTTCTCTGGCAGAGGTGATACTCCCTCGCCACCTGAGAGCGTCACTTCAACGGCGGTTTTGTGTAAAAGCGAAGAAGTGTTACGACGGGACAGAGGGACAAGTTTGGACCCACAGGGCCCAAAAAACCAAGACGTTATGTGGCCCATGCTGGTGGACCGGGGAAACGGAGATCGTTATGGAGTATGAGCGGCTCCCAGTACACTGGCTCGCCGTAGAGGCGCGAGCCGCACAGTGGGGCTCGAAAGGAAAAAGGTCTTAAAATGGAAGTTGTATTTTTGTGTATTCATCACTGTATCCTGATAGCCGATGGACCAACGTATGTAATGTATATGACAGATATGTCATATTCATGTTAATTGCAAAGAAAAATTGATCTGAAGTTAACCTTTCGTATTCTGACGGGAAACGTGTCAATATTTGTACCAGATTGTTGATTTTTTTCTGAATTCCTCTAGATATTTTTATTTTTGTACCTCATGTATTTCGAATGTGTATTGTCTCAGCTTATTTGTGACATAAATACTTTTCGAAAACTCTTCGCCGTAATCCCACTATACAACTTTAAATGAAGCTACCTAGTATTTCAAGTTTTCATTAACTCTTTTAGGTTTATAAAAAAAGCTCCGCCTTCCTCCGGGCTCTAGATATCACTAATTGAAAGTAGATACCATCTACTTACAGCCCTCCAAAAATTGGCTGCGTTTATTTGCGACTTTGGCTGTTATTGATACATAATCACAGGAGTGCGCTGTGCATGCGATTTCGCAGAAACTCGTCACATGGGCATTGCTCGCTATTTTTGCATAGCGAAGAAGCAAAATTATTATTACAATAATATTATTTTTACGCGGTTTGTAAATATTAAAATGTTACGTGTATTTCCTACATAAGAAAGTATAATATTGGTTCATTGTAAATAGTAATGTGTGTGAGATATGAGTGAATACGAGTGATACATATGAGTCTGTACATTAGCGTGAATGAAACTTTTATGTAAATAGTTGTAAATGTTACAAGATATCAAATATTTTATGAAGTGTATATGTGCATGTTCATTTATGAAAGGCTTGCTCTATTAATAACAAAAATGATAAAATATTAGTTACAGCTTCAGCAATTTTTCCATTTATTATGGTGCAATACCGGATATTATTAACATTATTTTATTATGTAATTTTAGTCGTTTAATGTAATATGTTTGTTAGCGTCACCTAATTTAAGGGTGAGGCCGAAGGCGGATAGCCCCTTGCAGGCTCGCCTTCAAGGATTTATGACAGGGACTTAGCCTGCCCGCGGTATTGTTAGAGGGTACGTGAGACTAAACAGACCTGGCGACGGGCGATGGCTGATGACCACGGTGGGTCTTGCAGCCTTCGGGTGTCGAAGGATTGGTTGTTTAGAGTAAGATAAAGTCTACGGGACTGGCAATCGGCCCGACGCCGTATTGCCAAAGAATAGGAACTCTGTTCCTGGAGGATCTGGCCACGGAGTGGGGAAGGTTTTGCCTTCTGGTAAGAGGACTGTGATGAACCACACGGCACTTACCCCAGAACTGTCCTGGAGCGTGCTTCCTTAGTTTCTTTCCACCTTTGAGGGTAAATTCATTCTAACATGTTATAATTCAATTTTGTTATTTTCTTTCTCTATTATGTTTTATAATGTTCGAAGCTAATTAATTCATTGTTTATGTAATATTACATACATATTAGTACATAATTATCATATATGGTTTTTGTATACCAAATGTTTACGGGGTTGATTACTATTTCATTTGTTAAAGATGCTTCAATTTTATTGATGTTCCTGTCCATATAACCGTTGGCTATTAACAAATAATATAAAAAAAAAGTATTAAAAAATATTGAGAAACACCGAAGTTATGAGATTTTTTTCGCGAATCCTATGTTACGAGCCCTACTGTGAGCCGTGGCATTGACAAAGTGTACTCGTTGTAAAAACCGACATCTGGAGTGAGCCACGCCGGAGAATTGTACGGGGTGCATCAGGGCGATACTGGAGAGCAACCCCAGGCATCTTCCGGCCTTCCCAATACTGGAGGCTCCGAAACCCTGGGAGCCGCAGCTACCACAAGCGACAGCCCGGGTCCTGCCCGCTGGCGCGGAATGAGGGACCACAGCCGCAGCTTTAGGTAATCAAATAATAAATTGTAATCACTTAAAGTGAAGCGAGCGGATTGTAACTTTTTCGTTGTATTATTAATTCACAGAAGAGAGCATCCACTAGAAGCGCCGCACAGTGGGGTAGGAAACCCTAAAAGTTGGCGACAAATCGAAATACAAAAGAATGTTTACACATCTGATTTTTTATCCCTGGTATAGTTGAAATATGTGCGCACAATAAAACGTATATCCACAACCTACTACAACTCTTCCTTCTTTACCTGAGTCGGTCAAAAACAGTTAGCTGTAGGAACTCCATTACATGTTCATTCCAAGCGATTTATCAAACAATTTTGTGTAGCTATTTTTTGTGTATTCTGTGTTTTAAACTTGTTTCGCGATGAAGACGTCAATTTCAGGTGTTTATTTAATTACTTTTTGTTGTTTACGTTTGCAGCAATCAATAATACCTTCATAAAGTTTCGTTCAAAATTGCCTCGTATAACCTCAATTACCATAGCTGATTTACAGAAAGAATTAAACATTTAGTTAACTTCCATGTTCAATCAAGCATTGTTATTTGCACAGTTATCATCTCTGATTATCAAAGAACTGTGTTTGGGATTGGCCCAAACGGCCACAGGCCAAGCCGGCGCGGATTCGCTGCCGATTCCGCGCGCGGTTCGAACCGGCTAACGCGACCAAGTCGTGGTATGCACGATCGCGGTGATGAGATCGGTCGGGCCATCTGTTGACGCACACCTCAGCTAATTAGACGGCTCTCTCTCTCTACCGTGCGACCGGCATTGTGTCGCCGGTACAGTCCTCGTCTCGCTCGAGCCGAACAGCTGTTGGGTGGGGTGCTGACGTCACAGAATTCGGCAACACGGGCCGGTCCATCACCGCGATCGCTCTCTTCTCTGAGAATCGCTGACTCAGACAGTTCTAACTTTTCTCCTGCGTGCTTGCGCGTCACTGGAACGTTCTAGGACTATATTGTGCGAACTACTCGGTTCAAACATTAACTCTAGCGTGCTTGCGCTTTATTGGACAATAGAATCAGTGTTCGTTGTGATTTAATTAGACATAAGTGTAATATATTGTACAAACGTTTTGCATTGTAAATACAGCGTGACCGTGACCTTACTGTTAAACTTAACGGCTATCCTTTAAAACCTAGCTTACAATCTAATTCTAAATCTAATCCGCGAACGCTCGAAGCTTCGACGTTTCGCTCTCAAACAAACTGAGATTAACTTTAAGATTTTGTTCGTTTTTGCTCCAATCCCTGAAATTTCAATTTATTCAAAAAGGTTCCCAGTTCATGAAAATAATTTCTTTTTACAAACCCAGTAAATTGAATTATTTATATCTGTTGTTATTTTCAGATGTGAATACTGATACTATTGTTGTAACGAGACAAGAACTTTTTAATATCTTAAAAAATTCCCCAAATCGAAAAGTAAATGATCAATTTTCTTTTTTAAGAGAGCAAATTAGAAAACGGACAAAATATCCTGATAAGGTTAAAAGAGGAATCTTTTGTTTTATTTACTTTAAAGAAATCGTTTTTGATTAATATATGTAATGAACACAAGTTCCATGACGGCATATTGGGCCCGCCATTTTGTTTTTTGCCACTTTGACTTCAGATTCGTACTCAGCGACCTCGAAAACTCTAGAATATCAAGTTTAGACTAAATCTGATATTTTTGGGGTATGCGCGTCCGCCATATTGTATCCGTCATTTTGTTTTTTACCACTTTCACTTCAGATTCGTACTCAGCGACCGCGAAAATATTAGTATACTCATTTTTGTAAATATTAAAGATTACCTTAATATTTTTACCATGTTTCTGGGATTTCAACCCACTGTGCGCCGCTTGGAGCCCCCCCCCCATCGCTAATTTCATTTTTGTTTTTTTTTCTTCCCCTTGTCAAATATTATTATTATCATTAGTTTTTCCACTATGTAACAATATACGAGTTTCTTTTCTTGCTTAATTACGAATAATTTATTGTATCCCCTTGCGTCCCCCTTGGATTAGATAGCGCTAATGGTCAAGCATAGTTTTAAACCATCGAGTAAGGTGTACGCAACGACAGCTATGCACGTGTTCATGAAATGGCCTCTCGAGACCATTTCATGTCTAAGTGGGGAGGTGTTACATGGGCCCTCAGGTTCATTCCGTGCTTGCTGTCCCCGCGTCGCCTTCCGTTTCGCCATCAGCGATTCAGCGGAATCGCAACGCGCGGGTTAGTAGGTCGGCGAACGCCGAATCCGTCGGCGTGGGCACAACGTGACCACCGATGGTCCGGGCCCTAGATTCCGGAGCATGGAGCAATGGAAATTGCAACAGAATAAAGACTGACGGGGCGATTTCCCCCGTTCTCGAGATAGGGAGTGCGTGGCTCGGACCCCGATTGCGACACCTCGGAGATTCATTCATTTTCGGGAGCTCAAGCTAGGAAGTTGCGACGAGCCAGCGGGCCGTCTAGAAATCGCGACCTCACCTCCACGTATGTACCGCGAAGCAGGCCTGGCCGATCAGGTTCAGCCTAAGGGTAACTCTATCCGACGCACCGAGAACGGCATAGCCGGGAGAGCCCTTACGCGCCGAGTCGGACCGCCAAATACCGCGAGGACGTGTGTTAGTACGAGCTAGTCAGCGAAACGACGGTTCCCGCCTTCACCTACTTCCGTGTGCTACCTGAGAGCACAGCGAGCGACCACGACCTACGCTCGGTCAACTGACACCTCGAGCGAGCGAGAAAACAGACGGCAAGCGTGCCGTGCGAAATTGGTCAAAACCAGCGACCGACAGCCAAGACGGAGCGTCGTCTCTAGGTATGTGAGTTCGATCTCATTCTATGTAACAATATATTTTGCATCTTTGATTTTCCTCTAAATTCCCTGTACTTATATCTTCGACCCTTTCAATCCTCCCATTCCCTGGTAAGTATAGTCAAGGTGTGCTTCAGCACTTGAATAAGAGCAAGAACCCAGTAGATCATTCTAACCGCTCAGGGTGATCTACGGAAAAGTCCCTTCAGGACGTAACAGCGTTGTAATCAGGAGGAAATCCCCTACATATCCACAAAGTTTCAGAATTTTTTGAATTTCCGGGTTCGGGATCTTCCCTTGTTAGCTATTCTAGAAAAACTTGCAACGAAGCGCCTGAAGTAGCTGGCTAACCCGACAAAACTATGCAATTCTCTTGTGTTTCACGGCAACGGATATTTTAACACGGCTTCTATATTGTCGTCGCTAGGCCGAATGCCGCCTGCGCTTATACGATAGCCCAAATACGTGATCTCTTCGGAGAGAAAAGAACACTTGTCGAATCGGAATTCCAGCCGGTGACGCCGTGCCTTTTTTTTAATTTTTTTATTTACTTGGTGGAAATCCCCGCGGATACCCCCCGCCCGCGGGGGCGGGCGGGGGGTTATGTGGGACTCGAACCCACTAAAACCACCAAGGTGATCTACCTCGCGCGCGGTACTGCGCGCCTGGGGGGAGGGATTTGTATGCGAGATCAAACTAGCGATACTTTCGCTACCCTCCCCCCCTGCGCTTCGTGCAGCACCACGCGAGGTCCCCTCAACGGGGTCGTCCCTGGGGGAGTATCACTACCTCCCCCAGCTATGGTCTCCGGGACCGGCGACGCGCGGCGGATCACACGCCCGCGTCGCCTCTTCCGGGGTCGCTGCTGCTAGGGCGGGTGGTGTCCCGCGACACCCCCGCCCCATGACCCCGCGATCGAGCTCCTACCCGGCCGCTTCGTAACTTACGATCGCGGCCGGGTCGGGGCGATGACGGCCTTCAGGGCCGCCCAAGCGATAGGGCGGCCCGCTATCGGCCGCCCGTCCTGCCCCAGTGAGCTCGATCGCTCTGCAGGGGAGCGGTTTCAGTAACCGCTCCCCAAGGGGGGGGGGGCCCTTATCATGGACCCACCCCCCGTCTACCCCTCCCTGCGACGCCGCCGCGGCCTTGGCTTCTCCGGTGCCACAACACACCGGCCGCGGCGGCCTATCGTCGCTCCATCCGCGGCGGCCCCTGTCAACGAGGGCCGCCGCACCTCCACCCCAACGCCCGCTGGCACGCGCCCCCCTCTCCCACAGAGGGGGGCGTACCGGGCATAACGGCCGCGCCCGTTGCGCGGCGCGGCCCCTTCCCACTCCCCGATATCGGGGGGAGCGACTCGACGCGACCCGGGGCCTCGTAACGACAACCGGGGGAGCGGGGCGACTTTCGCAACTAAGTCGCCGCACGACCTTCCCCGGCCCCGGGTCATCTTCTTCGCGCCCGC
The DNA here is from genome assembly GCA_947577245.1 of Andrena bucephala. NCBI lineage: Eukaryota > Metazoa > Arthropoda > Insecta > Hymenoptera > Andrenidae > Andrena > Andrena bucephala. The sequence goes on from OX387716.1 coordinate 73,096,478, forward strand.
CTCCGCGGAGGCCCGATGCGACCGGGATGCCCCTGCCGCACCCGGTCCCGCTCCGCCTCCTCCTTCTCGAGCATAATTTGCTCGACGAAGAAGGAGACGGCCTCCCAGCAGCCCCGATCCTCCGCCATGCGACGCACGACCGTCGCCAGCGAGAGGTCGGGGCCCAGCTGCAACCGCAGGACTCGGCGATCGTCTTGCCACTCTGGGCAGTTCACGAGCGTGTGATCCGCCGAGTCCTGGACGCCCCGGTCGCAGCTGTGGCACTGCGACGTAGCCTCCCGCCATATTTGGCACAGGTAATCCCCGAAGCAATCCTACTCCGGTGATCACCTGTGTCAGGCGGAAGGTGAGCCTGCCGTACCTGCGCCCCACCCATTCAGCGAGAACGGGCAGGAGCGCCCCGACGACGCGCCGCTCCCGATGTTTGGGGAGGGAGAGCCAGTCGATCCATCTGGCTCCCATGCGTCGCCGGGCCTGGCCCCGCGCGTCCGGTCCCACAGGCGTCTGGGGGTACCTCGCTCCGCTGAGGTCGTGGGAAGCGAAGTAAACCTCCGCCTCCATATCAGCGAGCAGATGGAATGGAGGGGACCCAGCCAGCGCCGACAGTTCGGCGTACGCTACCGTGCGGTACGCCCGCACGGCGCGGAGGACCGCGCGGCGATGGACCTTCGCGAGAAGGTCCCGCCCAACGCGACAGCCCTCCAGGTCGCCGGCCCAGACCGGCGCTCCGTAGAGCGCCATGGACCGGACGACCGTCACGTACAGACGCCGAACTGCTTCGTGCGGGCCTCCCAGGTTGGGCATGATGCGCCCGAAGGCGAATACTTGACGCTCCAACCTGGGGCCCAGGTCCCGAAAATGACGCGCGAACCGCCAGTAGGTGTCCAGGGTCAGGCCGAGATACTTCATCGATCGGCCGACCCTGATGCAGGCCTCCCCGACTCTGAGAGACGCTCTGTAGGGGACACCAGTCCCAACTCTGTCCGCGAGCCATATCGCCTCCGTTTTGTCGGAGGCGACTCGCAGACCGAGCGTCTCTATCGCGGGGATAACGCGCCGCAGTGCCCTCTCCGCGAGGTCCAGTGCTGCCCGTCACTTCTGCGCGGAAGCCACCACCAGCGTGTCGTCGGCGTAACACACGAGCGACACGTCTGGTGACGACATCTCCGCCCGCAGCACCGCGTCGTATGCCAGGTTCCATAGCAGGGGTCCTAAGATGGACCCCTGTGGCACGCCGCGGTGCACGTGAGCCACCCCGTCCCCGTCTCGGCCGACGTACGAGACCACCCGGTCGCGAAGGTAATCCCGGATCAGGCGCCGAAGGTAGGGCGAGACGCTGTGAAACGCCAGCGCCCGCTCGATCGCCGCCCAGGAGACGGTGTTGAACGCGTTGGCGATGTCGAGAGACACCGCCACGCTGACACCGCCCCCCTCGGCCGCCCGGCGCGACAGCGATCTTACCAGTAGAATGGCGTCTACCGTCGATCGCTGCCGCCTAAAGCCGAATTGGCGGTCGGACAGATTCGGGAACTCCGCGGCTCCGAGGTGGTCCAAGAGGCGGGCAGCCATAACGCGCTCTAGGAGCTTGCCCGCCTCGTCTAGGAGACAGATCGGCCGATAGGCCGAGGGTGACTCTGCGGGCTTTCCGTGCTTCCGCAGCAACACCAGCCTCGCTTCTTTCCACGCGTGGGGAAACCTCCCGGTCCTCAGGGCCGCGTCAAACACGCGTCTGAGGCCGCTCCCAAGGGCGCTCACAGCGCAGGCCCAGACTCGTCCGGGCACCCCGTCCGGTCCGGGTGCAGCATTCTTCGAACGCATTCGTTGCACCGCGGACGCGAGCTCCTCGTCCGTGACCCTCGGGTAATCCGCTATGTCGGTGCCCCATGACAACCCCGGGTCTCCTGACTCGTCGACGCCACCCTCCCCAGGAACCGGGGGAGGGGGAAACAGCGTCGACAGAACCTCCAGGAGAAACCGGGGTTCGAGGCCCTCTGTGACAGGGGGCGCCCAAGGTCCGAGTTTTATGGACACGGTCCTGTACGGGCGCCCCCAAGGGTCCTCGTTGAGGGTCGCGAGGAACTCTTCGTGCGAACGGGTCTTGGCCCGGGCTACTGGCTGACGGCCAGCCCAACGCCCATCTCCAGGCGAGCCTGCTCAAGCATGTCGTGCGCTCGCATGGAGTGGCACGCGTTCGCGAGGAGTATCGGGGGGCCGCTAGACATTAAGAGGTCTTAGCGTCGGCCTCCCCCGACCCCCCCCCGCTGGCCGGCCCGCGTCCCCGGCGGAAACCGGGGGCGCGGGACGCTCCGCCTCATCGTCCGGGAGATGGGACCCACCCCCGAACGAGGCCGCGATCGAGCGCGCCAGCTCCACCTCGTCCACGTCCGCCTCCTCCGACTCTCCACCCGCTGGTGGAGGGACCTCCCCGGCCTTTAAAAAGGCCTCCCTCCCAGCCAGCGGTGGCTTCTTGAGGGGGAGGAGCTCTGGACTGCTCCCCCCTTGTCCCTCTTCTTCTTCCTCCCCCCTAGCACGGGGGACCCCCCGGGCGCCGAGAAAGGGGTGCCGCTAGCCGGAGCGTCCGGCTCCTCGCGGTCCTTCCTCTTACCGGCGCCAGCCCCGGCCATGGATGTGGAGGCCAGGGGACCCGTCTCCATCGTCTCCGGCGAGGACACCGGTGGCGTGGACACGGGAGTCGCGGGGGCATCACCCGCAGGCGGGGAGGAGCGGACCCCAGACGCCGCGGAGGCCGTCGACCCCTTACCCTTCCGAGCCCCGGTGCGGGGCACAGGAGGGGGCCGACAGGCCGGCCCTCCCATTCTGTGCCCGCTGGGGAGGTCTGCTGCCGCGCAGAGCGGGCAGACGGGGGGGGGGGCCAGGCAGGAGCGCGCCGCGTGTCCCTCGCTACCGCAACGGTAGCACACGCCGCTCCTGTCGGTGGCGCCGCTGCACTTGACCCGGACGTGGCCAAACTCCAGACAGCGGAAGCATTGGAGCCTCCGCTGCGTGAGCGGCACCACGCGGGCCGCGAGGGAGTCCACCACGAGGGTGGACGCCTTTAAAAGCTTGGCAGCAGCCGCCACGGGCGCGCGGACCCAAAGGGAGAAAAGCCCGGCGGCGTCCGGATGCGCGACGCCAACCGATACGTCCCCCGCCGCGCAAGCCCTCTGGGCCGCGATGGCCCCCCGAACCGCCTCCGCGGACGCCAGCTCCGTCAGCCCGCACACCCGGAACTCTGCCAGTTTCTGGGGGCAGTGCACTCTTATGCCGGTGCCCCCCAGCTGCTCCGCTAACCTCGATTTGAGGGCGGCAGCCTTGGCCGAGCCCTGTGATCCTGGGATCTCCAGGATCAACGCCCCGGTCACGGCGCGCCTCGGTCGCATCGACGCGATGCCGAGGTCGGCGACATTAATTGCCGCCATCGCGCCGGCGACCCGCGCAGGGAACTACTCCCCCCCCCCCCGCGGGAGCGGTGATAGCCACCGCCGCCGTCCTGGGGGCGCGCGGGACCGCCACCGGGGTAGACCCGGGTGCGCGGATCTGTCGGGGAGCCGAGCTCGGTACGGCCCCCGCACCGCCTCCACCACCACGACTCCCCCCCGCGGCCGCGGACGGTCCGGCAGGCCTTCGCGCCGCCCTCTTCGCCCCGCGGCTCACAACCTGGGCCCAGGGGCCGGGGCCCGGCACACCAGGCTTCGCAGGCGTCGCGGGCGTGGGCGTGGCCGCCCTTTTGGCGGCCCTCGCGGCCTTCCTGCGCACCCGCCTCATCTGCGAGGGGGTGAGCTGGGGCAGCGACCCCGCCCCCGCTCCCGTAGTGACGGGAGCTGCTCGGTCGCGCACGCGAGGGGCAGCCATCGGGCGACCACCCCCTGTCTCCTTCCCCGGCCCCGCCGGAGCACTCGGGAGCGCGTCCGAGGGCGGCGAGGGCCCGGCCCCCTTCTTCTTTGCCTTCGAAGCCTTCGAAAACGAAGGGGGCCCCGCAGGGGGGGGAACAACCCCCCGCCCGCCCGATGGCGCATCCGCGGAGCCAACGGCGGACCCGCCGGCACCCGCCTCTCGCGCCGCCCTCTTCCTCTCTTTTCGGGACGGGACGGAGGCCTCGTCCCGAGAGGTACCCCCCTCAGCAATCCTGGCCCACTCCAGGGCCAGGGCCGTTGACGGGGCGGCCGGTTTTGGCGCCGGACCGCCCAGGACCCTGCCCAGGGCCAAGAGGCGCGCGTCGACGCGCCTCTCAAGTTCCTCCATCCGGTGCAACACGGCGTCCCACGGCTGTTCGGTGGGAGCGCCGGCGCCGCCACCACGGGACGGAGGGCCTGATGTTGGGGCAGGGGGGAGGGGTGGTGAGGGCTCTCTCCTCCTCTTCTTCCTCCTCTTCTTTGGCGCGGTCGCGCCGCCTCCCTCCGACTCGCTCGGCAGAGGACTAATCCTCGTCGCCGACGAGGGGCCCGGAGTAGCCTCCGGCCGGGCACCGGCATCCGTCCAGGGGGGCACGCAGGACGGGTGGAGCTCCGCGCGGGTGGGCAACGGTACGGACGGGCGGTAAGGCAACGCCTCCGTCTCCGTCACGTCCACACCCCTCATGTCCGCCCGCGTTTCGAGGCGGGCGAACTTCCCGCGCAAGAACTCCAGCTCTCGCTCCTTGACGTGGAGGCACTCCCCAAGGGTGTGCGCTTGGTCCGTCAAGGCCCGTACCTGCGTCGAGAGCTTGTGGGATCTTATCTCCCACATCCCCTGGCGGAAGACCACCTCCCTGGCCGGCTTATCGGGATTTTCACCCCTTTCGGCCCTGCCGGTCAGCTCGGCCGCCAGCGCCGACGCGCGCCTTCATGTGCCCTGTGGCACTGACGACTGCGGCGACCGCGTCCAATTCCTGCTGGGCCTGGCCAGCTAGGCCGCCCACCGACATCGTCTCCGCCCAGTCGCGAAGATGCGCACGCGTCGGCAGGGCCTTCATTCCGGGGTCCAAACGTTTCGGGTCCGTCCAAACCCCGGGCTTTCTCCCGCGTTTGCCCGGCACGAACCCCGGCCTTCCTCCCCGTCGGTACCGCCATCGGACGATGGCAAGGGGGCGTCGGTGGGGTCGACCACCGTCGTCGGACTGTCCTCCTCCGTCTCTGTGTCGACCCAGGGACCGGCCCGGGACGCGCCCCTGCGCCGGACCACCCCCTCGGCGGGATCGCTGTCGACGTCCATAGACGCCGACCCCGCCTCCGCGACTACCCCGGTCGCCCTCCCTCCCTCAGACCCGAGTCCCCCGGCGCCCGTCTGCCCTTCCGTCTCCTCGTCCGAGGAGATTACGACGGGCTCAGTAACGAGCCCGTCGCATCTCGCAAGGACGACGAGGGACAACGCCCCCGCTGTCCAGCCGCTAGCGACCCGCCCCGTGAGGAGGCCGTGATTGACACGGAGCCCGGGTCAAGCCGACCCATCAGCTCCGCGACCTCCCCCTGCAGCCCGAGGAGCTGTCGCAACTCCCCCGGCGCCTTAACCTCCACGCTCCTAACGTACGGCGCATCTGTGATGGAACGCGTCGCCGCACGCAGAGCACTCCCGACTCGTGGGGGCCAGGCCTTAACCTCGCTCGGGATGTCCTCCCACTCTCCCTCCGGGTCTTGTAACGCGAGAGAGTCCTCTCCCTCGTCCCGCCGCGTCTGCTTCAATTCTCCCTCCCCGAGGCCAGCCACCCGCGAAACCGCGATCGAAAGCTGGTCCTCATTTGAGGCCGGTGACCCGCACGAAGCGATCGAACACCGGTCCTCGGTTGCCGACATATAGCGGTCGGCGCTCGCTGATGTTTGAAGGACACCGCCCTTTGAAATAGCAGACTCCATAATAGTCCCACGAGTAGTCACTTGAACAGTCGCACAACGGTAGAGGTGATCTGCCGTTGTGAAGTCTTAACCCGGGCCCCTAAGGGTGCGGGCTACGTCTTGGGGGCGACTTTTCCCCAGCCGGATCGTGGTTAGACGGAGCATACCCGCTCCGCCCACGTGCCCCACTGGGAGGGAGCACGTGCCCTGGCACCACCACTGGGGCTTAGGATTGGGGGTTTTATTATAGAGGTTAGCCTTACCTCGCGGTTCGGCCGGTTAAGGTAAGACCATCGGTCCGTGGTGGCTTCGCATACCCTCGGGAGAACACTCTCCGAGGAGTCGTTGTTCCACCGACCACGGATTACGATAATCCCAGAAGCGATGCGCTTCCGGGCTTCCCCTCTAAGGCGGGGGGGGGGGGGGGCACCGCAGTCACGGAAAACACTTCCGGGCTGCCGTCCAGCTCGGGGCGGAGCGAGTCCGCCCGAGAGGACGCCCCTACGGGCGAGTCCGATCACGGGGGGTGAAAAGGATGCCATGCCCGCGTCCGCGTCTCTACCCGACTATGTCGTGACCATTGACCTGTGACCAGTGACCAGCGACCAGTGACCCGTGAAAAGTGACCAGTGACCAGTGACCAGTGAATTGTGACCAGTGACCAGTGACCAGCGACAGTAACCATTGACCAGTGACCAGTGACCAGCGACAGTGACCATTGACCAGTGACCAGTGACCAGTGACCCCGCGAGCCGCGAGCGATCACGCCATAGCGTCTCAACCAATCCGCGTCACACCTATTGTACATTCATTCATCGAACGATGAATGGCGGGCGGGAAATGTTCGAGAAATAATACTTATTGCGCCATCTCCCGAGCCCGAGTTAACTCAGGCGTGGTGACGCATTGTTCTATCCCCCCCTTTTGTCCATGCGAAGCATCGATCCTATCTCCCTTCCATCGATCGGTGATCGATGGAAGGGGGAGAGCTAGCGGATTCGAGGAAATCGACGCAGATTTCCTCGATCTACTAACTGACGAGCCGTCTCAGAGGTAACACCTGACTAATCAACTGCTTTGCTTGCCGCGTTTTGCTTGAACGCTTCGCTTCGTAACGGGAATCGGGCCGATTCCACGTGCTTCACACTTTATTCTATCGCTTCACGCTGTAACTTGATTCGAACGAATCCGCGTGCTTAACTAAACTCGCTATCCGGGCCGGAAACCCAGTACCGCTGCTACTAAATAATAAATCGTTGCGTTAAGAATTGTGCTACACAAACTTTATTGTAAATAATTGTAAATAGTTCGGGATTCCTCGCGCACGTTCCAATGGACGCCCAACGCCGTATGGAGTGGGCCTCCCCCCCCCCCCCCCCCCCAGTTGCCGGCCGATGGGACCTCTTCGCCTGGGAGCTCCCTCAGCAAGGTGGGTGCGTTAGATACCCACTTCCGTAAATTAAACCCGCCCGCCCTGCAGAGCAGGCGCAGCTCCTCTTGAATCTCGCTGGCTTCGTCTTCTCTGTCGGCTCCAGTAAGCACGTCGTCCATGTAGACATCGTTTTCCAGGATCGTAGCAGCCCGTGGAAACTTGGAGCGTTCATCCTGTGCCAGTTGTCGCAGCGTGCGAATGGCCAGGTAGGGGGCACAAGCCAGGCCGTAGGTAACTGTATTTAGCTCGTAATCGCTGATGACTTCATCATCTCTGTGTCGCCAAAGCAGTCTTTGGAAACGGCGGTCCTCAGGGTGCACGATAATCTGGCGAAACATCTTTTCTATATCGGCAGTCAAGCAAATCCGATGTACTCGCCACCGTAGTAACACTTGCAGAAGACCCGGTAGCAGGTTGGGTCCCACCAGTAGAAGGTCGTTCAGCAACTTCCCGGAACTGGTTGCGTAGGAGCCATTGAACACCACCCTTAGCTTCGTGGTAGTGCTGCTCTCCTTGAAGACTCCGTGGTGCGGCAGGTAATAGCACTCGCTATCTGGATAGATATGACTGGCTTTAGACATATGAACTAACTCCTCGTACTCACGTAGGAACGAGTGATAGGCTTCCTTGAAGTCGGTGTTCCTGCTGCACTTGGACTCCATTCTGTGAAGCATGCGGACGGCCCCGGCTCGGGACTCCCCCAGTCCCTGCTTCTCCTTGAACGGGAGGCGCACCATATAGCGCCCGGACGGAAGACGCTGGTGAGTTGTCGAGAAGTAATCCTCGCACTCTTGGTCCTCAACATTGAAGGTAGTCGTCACCCTCACTTCTTCTTGTTCCCAGAACCGTTGGACCATCGGTACGAGGTCGTCCTCCATCGCGCAAGTCAGCGTGATGAGCCCACTCGAAGCACGTGGGTCGTCGTGGTTAGAAGTGGTAGCAAGGCCGGAAATAATCCAACCCAGCGACGTCTTTTGGGCAATGGGCTCACCCTCTTGCCCCTTGCGAAAGCCGTCCTCCAGGATCCGGGAGTAGACGTCGGCACCCAACAGGACATCGATTTGGGTGCCATCCGTGAAATCTGGATCAGCCAGCGGTAGACCTTGGAGGTGGGTCCAAACATTCATTAGCTGCTTGACCGGTGGGGAGTAGGCCGTAATCCGTGGCAGCACCAACGCCGTGGTCGCCTGCCGTGATCCGTCGTCTCCATGTGGCGTGAACTCCAGTTGAATGCTGCCACGCACTCGCTCCCTTCGCTGGTTGCCGATGCCAATCAAATGCACCTTCGATGGTCGCCTTGGTATCCGTAGTAGTAGACTTCCGAAGTCTCGGCTGGAGCACGAATGGGGGTCGCTTCGTGAATCGAGGTATGGTGCCTTTGCTGGCACTCCTGACACCGCTTCTCGCATTTACAGTCGGCGACGCGATGTGTTCCCAGGCAATTGAAGCAGAGGCGTTTAGCGAGCAGGACTGCTTTGCGTTCTTTCGGGCCCTTGGCCTTATAGTCCGCGCAATATAGTATAAAATGACCAGCGCCACAGAGGCTGCACTGGCCAGCTGAGCTCTTGGCTTTGCTCACCTGGTGAACCTTGGCATTTCTTTGCGTTCCAGGTGACCTCGTCGCCTTTCCCGCTGGCCCACCACGCTGCTCTTCCAAGGCCTCCATGGTGTTGACGCGTCCCTCTAAGAAGGCCTTCACCTCCTGGAAGGTCGAGGGAGTCTTCGCCTGGCATAACCGTGTCTCCCATTCGCGCCTGGATTGGGGATCGAGTCTTTCCACGACCAGATGCACGAGCCAGTCGCCGCTGGCATCAAATGGCCTGTTCATTGCCGCGAGGGCTGCCACCGCATCGCACAACGTATAGTAAAAATTCTTGAGGTCAGGCCCTGACTCTCGTGTAAGCGTGGGTAAGTTAAAGATGGCGGCCATCAAAGTCTTGACCGCTAACCGTCGGTTGTCGTACCGCTCCTCTAGCAATTCCCAGGCCGCCTTAAAGTTCTCTTCCCGCACAGGCATATTTCGCAGGAGCTTGGCTGCGTCTCCGGTCACAGCGCCTCGCAGGTAATGCAGGCGCTCTGCATCAGACAAGGTCTGGTCCCGGACCACGAGGGACTGAAATAGGCCTTGAAAAGATGGCCACTCTGTGTGCAACCCGGTGAAGTTAGGCAGAGGAATTTGGGGAAGCAAGGCCTTTGACCGTCCGGTTGCCGCCGTGGCTGTGGTCGAATCGTCCCGAGAGAAGCGCTCTACGGTACGCCTCGCTACCTCCTCCAATTTCGTGAGCTCCTCTAATTTTCCCACTAGCAGGGCTTCCTGGTCAAGGAAGATCTCTTCCATCGCCGATGGTTGGCCTTCGTTGAAATAAGCTTCTCCCGCTAGGTCTGGGTCGGCGGCCATGGCGATCAGCTTATCGTGCTATGCCTCGAACTTGGCCCAATTTTTGCGTAGGGCCTCTAAGCGGGTAGATAGATAGGTTGGCCTTGTTCCAATTATTAGCGCCTAGTTTCTTGAGATTCTCATATGCGCGTGAGATTCGACCGTAGAGGTCACGTTGTCCCGCTATGAGGTGACTCATTGTTTCAGAGGTCACGCGCGACGGTTACCCACAACACTCGCGAGGAATCCCGAACGTTCCAGAAGCACAGAATCCAAACGGCGCTGATCCGGCTCGAAGGACCAAAAAATGTTAGCAAAATATCGGAACCGCACACGTCTGGTCAAACTGGGAACTCGCGAGAGGGTCTCTTACTTTATGTCACTAAGTTTAATATTACAATATAAAGCTATTTACAATTATTTACACTAAAGTTTGTGTAGCACAATTCTTAACGCAACGATTTATTATTTAGTAGCAGCGGTACTGGGTTTCCGGCCCGGATAGCGAGTTGAGTTAAGCACGCGGATTCGGTTCGAATCAAGTTACAGCGTGAAGCGATAGAATAAAGTGTGAAGCACGTGGAATCGGCCCGATTCCCGTTACGAAGCGAAGCGTTCAAGCAAAACGCGGCAAGCAAAGCAGTTGATTAGTCAGGTGTTACCTCTGAGACGGCTCGTCAGTTAGTAGATCGAGGAAATCTGCGTCGATTTCCTCGAATCCGCTAGCTCTCCCCCTTCCATCGATCACCGATCGATGGAAGGGAGATAGGATCGATGCTTCGCATGGACAAAAGGGGGGGATAGAACAATGCGTCACCACGCCTGAGTTAACTCGGGCTCGGGAGATGGCGCAATAAGTATCATTTCTCGAACATCGATACACAAGCGTATCTCTCCCGTCTTCTTACGTACTAAAACAATCGGACTGGCGTAAGGAGAGTTGCTTGGCTGAATGATACCCTTTTCCAACAATTCGTCGATAATGGCTTTTAATTTTTCCCTATCACTAAAAGAAAGTCTACCCAGGCGGAATGAAATGGGCTGATCATGTTTCAATACGATCGTCATTTCAACGATACAATTATCGGCGGGATCTGGATCATCGGCCAGTGCGTATTCCATCCGAAAAATTTCCGCGAGCCTGTTGCCTGCTTCCCGCTCGATATTTGGATTGATATTTAATTTTTCCTCGGCGCTAGTCTCCGCCTCAATACAATTGATTTGCATTATTTCGTTTTGGCAGTCGAACGATCCCGTTTTACCCGATTCTATATTTTTCGCCGCGACCACAAATTCGTCATCGAATGAAATCGCAATGTGCGGCAAAGATATGAAATCTCTCCCGAGAAGCACGTCGCATCGCATCGCGGTGGCCGGGACAATTCCAAAAACAATATTTACCGGAATGTCGTTGACTGTGCAATCGCATCTGAATACACCCAAGACATTCAATGTCGACCCGTTTATACCCTCGTACATGTCATTCTTTACGACGGGTTCCCACAATTGAACCGGTACGCAACCTTCCTTAATAAGGCTGATAGGAGAGCCCGAATCTATTATCGCGTTAATACAATGGTCGGAGTTTTCGCCTCGATCGCTTGCGACGGAATATTTTACCGTTACCGTGTACGGTGGATTTGACGCCTGCTGTTCCAGATGAGTGGTCTTCTCCGCAGCTTCCTTCGACGTCGGACGATTCTCCGGGCAGGCCTCGATGCGATGTTCCGTACTCCCGCATTTGAAGCACGCACCCCGTTGACGCCTCGGCTGTGGACAGTCCTTCGATAGATGACCCCGCTCTCTGCAATTGTAACAACGAGGTTGTTGTTGGGTTGTATCCCTTACGGGACGCTGCACTGGATTCCCTGGTTTCGATGTCGCGTTGCCCTTCTTGTCCGGCCGCGGGTGGGATAAATACTTCTCCCCTTCCTTCGGTTTGTTGCTGGGCGGAAGCGTCAATTTTTTGAACCCCTGCAGCAGGTCCTTCTGGGTCTTGAACCGGTGCATGCGCGCTTGATCACGCAGACGCTGATCCGGCACCCCGTCAATCGTATCGTCGATGAACTCCTCGTCTTCGATGGCTATTCGATTCGCCAATATAGATTTATCATGGTAGTAATCGCTAAAGGTCTCACCCGGCTGCCACGTCCTTTTCTCAAACTCCTTCCTCAATTCCGATTTTGAAAGTTTCTCGTGGAACATTTCTTGCATCACCTCGTAGAACGCTGAAAGCTCCACTCGAACATGTTCGGCCTTCGAGTGAAACTAAGATAGCGCCCTCCCTTTGAGTCGCATGATCAGCAACGCCTTCGTCGAGGCTTCGTCGAGATGGTATGCCTCGCGGAGAAGTTCCGACTGTGTCCGCCATTTCTCGAAACCATCACTCTCTCCGCTATATTCACTCAACTGATCGGCGATCGCGCGAATACCGACCGAGGCTGCTACTTGTCGATGCATTGGCCTGGATGCTGCTCGTCGATGGATTGGAAGCTGCGCTTCTTTCCCGTTCTGCCAACCGCAATTCCCTTCGCAGTAAATCCCGCTCCTGCCCCATTAACTCATACTGTCTCCGTAACAGAGAGTCGCCACTCGCATCATCACCATCGCGTGCGTTTGTTTCCTCGGCGCTCGACAACGATGGCGACGCCATTACGCCTCCTTCCTCCCGCGATGCGGGATTAGAGGTTACCTCGATATCTTGGCCGCTTAACATGGAGCCTCTCAGTACATCTGACCATGCTGCCGGTGGTACGGAATTTATTCGATTTATCAATTCGGCCTCCGAACCGGTGGTCGTCAACTTCAAGTGTCTCAGCACGTCCTTCAGCTCTGCTACAGTGAAGCGGCTGAGGTATTCTCCTGGCGTCCCTGACGCCGAATCTTGCGGGTTCGACATATTGAAAAACTACCGGTCTCAACGATACGACACAACAATCACTTTCGCCCGATTCCCTATTCGATTCCGAATAATACACTGACCGATACGACTCACTACGCGGCACGGTCAAATACAATGCGTGAACAATTTCAGCGATATACAATTAAACTCACTGCGTGAACCGATCCCACTTCTGAGGATTGTAGGGGATTCGCGGGACGAAAGGAAACGATTCAATGGAAATGAAGAATACTTTATTTGGTTATTTCGGTGGTAGCTTATCGTCAGGACGATTATTACGCACGTCTATGCTGTACGCGATCCGCGAGAAGAAGAAGGACTTGGCCGGGCACGCACGCTCGTCAAGCCGCTTGTTAGATCGCGTAGCGACGATCGGCATTTGCTACAGGTCGTGGCGGTAAAATCTCCTACATTAAGATATTGCGCTTGCAAATTTACTGATTTTCACTGGAAGAAAACTCTCTGGAATGGCAAGGACCGGGGACGGTCTTACTGGCGCCACGGGTGGCACTGCCTGTTGAAATAGATACCTACCTGCCAAAGGTCTACGCCAGGAATGGCAGGCCCAAAGGCTGGACAATTATTTTCCGTCAGAAATGCTACTTAGGTAGGTAGGGAATGTAGGGACATGATGGGGAAGCTAAGGAAAAATGCAAATAAAGTGATGATTGTACTTATTAATTAAGTCTTTATTACTCCAAATACAACTATAAGTTAATGATTTAACATTTTTTAAACACTTTGGACTATCTGAGGTCAGGCGTCTAAGTTATTAAACTTTACAAAACAGATGGGAAAAAACCGTCCTCCCCCACTCGCTTTTGCCAGCGACCACACTATTATAACACAGTGGCTTCCTAATGATGTATTTTTCACGTGCCTAGCATCTTTTAATTAGGGTTCAGGGAGATGCACCATCTTACCTAGCTACCCCGTCATGCCCCTACTTCCCCTACACCTGCGGTATCGAGAAACGCACCGTTACTTTTATATCGCACTTGCTTCTACGCTCGGATGGCCGGTTCTTTTGAGGAGGGATGCAAGTTCGATTGGTTAGGTTAGGAGGTGTGAAAGTTGCTAGACTAAATTTCAACCATAGGGGGCAGATTGTATCAGAACCAATCGGATTTGCATTCCTCACAAACGGCTGCTCTCTTGAAGAGGCCCTCTTCACAGCAATACCTCCTCCCCAATCCCCACCTTCTCTCGCACGGAATACGTCAACGCATGCTTTTGTTTTGATATCGGAGCTCGTGTTTATACACGAGAGATAAGGGATCTGTTCGAATTTTTATGGAGGACCATGCGTCGACAGCGGGCTACCGCTTTTCTTCCTGTGTCTCTCCACGAGGCGTATTGACGATGGATTGTAGGAGCGTAGATGTCTGGATGCCCGTTATTGAATTCAGGAGATGATAGAAACACTTTATTACAACACGCACATGCACTATAATATTAAAGTAAATCGTATTCCTCACGGGCAGGAGTACTGATAATGATCGAACTTGCGCCCTACTTCGCGCAGACCGATTACACGGAGAGTAGTCAGGTCACACACTGCACAAATGATACAGGGTGATTCTGGAGCTACGCTCGTCGAAGGATGCGGCCTGGTACCCCGTGGCGAGGACAACCCGCCCGCAGTGCCTCACCGAATTTTATGGCTTTTTACGGAAAAAGGTAAGAATCCTGGGCCGAACGTAGCGAATTGAGGTCGAGTCCCCGCAGTCGAGGATGAAATATCAATTATAGCGTATTAAGAAATTCTTTTCTTCATTGTATCGAAAGGGAAGTGACACCAATGGATTCCTTATGCTTTTCTGATGAAAATCATACCAAATATCATGCAAATCGGACTACTTTGACACAAGCTATTTGTATTCCCTATGTAAAAGTTGTCCGATTTACACGACATTTGTAATGATTTTCACCAGAAAACCCCAAGGAATCCATCGGCGACACTTCCATATCCATACGATAAAGAATAAAGAATTATTTTATTTCCTAAACAGATACAGGGTAATTATGGAACTACGTCGGTCACCCCGTGGCGGGGACAACACCCCGCAATGCCCATCGAATTTTATGGCTTTCGACCCTCGAAGGGTTTGGAATATCATTAAGAAGTGAGAAATGTTCAGGACTTCAAATGTTTGCTTCTTTTCTTCATCGTATCGGAGGGGAAAGTGATGCCAATGGATTGCTGGCGTTCCATCGAGTAAAATCATACCAAATATCATGCAAATCGGACTACTTTAACCAAACTATTTGTATTCCATATGTAAAAGTTGTCCGATTTACACGACATTTGTAATGATTTTCATCGGAAAACCTTAAGGGATCCATCGGCAATACTTCCATATCCATACGATAAAGAATAAAGAATTATTTTATTTCTTAAACAGATGCAGGGTAATTATGGAGCAACGCCCGTCCAGGACCCTTTGGACGCAATCGAAGTGATAGCTGTCGAGCTTTAAAGACAACTGGTCCCACGGCGTTCATACAATTTGTCACATGTGGACCCATGCCTAAAGTTGCATAGCTTTGCAAAGTAGGATGCCTTTGTTCTTCACCTTCTTCTTCACTGGCCACCCTCTCCTTCTATGTGTTCCACCTGCATTTTCGCTGACCATCCTCACCTTCGTTTACATCTTCTTGGAATTATTCACTGGCCATCCTATCCTTCTTCGTTTGCATCATTCGACTAGATCACACCACTTTGATCACGTACTGGACGTGTATCATACCACTCTGAGCGTGTATTGAACGTGTATCGAACGAGAATCATACCACTTTGATCCCGTATTGAACGTGTATCGTGCCACTCTGAACGTGTATCGTACCACTCTGAACGTGTATTGGACGTCTATTGTACCACTCTGAATGTGTATTGGACGTCTATCGTACCACTCTGAATGTGTATGGTACCACTTTGATCGCATATTGAATCGCTTCTACATAATAATTATAACTATCGTCTTAAGGCTGCCGTCTCACCGGGCCTTGAATGTGTGCGTACGCTCACACAAGCTAGGAAAAGCGTGTACGTATACGCGTGTAGTAAACAATTCGTAAATTACAACTTTCGTCCTGGAATCGGCACGAAGGAAGTTTTTGCGGGTACAGTTGCCTTCGGTAGACATCTCTGCAGCCGGGTCTGGTGCGTTTGAACGCTAATAAGCACCGTACGTTGAAATAATAATGAATTTCTAAATCGAAAACTGACAGGATGAAGCTTCAAGGCTTCTCCGCTGGTGGCGCTAATGGTGTACTGCAGCCACGTAGCACCAGCGTGACGTATACGCAGGGCCGACGCGGGGTTAGTTGATGCCCTTATGCAAGAAAATTTTTGGTTTCTCCAAATTTTTGCACCTGTTTTCTATTTAATATGTTTTGTCTTTACGGGGTGTACATTCCGTTAATGTAGGGCTTCGATTCCTTTATTATTAAGCGTGCGATACAGTTTTTTAGCGTCCCATTCGACTGGCACCCTTATGCGGCGCGTAACTTGCATAATGGTTCCGCCGGCCCTGCGTATACGAGATGTAGTAAACAAACCGTAAATTACAACTTTCGCCCTGGAATCGGCATGAATGAAGTTTTTGCGGGTATAGTTGCCTCCAGTAGACATTCGTGCAGACGGGCCTGGTGCGTTTGAACGCCAATAAGCACCGTACGTTGAAATAATAATGAATTTCTGACTCGTGTACTGAGACAGACTCGAGAAATGACAGAATGAAGCTTCAAGGATTCTCCGTCACCGGCGTTGATGGTATATTCGTGCATTGTACCATCAAAACCGGTGGAAGTCCAATCTAGCCGATAAATGTAGGAAAGACATAGTTGCCGAGATGTATCGAGAGTCGAATCGCGCTATTGCCGCATTTCCCCTATTACTATTTTGTCGTAAGGGAGGCTTGAATGAATCACGGCGAAGTGGCTGGAGAACAGAAATGGGCAAAGATATTATCTGGATAACTCAAATAAAAGATACTACCGTACTATCTCGTTACGGGCTCGGTTTGGTGTAAACGATGTGGACTTTTCCCTATTCCTTCTGTCTTACTCTTGTCCGGCGAAGGCGAGAGCGAGCGAGAGGCACTGAAAGCGAGCAAGGGCGGTACGAGATAGACGACGGGATGATGTTTTGTCTCGCTCCGTCTTTCGGACGCCTGACAACTCCGTCCTTTGCGTTCGCGGCCGTCGCGCAGGCAAAGCGTTCCATCTCGCTCCCCCCTTCGGCCAGAAAGAAGCGAGAAACGAACACTGGGAATTAGGGCTCTGTTCGCGATACGGGCTCAACGCCGCGCCGCACAGTGGGGCAAAGTGACGAAGTTTGTTTCATAATCAAAGAACTTTTGATGGAAATGAGATAGAGTGATGATTTTTTTTTTAAATTAAGTTAAAAGATTGCATTAAAGTTGAAAGATCGCAGAATAAGGGAAAATTAATGAAATTATGATACGAACGTTTTTTACCTTTGAAAATCTGTGTTAAACTTAAAAAAATTTTTTTCAAAATCCTGAGGTAGTAGACAAATTTTGCGAACGGATTTGAAATCAGCGCGACAAAATCTATAGGAAATGATGTACAACATGTCAAGAAAAAATTCTAACCGAACATGGTATTGGACAAAACATATTTTTGTTGTAAAATTTCAAGTTTAACACAGATTTTCAATGGTAAAAAAAGTTCGTACCATAATTTCATTAATTTTCCCTTATTCTGCAATTTTTCAGCTTTAATTTTTAAAAAAATCATCACTCTATCTCATTTCTATCAAAAGTTCTTTGATTTTGAAACAAACTTCGCCACTTTGCCCCACTGTGCGCCGGTCCCGACCAGCGAGGAGTTGGGCTGTTCGGCGGTGGCTTCTGATCCCAGTTCGAGTCTCTGTACTACAATTTTTTCCTATTCGAACGTAACGAATCACTTCCCGATTTGTGTATTTACTACGGAAATCGCGATTCCACTAGCGTTCAGAACGAAGTGGTTTTTCGTCGTTTTGGCAAAGAACGCAAGTGGCTGATTTCAAGTCGTTTTGTGGTTATGGGTTATATTTATTGATAAGTGGGTAATTTTTCCACCCCTTCGGGGTTAATTTTTTTTTTAATATTGTATTGTCCTCCAAACTACGCACGCCTGCAAAGTTTCAAGACAACTCGATAGTTGGAAGTTGGTTAAATTTCAGTTGCCAGTTTCTACCATGCATATATCAAACATACAAAAAATATACAAACAAACCGAGGGTCGAAGCTGAATAAAATCGTTTAAAAATAATCTGATTTATACCGTGTTTAAATTAGAGCTCTTACTTTTGACCCGTCGGGTACCCGGGTAGCCGAAAATTACCCGAAACAACTTCAAGCCATTGAATGTGGTATTGTTCAATCATATTTGGCTAACATCAGACTATACCACAGACAATACTACATTCAATGGCTTGAAGTTGTTTCGGGTAATTTTCGGCTACCCGGGTACCCGACGGGTCAAAAGTAAGAGCTATAGTTTAAATTCATTTTTATTTGGGAAATCACAGCAGTATGTTACTGAAACATTCATGCCGATACGATAGAAAGTTTTACATTCTATTAAAACACACAAAATATACAAATCATTGAACAATCATATCATTATATTTTTTCACAAGTAAACATAAATATTGCACCGAATGAGAGAAGATAATAAGAATTGTGAAGTTTAGAAGGGATATTGATACCCAAATTAGTACTCTTTCATAAATTATTGAAATAAACTATCAAATTAAAGAGACTTTATATTTATTTGTCGTCGAATAAAAATAACCCAGTGTTACATGCCCCTATCGGTTCATCCCGTGCTTGCTGTCCTCGCGTCGCTTTCTGTCGAATCGACGATTCAGCGGAATCGCCTCGCGCGTGGCAGGCAGGTCGCCGAACCGCGGAATGTAGGGTCGTAGGCACAACGTGACCACCGGCGGCCCGGGCCCGGAAATTTCCGACGCGTGCGGCGAGCGACAACTGCCGACGGGGCGGTTTTCCCCATTCGCGCGGATTGATCGGGGCACGGCCATAACGAGGATTGATTGAGAATTCATTCTATTGCGGGAGCTCGAATTAGGAAGTCACGACGAGCCAGAGAGCCGTCCAGATACCGCGACCGCGTCTCCGCGTCAAGTCCGCGAAATACGAACGGCCGAAAGTAATTCGTGCAAGGGGTACCTCCATCCGACACACCGTGAACAGCCTGGCCGGGAGAGCCCTTGCGCGTCACTCGTGATCGACGTAGGAACGCGTAGAACAGACGATTAGGGACCGCGAACAGCGACGAGGTGACCGACTTCCGAGTGCCATCCGAGGGCACAGAAGCGAGCGACCACGACCTACGTTTGGGTCAGCGACACAGCGAGCGACCGACATACGAGCCGGAGAGCGTGCCGAGAACCCGGTAAATCATTCCAACCGCTCGGGGTGATTTACAAAAGTCCCTTCAGGACGTAACAAACTGGTGTCAGAAGTGGGATTTGACTTCTTCTTTTATAAATCCGTTCTTATTAGAATAAAAGTGCGTGCCGTCGCTACGAACCGCGACCAGCCGCAATCTTATCTGCTCGTAACTTGACTACACTTCCTACTACCTTGCAATGACGGGTGGAATTTTGAGATCACCACCCCCGCCACATTCTTCCAATTCCCATACCACAGATAACGTTCCCCCCCCCCCCCCCTGTTCCTTCCACCTTACCGCCAGCCCTAAACGGCCGCCCATCTTTTGGTTCCCGGACGAACGACCCAGAAATGTCTGTACTAGACGTGTGGCGTTCCCGAGAAGATGAAGAGAGAGTATATCGGGCACTTGACGGCATTCCCCGTTTCGACCCTGACTTTGTAACATTAGAGGACTTCGCTGCCTCGATACAGCGGGCTATACAGCGTATTCCACCCGGTCAGGAAGAACGATTTCTGACCGAGCTCATATACAAATTAAAGGATCCTATTAGATACTACGTCGAGGGGAAAGGTTGTCAAAGCGTGACCGATCTGCTCTCCCTTCCATGGGTCGGACATTCCCCATGCCGCGGTTATGAGGAGCCCAATTCCTCGTATTCCGCTTATAGTTACCCTAACTATCGAGATGATTATTATCGCTATTTGTACCTCCGCGAGCCGTATTATCGCGATCCGACACCGCCGCGCTGTACAACGACCCTGCTGACGAGACAAGGCGAGCGTTCGTTGGATGACGAACGCAGTGATTTCGGATGAGGGCCATCAAATCATCAAACATTTCGACAAACTAAAACATGTTTATATTAAAGATAAGCTACCTTGACGCTAATAGAGCGTATTCAATGTGGTTTCAGTTTAAAGCGGACCGGCGGGGGAGCTTATTTAGCCCACTTTCATAACTAAGGTCCCATATTTCGTAAATCTAATTTCATTTATTTTGTTATTATTTTTAGTCCCTTTAGTTCCTTTAGAATAGAATTCCCACCCTTTTCCGTAATCTCACTTGTTTTCAAGCAAGACTATGAAAACAATAGAATTCCCACCCTTTTCCGTAATCTTACTTGTTTTTCGTATTTGCAGTAGCCATTTACTTAAAACTAAAGAATACCCTCGCGAAAGATATCTCAGATATACCCTCGCTAAAGATATTTCTGAGAAGCACTCCTACTGGTGTACCAACGACCACCATGGACGGACATGGCCTGCTTTTGTTCACGTTCCTCTGGACGAATACCACTACCAAGGTCATCGACGGGGAATACTCGAAAACTCCTCAACGGCAAACGATACGAGGAACTGCTATTCAATATGCTAGGAAAACCACAGCTTCCCTGCACCAAGCGATCAGTACCATTGGGATTCATCGGATCGCTGAGAAACGGACATTCGATTCAGATTTCGGAGTTCGTCAATGACACGCGTATGTGCGGTAGTAACTCCGTGATCCCGCCTAGGAAAGGGACAATCGATTCGGATTTCGGAGTTCGTCAATGACACGCGTATGTGCGGTAGTAACTCATCATCGAAATCATCTCGCCGAAGTATTAGATACCGCGATCACGTCTCCGCGTCAAGTCCGCGAAATACGTACGGCCGATAGTAATTCGTGCAAGGGTAACTCCATCCGACGCACCGAGAACGGCATAGCCGGGAGAGCCCTTGCGCGTTAATCGTGATCGACGTAGGAACGCGTAGAAAACGACGATTAGAGACAGCGAAGCACGACGGACCCCAGGTCACCGACTTCCGGGTGCTACCTGAGAGCACAGCGAGCGAACCATGAGCGATAGAATTAGGGAAATAGCGGCGGCCACCCGTCAATTAGACGAACGCGAAACAAAAGTAGAATTAGAATCAGCTTTTTCGTCATGGACGTTCCTAATGACCAGGCACGTGGACGAATATGTAACCGCATTAATTGTACTTACGGACGCGCTCACGTTCGCGAAACTTGGTATCTTACATCCGGCCGTTCTGTCCCCTAGTCACCTAGCGCAGACTTGCGAACGAATTCGAGGAACTACTCCTTACGAATTCCCGCTGACTCCGGAAGAATTGAATTCCGAACAGCTACAAGGGGTGACCAAATTAAACGTAGTTCATTCACAGGGCCGAATTATCTTGTCACTCGACATCCCTTTATTAGATCAAATTCCCTTCGACCTTTATTACCTTCAACCCTGCCCTTCACTTCAAGCAATATCGACCAATGTCTCTACCCCTATCTTCATAAAACCAAGAACAGCATATTTAGCAATCAGCAGAGTCAACTCTCAATACTTCATGCCGGACGAAAACTACATCACAGGATGCAGGAAACACCATCGGATGTATATGTGCGAACTCAGCGTACCACTCCAGGACTTGGGAAAAGCCCCAAGCTGCGAGACGGATGCCTTACTAAAACCACAAAACATCAAGTGGCCTAGCTGCAACATTCAAGCCCTTCCCGGAAGCCGAACTTTCCTCAAGAGAATGATCACACCCAACACCTGGTTATATTCTGTCAAGAACACCCTGGCACTGCAGGTACGGTGCAATAAGCATTCGGCCGGATGAAGTGCTCCAGGGGGCAGGAATATTACAATTGAGGAGGGATTGTGAGGCCAAACTCGGGACTGACCAGATTTGGGCATCCGGAGTCGACACTGAGACATTAACAACGATATACAAACCATCTATTGGCATCAACATTTCGGAAATTCTACCAACCCTCACGGAACATCATGTAAAAATTTTAACTGACTATCAACAAAAGGAACCTCAAGGAACCCTTCAAGATGCCCATGCGAAAGCTAATGCAATCGCATTGGACGACATAGAGAGACCAGCAAGAGAAATAGCAACACATCACCGGACAGAAAATCTATCTACATACGTCACCTTTGGACTGCCAGGATTGGGAGGAACCTTCATAATCATCATTATTGTCTGGATTGGATACCGTTTTTTGAGGGCACGCCGGATTCAACATCGCGAGCCACTAAGGAAAGAGACAAGGGTTGATATAGAAATAGCACCACCCCGTCCTCCTCCTCAAATAATTTCCAGACCCCGACCTCTTGCTATTACATCTTTTCCTCCCGACGTATCCGTTATACCATCCACGAGGACAGGTATTCGAGCCCACGTGGAACGATCAAGAAGTTTCGCGGGCACCGAGCCGTACTTCGAAGTATTTTAGGCCTTAGTTTGCTGATAGCAGCAAAAACTCCCGCGCGTTAGCCCTAGAACCAGGAGTCCCGTTTTTTTAACTTTCTTTTGTTTCATTATGATCATTATTTTACTATATTATTATCATCATTATTATTATTAGTTTTGCTCTTATGCAACAATACATAATCCCCCTTTTTTTCCCCTCACGCTTAATTTAATGTATCCCCGATTGCTTATCACTAGATTTAGTATTCATCTTATGTAACAATATATGGTTTCCTTTTGGCTTAATTACGACTCGTTAATGGTCACCCTCTTGCGTTCCCCTTAGTCTTAGTACCGATAATCCTAAATCATAGTTAAGCAATCGTGTAAGGCGTACGCGACGACAGCTACGCACGTGTACATGAAATGGCCTCTCGAGACCATTTCATGTCTAAGTGGGGAGGTGTTACATGCCCCTATCGGTTCATCCCGTGCTTGCTGTCCTCGCGTCGCTTTCTGTCGAATCGGCGATTCAGCGGAATCGCCTCGCGCGTGGCAGGCAGGTCGCCGAACCGCGG
The DNA here is from genome assembly GCA_947577245.1 of Andrena bucephala. Classification (NCBI taxonomy): domain Eukaryota; kingdom Metazoa; phylum Arthropoda; class Insecta; order Hymenoptera; family Andrenidae; genus Andrena; species Andrena bucephala. Next base: position 73,119,206 of record OX387716.1, read on the forward strand.
AATGTAGGGTCGTAGGCACAACGTGACCACCGGCGGCCCGGGCCCGGAAATTTCCGACGCGTGCGGCGAGCGACAACTGCCGACGGGGCGGTTTTCCCCATTCGCGCGGATTGATCGGGGCACGGCCATAACGAGGATTGATTGAGAATTCATTCTATTGCGGGAGCTCGAATTAGGAAGTCACGACGAGCCAGAGAGCCGTCCAGATACCGCGACCGCGTCTCCGCGTCAAGTCCGCGAAATACGAACGGCCGAAAGTAATTCATGCAAGGGGTACCTCCATCCGACACACCGTGAACGGCCTAGCCGGGAGAGCCCTTGCGCGTCACTCGTGATCGACGTAGGAACGCGTAGAACAGACGATTAGGGACCGCGAACAGCGACGAGGTGACCGACTTCCGAGTGCCATCCGAGGGCACAGAAGCGAGCGACCACGACCTACGTTTGGGTCAGCGACACAGCGAGCGACCGACATACGAGCCGGAGAGCGTGCCGTGCGATACAGCGAGCGACAGCTGAGACGGAGCGCCGTCTCAAGGTAGGATAATTCCGTATTATTCTTGTAACAATATATTTTGGCGTTATCGTTTCCCCTTTACATGCCTCGTACTCTCTCATTCAACCCCAATCACCTTCCCGATCCTGGTAAGTATAGTCAACGCGTGCTTTAGCACCTTGATAGAGCAGCGAACCCGGTAAATCATTCCAACCGCTCGGGGTGATTTACAAAAGTCCCTTCAGGACGTAACACCAGAGTTAGTTTTATTTGAAATGCCACGGATGAATCAGTTTATTCGACGGGAATTCATCCGTCGGCCACAAATAATTTTTTTAATCGAGGGCCTCTATTTTTGAGGTCCCCCGAAGCTCGAGCCGAGCGACATTGTATCGCTCACCCGTCTAATCTGTTGCCTGGAGTTGCTCGGCGATGTACATATCATTGATTATGCAGAAACAGAATTTCTTTATTTTTTATCGTATCAATATGAAAGTGATTCTGCCGATTAAATTGACAGGAAATAATTTGAATCGGACTAAGTACTTTGAACGAAACCGGCTTTCAATTCTGCAAATAAATTTTATGTGTAATATCGTTATTCGTTAATAATGATAGTTCAAATTGTGTCAGGTTATCTTTCCATCTTTCCTTCTTACACTCCCGGACCTCTCTATCTTTCATTATTGCTACATTCAGGGAGGCTCTAACGCTAGACGCAGCTCTCGTGCTGTATTCCTTCAAGACTTCTCGATGAAAAGAGAGAACTCTGTGGCAACAGCGCGGCAGAGACAGAGAGTACAGAACATGTGGCAACTATGCGTTAAAAATTCGTCTACCCAGAGTACCTGAAGATGTCATTGCTGTACAAATTCTTTTTATCGATCGGAGTAATTTCATTAGGGTCCGTCTGTTTACAAGGGGCGCTTCGATCGATTCGGACCAAAACAAACTTGAGACGGCAGCCTTAATCTAGCGTACATCACATGCAGGTTAGGTTGGGGAGAGTGAAGAAAGAACATTTTTTATATGCATTCAAAATTGATTATATTTTATTTATGCATTTCTCTGGTTGTTTAGACCACCAGTTGAATATTTTAAATACATTTTGCAAAGCACAATGCTTTGCGTGTCTGCCACATCGCAGAGTGTTAACTACATTTAGCTTATTTAGAGATTTGATATCCTCCTAGTCAATGTCCAGCGTCCCAATGATCACGTCCGCTCTCGTATTTTCATCGAGTAAATCCGCAAGCCAGTTGCGTTGTTTCTGCAACCCTGTAACGTATACGATATGGGATGCATCATCTTCTTCATCGATCGCATCAGCTACAGCTTTCGTAATTAGCCGTTTAGCCATACTGTATGGAACGTCTCCATCTTCTCACCGTAGTCCATGATGTTTTGCCACCAATCACCGAATGCTCGATTTGTCGGATTTCGTAAGAAGATATTGCGGTATCGAACTCCCAAAAATATAGTGTGAGAGAATTGTTCCCTTTCGTAGGACAGCCACTTCCTTCATGAAAAATCTTCCATCAGCGATGAACCCTTGCAGGTCTACAAATGTTGGTACAGCCATTATCGGTACAATTTAGAGGTCCACTCGCCTCCAAGACCGATGGGAGAATGCAGTCTTTCTCGTAAAGCATCTCCATTTTTACGATGAAATTTTGTACGAATTTCGCACAGGAGAGGGCGGGCAAGTAGCGTGGTAATTTTATTCATTTTACGCACCACGTTTGTCAGCGGATTGTATTCAACCACCCGATCGTGCAGAATCAGAGAGTAGGCCGTAGTATTTGCCGGCACATTCTCTTTACATTCGAATCCTATGCACACGTCCACGGTGCCATTCTTGATCGAACTCGTTTTGTCGCGAGCAATCAATTACCACGAGGGGACTAAATTGTAAAAATTCAGCCTCGTTGCAACTATACCCATAATACGATTTACGGAATTGCGAATACATGTGATACAAGATGGCGTGCTTATTCTTATCAAAGTCCAAGTTCAGGTCATCATATGGGTAAAATTCCGAGTTGAGAAAAAGTTTTACATTGGCCAATTTGCAGTTGTTGAACTTAGTAACATCTTCGCTCATCACATTTTTTCTATCAGTCTGTAGAGCAAGGATAATGCATCGCGGCTTCTCCAGCTGCGCAGATGTCTTCACGGCCCACGAATGCTTGGTCGTGCTCTGTAAGAGAGGATACGCGTACAGATCCCACGATTGAAAACAAATGCTCAGGTTTTGTCTACTTTCCAAAGCAGGTAGCAACGATAGCTTCTTAAGGTCGTTCAGCGTCACATGAGGTATCCGCCATTGCACTTTAAATAATTCAATTTCTGATTCCAACATCGGCGATCCTATTAGAGCATTGTTATCGTTGCGCGATCGTATTAAAATCAATTCAAAGATCGCATTAAAAGCAATAATTACGCGTTTGTAGTCCTCGCAAAATCCCAGCAAATATTTGAGTGGGATGCAAAAATTGAAATAATTTTTCACTATTAGCCCATCGCGTCGTTTCAAGCCCCATCGTGCATTTTCCATATGTTTGTCTTCGCCAGATGTCAGCGATATATAGTTTTTAAGCGTGCTAGTTATTCCGACGTTTCTGTTGCGATCAATCTCTACGCCATTCAGCTTATTTATCTTCAATTTCCCCTCCACATAGAGCAAACTTTCACACGGCAGTGTGTATAAATCCTGCTGCTGTATAGGTATTCTTATCTCATCGCTATATCCAAACGTCGTGTTGACGTATGGGTTGTATGTGTGAGTCTCGAGCTTGACGATGCGATCATCAAACGTCGGCTTCCCTCCAATGCTTAGAATGTCAGCCATTTTTTCAACTTAAATGCGCACAATGAATCCCAGTGATTTCAAAAAAGCAATGTTCGCATCACCGAGCCTCTTCGTTTTAGCGTGATCAGAGCTGTTGCAGTTGTTGTTGTTGTAAACAATTTCACTTGAAAGAAACGGGTTTCTGGAGTCGTTCAATACAAGCATCTCTTTCGGTCACACCACGCGTGTTATCGTCGTCGTCGTCGTATGTGCAGCGTGATGGTAATCTCTTCACCTCAAAAATCAAGCAACCGTCCGTCTTGATCCACAGCGCGTATCGTTAGATCCGTAATGACATGTGCGGGGATTGGAAGGTAAATGATCTGCGCGGGCGTTTCCGATATCTTATATCCTGGTGGGACTCTCGGAGAAAATTCATGTATCGTATGTACACGCCTCCCATTGTTGTACGCGCCAGCGGTCACGCTACATTCTATGCGAATAATGTTCACGTTCATGATATTAATTGGATCGTCCGATTCGTGCCACAGTCCTGGTTCTAATATCCGATTCGTCGAGAATCCCAGTAGCGACCCAATGTTATTGGGCTTTGTAAAGTCTACGGCGAACGAGCAGTACAACTCGCTTTTCATGGTGTTTTTGTTGGGACACAACACTGTAGGATACACATCGTTGTCACCGTCATCGTTGTTGTCATCGGTGCCGCCGAGATTTTGAGGATACTGCTCGAGTAATCGCTGCTTCAAATACTTGGCAATGGCGTCTAGTTCGTAGGAGCTGTGGGGAATCGTAATGTATTTATTAGTGGTGTCGACGCAGCTGTTGATATCAAGAGACACGGTAGTGTCTCGCGCCAAGTATATAGCTATATGCGCAGCGCGAGACGCACAGTGTCTCTATTACGCCACGACCCGCTATCAAAAACCCTGAGATTATCGAATCTCAATAACGGCTGATCCGATTAGATTTTGAATGATCTTAATGGATAGGTTGGGTTTGATTTACATCAGAAAAGTGTCTTTGTTTTGGTCCTACGTGCCTTATGAGCTGAGATATTTCAATGCAAAATTTCAATTTGACGAATTTCACGTTCTTAAGAATTAAGCATCGTCAACGTCAAGTGTAGGCAAGAGGGGAACATGAAAGGGAGAGGAAATGTCTCCAATATGCGCGTCGTTCATTGGATGAAGGTTTCGGCACTTTCGGCCAATCGCGTAACAAATTTTTGTCACGTGACAGCCAGATAGACAGCACATCTGTGGAGATAAACGTAACCTCGCTAGTGTCAAACAATCATAACCTGCGAAGTGTCAAATAAGGAAACTTGTCAAAATTTTTTAAATGTCACGAGTTTCTACTCCATTTAGGACACTGAATTATTGTCTCAATTAACAAGGTAAGTCGCCAAAATTTTTTAATAGACTATTTATGTAGAGCTTATAGAAACGTAGGAGACGTACAGACTTGGAAGTTGTCTGAAGAAGGTTCGACAGAGCACCATCTTCTTTCGCACAAGTTTCTACAAAATAATATATTGTTCTTATACCAGCAAACTATTTTTACATTAGAGTTTATATGTAAAGCTTATAAAAATGAAGGGAACGCACAGGCTTGGATAGAAATGAAGGGGACGCACAGGCTCGGATAAAAATGAAGGGGACGCACAGGCTTGAATAGAAATGAAGGGGATGCACGGGCTTGGAGGTTGTCCGCAGAAGGTTAGATAGACAGAGAAGCATCTTGTTTCGCACAAGTTTCTGGAAATTTGTCAAATAAGGTAAATGGACAAAATTTTTCAAATTAGCGTAGCGTTAAGAATTAAGAAAATTATGGCGTACTGCATGCAATCTAGAGTAAGTCGCTGTCACGTCCCGCGACGTGGAGTCTACTATTATCTAACCCTTTAAATCGAATATATTTACCATTTCGTACTTTGGTGTATTGTAATCACCTAGTATACAAGTGTTGCCGATAAGGCATTGTAATCCGTAATCTATGTAGTGTTGCTTGCGGTGAATTTTGTATTAATAAAATGTAAAACGTAATGTTTTTACCCGACTGCAGCACGTAAAGGAGGGTATTGTGTTTATCAGGCTATGTTTGTATGTCCAGATGTTACGCTCTAGAACCTGTACGGACACATGAGGACAAATGAGGTGTCTTTAGAAATGTTCTACGATATATAATTTTCAAAATTGCGAGATAGAAATAAAAAAATTGGAAGGACTCGTAAGTAGTGATCTGGATCCGTGGTAATATACATGGTATATTATTTATCATAAATAGGATAATAATAAGATGACAATTTAAATAATTAACTCATATTTTGATGCTCTTCTATCTCAAGCATGTACCGCAATGACTAAAGAAAGTGTTTCAAGCTGGTAACAAAAAGAAGTGGACAACATGAATGCAAATTCATGCTTATATAGTGACATTTCAACTTCAGCGTATTTTGTAAATTATATGTTTCTCCCTTTGTTCGTGTGGGGAATGTAATGTTCGAATGTAATTATATCAAATCATTTATGATAAATAATATACCATGTATAAATGAGTCTTGTTTTTGTCATTTTAGTTCCCTTTATAAGCAGTCGGGTTTTTTTAAATTTTGTTAATTTTTAGTAACATACTGCTGAGATTTTCCAGATTAAAATGAGTTGAAACACGGTCTAAATCAGTTTATTTCTAGAACTGTACTAGATAATTGATTATAAATGTAACATTGCTAATCTGATAATGCTAAACATAATCCGATTTATATCGTGTTTAAATTTATTTTCATATGGAAAATCTCAGCAGTATGTTACTGAAACGTTCATGCGATCAAACGATACGCTAGAAAATGAATATTTTTCATTCTATTAATACAAACAAAATACACAATCATTAAATATTTTAATATATTTTTTTATTTTTTTTTTATTATGTTTTGTTAACCAGATCCCTGATAAATGATTATTTGACCCATTTCACCACCCCAGCCGCCTCCGCCACGCCTTCCTCCCCAGCCGCCTCCGCCGCGCCTTCCTCCCCAGCCTCCTCCGCTGCGCCATCCTCCCCAGTGGCCCCCACGCCATCCTCGCGAGCCGCCACCGCGCCGATAGGTGAGGCGTTTTAGTGCCTTTTTTATCTGGAACAGTAACATAATAATTACATTTTCATAAAATTACATAACATAAAAAATACCGGGCACAAACGAAATAATATTCACACCAGAGTTAGGCAAAATGTAATCTAATTACAAATTACGATTAAAATGTAATTGCGTAATTGATTACACATTATTTTCTGTAATCTGTAATTTAGGTAGTTGACAAAATATTATGTGTTGAAAATAATGTGTAATCAATTACACAAGTACACAAAATATTTTGTCAACTACCTAAATTAATGATTACAGAAAATAATGTGTAATCAATTACACAATTACATTTTAATTGTAATTTGTAATTAGATTACATTTTGCCCAACTTGGATTCACACATATGCTATCACGGTCACATAAACCACATTCCACATAATTACGTACTTGTTGTAATTCCCCCCTCATCGTGGTTTCCTCCCTCTCCTTTGCTTCCTTCGCCTCCTCTGCCTCCTTGGCCTCCTTTTCCTCCTTCTCCTTCATTTCAACCCCCTCCCGATTCGCTTCATTGAGCGCTTCTTTCATCTGGAAATGAAATAATGAATGTATTATTTTATGACAAAGAGTAAGAGTATATTGACGCGCGTTACGAAGAGTAATACGTTTCATTTTTTCTTACGGGCAACTGCATGTAGAAAGAATGAAACGTGCTATTTTTCGTAACGGGCGTCGATATGAACATGTAGGGTAATTCTCTCGCTAGAATCCTCAAAGACAATGCCGCCAATAAGCCGCGCCTCGCTGAGTTTCGTGGAAGTGACGAATGAAGAATTAAGAATTTTTTAACATGCTGTTACGTCCTGAAGGGACTTCCTGTAAATTACCCCGGGCGGTTGGAATGATTTACCGGGTTCTTGCTCTATCAAAGGGCTGAGGCCCACCTTGACTATACTTACCGGGCATTTGGAAGGTGATAAGGGGTTGAATCAAAGAGTACAAGGGATATAAGGGAAAAACAATAATGCAAATATATATTGTTACATAAATGATGCTGAATTATCCTACCTTGAGACGGCGCTCCGTCTCAGTTGTCGCCCGCTGTATCGCACGGCACGCTTTCCGTCTCGTATGTCGGTCGCTCGCTGTGTCGCTGACCCAAACGTAGGTCGTGGTCGCTCGCTTCTGTGCTCTATCGTAGCACACGGAAGTCGGTCACTTCGTCGCTCGTGGTCTCTAATCGTCGGTTTCTACGCGGTCCTACGTCGATCACGATTAACGCTCAAGGGCTCTCCCGGCTAGGCCGTTCTCGGTGCGTCGGATGGAGTTACCCTTTCACGGATTACTATCGGCCGTTCGTATTATCGCGGACTTGACGCGGAGACGCGGTCGCGGTATCTAGACGGCTCTCTGGCTCGTCGTGACTTCCTATGTCGAGCTCCCGAATAAGAATGAATTCTCAATCAATCCTCGTTATGGGCCGTGCCCCGATCAATCCGCGCGAATGGGGAAAACCGCCCCGTCGGCAGTTGCCGCTCGCCGCACGCGTCGGAAATTTCCGGGCCGGGGCCGCCGGCGGTCACGTTGTCTCTACGGCTGTTGCTACGCGGCTCAGCATAACGTGACTGCCACGCGCGAGGCGATTCCGCTGAATCGCCGTCTACGGAATAAAGCGACGCGCGGACAGCTAGCACGGAAAAGGCCAGAAGGGCCCATGTAACAATGCCGTAGTGAATCTCGTCTCGAGCATCGAAATCCACGAAACTCAGCGAGACGCGACTTATTGGCGGAATCGCCTTTGAAGACTCTAGCCAGAGGATCACTCTGTATAACAGTATACAATATAATACTTACGTTATTCATGTTGTTCATTCTTCCGTAATGTCCGCGTGCTTTGCGTTCTTTCAACAGAATGACTCTCTACGCAACGGACTGTTTGCGCCGTTGCCTGGTTTGTAGAGCGTCATTTGTTTCAGAACGCACCAGATACGAATCTTCGGATTCACGTTTCACGTTCACGGTTCGCGTTTACGGTTTTTTGCAACGGGCACAAGGATTTTGAGTTGTGTTGCGTTGTGTTGTATTGTGTTTGTGTTTGTGTTTGTGTTGTGTTTGTTGGTTTAGTATAAAATGAGTGACACTCGAAATGTGGATATGCAGGACGTGCCGGAAGATATAGACAATAATTCTCCGTTTCGTTCGCGACATTTACGTTCGTACGCAAAGAGATTATCGAAACGGAAAGTACGTCGCCAAACGAGAAGGTCTTTAGCCCTTCAGAAGAAACAAGAAAGTGTAAAAACGGCAGACGACACTGCCGTAGGACAACATCCAGAAGAAGTGGCCGAGGAGCGTATAGTAGAGGAACCATCAACATCCGATGGACGAAATCATACGCATCAAGAGATAATGTACTTGCCGCTTGATGAAGATACTGATACGGCCAGTTCGGGAGAAACTGAAGAGGCGCTTGAAGAATTTGATATACAAAATAACGAAGAAAAAAACTTCGTTATAGAAAAAGTTGCGGACAACGAGCCGCAAGAGCAATCGCGTCTCCTAAATAGCAACGATATAATGAATTTCCCAAATGTGCTTGCTCAATTGCAAAAAATAAGTAAGCATGCAAAAGATAGGGAAGACTGTGGCATTGAACACCTACGAATAACTGGTGTGAAACGGCGTGGCTTCAAGAGCATCTTCAGCGTAATGTGCACTTTATGCCATTACAAAGCTGAAATCTACAATCAATCGGACGAAGCCGAAGAAGTGGATTGCAATCAGGGCGCCGTTAATGCAACAATTTTATGTGGAGGCAGTTATGCTCAGTTGGAACACACTTTTGCAGCAGTGAACATACGTTGCATGTCGAAGAGACACTTCGTGAAGAATCAAGATGAATTCGTCAAGTCTGCAATTGCCGCTGCAGAAGAAGAGATGTTAGCAGCGGCTGAAGAAGAAAAACGTTTGGCGATTGGAAGAGGCGACGTTCTTCCCGGATCAGGGACCCCTCACATCCCCGTTGTGGCCGACGGAAGCTGGATGAAGAGATCCTACCGCAGTGGATGTTACGATTCTGCGTCTGGAGTCGGCGTGATAGTTGGCTATCATACGAAGAAAGTTTTATTTTACGGCGTCCGAAATAAAGTTTGCAGAATTTGTCGGATTGCTGAGAAAAGCAAGAAAGAACCTCAAAAGCACACATGCTTCAAAAACTGGAGCGCAAACCGAGCATCGACTGCTATGGAAATCGATGCTATAGTAGAAGGATTGAATGCCAGCGTAGAAAAACATGGACTTGTTTATTCTACTCTGATTGCTGATGGGGACAGCAGCGTGTATAAGAAGGTTATTGATGCTGACCCATATAAGAGACAGATTCGCGTAAAAAAAATTGAATGCACGAATCATTTGTTGCGAAACTTCTGCACAAAAATGAAAGCGATTGTGAAGAAGACTACACCTAGACCATTGAGGCAAGCTGTGGAAAGTAGCATTCGCCGGATGCGCACGGACATCGTAAAAGCCGCAAAGTTTAGATACAATCAGAACGTATCAATCGACGAGAAAACGAAGAATTTGTATGGTGACATACAGAATGTTCCGAGCCACGTGTTTGGTGAACACAAAGAGTGTGCACAACTAGAATATTTTTGCGATGGAAAGAATAAAGAGAAAGAAAGAAACATCGTTCCAGAATTGATGAAAATTGGAGTGTACCAGGATGTAATAGAAATACTTCGTCCACTGTTAGCTCATGCGGAGAGCTTACTCTATAACACCAATAATAACGCGGTGGAAAGTTTAAACGCAATAATTGCCAAGTTCATTGGCGGAAAAAGATTAAATTTCGCCGAAAGAGGATCGTATACAGGAAGATGTGCTGCTGCTGTCATGGAGTACAACAGTAACCAAGTGCACTCGCGATTGAATGCGGTTATGAAGAAGAAAACGCCTGAGGTTGTTCGCCAAATAGAAGAAAAGAAAAGGAAAAGAGAGCTGCAAAACAGAAGGAAACGAAGGCTGCGCGTTATGTACGCAAGCAATTGCCCTCGCAAAAAGATTCCGATTATGGACAAAATGCACAGAAGCCAGACATGCCACCCCAAATGTATGAACTGGAGCGGGAAAAGCATATGCAAATGCTCAGTGACTGACAAGAGAAAAGACACGCTATTGAAGATGAAACCATCGGACAAGCAAAGAACCGCAGATGGTTGCAGTACAGGTCCAAATTGTTGACAGCATCCAATTTTGGACAAGTGTGCCGCCGCCGACCTGACACGCTTTGCGCAAATGCAGTGAAGTCATTTCTGTATCCGAGGATAATTAGTGTACCCGCGGTGGAATACGGGAAAGAATGTGAGAAAATTGCTCGCGAAGAATTGAAGAAGCAATATACAGATATTGCAGAATGTGGAATTTTCATCGACAGCTGCATCCCCTTCTTAGGAGCTTCACCGGATGGAATCATCGGTGAAGAGGGTATTGTGGAAATCAAATGCCCCAAATCAGCGGAGAACTTTTCGCCGGAAGAAGCTATTGAAAAAGTACCCGCTGTCCGGCGCATGTTCACTAGGGTGGACCTTAGGTACTCTTGACGAAATATATTTTGCGAGATTTTTTTGATCCCGTCCCCCAGAAATGTGACACTTATTGGGAAAATGATCTGGAAAAAATTTCAGCTCGATTGGACCACGGGAGAAGGACGCGCCACGAATTTGAAAATTTTGAACTTTTTAAACCTTGACATAAATATACATTATGATATATCGTTGAATTTGTATTTTTTTCTGTTTAAGAATACAAACACAGCATATACGATTGTTAACAAAAAAACGTCCGTGACCTTGAAAATTCGAAACAGTGACCTTGAAAAAAAAAATTTTCCTCCCATTATATTCGCCTCTTTATATACTAGAACTTTTGTCTGAAGAGTTTTTTCATATATCCATAAACGATGGAGATATTAAACATTTTTGATTTTCATTTTACCGCTCCATTATACAGAAGAAAAGCAGTTCTAAGACTGAAAATAAGTTATTATAGCTATTATGTAAATTACGAATGGAAATGTCATTAAAGTATTGCGTCCCAGATTTGCTCGTGGACTCGTCAGTAGGGCCCAGCAGAACCTGTCTCAATTCCCGATACAACGTCTTAATACGTTCACCTTGAATTTAAGCTATCATATAAATTTCTAAATTATGGATACCCTAAGCGTTTCGTCCCAGACCTGCTCGTGGACGTTCGATAAGACCGAGCAGATCTTGCCCTAGACGCGACTGTGTTAACAAACACAGTCTTAAATGCGTCTCAAAAATTCAAATAGCCACGGAGGTATTTATTAGGGGTTCCTTTATATTAAAAATGCTTTAAAAATCCTTTGATAAATTCTCTTTTGTGACGTCAGGATACTGCTTTCTATATTCCATCACATTCTGCAGTATAAATTGTTTCTCTTCTTCATTTTTTGATAATATTTTGTTATATTCTTCAATAAGTTTAACGCCACGTTCAGCGGTGTCATTTACCACTTTTAATCCTTTCACAATGTTTCGACCAATTTGGAATGCCTCGTCATCATTCCATGTAAAAGGGTCTTTTTAAAAAAATGCGGTAGGTATTAAAAACCTTTCAAAGAATCTTTTGGAATCAGGAGAAATAAAATGTTCCATTTTTTTGTAGACGAATTGTTCCACATCCTTTGGAAGGATTTTATATTTTTTAAGGCATTCGTTGTTGTCACTGCTTACACTGGCATTTATTGCCTCTATCATTTTTATTTTAGTGTCATTCCCAATGGCACTATCGAAAAATGATAATGCGGCAGTTTCTGGTGCCAAATACCACAAATGATTGATCATTTTGTTCATTGCAGTGCGGCTTATTGTATCGTCAATTTGACGATAAGCGAATAAATTGTTTACAAATTCCAAATCTTGTCGCGGGGCTTCTGTTGCGACTGGAGCTTGTATCCACGCTTTTAAATATAAATTGGCGAGGAAAATACAAATGTCGCGAATTCCAGTGGCCTTTTCGCTGGTCAAGATAAATTCTTTTCGGAATAAATATATTTTTATACAATATATCGCCTTGGCCATCCATCGAGCGTGATGAAAAGCTCCTGGAACTCGAAATATATAATTTATTCTAGGAGTTCCGCCTAAGAAAAGAACTGTAAGCTCCAAGAATTCTTTATAATCTTCTCGTGGTTGTTTGATATTTTTCAAGGTTTGCATTGCAAACTCCAGCACTTCAGTACTATTTATAATTGTAGATTGGTGGACGTACTCGTCTTCAATTCCTGCCACAAAATTGGATTTATTGATCTGGGGCCAAGCCTGCTGAAATTGTTTGAAAAGTGGAATATTTGGACCCGATGATTTCTCTAACTTTACATCAAAAACACTCCGTAAAACAAGTTCGTATATGTGATGCCGGCAAGGAAAATATAGCAAATCTCTTTCAAATTTTTGTTCGAGAAGGATACCTGCGCCTTGGAAACGTCCCATGTTCGATGACGTTGTGTCACAGCAAAGTGCTTGCACTTTGCTACCTAAATCCCATTTCTGCACTAAATCGTATACCGCAGAAGCTTGTTTGTCTCCAGTACCCGATAGAATTGCAGGGATTTCAAGCAGCTGCTCAATACCTCTGCAAGTTATTCGTACAGGTAAACGATCAATTTTCTCATTGCCTATTAAAGCTGGCAACAGCTTTCCGTCCCAATGTAGTGTAATAGCACCAAGCTCACAGTCTTTGAACGCTACACGATATTTATCTGCAAGTTGTGCTCGAAGATCCGTGCGATGACGCCGTATAGACGTTCGATTGATAATTAAGTCGCCTAGGTCATGACCAAGATCTTGAGCTGTTGCTGTTATTATACGAACAGCATCACGATCGCTTACTTTGCACTTGTCAAGGGTTGCAACAAGCTTTGGCGTAATTATATCAATTTGCGCACGTCTTTTTTTAGGGTTGCTTGGACCAGCTTCATCCACGGGAATAATAAATTCAATATTTTCACCCTCACTTGATAGGTGACCATCTTCTTCGCTGGATGATGCTACTTTGTCCATTGTTTCGTCTTGATTTAAACGATATACAAGTGTCAGTAAAGGCCAATATATCTTATATTATATATCCAAGATAACGATCAGTATTTTGAGTTTTAAAAATGAATTGCATAAAGAATATTTACCTTGCACAGCTTCACACTGCGCCTGCCTTGATTCTTCTTGCTCCTTCCGAATCGTTTTTTTCTGTTCTTTCCGGTATAATATATGATCGCTTCCAATCATAGAACCAGGACGACCATTTTTTTCGTTGATTTAATAGAAAAAGTTTGTCTTCCTCTATTTTAATAGTTTTTAACGCATCGGCGGGTGCAATATCAAAAAGGTTATCTAGCTTGTCTAAAAACTCCTTCTCCCGATTTTGTTGGGTTTCAGTACTGCGCTTGCAACTTTTATGCAAAGCCGCCCATTCCTGATACAATGCATCTAGCTTGTCAATGCAATGCTGTGGTCTTTTCGTTGGAATTCGCGCTTTCTCCCAAAATATTTGAACTTCCTTAATAACTAAAGAAGCACTAGCCTTAAGATTCAATTTCACATTCCGCATATTGTGAAATAGGACTCTTAAGACTTGCCCGTTGGATGGCAATTTTGCACCGATAATTTGACTTTCGTCATGATCGAGTAAATATAATTTTTTCCTTATACCTTCCATTTCACTTTCACTTTCACTACGATATGTCACTGTTACCTCGCTGAACGCTCAGAACATAATGGCCCAACTATGAATTTTCGGACCTTCTGTCCCATCCCTTCCTGCGCAGGTATAATTCTAACGGTTTCTGAGGGGTACAAACTGATTACCTGACTCAGCTGTAGCTGCATTTCGAAGGCTTTCAAAACTCGCATTTCAATACATGTACGAATTAAATATTTAAGAAACTGTAGTATTGTCAAAAATGCAACTATTTCACATGAAATTTAAAATGTTCCTTTATATACCATTGTCTACCTTTTTTCTACAAAGTATATGGGCGCTTAAATGACAATGTTTAATATCTCCATCGTTTATGGATATATGAAAAAACTCTTCAGACAAAAGTTCTAGTATATAAAAAGGCGAAAATAATGGGAGGAAAATTTTTTTTTTTCAAGATCACTGTTTCGAATTTTCAAGGTCACGGACGTTTTTTTGTTAACAATCGTATATGCTGTGTTTGTATTTTTAAACAGAAAAAAATACAAATTCAACGATATATCATAATGTATATTTATGTCAAGGTTTAAAAAGTTCAAAATTTTCAAATTCGTGGCGCGTCCTTTTCCCGTGGTCCAATCGAGCTGAAATTTTTTCCAGATCATTTTCCGAACAAGTGTCACATTTCTGAGGGGCGGGACCAAAAAAATCTGATGGTCGAGAATTAAGGTCCACCCTAATGTTCACACGTAAAACAGGTATTTCAATGAACAAAACGCATCACTATTTTTATCAAGTACAAGGTCAGTTACATATTACTGACAGAAAGTTCTGTATATTTTGCGTTTGGACCCCGAAGGGGTTGAAATCTATAAAAGTAGAGAGAGATGATGCGTTTTGGAAAAGATAAATGGAGCCAAAACTGGTTCAATTTTATTTAGAATGCATGCTACCCGAATTAATAGATAGTCGGTACAATAGGTGCATGCCTATTCGGGAGCCTCAATTTATATTAGCAGAAAGAGCGAAAGAAAAAGCGAAAAGCTTGAAAAAGCGAGAAAGGTCTCCCTCTGAAAATATTGAAACTATTGCATCGGTCCGGCCTCGCACCGCACTGTAATCACGCGAGTCAATTCACGCCGGCGTAACTTTACCAAGAAAATGAAGCAAGTAATAAATTTTATCAGACTTTGTCAATGGTCACAAGTGCCAGCAATGGCACTTGTACTCGCGGATCATACGATCACGCGAGTCAATTCACGCCGGCGTAACTTTACCAAGAAAATGGAAAAGGAAATAATAAATTTAATTCACCCTTCAGACACATTTCTAAGTTCACAGGAGCAGACAGACGGAATCCGGTTCGGTCAGAGTGCGCCAGGCTGGTACATACGGGCGTCGCAGGTATGCATGATGTTCGACGAATTATTGAAACAAACTTTTACTTTTATACCAAATTTACCGAAATGTCTGCGATCATTTCTTACAGGCGGACTTTTTACAAAATTACTGCAAACGTGGTGTTATGGGACAGTAATGACGGGGCAAATGAAATAATAAGCACCATATTTCAGGTAATATTTGACACCTTATAAATCTACAGTAAAATTTTGTAGGCTTATAAAACAACAATTAAGTATTTCCATTACATAATGTGTTACAGATCTACACTGCATACGTCACATTTAATTACGAGCGACCTGGCAAAATTGTAAGAAAACCGTCATTGGAGAAGAGGAATTACACAAAATGAGAGAAGATAATAATCTCCAATGAACAGACAATTCTTATTGAGAGAAAAGATAATTTGATGTATAGCTTGATAGAAAAGAAAGCGTCATATGTTTTTAGAACCATTATAGCATTCATAAATTTCATTACGATCGGCCTGTTACACTTCGGTGATGTACCTTATTCAAATTGAATGCTTTGAAATTGAAGGGTCGGGTGCAATTAGGGGACTAGCGCTCAAAAATGAGAAAAATTATTGTCCAAACGCTAAGATTGGAAAATTAAATGTTAAACTGTATTTTAAAAAATATAGTGTTGTAAAGCTCGTCAGGACACATAATTTTTTCTATTTACAGTTTGTTTATCCAATCATTACTTTTTAATTAAATATTATTACATTTTTTAACATGAGGGTTTTGTGCATACATTTTACGGCTTCGCTTGAGTTTTCTGAAGTTATGATTTAAGTCTCATAACGATCCCTTAATATTTACTCAAGTTATCGCAATTTATGTTTAAAGAAATAATGATTTTGGACAATGAAAATTTTTTGTTTAGAATTTTTAGCTCGAATAGTAATGATTGGAGAAACAAACTGTAAATAGAAAAAAATATGTGTTCTAACGAGCTTTACAACACTATATTTTTTAAAATTCAATTTAATAACATTTAATTTTCCAATCTTTCTTAGCGTTTGGACAATAATTTTTCACATTTTCGAGCGCTAATCCCCTTATTGCACCCGACCCTTCAATTGCACAATGATTATACAAAATATTACATCCTTCTACGTATAAATAAAAAATATTAATACGCAAATTAGTATTGTTTCATTGACATGTTTCCTAATTTCACTACCCAACCTCTCTATCTTTCATTATTTCTATCCTCCTTTACGTTCAGCGAGGCTCTGACGCTAGACGCAGCTCTCGTGCCGTATTCTTTCAAGACTTCTCGATAGAAAGAGCTTTGGCAACAGCGCGACAGAGGCAGTGAGAACAGAATATGTGGTAACTATATGTCACCTATGTACAACTTCTTTTTATCGACCGCAGTAGTTTCATTAGGGTCCGTCTGTTTACAAGGGACGCTTCGATCGATTCGGACCAAAACAAACTTGAGACGGCAGCCTTAAATACCGACCGATACGTCGTTACTAGATTACCATATAAGGAATTATATTAATTATCGACTGAGCGACCAAAGGTCAATAACCATTTATTTTTTAATAAACATTGTTATTTATTGCTAAAGAAGGACTTTCGTATCTTGAAATTCATTTCTTAATCGCACGCCACCCGAACGAATCCCACAAATTCACAGGTAATCCGCTCTACTCGTGAATCTCCTGTAAGAACGGCAACGTCTCGTTCGAGAACGTTACACAGTACACTCGTGAATGTTTTGCATAAGTTTGGGTAAATTCTTCAATGTACATATATTTACAGCTTCTAGAAATTTATGATACCGGGCAATTAGAAGCGGATTAATTTTACATAAAGAACTGCACGACCACGATTTTTTTGCTCGTGCTTCAATCAAAGGTAATACATTTTCAGTCTGTCCTTTCATATTTATTATTAATGGCTCCGTTATAGTGACTTCAGATGAATTTATATTGTAATATGTAGAATCAACAAAATAATTTTCAGAAGAAGCTGTATGTTTAGATCTGCCACACAGCGCGCATAATTTGTCATCCACCGTAGAACATTCTGCAAAAACAGTCAAACATGTTTCTGATTTGTTTTTAAGCAGAGTTAACATTTTATTCATATTTCGAATATAACTGTCTCTAATGTGTATACACCAGCGTACGACTTTCTCAACTTCTAATCGTTTTTTAATATAACCTTTACCGCAATCTGTAATATTGAACTTGTGTAAAATATTTTTAACAATTACTTCCGCAGAATCGCGAATTTTCATAAAAATTCTAGACCGAAGCTTAACATATTTTTTCTAATATTTTTGGCAGTATTGTTCTTTGCAAGTGTTAAATTACTTCTTTTCTGATTCTGATAATATCGCTCATCGTTAAGGGGGTAGACACGGGTAATGCAGCGCGCTGTATACCGACACAATCTGGCCCGAAACATGGGTTTAGTAGAATACGCTTTTCGTCCTTATATGAGCGAATTTTGGGCTGGGCGAGGTCTCATTCGAAAGAGAAAGGTTCAGTGCAGCGCGCTCTGGTCATGGTTCGACGAGATTGTGTTGATATCTAATAATATGAGTGTTCAAAGTACAGCAAAAATCGACAAAATACACCCGCATGAACCAACGTATTTTTAGGTCACTAAAAGAGTCTTGTGACTCAAACGATGACCAGAGCGCGCTGCACTGAACTTTCCTCTTTCGAATGAGACCTCACCCAGCTCAAAATCTGCTCATATAAGGACGAAAAGCGTATTCCCGTAATTGCATTCCCAATTACGAGTTCCGCCATATTGGCGATAATACAGAGCAAGTCACGTGACAAATTTAGTTGAGCTAGTAGACACGAGATGGCGCCTACTCGGGAGGACTGCCAACGTGGAGTCATAGCAAAACTGAAGCGTTAGCTGGATACACAAGCCACAGTAAAAGCGTGATGCAGTCAATGTATGAATTTTCGGACGATTGTAGGTTAGGTTATATGCATTTTAGGCATATAACTGTTGGGAACTGTGTACATTTACTAAATTAACGCTTTTATTGTAACACATACACCACTTGAAATCGCTGTCGAATTTATGTTATAATTATATGGCCACATTATTTAAAATAAAAAAAGAGATTGGAACTTTTTTACTAATACTGGAAATATTGATTTACTGATATCATATTTTCAGAATGTGGAAGTTACAGCAATTATTTGCAATTATTGCTCTTATTATTATTCTTCCGACTATTGTATATAACATACAAGGAAAAGTCTCCAAATCAGTCAACAGTTGACTCCCTGATTTTTTTTTGTAATTCTTTATGGTCCTATGCAGAGATGGGCATTATTTAAATAAAAGAATATACTTCCGAATGGCCCCAGTGGCTGATCGACACGAGATTTGGGGTAGGGTGTGTGTACCCTAAATCTAAAATTCTATTTAGCTTCGGGTATTTATTAGTTTCCTTTGTTTATTCGAAGGCCTTTCATCTTGGGCTTCGAATAATTTTTCATCTTTCATTATATCTTTATCCTAAGGTCGTATTCAGATATATTGGCCGGTCAATTCGTTTTCGCGAACAGCGATCGCGAACAGCGATCGAGGAGTATGGTGGGGTAACGGGAATGCTGCTCGGCTCCGTCTGAACGTAGCCGTGTGGCTGTTATGACCAATACGAGATGAAGCTATCGAGAAAGAATCAATGTTCAGACCAATAAAGCTCCTGAATTTTTTCGGAGCTAAGGCACACCTATTCTGATGTGTGTATTTCTATGCTGACAGCTCGGTTTGGCCTATACACACCAGAAGCTTGGCGCTAACCCCATCACTTCTGGCTCACTCTTGTTCTGCGAAGGCGAGAGTGAGATGGAACGAGAGCGAGTCAGAAAACGTTGCAAACAGGAGCACCGAGGCAGGCAAGCGGTACCTATGGTGGGAGAATACGCGTTACGAAACGCACCGGCCAATATATTTGAATGTAAAGTCTCGTTAACCGCTCGCTGGTCGGGACCGGCGTTGAGCCCGTATCATGAACGGAGCCCTAATTCCGAGGCTGAGTTTCTCGCTTCTTTCTGGCCGAAGGGGGCAGCGGGATGAAACGCTTTGCGTGCGCGACGGGCGCGAGCGCTCAGATGGAATCGTGCCTGTTCGACGCATGCGCGCTACGGTCAGGTAGCCAGGCACGGCACGAGTCTTTTTTGCGCCATAACCGAGCTTGCCAAATTCCGCCATTTATTATAAAACATTTAATTGAGCTTCTTCATGACCTTACTCTAAACTTTTACTCGTAGTTTAAAACCGTTGTAATATAATTTGTAGTATTTCATTTAAAAATTTATTTTCAACAATGCCAACAATGAAAAGGCCATTTTGCGCCTCTTGTCAACCTTACGCCCTAGCAGTTGCCTAATTTTACAGAGTAAAGTCATAAATAATCTCAAATAAATGTAATATAATAAAGGGCGCAATTTGACAAGTTCGTCTAGGGCGCAAAAAAGACTTATGCCCGGCCTGCGTCAAGATTTTGCAAAGCGGGTCCCGTGCTCACCGGTAGCGCTTGCGACCATCGCGCACGCCCGTCGCGCACACAAAGGACGGAGTGTCAGGCGTCCGAAAGACGGAGCGAGACAAAATAACAACGCGTTGCCTATCTCTTACTGTCCTCGCTCGCTTTCAGTGCCTTCGCTCGCTCTCTTTCCATCTCGCGCTCGCCTTCGGCGGACAAGAGTGAGACAGAAGTGGTGGGGATAGCGAAAAGTCCGTATCGTGTACACCAAACCGAGCCCGTAACGATCTTAGATGCTCGAATAACCGACGAGAACCTTTATTGCCCGAGCCGCACGAGATCGCCGTTGCTCGGCGATGTGTCATCGATTATATAGAAACAGAATTTGTTTTTTTTTCATCGTATCAATATGAAAGTGACACAAATGGATTCCTTGCATTCTCCCGATTAAATTGACAGAAAATAATTAATCGCCAACAATCATGTGTCTCGCTGAGTTTCGTGGGCTTCGACGCTCGAAACAAGCGGGACTATACAATGTTGCACGCTAAGCAGTGACGAATCTGAAGTTCTGCAATTTCTAATCAGATCTTTGCAAAAGTGACGTCAATCGATTCCTTACAATTTTATATATAATGTTTGTTCATAACTGCTTTCTGCATAGGACGTATAATAAGTGTATTTCATTTCTGTTTCGTTGCTTTGCAAGTAAAAAAATGTCTAACCTAACAAACTTCATTTTCTGGGGACATCCCCTCATCTATTTTCCCTTTTCACTTATAATTCCTTACTGCTAACGTAGAATATTGTAGCATAAGCACATTTCAAGTAATTAAAATGTACAATGAATTTTCTACGTTTGTAGTACCAGCCGACTTTCCGTTTAAATTTTGATAAGTACAACGCAACAGCTGAGAATTTCTTTCCTTATTCAGAATAAAATACGGAAATAGCAAACAGCTCCCTCTCGCGTTTACCGGGCAATCGGCGATCTATCGGTATTACCATTTCTGTGCAGAAAAAACCTGCTGTAATACCGACCTGCCGAATCGGCCAGGTCACGTGACGTGTCTACCCCCTTAAGGTAGTTCCTAACCAACTATGTTAGTCAAATTAGAGTTGGGTAATGATCGATAAATATAAAGCAGTATGATACCACAGAAATAATACTAATCATTTTTAACATCATGTATATACATTTTAAAAAGTTCAATGTTAATATAAATAATCGTAATACGAAAATGGAATATTAAATTGGTTAGCGTAGTGAATTGGAGCAGAAGATCTGACAACGTTGCATTTATTCGGTGCGTCTTTTTTCAATCAAAATGTCAGAAAGCTTGCGTTATAAAGATAAATTTATTAAAAGAAAAATATTAGAAAAGAAAGAAAATTTTCGGGTTAGAATCGCGGCACAAAGAATGCAGCAACGTAAATGTGTTGAAGTTAACGGCGAAATATGTTCGGGAAACCGAATTGTAGATTTAAAGTATCTTGGAGAACAATTATGGTGTACAAACTGTTACAATATATTATCTTTAAATAATATTGAAGGGGAAAAAAGAAACGGTATGCATTCGAAGTTATTCGTTAAATGCCAGCAGTGTTTAAAAAATAAGCATATTTATACTGGCAAGTACTGCGAAGTGAGCGCAACAGCAGGCAAAATAGAAGACCAAAAACATAGCGCTTTAACAACAAAAGCTGTTTTAGGTTAGTTAAATAGGTTAATACCAAATATAGGTAGTTTTATGATTTCAATGATGTATTGTTTATACTATCTAGGCACTATACACGCTGGAATTGGATGCACACAGCTAAATAAAATTTTGGCATGCTTAGATATTCCTACAATTTATAGTTATATATATAGAAAATATGAACAAGAAGTTGGAAGAATGATAGAAAAGGCTGCAGAACAGAGTTGCAAAAAAGCAGCAGCAGAAGAACGAGAATTAGTTATACAGAAAGTAGAAGAAATGAGTGAAGTATTGTAAGAATCTTTTTATTTAGAAATATTGAATTTAATTCAGTGATTGAGTTTATCATGATATTTTTGATTTTTTTTTATGATTTTTATTATAATATATGTAGTTTTTCTACGTAGTAAATTATGAATATTCTGTAGTATCACTCGTGCATAAGTGATCTATAAAAGACGATTATACAAATGTTTATGATTTTTTTTTCTAATCCTCATATGAGCTATCCCTGTTTCCGTTTTGCATTATCCATAAATTTTTCCTTTATATCATACAGACCACAAGAAATAAGAACAGAATTTTACCAAGAACAACAAGATTTATCAACGAATTCACAGAAATTTGATCTAACATTAGGCAGAATTGTCAATATAATAGTATCGTATGATATGGGGTGGAGCAAGTGAGGAAATGGTAAAAGTTACGATAGTTTAAACAGATACGGAATAATAATAGGCTTTTTAACAGGAAAAATCTTAGACTACAGAACTAGAAATCGTAAATGCCGTTTATGCGATGTAGGTAAACCGAAAGAAAGTCATGACTGTAGACAAAACTTTAGAGGTAGTGCGAAAGCTATGGAAGCTGATGTTGGGGCTGAACTCATTAATAGAAGCAATATTTTAAAAGAAGCTAATTTAAATGTAAAAGTATTAATAGGCGACGAGGATAGTTCTGTTATGGCTGCTGTAAATAAAGAAAATTCGCGTCTAAAAACTCAAAATAAAATTTATAAACTTGCTGATAGGAATCATGTAAAGAAGAATTTATCTAAGAAACTGTACAAACTAAAAAGTAACTATAAGGAAATGAATAAAAAAGGTTTGATAAGTCATATAAAAAAATGTTTTTCGTATGCAGTTGCGCAGAATGCAGGACAAAGTGGAAAGTTAACAAAAGCAGTTAAATGTATCAGAGTTGGGCAAAAGTTTATCTAAATAAAAATCTCAATTAACGAACAAAAGATAAATAATTTTTATTCGTTACTCAAGGCTCGAATAATTGAAGTTATCTTTATTCGAAGAGCAACGAATAAATTATTTTGTACGATGTATTTATTCGACGAATAAGGGTAATTTTTTGAAAATTATTTGAAGCTCAAATAACTCTGGAAGTGGAGAGCGAGAGAGATGGGGAGCGTGTGCTAGAGTGTGGTAAGCAGGAGAGCATGACGCGAGGAAGTAGGCTTGAGGGAATATGGCACGGGAGCTGCGTCTAGCGTCAGAGGTTAGAGCCTCGCCTGAACGTAGCAATAATGAAAGATAGAGAGGTCCGGGAGTGTAAGAAGGAAAGATGGAAAGATACCAAACTCGACACAATTTGAACTGTCATTATTAGCGATATTATACTTAAAATTTATTTGCAGAAATTACGACACGTTTCGTTCAACTCCAGGCGGCAGGTTAGACGTGTGAGCGATGTACAATGTCGCTCGACTCGGGCCTCGGGGGGCTTCAAGTATGTAGGCCTTCGATTAAAAAAATGATTTGTGGTCGACGGATGAATTCCCGTCGAATAAACTGTTTTATCCATGGCGGTTCTAATAAAAATTACTCTGGGTTATTTTTATTCGACGACAAATAAAGATAAAGTCTCTTTAATTTGATGGCTTATTTCAATAATATAATTTTAATAGTATAATTTTATATTTTTAAAATATGACAATTTGTAGAGTTTGTAGACTTTTCTGAGTTCCACAACTTCACTTTTTCCTTTTTTGTTTGTCCTAATTTGCTTTCAAAATAACTCTTTTTTTAACGTTGTTGTCCGAGAGGCTATTACACTTTGGCGAGTTTGTAATGCTCGCATACGAAAATAGTCTTTCAACTGGTGCTGACGACGGTAATGGTGTATCATATTTAAAGAAGATCTTCTTTATTTCGGGATATTTGTCTAAGACTGTCCAATCTTTATTTGTCTCGACGAAGAAATGTAATATCTGTAAAATAACAATATGCATACGGCATTATATATTTATTAACTAGAAAAAATATATTTACTAATGAGGTAAAAATATACTGACCTGCAATGATGCTTTTGATGAATAGTCGATAACTTGGTTCGTTGGATTGTCGCCGAAATCGAAAATCTCTCCATGAGGCGAGGTTGTAGGCGTTCGTGTAATTGAATACTCGCCGTTCTGTTTCAGTTCCTGTACGATTTTCTGTTCGAAGAGATCCTGGAGCTCCTTCCGATGATGTTCCGTGATGCACAGGAACCACCGGTTTTTAAAATGCGGATGTGATAAAGCCGCAAGCGCAACATTCAAAGCCTCCGGTGTTGTAAAATTCAAATAATTTTCAAATCTAGTTTGTAAACTAGTAAGGAGGGATGCAATTAAGGGTTCACAAAATTTCCATGTCTTGTCTTTCAAAATGTTCAACTTCCGTTGTACAGACAGCAAACAGGGTAATAATATTCCGTAAAAGACGTTGCTTTCACCTTGTAAAATGTCTATTGAACCCGCTATCGGTGATGTACACTGTAAATGTTCTTCTATGTATAGGAATTCATTGGCTTTTAAAATGTTCTTGATTTCCAAGACTTTCCCTATTTCTGCGATTTTGTCTTTACTCTCTAATATTTGTTCCAAAGAATCGTAGAGAGAATTCCACCTAGTCTCGCCAGGTCTACTTAACGTGTGGCCAAGTATTCTTTGTATTTCTTCTGCAGATTTTGGCCTCATAGCGGCCTTCCACAGAACATTGCATTTTTCAATTGTTGCTGTGTGAATCTTGGATAACAATTTATTTTTACGGATCGTGCGCATCATATCCGTTGTTATGCATAAATTTAATGTATGCGCGGTACATCTAATGTGGCGAGGCAACACATGCTTCATAAATGGCTTGTGGACTAATGTAATATTTTCTTCTCTTTCTTCGTGTTCTTCTTGTTGTTCTTCTTGTTGGTCTTCTTCATCTTCTTCATCTTCCTCATCTTCTTCATCTTCTTCATCTTCTTCATCTTCTTCATCTTCGGTTGACGAATTCGACGAAACATTATTTGCATCTTCTACTGTGAAAGAAGATTCCTTGAGTCCAAACATCTTGAATGCCTTAACAAAATTACTAGCGTTATCGGTAATGGTGGCCACGATTTTATCGTTCGTCAGCCCAAATTCTGTGTGAATACTCGTCAACATGGTCGTAATCCTATCGAAAGAATGAACACCGGCGAAGCGGCGACAAGCAAGCGCCGCTGATTTTCTTTCGTATTTTGATGAAATCCAATGCGCCGTCACACCAAAGAAACTTCTTCTTCTTGCAGACCAGATATCTGCTGTTGTGCACACAAATGAAACCTCGTTCAGTTCATTTTTAATATTGCACGTATTTTCCAAAAACAGTTTGTTCATGATTCTCCCCACTGAGCGTCGACTTATACTAGTAATTTTTTCATTAACTCCCAGGTTTTTTAGCATGCAGCGAAAGTAAGTATCTTCCACTGAGTTCAGGGGAATCATTGCACTAATCAGATAATTTGTGACATCCACTTCGAACTGATTGCGGGCGTTCCTATTTGCTTCTTTTTGGCCACGTCGACAATGTCGACATTCTTCCGAGTTCACACTTTCCTTCCTTCTGTTTGATTCCGCAATATATTCCTCAAATTCTGCTTCATGTTTCCGCTTTAGGTGTGAGCGAAAATTTGACGATGACGTCAATTGTCCCTTTATTTCTACTGCTTTTGGCTAACAAATTTGACACAAGCCAACAATATTTTTCTCATTCGACTTTTCTTGAATAATTTTAAAATATTTGCCGTTTAAAATTGTAGGTAATTGTTTATTTACCGAAGCAGATACTTCACTAGCCGATGCATTCACTTCACACACACTCATTTTTACGGATAATTATAATAATAAATATGACAATAATATAATATATAACTGATAACACAAATAACACAAATAACTGATAACTGATAACTTTAATGAATAGAATGGAAGATTTAAACACAAATAAGGAATTCTCAAGGGTTTTAAATAATACGTATGTTCGTTTTTGCTCTCGGGGCTCGAGTGAGTCTTACAAGGACCATCGGTTTTACACCTTTTGTTAATTACAAAAATGGCCTAGTTTCTAAGAGCCAATCGCAAATTTATTAAATAGTTAGCTAAATTCCTATTCGTTAATCCAATTCCTCCTGGTTATCGATTTTGACAAGAACAAGCGTTTAACAACATTGCGCTGGAATTATACACCCAGGAGAAGGGAGAAAGGAAATCAGCGGCGCTTGCTTGTCGCCGCTTCGCCGGTGTTCATTCATTGTATTTAGCGCCTCCTCCTCAAGATCAAATCGTAGTACCCCTACTCTATGCCAGTATCGTCACATTTTTAACATAAAACAAAACAAAACACGCATGCGGCGTCGGCCGCGATCCTCATTCTCTTTCTTTGTGCCGAAAGAGTCACATGTAAGTACACGCAATGGACAAGAAGAGGTCAAGACACCGTGAGTTGTCCTCGGACGAAGAGGAGAAGCTGGCGAAACGCCTTAGAAAATTGGAGAAGGAGCTGAAAAATATTAAGAAAAGGAGAAAGTCGCGTCGTCGCAGGCGATCGACATCCGACTCATCACGGAGTTGGCATTCTATTAGCAGTAAGCGAAATTTCCCTAGCTGTTCATCACCAAATCCTGTTGCGGGAAGAGATTTACATACGTGGTGCACGTAAATATCTACAGGCTATAACCTGTACGGAAGTACTCACCAGACCTATTCTGCGTGAGCGAGTACGGGCCCTAACCTGTACTCGAACTTCCAGAAAGCATAAGCTGGTATCGCTCACCAGATTTAAATTGCGTGAGCTAGTACAGAACGTCTAAGAAACATAAGTAAGTAGGCTCACCAGACCTATTCTGTGTGAGCGAGTACAGGAGCTAACCGGTACTCTACTATACGATTATCCCCTGCGACACAGGCCCTAACCTGCTTGGCAGATTTGATTTATTGCAATATGATTCAATTTCATTTCAAGATAGGTAAAAGACAAAATATGGCCTATTTCATTAACAGGAAGTCGATCCGCGTCGGAAAGTGAGAGAGAATCGCGCCCGCGGAACGCGGGAAGCGATGACGAGACACCAAGATCGAGTCCGGCAAGAAGCGGCGTCACGCCGGTTGCACCGCCGCCTGCGCCGCCGCTACCTCCGCCGCCGTTAAATTTAAAATCGGCCAAACTTTTAGAACAATCTGCCGCAGACCTGAAGGTGCCAAAGCCTCCAGTTTTGAAGAGTTCAAAAAACTCAAAGGGCCCGCTGCTTCGTGCGCAGAACAGGAGTTTTTCGACGGGGCCAGGCGGGCAGAAGCGAACGACATCCTCATACCGGAACCAGGAGCCTCGTCATGCGGAGCAGCCACAGCGGACAAATCAGAACGCGTACAGAACTTCGCAAAGGAAGCACTTTTCGAAGAGGCGATAAACGATTCTGTAAGCTGTACTGCGGGTCGGTTAAGGTTATTTTATAATAATTGGAAGGCTCTAACCTCAGACCTAAAGATTTTGTCGTGGATCAGAGGTTATAAGATTCCGTTCAAATCAGCTCCGCGGCAATCTAGGCCTATTTTAAACAAAGGATTATCCGAGACGGAAAAGACAAAAATAGCTAGTGTAATTGCGCAACTGAGCACTAAAGGCGCGATTGTTGAATGTAAACCGGAAGAGGACCAATTCCTCTCAAAGATTTTTCTACTCCCCAAACCGGATAAGTCGTTTAGGTTAATTTTAAATCTAAAAAATCTAAACGAGTTTGTAGAGACGAAGCATTTCAAACTGGAAGATTATAGAACGGCTATAAAGTTAATAGAACAGGATTGTTATATGTCGACTATCGACTTAAAGGACGCGTATTATTTAATACCTGGTGATGAGTCACACAGGAAATTTTTAAAATTTGAGTTTTGTGGAAAATACTACCAGTTCACCTGTTTACCATTTGGGTTAAGCTCAGCTCCTATGGTTTTCACAAAATTAATGAAGCCTGTAGTAGGTTGGTTAAGACAACTAGGCTTATGTTCGGTACTGTATTTGGACGACTTTTTACTGCTTGGGAACACCTCTTTGGAATGTGCAAGCAATGTCAACAAGACTCGCAACTTATTAGAGAACTTAGGGTTTATAGTAAATTATGAAAAGAGTCAAATGGCCCCTGTAAAGAGGTGCAGGTTCTTAGGATTTAACCTTGACTCATCCTCTATGACCCTAGAACTGCCCGGGAAAAAGAGGATAGCGATCAAGAAATTAATACAACGCTTTCGGAAATTGTCGCAATGCAAAATAAGAGATTTCGCGCAATTTATCGGCACGATTGTAGCTTGCTGCCCAGCTATTAAATACAGTTGGGTTTATACAAAAGAATTTGAGCGACAGAAGTTCTTAGCTCTTACAAATAACAACGACAATTATGAGGCTACCATGGCGCTAAGGGCGAATGTTATAGATTTCACATGGTGGGAGACTCATATTATGTCGGGTATTAATACAATCAATAATTTAGAATTTACTATGGAGATTTACTCAGACGCGTCGCTCACGGGTTGGGGAGCTGTATGTAGAACAGAAAGATGCAATGGGTTTTGGAATTCGGTCGAACAGCAACATCATATAAATTGGTTGGAGTTGAAGGCAGCATATATGGGTCTGCAATGCTTTGCTAAAAACTTGCGGAACTGTAGTATTTTACTCAGAATTGACAACACCACAGCAATATCATATGTCAATAGAATGGGCGGAATTCAATTTGAAAATTTAAATAAAATTACTAAGGAAATTTGGCAGTGGTGCGAGAACCGAGACATTTGGATCTTTGCTTCGTATGTTAGCTCCCACGAGAATTTCGAGGCAGACGCCGAATCGCGTAGATTAGAGCCCGAAACGGAATACGAATTGTCAAGGACTGCTTTTGAGGAAATAATTCGTAATTTCGGTTCACCAGACATAGATTTATTTGCGAGCCGGTCAAATTATAAATGTGATCGCTACATATCTTGGAAAAAAGATCCTGGGTCTGAGGCAGTTGATGCCTTTACATTGCCTTGGAAAAACTGGTATTTTTACGCCTTCCCTGCGTTTAGTATAATTCTGAGGACCCTTCGGAAAATTAAAAAGGAGAAAGCGGAGGGAATAGTAGTGGTACCTGATTGGCCTGCTCAGCCATGGTACCCACTCTTTCATTCAATGTTAGAGGCAGAACCAGTCAAGTTCAAACCAAATATAAACCTGTTGTCTTTTTGTAATAGGGAACCGCACCCACTCTGGAAGCGGCTTACCCTGGTGGCAGGCAGATTATCCAGCAAGCATTAACTGCGCAAGGAATTCCAGGGCCATCGCTAGCGATTATGATGTCCTCAATTAGCGAATCTACGCTAAAGAATTACAATGTGGGCCTAAAAAGATGGTGGCTATTTTGCAGCAGAAATGCTGTGGAACTTTATAACCCACCCATTCCAGAGGTCCTAGCGTTCCTTACGCGGTTATATGAAGAAGGACTGTCCCACAGCACAATAAATTGTGTTCGATCAGCGATCTCATTGATAGCGGTTACTGAAATTGCGAAAGACGTTAGAATTCAACGTTTCTTCAAGGGTATCGCGAACTTAAGACCTTCAAGGCCCAAGTACGATTTTACTTGGAATCCAAAGATTGTACTCGAATACTTTATCAAACAGCCGGCGAACGAAGAGTTGAAATTGAGTATAGTATCCAAAAAATTAATTACTCTTCTCGCGCTAGTTACTGGTCACCGGATGCAGACATTCACTCTAATTCAGTTAGATAACATTAGGATATCCGCGGATAAAGTAGAAATAACGATTCCTGCGCGTATTAAGACATCAAAGAAAAACGCAATACAACCGCTGTTGACCTTGCCATTTTTTCATAAAAAGAAAATATGTGCAGCGTCAACCCTATTGTATTATTTGGATATTACAAAAGAAATTCGTAACTCGGTGAAGAGCCTCTTCATATCTAATAACAAGCCAATTAAGGCGGTCTCGACGCAATCTTTAAGCCGCTGGGTAAAAGAGGTACTAAGTAGTAGCGGAATAGATACTACTGTGTTCTCAGCGCATAGTACGCGGCACGCCTCTACCTCAGCAGCGAAAAGACTGGGCGTTGACCTAGACATCATTCGAAAAACAGCTGGCTGGACTAAAGAGTCGAAAACGTTTGCACGCTTTTATGATAGAGAGGTCAGATCGGATAAGCAACAATTTGCATTATCCATACTAGAAGGTTAATAGGTGTAACATGGAATAAAAAATTATTCAAATTAACTCTTCAGTTAATATCCCTAGTGCGATCGCCGTAATGAGACTTTAAACATCTACGATTTGATCTTGAGGAGGAGGCGCTAAATACAATTGTATTATTGAACGAACTTACCAAGTGAAGTTCGATTGGAATTGTATAAGCGCCTCCTCCGAAAAGATCAAACCCACCCTTTTCTTTCTTGTTTTTTCAGAAAGACCCATTATCTAGTACACTAGATAAGCCCAATCTATTACGGCAACACTTTAAAATAATGAGGATCGCGGCCGACGCCGCATGCGTGTTTTGTTTTGTTTTATGTTAAAAATGTGACGATACTGGCATAGAGTAGGGGTACTACGATTTGATCTTTTCGGAGGAGGCGCTTATACAATTCCAATCGAACTTCACTTGGTAAGTTCGTTCAATAATACAATTCGATAGGATTACGACCATGTTGACTAGTATTCATACAGAATTTGGGCTGACGAGCGGTAAAATCGTGGCCACCATTACCGATAATGCTAGTAATTTTGTTAAAGCATTCAAAATGTTTGAACTCAACACATCTTCTGTCACAGTAGAAGATGAAAATGATGTTTCGTCGAATTCGTCAACCGAAGATGAAGAAGATGAGGAAGATGAAGAAGAACAACAAGAAGAACACGAAGAAAGAGAAGAAAATATTAGATTAGTCCACAAGCCATTTATGAAGCATGTGTTGCCTCGCCACATTAGATGTACCGCGCATACATTAAATTTATGCATAACAACGGATATGATGCGCACGATCCGTAAAAATAAATTGTTATCCAAGATTCAGACCGCCGCTATGAGGCCAAAATCTGCAGAAGAAATACAAAGAATACTTGGCCACGCGTTAAGTAGACCTGGCGAGACTAGGTGGAATTCTCTCTACGATTCTTTGGAACAAATATTAGAGAGTAAAGACAAAATCGCAGAAATAGGGAAAGTCTTGGAAATCAAGAACATTTTAAAAGCCAATGAATTCCTATACATAGAAGAACATTTACAGTGTACATCACCGATAGCGGGTTCAATAGATATTTTACAAGGTGAAAGCAACGTCTTTTACGGAATATTATTACCCTGTTTGCTGTCTGTACAACGGAAGTTGAACATTTTGAAAGACAAGACATGGAAATTTTGTGAACCCTTAATTGCATCCCTCCTTACTAGTCTACAAACTAGATTTGAAAAGTATTTGAATTTTACAACACCGGAGGCTTTGAATGTTGCGCTTGCGGCTTTATCACATCCGCATTTTAAAAACCGGTGGTTCCTGTGCATCACGGAACATCATCGGAAGGAGCTCCAGGATCTCTTCGAACAGAAAATCGTACAGGAACTGAAACAGAACGGCGAGTATTCAATTACACGAACGCCTACAACCTCGCCTCATGGAGAGATTTTCGATTTCGGCGACAATCCAACGAACCAAGTTATCGACTATTCATCAAAAGCATCATTGCAGGTCAGTATATTTTTACCTCATTAGTAAATATATTTTTTCTAGTTAATAAATAAATAATGCCGTATGCATATTGTTATTTTACAGATATTACATTTCTTCGTCGAGACAAATAAAGATTGGACAGTCTTAGACAAATATCCCGAAATAAAGAAGATCTTCTTTAAATATGATACACCATTACCGTCGTCAGCACCAGTTGAAAGACTATTTTCGTATGCGAGCATTACAAACTCGCCAAAGTGTAATAGCCTCTCGGACAACAACGTTAAAAAAAGAGTTATTTTGAAAGCAAATTAGGACAAACAAAAAAGGAAAAAGTGAAGTTGTGGAACTCAGAAAAGTCTACAAACTCTACAAATTGTCATATTTTAAAAATATAAAATTATACTATTAAAATTATATTATTGAAATAAGCCATCAAATTAAAGAGACTTTATCTTTATTTGTCGTCGAATAAAAATAACCCAGAGTAATTTTTATTAGAACCGCCATGGATAAAACAGTTTATTCGACGGGAATTCATCCGTCGACCACAAATCATTTTTTTAATCGAAGGCCTACATACTTGAAGCCCCCCGAGGCCCGAGTCGAGCGACATTGTACATCGCTCACACGTCTAACCTGCCGCCTGGAGTTGAACGAAACGTGTCGTAATTTCTGCAAATAAATTTTAAGTATAATATCGCTAATAATGACAGTTCAAATTGTGTCGAGTTTGGTATCTTTCCATCTTTCCTTCTTACACTCCCGGACCTCTCTATATTTCATTATTGCTACGTTCAGGCGAGGCTCTAACTTCTGACGCTAGACGCAACTCTCGTGCCATATTCCCTCAAGACTACTTCCTCGCATCATGCTCTCCTGCTTACCACACTCTAGCACACGCTCCCCATCTCTCTCGCTCTCCACTTCCAGAGTTATTTGAGCTTCAAATAATTTTCAAAAAATTACCCTTATTCGTCGAATAAATACATCGTACAAAATTATTTATTCGTTGCTCTTCGAATAAAGATAACTTCGATTATTCGAGCCTCGAGTAACGAATAAAGATAAAGTATCATTTATTCAATCGTTATTTAAATAATTTTTTATCTAGATAATGCCCAACTCTGAAATGTACAGTGTGTCCGCGGGAAAGCTAAACAGCCGGCTTCCTCCTAAACTATTGGAGATAAAAATATAAAAAAAATAGGGAATTGCATGGTTCGAGGGGGCCAATTAATTAGCGCGAACGAATTTTTTTATCGATTATTATTTTAAAAGATACGATGGTCAAGTTCGGTTTTTTAAATGGAACTATTTTTTTTGAACACCTGAGTTGATAGTGCGTTCGAAGATAAAATCAATAAGCTTTAATGTATACACTTTATTTTCACTGGTTTTTAAGATATTGCGCTTGCAAATTTACTGATTTTCACTGGAAGAAAACTGTCTGGTATAGCACGGACCGGGGACGGTCTTACTGGTTCCACGGGTGGCACTGCCTTTTGAAATAGATACCTACCTGCCAAAGGTCTACGCCAGGCTCAAAGGCTGGACAATTTTTTTCCGTCAGAAATGCTACTTAGGTAGGTACATCTGCGGTATATTTATTTCGCACTTGCTTCTACGCTCGGATAGCCGGTTCTTTTGGGAGGGATGCAAGTTCGATTGGTTAGGTTAGGAGGAGTGAAAGTTGCTAGACTAAATTTCAATCATAGGGAGCAGATTGTATCAGAACCATTCGGATTTGCATTCCTCACAAACGGCTGCTCTCTTGGAGAGGCTCTCTTCACAGCAATGCCCACCTTCTCTCGCACGGAATACGTTAACGCTTGCTTTTGTTCTGATATTGAAGCTCGTGTTTATACTCGAGAGGAACACGCGTCGACAGCGGGCTACCCCTTTTCTTCCTGTGTCTCTCCACGAGCCGTGCTGACGGTGGATTGTAGGAGCGTAGATATCTAGATGCCAGTTATTGAATTCAGGAGACGATAGAAACATTTTATTACAAAACACACATGTACTATAATTAAAGTAAATCGTATTCCTCTCGGGCAGGAGTACTGATAATGATCGAACTTGCGACCCACTTCGCGCAGACCAATTACACGGAGGGAAGTCGGGTCACACACTGCCCAAATGTGTGATGCGCTGGCACCCCGTGGCGAGGACAGACCTTCGCATTGCCTCACCCGATTTTTATGGTTTTTTTTCCGGAAAAAGTTACGAATCCTGGGCCGAACGTAGCGAATTGAAGTCGACCCTCCGCAGTCGAGGGTGAATTATCAATTTGAGCGTATTAAGAAACCCTTTTCTTCATCGTATCGAAAGGGAAGTGACGCCAATGGATTCCTTATGTTTTTCTGACGAAAATCATACCAAATGTCATGCAAATCGGACTACTTTGACACAAGCTATTTGTATTCCCTATGTAAAAGTTGTCCGATTTACACGACATTTGTAATGATTTTCATCGGAAAACCCCAAGGAATCCATCGGCGACACTGGATCTTACTGGATCTTTCGCTACACATGTGACGCGTGGATGCTGCCGCCCTTCCATCGATCGGCGATCGATGGAGGGGGGAGAGCACGCGGATTCGAGGAAATCGACAGCGATTTCCTCGATCTACTAATTGACGAGCCGTCTAAGAGGTATCACCGGAATAATCGCTTGCTTACTTGCCGCGTTTTGCTTGAACGCTTTGCTTTGTAACGGGAATCGGGCCGATTCCACGTGCTACGCGCTTTATTCTATCGCTTTACTCTGTAACTGGATTCGAGCCGAATCCACGTGCTTAACCTAAACTCGCTAACCATGCCGGAAAGCCAGTACCGCTGCTACTAAACGAGAAATCATTGCGTTAAGAATTGTGCTCCACAAACTTTATTGTAAATTACTGTAAATAGACTTATTGTAATATTAAACTAGTGACATAAAGCAAGAGACCCTCTCGCGAGTTCCCAGTTCCAGCGACGTGTGCGGTTCCGATATTTTGCTAACAACACATCTACGCCAAACTACACTTTGAGGATCCATCGAACTGTGCAATTTATATATATATCATTATAATCATTATATTCATATTCATCATCATCCTCAACATCACTAAGATCTAAAAAGAATGGTTTTTGTCGCGCATGCCTATTCAGCCAATATCGCTCGCTCCCGTAGTTGTCAGGAGGTTGTTCGCCATACATATTGAAAGCATTGAAAAACACTTTCAAAAAGATGTCGCCATCGTGAACAACTTCCGCCTCTTGAAGTTCTTCACCACGAATTTCTTCGGTTTGAACCGCAACATTCCGACACGCAACATATATCTTGGGGTTGATATCATGTACAGGCAGCACAGAGGAGTCGGAGATTGCACCGACAGTTGGATGATTCAATGACATAATCTGAAACCAATTTTTCCTTATAATTCTCAAAGTTGCTGACATAACGATTCATTAAAATATGGTAATGGAAACTTACGGTATTAATCGATTGTATTTTCTTGCGTTGAATGGCGGACGATATCCTTCAAAGCGATCTCACTTGCAACAACAATTACAACAGCAACAACACTTCGATAATCGTCTCAGACACAATACATTTTTTACAACGTTTCTTGTAGTAACGTATGACTTGACTGATGTAGTAGCATGAGAGAGAACTGATTTAATGTGGTTACATTCGTGGTTACAGCGATAATTATTCGGTGGGGGTAATGTTCCGAGTATTTCATATCGAGGAGGCTGTAAGCCAATCGGCGCGATAGCCCATGGAGTAAACACGACATTGCACCGGACGATACCGCGTGTTTATATCTGAATCGTGGGAGTAGTACAGCGAGCGTGCGAGGGTGGGAAAAATTTGGAAATACGTTCGAACTGCATCTAACGTAAACATAGTGCGATGACGCCATAAGGATCGTGGATAGGGTAGAGGGTAGGCGGCTGGTATATATATAAAATCATTCAGTCGCTCGGTGAATATCGTGAAATACGTTACGCGTGCATAACATGGACTTTTTCGAGAATTCGTACAAGTGATTGCGGGATGTGATCACACAATTGCATACCGAAGAAGAGTTCAGCGAGTGGTTTATATCATGTAACGAGTGCATGCACATTATCAATGCATATCTTAAGACTCAAGGAGTATCAGGATCTGAACACCGACGTTTGAAATTACTTAAGATAAAAATTGAAAAAGCGCGAGCATGGGTTCGAATCAGGATAGCGTGCATACTCAATGAACTGGACGCGCGAGATGCATTGCTAGCGTCTTTCGACGACGATGATGATTGGGTGAGCCCTTTATCGATGATACCGCAGTTGGATGACGAAGAATTGACGATCGAGAGGTATAAGATTCACGACACGTTAAGCACACCATCATTATTCGAGACGTCCTGGATCAGCATCTTCCGACAGGGATTTATGAAATTACCGCGTGAACATCGTCAACTGCTACGTCATATCGCGCGATATAGTGTTGTGAGCAAATGCACATTGTATTGCATCGTTGCTGATAAGGATGTATGCAGCAAGCGATCGAAGTATACTACCGCGATCGCATGTACGCCGCTGACACTTCTACATGACATCGAAAACGGCTCGATCGAAGTACGAGAAGTATTGAGTCCTGAAACATTGAAACTCACAGTGCATGAGTTTTTGTCTCGGGAATTATCGAAATTTTTAGACAATTGTATGAGTCTTCCGCGAAACTCGAGTCGTGCACTTGTACCGCTGAGTTTTCGATGGCCTGCTGAGGACTACGATCATATCACCTGGAAGAGGCGCATCACGAAATCAGGTGAAATTGTGCGTCTCTGGGAGGTGAACTATTTGTGAAGAAGCGAACATGGAGGCGTTCATGGACACGTACAGGGTTTTGTACCGGATGTCCAAGCTTTTACACAGTGTTGCGGAATTCAGAGACTGGGTGGATCATTGCGACACGTGCCTACAGCTAATCGTCGAATACCAGAGCAGCGGAGGAGTGTCCGTGGCCGTGAAACAACGTCTAGTGTCGCTGATCACGCGAATAAAGACATTGCGCGCGATCGGGCGAGAAAAGTTTTCGCGAGTCGGATATGGGGTTTCGACTCGATCGACGGCACCCAAAGTCGTATGGGAGGACGTGGAATCTGCGTTTATAAGCCGTATTTCAACCGGTGCGGTCATCAACGTGGGACACGTCGATCCGCGTAGATTTTTAGAGGATGCTCGACAAATAGTGATCTCGCGCGTCACGGACGCTATCACGACACATAAGAGCGTGTCCGTGAACACGAACTTTAACGCTGAGTTTATGTTGGAGGAGAATACGGATACGAAGAGTTTCGGAACGCGAAATCGCGTACTGTTAATGACTTCGAACGTGCGCGAGTGGTATTCGAAGCACGTGGTCACTCCCACGTTAGTGGCGATCGACGAATTTCAGGATCGTGACAGTGGATGGACCCTAAGGGCTGTGCTAAATATTCTAGTGAATATTAATAAGCATAATCCACTTCGAGCCGGCTGCGACGTACCGCTTCCGTGCGCCGTCGTCCAGAAAAAAGCGGTGGTGCATGTAAAGAGCGGGGACAACGCGTGTTTCTTGTGGTCCGTTGTCGCAAGTTTGTACCCTGCTGCTACGAACGTGTGTAGGGTCTCGTCGTACCCACACTACTCGACGGTGCTTCGCACGGACCATATTACTCTTCCTGTGACGTTGGATCAGCTGGCGAAGTTCGAGAGGTTCAACGACGTGTCGGTGAACGTGTACACCTGGACCGACGGAAGCTGCGCGCCTCTGCGTCTAACCGAGGATAAGCGAGAGAGACACGCGAACCTGCTACTGATGCAGGATCCCAAGGAGCCCAAACGGTATCATTTCGCGTGCATTCGCAGCATGTCGAGACTGATATCGAAACAACTCAGCAATCATGGACATCAAGTATTCGTTTGCGAAAGGTGATTAAAATATGGTATATTTCGATCGATGTATTATTGATTATTATGTTTTATTATTGATGTTGTTATCGTTGCAGATGTCTAAGCTTCTTTCACTCGTCCAACCAATTGACGAAGCACAACGTGGACTGCCAGCGTCTGAACGAGTGTGCAGTCGAATTGCCGTCCGCGAAGGATAAATGGTTGCAGTTCAAGAATTTCAAGAACAAGGAACGAGCGCCATTCATCATCTACGCGGACTTCGAATGCATGCTAGAGGACGTCCAGCCTGCGGAGCGGATTCAGACGTACGCGTACCAGCAGCACAGAGCGTACAGCGTGGGATACTACATCCATTGTTCCACCGACGCGTCTCTGTGTCATTATCGCGCGTATCGTCACGAAACCGAGTGTGTGAAATGGTTCGTGCAAGAACTGCGTGACTTTGCGAACATTGCGTATTCATGGTTACGGAACGCGAAACCAATGAACTCGTTGACGAGTGAACAATGGCGTGGTTTTAACGACGCGAGCGTGTGTCACGTGTGCGGGAAACCATTCGTCGATACGGACAAAAAAGTGCGCGACCGTTGCCACTCGACGGGCGAGTACCGAGGCGCGGCCCACGTGTCGTGTAACTTACAATTCCAAAGATCGTACACGATACCGGTAGTGTTTCACGATCTATCAGGCTACGACGCGCATTTCGTGATCAAGGAGTTGGCGTCAGCGTTCGAGGGGCAGATCGAACTGCTGCCGGTAACGAAGGAGCGATACATATCGTTCACGAAACACGTCAAGGGAATCGACGCCGAGAACAATGATTGGAAGAGGGGATTGAAGTTTCGTTTCATAGATTCGTTGTGGTTCTTGGCCGCTAGTCTGGAGAAACTCGCTTCGGACCTCGGCAAAGAACGACTCGCGATTCTACGACGTGAGTTTCAATCCCTGTCGAACGATCAGTTCGACCTCCTGACCAGGAAGGGCGTCTTCCCGTACGACTATGTATCGTCATACGCCAAACTGAACGATACGCGTTTACCGTCCCGCGAAGCGTTTTATAATCAGCTGAACGATCGCGCCGCGTCGGAGCCTGATTACGCGCACGCCGTGAACGTGTGGAACTCTTTTCGCGTGCAGACTTTGGGCGAGTACAGTGATTTGTATTTGAAAACAGATGTGCTGTTACTCGCCGACGTATTCGAGAGTTTCCGCACAGACTGTATCGCGAGTTACGACTTGGATCCCGCGCATTGTTTCACACTACCAAGTTTCACGTGGGACGCGATGCTTAAGTACACCGGTGTACGATTGGAGCTTTTGACGGACGTGGACATGCTACTGTTCGTGGAGCGTGGCATACGCGGCGGTCTGAGCCAGTGCTCGCACAGGTACGCGCAAGCCAACAACAAGCACCTGCCTGCAGGGATGTACGACGAGTCGAAGCCGTCGACGTATCTAATGTACTTCGACGTCAACAACTTGTACGGCTGGGCGATGTCGCAGGCTATGCCGAAAGGAGGATTTCGATGGCTGGACGATGCAACAGTGGCCGCGCTCGACGTATCATCCCTACCCGACGGCGAGGACTCCGAGGAATCTGAGGGATACCTGCTGGAGGTAGACATCGAATATCCCAAGGAGATCCACGACGCCCACGCAGACCTTCCATTCTGCCCGGTGCGCGAGCACGCGCCAGGAGGAAAACAGACCAAGCTGCTTGCCACGCTCGACGATAAGGAGCGATACGTCATCCATTATCGCTACCTGAAACAGTGCGTCCGACACGGTTTACGCGTGACACGAATTCATCGAGTGTTACGATTCGATCAGTCGCATTTGTTGCGCGACTATATCCAATTGAACACTGGTTTGAGGACGCGAGCCACGAGTGAATTTCAGAAGACGCTATTTAAATTAATGAATAACGCGGTGTACGGGAAGACAATGGAGAATGTGCGGAATCGCGTAGACGTGCGACTGGTGACGCGGTGGGACGGTCGTTACGGTGCGGAAGCGCTGATCGCGAAACCGAACTTTCACAGTCGTACGATTTTCTCCGAGGAGTTGGTGGTCATCGAAATGCGCAAACTAAACGTGAAGTTCGCCAAACCGATATACGTGGGTATGAGTGTGCTCGACGTATCGAAGGAATGTTTGTATGAATTTCACTACGCATATATGCACGCGAAGTTCGGTGATCGGTGTAAGGTCCTGTACACCGACACCGACAGTTTAATGTATAGTGTGGAATGCGAGGATTTGTATGAACGGATGAAGCGTGACATCGACCGATGCGACACCAGTGATTACGCGGTTGACAATCCGTACGGTATGCCCCGCGTAAACAAAAAGGTTCCGGGACTCATGAAAGATGAGAACAACGGCGCCTTGATGACTGAGTTCGTCGGACTACGGTCTAAGATGTACGCGACTAGAACATTTAACGCTACAGTGGGGTCTACGAGTGAGACTAAGAAGGTGAAGGGTGTGCGGAGACACGTGGTCACGAATGATATACAATTCGACGATTACATTCGTTGTCTCCACGATCTCACGGAGAAAGTGATTCGACAGAACAATATACGCTCCAAAGAGCATAATGTGTATTCCGTGAGTGAGGAAAAGAACGCTCTCAGTCCGTTCGACGACAAGCGGTGTATTTTAGTCGATCGGGTCAGCACCCTTCCGTGGGGACATTATCGAATCCCCGAGCTCGAGACCCACGAGCGCCTCGAACTCGAACCTGACGAGTCCCTCGAGAACCCCATTGTATAGTATGTTTGCATGTTTGTATGTTTGTATGTTGTATGTTGTATGTTTGTATGTTTGTATGTCAAAATTATATGTATATATTTTTTTCTTACTTTATTATGATTAATTGTATACATATACGAGATGAAGAAGGAGAATACTCGAATAAACGGACAATGTATATATATTTATATGTATTTATTTTTATCTATTTCAGTAACATATAATGCGTTTATAATCGGGGAATCATAGAATATCCTTGCTGCTTATCCACGAGTTCCGCGACTAATCGAATCCGAGCCACTTAACGTATACCTGGTTTCCCTTGCGACGAATAATCTTCTCGACCAGATAGACGTCCGGATTCGCGACCGAATGTAGTTCGTACTCGTAGAATCCACCCGAGATCGGCTCTCCCGCGGAATCGCGCAGAATGTACGTCGTCGGGCATGTTCGTTGTACGGTTACAATTTCGAACACTTCGGTCGACCAGTTCGGAGTGTATCCCTTCTCGAAGAGGGTCTTGAACTTACTCACGCGTACCTTGTCACCGACTTTGAATTTCGCGCGTCGTCGAACACATTTCGATGCGGAGGGTGAGGGGGGTTCATTCGCGGCGAATGACAAACGCGTCGTGGGGGTCACGTCAACGGGTCGGGCGTTGATCGTTCGGTGCTTGCGATGATTGTAGGTGTGTACGAGCGCAGGTAACAGGTCAACCCAACGATAGGACGCGTTGAAGGAGAATTGTTTCCACATGAGGTTTATCAGCGTGCGATTGAAACGTTCAACGATCGACGCTTTCATCACGCTGTACGTGGAGTAGTGGTTGATCCCGCGGGTCTTCACACATCTTTGAAACTCCGCGTTGTAAAACTCCTTACCCATGTCAGTTTGTAAATTTCGCGGACATCTATCGCTCTGCCTCAACACGATCGCGAACGCCGCGGTCACATCGCGTCCACTTTTCGTTTTCACGGGTATGGCCCAAGCATACTTGCTGAACGCATCGATGATCGTTAGTATGTAGTGATAACCTCGATTTTGCTTCGCGTACGGACGCATCTCCACCAAATCGGCCTGCCATAAATCATCGTAGCCGCGAATCACGACGCGCCGCCGCGGGAAATTTCGTCTCGCGGGAGCGTGTAATTCATTCACTAATTGTACTCGCTCCTTGCTCATGCTTCGCGGGTGGGCGGGGGATGGTTGCGACGTTCCAAGGACATTAGAATTAGTATGAGTTCCTCTAGTGCTCGCAAAACGCAATCGATGCACGGTATTCGCGATCGTTTGTTATTAGGCGTTTCGGATTCGTAGCCGCTAATGTCACCGTCAGTGATCATCGTCGTCGTCGTAGACCCTCGTTCGCTTTTCGCGGCTCCTTTCGTTTGTGCAGATCCGTGGTTGTTATCGCAGTCGGCGTCGTTGCCGATATCGTGAACTCTTCGAGTCTATCATTCAATTGATCCAAGCGTCGTTCCATCGCGTTATTTAAATCATCCTCTAGCCGAGACAATTGCGCGTTAACGATATCTGTCATCGTTCGTTGTACTCGCGTCTCGAGTTGAGATCGTTGATACTCGGCGTCCAGTCGCGCGCTCGCGATAGCCGTTTCGATTTTTTGGGTAAAGCGTTCATCCACCGAGGACAATAATCTCGTCATTATCATTCTCGCTTCGTCGCTGTTGTTGTTGTTATTGTTGTTGCCTAACGCGGTGCCAAACTTGTTCACCGCCATAACGATGCGCGCGTGCGAACACTACTGACGCGGCGGTTACCGGATCGTTCAATTTAAGATATGTCCATTCTCGCGAAGTTCCTCCACGATGG
This sequence comes from Andrena bucephala, assembly GCA_947577245.1. Lineage (NCBI taxonomy): Eukaryota > Metazoa > Arthropoda > Insecta > Hymenoptera > Andrenidae > Andrena > Andrena bucephala. The sequence continues at coordinate 73,161,430 of OX387716.1, forward strand.
ATGCAATTTCGTTATCGTGACCCGTGTGACCTGCCGCGCGTGATGCCATGAGTAATCTCAGTCTATCGACTAATTCGTTCGGATCGTCCCAGTACACGTAATCGCGTTATCGGTGACCGCCATCGATTCGTCGATGGGCAATCCTCGACCTTGTCGCGTGTCCGCACCGTCCGCGCCGCTACCCCTGCCCCTAACGCGTCTGATACCCGATGTTCGCACCCAACCGATTATCGTGGATATGATTTTCTTATATTTGTACCCCTTGTTACCCATCGTGCGCTTACTCAGCGAATGGTTTTGCTTATGCGCATTCGTCGATAACAAGATGCGTCGGTACGAGTGAATATCCACGTCCGTGTACGTGCGAACGTTGGGCATTCGCATGAATAGCAGTTCGTACAAACCTCGAGTTCCCGCGTATCGCATTCCATTCACGCGAACGTCGTCGCCGTCCGTATCAATGGTGAGCACGGAATCACCGATCATTAGGTCTTTGTCAGACCCCAAGTATACGCCGTAAACGTTGTCGATTCGTTTCTTCGTATCGGTGAATAACAGTCGTAGATATTCTCGTGACAAGGGTCCCTTGGCGTTCCGTACATACACTTCGATATCATCGATGGGGCTGCGCAGCGCATCCAAATCGTGAACCTTTGCTGACGACTCATCATCTTGAATTTTTTCGCCGTCTTCGTCGTCGACATCATCAACAGCATCATATTCATCATCAACATCGTTGTTGTTGTCGTTGTCGTTATCGTTGTCGTTGTCATTGTCGATGTCATTGTCGATGTCATTGTCGGTGTCGTTGTCGTTGTTGTCATCGTCGCTAGAATCTGGGAGATTATTCGGACGTTCCTTGATTGTCGACGGAGTAATGGGTCGAAGTCTCTTCGATGATTGTTGTTGATCGTATTCGTGTTTTCTCTTCACTGGTCTCGATATAGGTGTTGAGTGCGTATTCAACGCGGACGAGTTCTCGATCAATCGTTTCAGCGGTTCGACGATAGGACGCGTGCTCGCCTCCACAGCCGCTTCCGTAGCCATTTTTCCAATTTTCAAGGCCAAGCACTTTTTACGTATAACGTCACTGACTTTGGCGATTTCCACCTTTGCATTCTCACCTCGACGTTTCGCCCCTTTTTGATGTTTCGTTCCTTTTTTATGTTTCGTTTCTTTCTGTCGATGACATCGGTGATGTTTTCGCGTATGATTCGCGTCGACATTGCTCGAGGTTATCGTAGTTGCAACCGTCGGTTCGTTGGACATTTCGTGTTGCTCAATGAATGACTCGCGGTTTACTGATGTCAGCGAGCTACGACGAATTCGTTAAATCCTCTTCGATATCGACCTTCGTACATGGAAATATCCTTATCGATCACCACGAAATCGTATCGTCGACGCCAGCATCTCGCGCACAAGTCGTTGAACGACTCGAACGTCATGTCTGTGTTCACGTGATCATTGTACACGCGACGCAAGTTCGTGCCGTCTTGTTTGAATAGCATGAGAAAATTTGCGTTGTCCCTGATCAAATGTTTAGGTATTCTAGCGTATGACTGACATAAATAAAAACAATCCACGTTCGCGTGACGACCCATGGAGAAGTATTCACGTATCGCGTTCTGTTCGTCGCACGCCACGTCGTCGAACACGAAGATCGAATCGGGTCGAGCGTCTCTCGGTGGGACGATCTCAGCATTGTCCGAGTAGGGAAAGTATTCGATTCCATCGACGAGCGACAATACCTGCTCGAGATATTGATACTTTGGCTGATGCAACGATTTCGAGTACACGTACACGTTGTCGAAACGCAAACCGTTCGGACTCTCTAGCATACTTAGAAGCACGTTCGTTTTTCCACATCCTGACGGTCCGCAAATCACGCCTCGCACGCTATTCGGCAACAACGGGCCGTGTCTGTTCGATCGACTCGCATCCCTATCATCCTCGAGCATTCTGTTCGCGGTCACGCGAATAACGTCCGACTGTTTCGAGAATCGCATGTTTGCGGTGTTTCTCAGGTACTCGCGCGCGCGCGTGTGACGAATGATGACTATTTATGTTCGTGGCATGCGTCGCGCAGGTCACAATCACTCTGATCGGCTTAGCGTGCGTACGCGTTTATTATTGTAGTAGCTATCGTGGTTATTCTAACGTAGGTATATGGTCGCATCAACGACCGCGACGTCTCGTGAAGTAGGGAAGCAGAAGAAGAAGTGTATCGGATCGGGTCTCGTGAACGGCATCATAAACCGCTTACCATTCGAACTACACGTTCCGGGTTATCAGTTCTGCGGGCCGGGAACGCGTTTGCTAAAGCGATTGGCTCGTGGCGACGAAGGTGTGAATCCCCTGGACGCAGCGTGCCGAAACCACGATATCGCGTATTCTCGTCGAAAGGATTTGGAGGGACGACACGAGGCGGATCGTGCGTTAGCCGAACGAGCGCGAGAACGAGTATTCGCGAACGACGCGACCTTTGGCGAAAAAGCAGCCGCGACTGGAGTGTGGGCAACGATGAAGGCTAAGACTAAACTCGGCATGGGTATGAGAAGGACGAAACGTAAACAGAGAAAGTCTGGAAAGAAACATCGGCAACTGCGACGACGACGACATCGTAATCTACGAGTGGCGAAGCGCGGTGGCTTTCTTCAATTTCTTCCGTTCGTGCTACCTGCTTTATCGGCTATCGGGGCATTGGCCGGTGGAGCGGCTGGTATAACCAAAGCGGTCAACAATTCGAAGGCCTCTCGAAAACAGCTGGAAGAGACGTTGCGTCATAATCGGGCGATGGAAGGGCGAGGGATACATCTGACGCCATACAAGCGAGGCTCGGGTTTGAATCCTAGACACCGAAGCCAACGACGACTGCGATCAAAGAAAAAAAAAAACGCCGATCGAGTAGGCGCGTGGCGACGGTGGCGGCGATAATGCAACAACCTATGACGAACCTGCAATTAGAACGTGAATGTGCAAACGTACTGTTTTTTCGAGGGGTATTCATGCGGGACACACTTCCCACGCGCGTACGAAACAACGAATGTGGCATCGTGAATCTGGATGAGAATCGAGGCGTCGGTACGCACTGGGTCGCGTACGCGAAACGCGGACCACGAGTACAGTACTTTGATAGTTTTGGGAATCTGCGACCTCCCGCGGAATTGATCTACTATTTCGGCCGCGGTACAACGATCACGTACAATCACAATCGTTTTCAACGTTTCGACGAGATGAATTGCGGTCGCTTGTGCATGCAATTTTTACAGCAAAAGTCTATGGAATTATGGTCTATATATTAATATTAATATCGGTGTATACTAAGATTTCATTATAATGTATCCATGTGTAATGACGATCCACATCTTCTATAATAAAAGCAATAGTTTCAATAAATTGCCGAGTACTCGTACGCGCGCGTCACTTCCCCTCTCTCCGTCTCGCGAGTGTAACCTATGATATGTCGTTCACGCTCACGTTAACGGGTCGCAGCAGCGTGCTCACGGTAAACTATTTCCCGCCGATAGATTTGGGTGATGGTCAATACGAATTAGGACTCGCGGACTTGGAGACGTTTCACACGATACCGAACATTGACTCGAGCAACGATAAATTCTATTTCGTCGTGAACTATGACATCGAAAACAACTCCATCGAAAACAACACCATCGCTGACACCACTCATGAATGCATTACGATCCCCCACGGCTCCTACGAATTAGATGCTATCGCCGAGTACCTGAAGCAACGATTACTCGATCGATATCCTCGAATACGCGGTAACAACGAGAACAACGATGAAGACAAGTACCCTCTAATGCTACGAGCTAACAATAACACCATGAAAAGCGAGCTGTACTGCTCATTCTTTGTAGACTTTACGCAACCGAACAATGTGGGCTCGTTGCTAGGATTTTCCTCGAATCGCGTCTTATTACCGACAATCTGGCACGAGTCCGACGTACCCGTGAATATTATAAACGTTAACGTGATCAGAGTAACGTGCAACGTCACTACCGGCGCGTACAGCAACGATAAACCGGTACACACGATCCATGAATTTTCACCACGCGTGCCGCCGGGATATAAGATATCGGAAACTCCGCGACACGTCATTTACCTGCCGATCGTCGCACGAGCAATACACAATCTAACGTTGGGCATCGTCGATCAACACGATCGTCCTATAGATTTCCGCGGAGAAGAAATAACGATTCGATTGCACGTTCAACGACGTCCGCGCGATAGTCTAGCGCGAGTGTAGTATGTTAGTGTTAGATCACACGTACGAATCATCAATTGCCGCTGCTACTCCTACCGTCTCTGTCTCGAGTCATCGGCGCAATCCTTTATCGGAAGGTGAAAGTAGAAGAATAAAGACGGGAGGAGCGATAAGAAGAGGACCTATAAGGAGAAGAAAGTCATTGACTCGTCGAAACGTACGTTTCCTACGATCGTTAGGTTTCATCGCCCCCTATTAAACACGCAACCACGATGTCAGTTATTCTGGACGTGGCGAATACGCCAACCTTCGACAATCGTATCACGAAGATCGAGTTACACACGTACAATCCGTACGCCAACACGACGTTCGATAATAACGACGAGATAAGAATCCCCATACAGCAGCAAGATCTGTATACGCTTCCGTGCGAAAGTTTTCTCTACATCGAAGGTCGTGGCACGTTGACGGCGCAGGACACGAATGGCCCGGCAACGTCCGCGACCGCTGTTCTCGACAATAATTGCGTTGCGTTCATGTTCGATGAGATTTGATACGAATTGAACCGTGTCGAGATCGATCGTTGCCGAAATCCAGGAATCACTACCACATTGAAAAATTACGTTTCGTTGTCCGTCGAGAGAAGCAAAGTGCTTGCGAATGCCGGTTGGGATTATACCATCGATTACGATAAAGATATTTTTCATTCGGGCGCTTTCAATTTCTGCGTACCCCTGAACATGTTATTAGGATTCTGCGAGGATTACAAACACATCGTGATGAACGCGCGGCACGAGCTGATCCTTATACGATCGCGAGTAGATTCGAACGCGATTCACTGCAACTCCGCCACTGCGATACTGAGACTAGAGATACGCAAGGTGCAGTGGCGTATGCCCCACGTCGTTTTGGAGGAAGTGAATAAATTATCGATACTGCGTATCCTGGAAAGCGGCCGGCCGATCGCGATGAGTTTCCGATCGTGGAGCCTGCAAGAGTACCCGTTACTACAAGCGACAACGAAACACACGTGGACCGTGAAAGCTAAGTCGCAAATTGAGAAACCTCGATTCGTGATATTCGCCACGCAAACCAATCGAAAGAATCGTCCCGATAAATGCGCTGGTGGATTCGATCCGAATCATCTCACGAACGTTCGACTGTATCTGAATTCCGAGACGTATCCATACGACGACTTGAACTTAGATTTCGATAAGTATAAATACGCGCTCCTGTACGATATGTACGCGAAATTCGGCCGATCGTACTACGGTCACGGAGAACCGTTGCTGAACGCGATCGAATTCTTGCAATACGCACCTATCGCAGTCATAGATTGTTCTAGGCAAAACGAGTCGTTGAAGAGCGCTACGGTGGACGTGCGAATAGATTTCGAATTCAAAGAAAATGTTCCCGCTAATACTTCTGCCGTCTGTTTGATCATACACGATCGTATAGTCGAATACAGCCCTTTAACCAACGTGGTACGCAAACTAATATACCGTGCGTACGTGAACGATTACTACTACTAATACTACTACTCCTACTGCGGATACTGCTACTGTAAACATGTCACTGTCGAAGACTTCAGTTACTGTTCCGACACCGCCGCCGACGGTACTACCCAAACGAATAATAATGTTCGCTATTGTCGATCTGCTAGGTTTCAATATCGAGCGCGAGTTCGTAGCCAAAGAGATCGCGATTCGTGCACACAACAACAACGATAAAACGCCGACGATCAGCCATTGGATCTTCGAACCACCGTACTTTTGGGAACATCTGAATTCGTGGGAGAATCGTCAAGCATCCTGGCTCGCGAAGCATCATCATGGGCTCCGCTGGTCCGATGGCTGCGTTCCATACTCCAAACTTCCGGGACTCCTCACCAGCGTACTCGCGAACATTGACTTCGTCATCGTGAAAGGTGCGGAAAAGAAAACGTGGATGCTGCAACTACTACCTGACATAATCGTCGAGGATGTATGTAATTTGTACGAACTGAAGGAGCGCAAGATAAGCAACAACAGCAACAACAGCAACAACAACAATGCTCGAACTGTCGAAGACGATGGTGGTTACGACGTTGACGACGATTATTGCGGAATCATGCCTGACGTTCCTAATCTGAAGTCTATGCCTTCAACGAATGCCATTCGATGTGCATTTCATAACAACGACGGTGTTTGCGCGCTGGAGAACGTCGAGAAAATATGGAATTATATACTTGCGTCGCCTAAAGTAAGTCCTACACACATTGCATCTATTTTACGCATCATATGCTGAGAAACGAATATGTAAAAAAAAATTTTCTGTTTTCCAAAGAGACTAACATAACGGCGACGGCGATGAGAGCAACGACAGCGATGACTGCTTTCTCTACCCAAGAGTAGGAATTTCCCTTCCATACGAACGTTATTTTTACGCAAATACCGATTCTACCATTTAAGTATACATGCATTAATGTACATTTAATAAACACACAGTTTTAAATAAAAATGATATTTATTTTACAAATTTATAACAAATATTTTTTATTTTATTGTATCTAAACGGGAAGGGTTTCGGTCCGATGTTACGTCCTGCAACACACAGAGAAAACACCAAATTATTATTAAAGAAAACGTTGATGATTGCACGCGAAACACCAAACAATTAAAATTCACTCATACTCACTCTCCGAATAATCGTCGCAGGTCCCAGAACTCCTCGCCTTCAAACGCCAGAAATTCGACGCCCATTGTGTCCTGTCGCCACGTACGCCGAGCCGATTGAATTCTTAATTGTAACTCGCGGCAAATCCGCCCGTCCTCCCGCGTCGGGTATTGGCGACGCTGAAACACACACATGACTCGATTAAAACATCATCGAATGGTGTACGCGTATCATTTGTACGAAACATTACTTACCAGCTGCTGAATAATGATGTCGCGATCTCCATCGCGCGCATGGGCCTCGATGTCAGCCCGACGCTGAAACAAACGCGCGACTCGATTAAAACATCGTCGATTGGTGTACGCGTATCAGAATAATTTTTCCCGAAACATCACTTACGAGATGCCCAAGCATTCCTAAATATTCGTCGCTCCAATCCGCCATTTCAATTTCACGTTCATGCTGCAACAAACATACGATTCAATTAAAACACTATTGAATGGTGTACACATACCAATATCATTTTTTTCTTTTGAAACATCACTTACGAGATACTGAATTGCCCTCCGTCGCTCTGCGCGCCACGCCCTCATCAGATTATCGAGCTCATACTGAAACAAATGGATAACTTTTGTTAGAATACCGTCAAATTGAATACATACACCAATTCAATTTACACCAATTCAATTTACACAAAAGAAAACTATACTTACGATATTTCGCACCATTCTATCCCGCTCCTCGTGCCACGCACGTTCGATTTCACCATGCCGTTGCTATAACAAACGCACAAATTCATTAAAATATCGTCGAATGGGATACGCGCACCAATTAAATTTTCATAAAACTATACTTACAATGCATTGCTGCATTTTAAATGCGTTCATTCCCTGCGCCATGTTTTTTCTTTTTTTTATAAAAAATACTTGCGATAACTGCACTGATCCGTGCGGCGGTGGTCACCACCCTTATATACATTTCGTTTCCCTAGCCTAGCGCGTTGCAGGGTAGGGGTAGCTTTCAAGTAGGGTAGTCTTGAAGCATGGTAGGGATGCCCACGTCACAATTTCTTCGCATCCTTCTTCTTCTTCTTCTTCTTCCTCAATGATTTTATAATATGAAACTAATTATTCCAGCATATAGTGTACTTTTATGATCCACACACTTTTATATGCACTGTGATATGCACACTCCTTGAATCTGCCGCGCACATCATTTGAATTTACCACGTATTCTCTAACCCTTGTGTGATATACATATACGCCATCACTATTACTGATGTGATATACTTCCATACATTGACATGTACGTGTGCGTGAATTGGTATAAAATGACGTGGGTCAGTCATACGGACTTCATTACACCACGTACACCCGAGTGCTAACAAGTATCGCTCGCGTCATTTTTTCGCCGATGAGAATCATACGTAGTGCGTATCAAAATGTACAAACGCAGCTTAAACGATTCATCCTACGCATCCGACAACGATGGTGGTCTTCCAAATAAACACCAACGACAACAATCCAATATGAGGTATGTATACGTTACTATACACTTTACACTTACTTTATTCACTGTAAACGCAAATGAACGAAGCATTTTTACACTTACTTTATTCACTGTAAACGCAAATGAACGAAGCATTAATTCCGTGTACATATTTCTTACAGTTCTGGATCCGCAACGCCAAAAACGTCGAAAACACCAAAACCAACAATCGTACGGATCCTAGGGCGTGATACCCACTGATCTCAACAGCTTATAAACGTCTAATTATTGGAATTCGCATTGGCATGGATTCGTGCCACGTCGAGATTGCCATAGCCGACAATAAAGGCTGCGAGGTGTGTTTTTCAATGTCAACGTGGAAGCTACTACTACAAAACGAGACGGACATACTCCAACGATTACGCAGCAACGCAACATCGCCCCAAACCCACATCGTAATTGATCATTTACGACTAGACTTCACGCGTATGCATGACGATCAACTTATTAAAATCACCGATAATCGCGCTCTCATATATATGACGGAAGTTACGATGCGTAAACTGTTCGCGTATGAACATTGCATCGATCATATGTTCACTTGGTTGACTGAAAATATGTACTCTGTAAGTAGTAAATATGCAACCTTCGTGGAAGTTCTACGTACCGCTTCCGTACCTACGAATTATGTGAAATTAATTTCCGAAAGCGAGTACTTCGAGCATCATTGATTGATTGATTGTGAATTGTTAGCGTTAGGATTACAATCCATGCTGCGTGATGTAAACCATGTACCACTGTAATATGTTTTTAATAATAAATGTATGAGTTTCACATCAATACCTGTAACGTGTCAATATTAATATCCTTTCATACATATCCATATATTAATTGTTAGAGGCGTGGTCTTAGCGAATGTCGATCGCGTTTCCGGATAGGCAATAGGGGGTGGGGGTTCGGACACATTCCCACGACGCTTGACTCGCAGACCCTCGAGAAGGGTACTTGAGGCGTCGCCCTGTTCTCGATCGTGGAAATACTCGGAACTCTACCCCGAATAATTATCGCTTAGTTGCTCGCGTGAACGCAACGTCTAATTTATTGCTTCAGGGACATTGCGTTTTCTCAAGGATACTTCTTAGAGGCCTGGTCGTGGGTAAAGTCAATGGTCAGATTTCACCCTCTTTCTCAGAAATCACCATGGAATGCAATGTCGCGTTTACTCCATGGGCTATCGCGACGATTGATTTATAATAATTATCGTTATATGTATACATCATTGCAAGCGCGCTGTACCTATCGGTCCCACGATTCAAATATCAAAACGCGTTCAATCCTACTCAGATATAAACACACACGGCATAACGCGGTGCAATGTTTATTCCATGGGCTATCGCGATGATCGATTTACGATAATTATCGCTCTATGTTTATATCATTGCACGTGCGCCGTATCGGTCCCACGATTAAAAATAAACACGCAGCATGAAGCGCGTGCACGTAGGTGCCAAAAACGTGTTCAATCCTGTCGCGCGCCACGATTCCTTATCTTTCTCAGAAATAATGCACCACCCTCTTTCTCAGAAATCATCATCGAAGACGCGATTTGAATTTCCATGAATCGGTCGCGGTCGCGCCAGCGCACCGATCCCCGCACGCGTACGGAGATTGCGCGGCGGCGACGCGCGCCCAAAGTACCTTAAACATCCAACAGGTGGCGCCAATACGAAATGTATGAAAAATCTGAAAAATTTACCAAGGCGGGCCCAAATATCGACGCGGACCCAAAGTACCTTAAACAACCAATAGGTGGCGCCAATACGAAATGCGCGCGACGCCATTTTGAAATTTTGAAAATCCTCCCCCTCCCCTGTGACGTCAGCCCCCTCGTCCACGAACTCGACCTGCGCGCGCGACGCCATTTTGAAAATTTTGAAATCCCCGTTCCCCTGTGACGTCATCCCCCGCACCCACGAACTCGGTCGACGCCATTTTGGAATCCCCCTCCCCTGTGACGTCATCCCCCTCGCCTACGAACTCGGTACCCCCGCCCCGCCTCACCCCCTCGCCCATCTCGTGCAACAGCGCGGTACCCCCGCCCCGCCTCACCCCTCGCCACTGATCCAGAATCGGCATAGCCTCACTACTCCCACTCAATCAATTGCGGAGGAAGTAACAAAAATCAATAGCCTTCAAAATATTTGTGGAGAACTATATTATAAAAGTAAAAGAGTTCAAACCGTATCCATATTTGATGCATTATTAGCTTTTCATGAATTCCTGAGTAAAATCTCAACCTCCTGCATACTAGTTGCTCATAATGCACCCTTCGATACAGCTCTACTGATTAGAGAAATTCGTAAGAATGGTTTGATAAATGAATTCAAAACTGTTTTATACGGATTTTGTGATTCTTTACAACTATTTAAAACTATTTTTAAGAATCGTAAAGGACCAAATATGTTTAAGCTTTCGAAATTAGCCGAAGATTTTTTACCTAAGAATAATGATGAAGAACACCATGAAGCTTTGTTTGACTGTACTATTTTAGAAAAATTAGTGATTGCTTATATTCCAATGAGTACTTTATTTAAAGAAACTAAGTTATATGCATATTCTGTGAATAATGTTATTCAGAGATCTATAATATTCCGACATGCTGCAAGTTTTAAAGACATGAAAAGTGTTATTTCCAATTATATGATAAACAAAATTGCTAATTCAGGAATTACTTATTATCAGCTTCGTGACGTATATGTCACTAAAGGAAAAGATGGCATCATTGAAATTTTATCCCAAAAAAATGGTGGCAAACCCATCATAACAAAATGTGCTAAAGTATTGAATAGTATCATTGAATTTTTTAAACATGCTTCGAATGACTAACTTTTTAATGAATATTTAGTTTTAAGTGAGTGCACAATATGTATAAACTCTGTACTAGTATTTAATTAAACATTTCTTTTTAAGTAAACGCATTCATTATTTAATAGAATATAATTTTAATTTTAGTGGTTTCACTTAGTAAATTTTATAGTAGTAATTATCTTTGTTCAAAATATGGTAATAAAACTTTATTTAACATATGTAATGTCGTTGAAAAATTTAATAAAACTGTCATATTTTATTTCCACAATTAATATTTGTAAAACAAAATTCGACAAACTTGAGAAAATTATTTAACAACAATAAATAAATTTAAGTCACAATTATGTTATTTAATATTTTAACTACAAATTTCGGATAACTAATATGACTTACAATATAATTAGTCTTCATATGAATTTGAATCATCGTTCGATATTTAAATGTCTAAACACATCGATTGTGCGACGTTGCCACGTTGATTGCTCTACGTATATAGTTTCTGAAAAATTTGCACGTAAACCTAATTTTTTATGGGCATTTACGAAAAAACTATGCGGTCAGTTTTGCAGAAATTAATAAATTCATTTCCTGACATTTCGATGTACTTTTGTGCCAATTTTGGTACACTTCTTAAATATGGTTTTCCTGTTTCAGAAGAAAAACTGAAACTATAACCCTCTTTTTTTTACTTTGCCATATGCCACCGTGTTAAAATGCATCAACTTTAATTAACAATTTCTCGATAACTATGCGGTAAATCGATTTTAAACTTTGTACAAGGGTTTCTTGTATTCCAAATTAGTTTTGTACGAAATTTGAAAGAATTCTGTAATATAGTAGATTATTCAGGAACTACCTTAACGCAAAACGTAAAGAAGAATTTGGATAGATCGACATTTACTAAATTGTACTCTTTGATCATCAAATGTTTACCTGGCGTCTTGGCCAGCTTCAGTTTCTTGTGTTTCTTCTTCGCATCCATCCATATTGTGTACGATACAAAACATGTGGCTAGCAACAGAAAATGTAAGTAATAAAAAAATACTTTTCATATATATATATACTCATAGCAGAGTTATCGTTTATCTGGATTACAAGCGGCGTATGATAGAAAAAAGTCATACATGTAGCGCTCATTTTTGTACCGTTTTGTAAAATTTACATGTCCGTTTACCTTCAACTCAGATAAGTTTGATATTTCTAATCGTTGGCATTATAAGTTAGAATATGCTTCAACGTGTCGAATATCTTCTTCTTGAATTACTTACCATATACAGTTACAGTCTACTTCCATTAATAGTTAGCGCAGTTTACATGTTCGTTTCCGTTCAACTCAGAAATGTTAGATATTTCTAATCGTTGACATTATAGGTTAGAATAGAATAGAATATGCTTAAACTTGTCCAACATCTTCTTATAATTTTACTATTTACTATACTACTAGTTACAAGTGCGAATTGTTCACAAAATAAAGTTATAATACGTTACAGTTTTTTATATGATCAAATAATTGAAAGGCTCGTGAAGTAATGAGAAGGAACATATTTTGTAATACAATGTAATTTTTAATTTCGCATCATACACTATTCCAATTTTCAAATTTTTACATTTCCTAATTTCCAATTTACAATTAATATCCTTGCGCTACATGTATATGACTTTCTTCTATCATACGCCGCTTTTATGAACGCTTGTTCATTTTTGCTAATTGTTTATTATTTTTTGTAGAAAGAAGAGACCGAGAAGATATTAGCAAGTAAATCATAAAATTTAATATCATACATATATTCAAATTTATTTTTCTAAACATGGGATAACGAAATTAACAAACCAATAGATGTAAGCTTAGAATGTTTGAAAATCACGGGCGAAATGCCGCCGCCGCAGCCGACGCCGCTGCCGACGCCGCTGCCGACGCCGCTGCCACAGCCGCTGCCACAGCCACATCCTACAGGGAGGCCGGCCACGGCTGATGGTAAATACATATACACATTTCAAGGAGTTATATGCTTTTATATTGCTTGAAAATAGGTCTAAATTTAAATAAAAAATATTTTACTAATAAATTAATTTTTTTACTGATTACAGAACCACACGTAGCGCGCCACCAGCGCAGCGGCTGAAGGGTGAGGGCCCGTCAGGAGGAATGTGCCTTCATCAGCGCCCTGAAGGAGCAGGCCACCTCCCTTCGGGCCTGGGCGGTACATCAGTATCGACAGAGCCATGGTGGTGGACGTGGACGTGGCCGTGGCCGTGGCGGTTATAATATATTATAATTAAATTTATATTATTTCAAAAGTAAAAATATTAAATAAAAATAAATTCTGTTAATAGAAGCGTGCAGTTTAAATGAATTAGATTATAGCTTTTAAGCGTAGCAGCCAGTGATGAGATCCGGACGGGTTTTCTCGCGCATGCGCGGCTTTTGCATTGCCGTATCTATGTTGGGGCGCAACTAATAGGTGTAGTATTATTGGCGGAAAAGCAGCAGGGAGATCAAGGTACCCCATTTTATCGAAACTTGTACTATACTGATGCTAAAATAGCCGCGCATGTGCGAGAAAACCCGTCCGAAATCTCATCACTGGTAGCCAGTGATGGGTTTATCATTAGAAAGCAACGTAATTTACGTTACATGACAAACATGTATAAAACGTCCAGTGGACCTGCCCCGGCAATATAAGAGCCTAATAAAGCTTGAAAAAGATGTGGGAACTTCCCTACTACGCTCTATATTGCCGGGGCAGGTCCACTGGAAATTTGTACATGGTGCAGATGGAACAATTTTGTAATAAATTTAATGGAGGGAATTATTTAAAGAGTTTATACTTCGGGTAGAATGCTTAATTTATTTCAAGATACTTATTAACAAACAAGTGTGGTAAAACTATACAAATTAACGTTTACAGAATTGGTGTTATATGGATAAAGTGTTAATAGTTTTGTTTTGCTTTGGGTTAATACAAATATGATTTGCTAACGTTGCTGTCTCATTTCCTTTCTATTCGAATTCCTTAGAATTCAGATGAATAATATTTATACGCCCATAATTTGGTGAAATAGGAAATAAAACTGCCGCCAGGCAAAACAGCACCACTGAAATCCATCCAAGCGTGTGCGTCCCCTTCAATTCTATATCCAAGCCTGTGCGTTCCTTTCATTTTTATCCAAGTCCTCTGCGTCTTCTTCATTTCTAAAAATAATATATATAAGCTTTACAAAAATCTCTAAATTGCTAGTATAAAAATATCTGGCAACTTACCTTGTTAATTAAGACAATAATTCAGTGTCCTATTTGGTGTCAAAACTCGTGACATTTCAAATTCGGACAACTTACTTCATTTGACACTTAGCACTTGGTAGGTTATAATATCTCTGTCTAGCTGTCACGTCACAACAAAATTTATTACGCGATTGGCCGAACCCGCATCCAATGAACGACGTGCCTGAGAGACATTTCCTCACCCTTTCATACTCCCCTCTTGCCTAGAAGTGTAGGACGATGACGATGACGAATTTTACGAACATGAAATTCGGCAAATTGCCACTTTACATCGAAATATCTCAGCTCATAAGGTCCGTAGGAACAAAACGAAGACACTTTTCTTATGTAAATCAAACCCAGGCTATCCATTAAAACCATTCAAAATCTAATCGGATCAGCCATTATTGAGATTCGGAAATCTCAGGGTTCTTGATAGCGAGTCGTGGCGTAATAGAGCCACTCTGTGTCTCTTGATCAGTTCCGTATTGGAGCTCGAATTACGGGAATTAATGGGAGGGCAAACTTCTGGTGTCGGCTGCATTGGTTGATAGGGGTTAGCTGGTATTGGTTGGGCCTTCCTGGTATTTGTGTAGCCGGCTGGCCGCCACCTCTTGTGATAGCTGCTCTCCTGCTCGCTGTTGCCGTCTGTAGATTCACGGCTCGAACTATTCTTATCGCGATCTCCCATTACTGTGCCTTATCGGCTATGTACAGGGTCATCGTTTGATCCTGCAACCCGCGCGCGCGCGAACTTGTAAAATGGCAACACCGCCTCACGGACGCATTCCACTACAACCATGCCCCGACCCGGCGTTTCGGAGAGCTGCTAGCGACCGCTGGACAGCAGTGATGCCCGAGCTTCGAGAATTTTGGGCTGGTCTCTTTCAAATTAACGTTGCAAAGAACTATTCAGAATTTCCCGGCCCGGGTTGAAAAATTTGGGGTCTTTTTCGTATAACTTTTGAACTATAAGAGATATCGGAATGCAATTTGCGCCGAAAAATGTGGAAAAATTATTCCTTCTTGATGATGGATAATTTAACATATTTTACGTAATTTTTTTTTATCAATTTTTTAACCATGGTTGTTTAAAAAGCTGTTGGAAACTGTTTATTTGATAATGTATTTAACGCTGTTTTTAAAATTCGTGGTGTTGATAAACAATAGGCTAGTTGTTTCTGTATCATTACTTTCATAAATTGAGAAATTAAATTTTTATTCAATTATGTGTTAGTTCTGCAGACCTCAGAATCTATTGTTCTGGTTTTCTTTTTTATGATTTTGTCCTTAATGCGGGGCATACCTAGATCAGACGTAAGGGGTAACTAATGCGACGTATCTTTGATTGTAGCGGTGTTTGAATTTTTGTTCTAGAATTTTTGTGTTGGAATGTTTTAGCTACTCAACGCCACGCCTATACCGGCTTCCGTTAATGTCATTTTTTGGAACGATGTGCCATTATTGTGGTTTTTACAAGCAGGTGGCGAAAAATCTCTCCGTACAAGGGTATAGCGCCGCGGTCAACCCTGTCGTAGCTAAAATTTTTGAAATTGAGATCGGTACGAGATCAGTTGACATTATTTTCAAACCGCATTACAGTAATCTGGGGTGCGAGTGGTAAACCGATCATAAAAGCGGAGCGCGCGGCTCGATTACCTGGGCGGGGAAATTCCCAATACCTAGCTCTTTGCGACGCTAAAATTTTCGAAGCTCGGACATCACTCTTGTCCAGCGGTCGCTGGCAGCTCTCCGCTGGGCCGGTGAATGGTTGTAGTGGAATGCGTCCGTGAGGCGGTGTTGCCATTTTACAAGTTCGCGCGCGCGCGCGGGTTGCAGGATTAAACGATGGCCCTGTATAATGTTGGTAAATTATGCGAGGTGGTTATAATACACCAAAGTACGAAATAGTAGATATACTTGATGAAAGGTTAGATAATAGTAGACTCCACGTCGCGGGACGTGACATTACATTTTATTAACTAATGCATAAAATCAGTATTAAGTTTTACAAATAATAATTTCTGGAAATCGAGAATACCTGGCCAAAAGATGAAGATGACGTTTGATTTATACAAAACTGAGTACACTAAAGTTTTCGAAGTCGCCGATTCCGAATCTTTCGGACCACTAGTTTATTTAACATCCATGCACACACACACACACACTCGCGCGCGCGCGCGCGCACACACACACACACACACACACACACACACACAAATACCATTCCATTCGCATATTTAAAAAATAGATAAAACAATCGTTACGATTCACATAAAATTACGATTATCTATGTACATATATTGATAATACAATGGTGCCTCTTTTTGGATCTAGTCATTGAAGAACTTTTTTTCTGGGATAAGGACTTCGGTAGTTCCAAGAAAGAAATGATGTTTTTTTTACCGTGGGGAAATCTTCAAAGGACACTATATAGTGTGGATAGTGTGAGACTTGTATTCACTAAAATCGCACGGCCTCCGTCACGCTTGAGGAGGAGGGACTGTCAGAAAGTTTTGATTGAAATATTTTCTTATAATTCTTGTCCCGAATCCGCTTCAGAGTCCCCGCAGTCTCCCTGAGGAATCGGATTGCCCAGAATTTCCGCATCCTGCAATTCATCGATGATCTCGTCGAGCTCGATGAATTTTCGTTCTTCACTTTCGGTGTGTCTTACAAAATTCTGCCAATTTTAGACAGACACACGTTCGACGCCTTTGACGAGTAATTGTTGGACACGGTCGAATCTGTATGTGGTATTTGTAACTTCGACATACCTCTTCACCATTGCCCATGCCAACTCAATGAGATTTAATTCACAATGATATGGAGGAAGTCGTAAAACTATTTTACCGTTCGCTTTTGCGAGTTCATCGATGACATATTTGTCGAACTGGGGCCTGATCTGCTTAACCATGTCAATCAACGGGACCTTACCGGCAAATGGCGGTATAGCCTGCTGCTTTGAAATAAGCCAATCTATAATCCGTGGCTTGGTCCAGTTCATTGTTGGCCAACGCTCGGCCTTTACCGAATGGTAGGAAGTATTATCCATAACAATAACAGAATTCTCTTTTAGCGATGGCAGAATGCCTTCGAACCATTCCGAAAACGTATCACCATTCATTTCGTCATGATAGTCTGCTGTATTTTTTCTTGATTGGAAACACAGCAAACCACCAAGCACAAACCCGTCAACGGACCCAATATGCACGACAATAAGGCGTTTACCTTTGTCGGTGGGTGCAGGTATGCCTGCCGATAATCCACGTTCCTGCGCGTCCCTGCTTGAACGCACAGTTTTATCAATCCAGTTTTTATTTTGGGAATCGTCTACGTTGACCCACGTTTCGTCCAAATAATATATGTGGCGACCTTCTCCCCTGTATTGCGCTATTTTTTGCAAATATGTCTGTCGCCAACGTACTATGTATACCTTTTCAATGAGGCCGCTATTTCTGTGTCTTTTAGAAAATGAAAACTCTAAATCCTGCAGGACTTTATGTAGAGTGCTTCTTTTATATGTGCCAATGGCAGGGTCTGCGTTCACTGCCAAAATAATTTTATTTAAATTCGGGATTTCCCGCCTAAACCAAAATTCATGCACTTTGTGCCGAATTCGATCTTTCTCCTCTTCGCACAGTTTTTGGATGGCCCTTAATTTTCGGTGTTTTTTGTTCGGAGAAGTCACATTGCCGGTATCTTTGTATTCTGCAATGGTTTTCCCCACCGTGGACAGGCCTATACCGGTTTGCTTGGACAGCGCCGCGATAATCTCGGGATGTTTGGTGGAGGGATCCTCCTTCATCATTTCTTTATAAAGGTTGATAAGGATAGTTCTCTGTCCTCAACGAACATGCTATAAAAACCAAATTTACAACGGTAAGAAACTGTGATAGATTGAAATTACGATATGTGTACGTAATATGTTACATTTTGGGGAAAACTAAAATACGGGGCAATACGGGATAACACTGGCAGTTAATTATCATGTATTAAAGAAGGAAAAGGATACAAATTTTATGCATTTTTACACTCGAAGTATAATCACAACAGATGGAATGTTGTAATAAGATACTTGAAGCAAATGTAAAAATGTTAATTTTTATATTATACAACAAAATGTTACATAAACCTGTCAATATTCCTCAGTTTACTGTTGTCACGTCCCGGGTGGAGGTCTATGGGGACAATGACACTGTGGGGTTAATGGAGTTGAGGCGAGGATCTTGAATCCTGCACACTCGAGGTAGAGGGATTGGAGGCGAAATTATACTGGGGGAACACCCGTTAGAACACTTGTTGGTTTTTGTTTCTGTTTGGTAATTGGATTTACCGATGCATCCATATAAGAAATCACACGTAATGGTTCCGCGAAATCTGTCTAGTCACCTGGCTATACGCGGCCCATACAAAAGAACGTTGGTAAACACTATAAGAACACTTGAGTTCGCGAACCGAGATCAGCTGTTGCTGCAGTCCGTTATGGCTTGGAATCTCCGCGGCCACAGGGTAAACACAATAATATGAAGCGAGGTTTAAAGCAAAGCGGTTTATTAGCTTTAAGCACGTATATATGCACCGCGATGGCGCTTTATGCAGTAACAAGAATAATAATATAAGATGATGAACATGAATACATGCGAACAAACGAAAGAAAGCAATTTGAAATGCAATAAGAGTTAATACAAGTAAATAATATATGAAACGCAATAGGCGTTATTGTTATAAAGTAGTAAATGGTATGAAGGTGATACACAATGTAATTTTAGTAGTATTAATCGCTTACAGTAGTTGTCGTAGATTCGTAGAGTGTAACACAGTTTAAACTTTCCGAATACCTTTTGATAACACACGTTATTGACCACTGGTGTCAGTAGAAGAGAGTTCACGGCCTCTTGGGCCCGGGTATTTATATGGTTTTCGGAAGATTGTTACGGGCGAAGGGGATGCGCGGTATGCACCGTGGCACGCGCCGCGGTATCATTTCCGGGTTTCTTTGCCGTATGAAATAAGTGTCCACAATTGGAACGCGCGGACAATAGAGTAAGACCTCTGGGGGTTTTTCATTTGCACGAACTATTAGCCGCAAGGACTTCCGGGGTTTTTCAGTTGCTTGGGCTTTTGACAAGAGAGCATTTATCTGATTTGATGGATTTTGGAAGGTTTTTTGGAAAGGGGTGAGCGTGGTCTCGAATCAAGAGTGATTTGGGAGACAGACATTGTTATAAACCCGGCGCGAAAAAATAGTGGGACGTTACACTGTATATATTCGTGAAACGATTAAAACAATTAATGTATGAAAATTAAGTTACCTTCCCTGAAGGATTTTTCCTCACTGGCGAGGTGGGAGGGTCAGGCCGCTGCTGGTGCTGCTCCATTTTTTTGCAGGCTCGCACAATATACATTATATGTAGACACAATGCACACAATCTGCACAATTTCGCTCTGGATGCTTCGGCAGTTTGACTACGCTGTCTTGTCGCGTTGACTGTTCTGTTCAAACTAATAATTACCTGCATTTTCACAAACTCGTTGGAGAACTGCACTTTGTTCAAAAGATCGTCACTTCTGAAAACCTTATTTTTCATATTTTTCTGAAAAGTAGTCAACTACTGATACATGGTCAACTACTGGTGCCGTTACCCTTATATTGTTTTGGTTTTCTCTCATAGATAATATTTTTTTGTTGATCCAAACCTTCATAAATAAACATTATTAATAAAATTGTGTTTTATTTCATTAAATAATGAAATATTTCATTAAAAGGCGACTCTTATAACTTAATAACAACTTATCCAAATGCGATAACAACTTGCCCCATAAAGGGGTAAGAAGTTCCGCTTCGACCAATCACAAATAAATTTCTTTTTATTAAAAACCTATCACAATATATTAAATACAAGAAAATAGTCAATAGTGAAGAGAATAGCTACATTATTTTCCAGTCTTTTTTTATGTTTTATCGAAATCGCAACTTTTAGCTCCGGTCTCGCCTACTAATTTCTGCACCCGCTGTGCATGGTAAGCGTATGTGAAATTTTGGATCAATGATTTTTTAATTCGTGGGAGTTTGTGTTAGTAATGAAGTATGCGAAGACTAACGATAAAATAAACAATATCTAATCATTAATCGATAGCGAGGGTAACGTCAGTGACTCAGACATTAATAAAAATTTTGCTATACATTTAGTGAAGAATTTACAGCGACAACGAAATGTGAAACTGAAGTAAGAATAGGTACATTTATAAAGAAATGTCACTTTCTACAATTAAACTCCTAAAAACCTTTACCACGCAAGGTGCAATGGACATACGTATGGGATAGTCCTATTTCTCGTGCAATACTCCTCATATTGCGGGCAGAGTCATTCTAGATATGGTCAAGGATCTCTTCCTGCCATGCGAGGGAAACAGAAACCCGTGCTGTGGAATGTTTCACACATATTGATGAAAAATTGGCGGGATGGTAGTCGCGGATTTGGGAACCGTTCCGCATACAACCGCTTAGCGCGTGATGCGCTGAAGCCAACTTCCCCATACATGACAATCATGTAAAACATGTCATTGCACGAATACTCCGCATAGGTCTCCATACTTCACAAAATCACTTCCTCACTTTTTTACTTAAAAGGAGTTCGCGAGCACGCGTCGTACGATCAGCGATTTCGCACGGATGGCGTTAACAAAATCTAAACGTCTGGTCTGGTTTTGGAGACAGAGTGTGGTGATTGTTGTGCCTTGACTAAGTTTTCTGCATTTTCTGTGGCAAAAGAAAACGCCAACATGGAACTTGGTCGCAGAGGCGGTGATTTGCATAGCCAATCAGGGTTGGTGAGGGACTTTGTGTGAGCCCTGATTGACAAACACGGACTTGCACGTAAAGGGCTTGTAGTCTTGCGACCCCCTAGACCCTTCACCGCAACTGGCCAGAGTCGCGTACACGATCTTGGTGTCCCTTAAAATGGTTACACGACTAACCTCACTTGAAGCGGATTATTGTTCGGCCTGAACGTGCAATGCAGATGTGCGAACTTCTGAACTGGTTTATAACGGAGAATGAAATACTGTTATTTGTGCATTTCCTAGTTGACGGAAATAGAGATTCACAATTAAACGCAGCGCTGAACAAAATACTTCGAATCAGGGAGCCTCTTGTAGTCTGTATGGAATTAGGGAGGGCATTTACCATATGATAGACTTTAAAGCTCTATTTTAATGAATAATGTCTTCCTTTTTTCAGTACAGTTGGGGGGGGGGGAGGGGCAATATGCTTCGTGTAGGGACACAGGAAGGAAAAGGGTAGTCCGCTCATTGCGCGTGATTCCGCCTACGCCGTCTTTCCTTCAAATTGGAAACGAATCCTATAGGATTCTCTCAAGTGTAACGGTTTCGAGCGTGGCGTAACGCTCCTTACAGGATTTCGGGATTGGTTCGAGTGGCGTGCGATAAAGAATTAAAATTCAAGAACAAGAATTTAACTTAAACAGTGTTTATTCAAGGAAAACACTTCTAAATGATACATGAAAATATGATTTAGCGCCTTAATACTAAAGAAATTAACGAAATTAAATTAGGTTGCGACACTAAGTCGTTACAAAAAGTAAAGCTGATCGTCTTGGGTTGCGACTCTAAGTCGTTACAAAAGAAATGCCCGTTTGAACGATCGATTTGGAGTAGTATAATGACGTTTAGTCGAATGATAGGAATTCGTTAATGGATTAGGACTCTCGGTTGATATAGGAATTAGTTTATGATTTAGGAATTAGCTTATAATTTAGGAATTAGCTTATAATTTAGGAATCGAATATGTTAAGCTGAGAACAGTTGAATTGTTTCAGTGTTTCATCAGGGGCGATACTGCCACCTGGAATAGTATTGTTCCCTCGTTGCTCAGGAGTAATATTACTAACCTGAGAATAATAATAATAATAACTTAGCTTCATCAACTAAGTGGCCTACAAAGCGGCCTCCAAGGCAGAAACCTCTCGCTAAACCTGGCGACTATGGCCTTAGTTTAAACGATCAGTATAGCCGAGTGTCCTGCAAGGCGGCCTCCAAAGTTGGAGCATTAAATTTACGTTGGAATCAGCTTGTAGCCTTAAATGATTCTTGATTAGTTTCATAAGTCTGAATGAATCCTCTGGGCTTTCCTGCCCGTATTTATACACATTCGGAGTATTGGGAGCGCACCAATAGGAATGGAGTTCGACTATTACGCGTCAATTATTCTCGTATTGCTCGATCCGTTCTCTAGTCGGTCTACTAAGCGACTGGTTAATGCGCAGGCGCACGCGTGGAACGCTCGGTTCCCTCTCTCATTTGTCATGCACGAATCACAATTTCTGCTTCTGATCCTTGCTCTCGTCGATCCGCTGATCGACTGAGGATCGCGTATGCGTTTGATTCTCCCACTCCTTTACACTCAATTCTCTCTTTCGTCATACTCGCGTCTCGCGGTATCCTGAACTAATATTAATACTAATGCTAAACACTCTTATAAAAGTAAGAATAATAGGAATATAATAAGAATATAAGTATTTAAATGATTATTAACTAAGTTTATTAAGAAAAAAGAAAGGGCAGGTTTGGGGTTTGTTACATCTCGCCGCCCGGGGTAATCTCTCGTCCTCGAGAGACAGAGATTTGGGGATTGGTTTTTTCAAAAGGGTCTAGGGGAGGGCTTGGGCTGTCCATTTCCTCGTCCATGTATTGAAATTTTTGAACTTCATCATCCATGTTTTGGAATTTTTGGACTTCATTATCCACCATCGGTAATCTTTTTCCAGTAGTTGGAGGTGGTGCATGTCCGGAGCCAAAGAGAAATATGTATTTCCATACTCGTTGTCGAGGGTCAGAGGGGGATAATTTAGAATAGTCGCACCAATCGATTTCAGGAATATCTATTTTATTTAATTTTCGCCATTGAGTTTCTATTCTTTTTGTCTTTATTCTTTTGGTGCCCGCACGGCGATGCGTCATTATAATAACGATTTTGGGATTTAGAATTACAATAATTCTCGCTATTGATTACTATCTGATCCGTGTCGGCTGCTGTCGATTACCGTACTGCGCGTGATGTTCGATTGTTCCGGTTTGTTTCCCCATCTTCGCGACCCCTTTTTTTCTTCCCTATTGACGGAATTGGTACGGAGATTCAATGCGCAGTTTGGATAGGAAAAATAAAATTTACGATTTTATTATTTTGTGATCACCATTGGGTGATCACATTTATTGCGTGGCCTTGACGCAACAAATCGTCATCCGCTCCCTCCTCATCAAAATTAAAAAACATTTCAATACATTCGGGGCACCGCCTAGCATGGTACACCGTATATAATGGTTCGTTGCAAAGTTTACAATCTCGATAAGCGAGCGCGTACCTCTCCAGGGCGAGAAGGTGATTGAAACATCTGGGGTAGAGGAGTCTTTGATTTTCCGGAAGGTTTTCATAACATCTCTGACATAACTTCCTCTTAAAAATGTCGTATCGATCTTCGTGGATAATTCCTGGCCCTTGAAGACACACTAGTCTCATTAATTTACTATATATCGTCGGATATTGTTCTGGTAGTATCCCATCCCATGGTCCATAGAACTCCTCGTCCATGTCAGTCGGACGGAAGGCACGAGTGTGATAAACTGGCATACTTTTAACAATTGAAAATTTTATTAATCTTATTTCTTTATTAATTTAATTTATTCTACTAATTCCTTTACTCACTTCACTTTCTGTAATTATCCTTCTTTTCCGCTACTTCTCTATCACTACTTATTACTTAAATTTTGATTACAGCGTAATGAATTCTCAATGCGCACTGAATTTTTGAACTTGATCTCGTCCTAATTAATCCCGCGGATCTCCCCACTTTTCGAAGTCATGGTTCTACATTATTACCAATCTGATTATGGTCCCTAGTATTATTATGGTTTGGTGAAATGTAAGCCTTCTTAATCCTGTCCTGATGTACAACTCTGGTGAGAAGGGGACTTATTGCCAGTTTCACGTTATTATTCTCCAATACGTCCATAATCACATACGGTCCGTCATATTCATTGCTAAATTTGTTCCTTTTTGGTTTTAATAGCATTACTTCTTCGCCTCTTTGGTATTGGACTGACGATACTTTCCTATCGTAATAATGTTTTTGTCGTAATTTCGAGTTTTCTAAGTTGTGCTTACCTATTTCGCGAATATTAATCAATTTGTTCATCAAGTTATCGACGAAGTCTGGATATGTGTTTAGTGAATCATTTGGTATTATGCTAGATGGTTGTCTAGCCTTTTTTCCATAAATGAGCTCATATGGAGTGAATTTTGTGCTTTCGTGTACACTAGTGTTATAGGAAAACATTGCTTGTGGCAACCACTGATCCCATTGTCTTTCTTTTGTTATATAATGTTTTAAGTATTCAATTAGTACATGGTGACTTCTTTCTAGTGAGCCATTCGATTGGGGATGAAATGCGGATGTTTTATATTGTTCGATATTAAGGACCTTGGCAAATTTCTTCATAACGGATCCGATAAACGAAGAGCCCTGATCTGTTAAAATTGCCTTGGGACATCCGTACTGGCATATAAAATTTTTCATAAATGCTTCTGCTATTTCTTCACTCGTAAATGAGACTAATGGTATGGCTAATGAATATTTAGTTAAATTATCCTGTATCGTGAGTATGTAACTATTTCCTGCTCGAGTATATGGTAATGGTCCTACAATGTCCATGGATACCTTATCAAACGCGTCTAATGGTGTGTCTGTTATCACCATAGGTTCTTTTGTTTTTATTCGAACTAACTTTTATTTTTGACAACTCATACAGGTTTTAATATAGTCTTTAATATCTGCTTTCATATTTTTCCAATAATATGAACATCTGATACGCTCATACGTTTTTGTTATTCCTTTATGGCCTCCTACTGGTGATTTATGATTTTCTTTTATTATTGTGTAACGTCCCACTATTTTTTCGCGCCGGGTTTATAACAATGTCTGTCTCCCAAATCACTCTTGATTCGAGACCACGCTCACCCCTTTCCAAAAAACCTCCCAAAATCCATCAAATCAGATAAATGCTCTCTTGTCAAAAGCCCAAGCAACTGAAAAACCCCGGAAGTCCTTGCGGCTAATAGTTCGTGCAAATGAAAAACCCCCAGAGGTCTTACTCTATTGTCCGCGCGTTCCAATTGTGGACACTTATTTCATACGGCAAAGAAACCCGGAAATGATACCGCGGCGCGTGCCACGGTGCATACCGCGCATCCCCTTCGCCCGTAACAATCTTCCGAAAACCATATAAATACCCGGGCCCAAGAGGCCGTGAACTCTCTTCTACTGACACCAGTGGTCAATAACGTGTGTTATCAAAAGGTATTCGGAAAGTTTAAACTGTGTTACACTCTACGAATCTACGACAACTACTGTAAGCGATTAATACTACTAAAATTACATTGTGTATCACCTTCATACCATTTACTACTTTATAACAATAACGCCTATTGCGTTTCATATATTATTTACTTGTATTAACTCTTATTGCATTTCAAATTGCTTTCTTTCGTTTGTTCGCATGTATTCATGTTCATCATCTTATATTATTATTCTTGTTACTGCATAAAGCGCCATCGCGGTGCATATATACGTGCTTAAAGCTAATAAACCGCTTTGCTTTAAACCTCGCTTCATATTATTGTGTTTACCCTGTGGCCGCGGAGATTCCAAGCCATAACGGACTGCAGCAACAGCTGATCTCGGTTCGCGAACTCAAGTGTTCTTATAGTGTTTACCAACGTTCTTTTGTATGGGCCGCGTATAGCCAGGTGACTAGACAGATTTCGCGGAACCGTTACGTGTGATTTCTTATATGGATGCATCGGTAAATCCAATTACCAAACAGAAACAAAAACCAACAAGTGTTCTAACGGGTGTTCCCCCAGTATAATTTCGCCTCCAATCCCTCTACTCCGAGTGTGCAGGATTCAAGATCCTCGCCTCCAATCCCTCTACTCCGAGTGTGCAGGATTCAAGATCCTCGCCTCCAATCCCTCTACTCCGAGTGTGCAGGATTCAAGATCCTCGCCTCCAATCCCTCTACTCCGAGTGTGCAGGATTCAAGATCCTCGCCTCCAATCCCTCTACCCCGAGTGTGCAGGATTTAAGATCCTCGCCTCCAATCCCTCTACCTCGAGTGTGCAGGATTCAAGATCCTCGCCTCAACTCCATTAACCCCACAGTGTCATTGTCCCCATAGACCTCCACCCGGGAGGTGACAATTGTTTCCCCATCTTGTTCCGTAGGTAATTGTATAGTTCCATTACAAACAGTTATTGTGATATTAGTCTGTACAAACTTTAATTTAATTATATTCCTTATCTTTTCCCATAAGGTATTATTACTTTCTTTAGGTAATGATATTTTCTTAATACCCCGTTCTGTGAGGTTATGGCATAGGTTTCCTAATACAGTGGCATATGTCTGTATTGTCGGAGAATCCTCTACTACCATTCCTAAAATTAATTGATTTCCTCTTGAAACTTTTATTATTTCTCCTATTTCGAATGGGGTCTCTGAGGTTATTTCTAACATCTTCCTTTCTTTCAACTTTATTCCTGACTTCTCTACCGGATTGCCTTCTGTATTAATGAATATCGCTAAGGTCTCTCTTCTCATCCATAAATGATCATTTATTTCCATAACCTTACATTTGATTGGAATATTGCTTATTATCCTGGGTGGTTCTTTTTGTTTAATATTCCTTTTCCCTGATTTGGTAGATTTAATAAATTTATTTTTATTTTTAGGGATTTTAGGAAGTATTTTATAATTTCCATTTCCTTCTTCTTTTAATATTAATGGCGATACTCGTCCTGATTCTGTTCCGCTGGATTCTAATTTTTTTCCTTTTTTAGGAGGGATGAGTCTGATGCTGCTGCTGCTACTGCCGCTAGAATTTACTTTAGGAGGATCACGGTACACATGGGTTTTGGGGACTTCTACTTCTTCGTCGATTTCCATTATCTCATCTTCGTTGATTATTGGTTTGATTTTGGCTTCACCTTGTGCTTGCTGATTCGTCGGTGGCATTATATCGACCTCCATTCTGGATGGTCCTGATCCTACTTCATTAACGACTGATTTAGGGGGAGGATGTATTTCTACTGACACTTGAATATCCTTAGTTATTTCATAGCTATCTGTGGACTGTTCAGTTCTTAAGGATTCTTTGACTGATAATGCTTCCCCTTTTGTGTGTTTTCGGACCGGTCGACCTGTCGGTGAGGTCGTCGTGGTCTGATGTTTTCGCTTTAGTTTTCGTTTAATTTGACAGTTATCCATTATTGGATCATTGGAATCGGTTGAGTCGTCTGCGTCACTTGCATTACCTGGTCTTATTTTTTTTTGAGTTGGTCGACCTGACGGTGTGGTCGTTGTGGTTTGATGTTTCCGTTTCGTTTTTCGTTTTATTTGATAATCATACATCATTGGGTCATCAGAGTCGTCTGAGTTATCTGAGTCCCATGATGAAGCATCTCCCTTAGGTTGTTTTAATGGTCTTGGATTCCCAGATTCTGTATTAGTGGTCATCTGTGATCGGGTTCGTTTCTCACTTGCTTGTAGAGGAAGAGTAGGTATTGGATTCCTTGATAGGGCATCAGCGTTGGTATTGTATTTACCAGGTTTGTAGATAATTTCATAGTCGTACTCAGCTAACCTAATTTTCCATCGCATTAATCTTGAGGTTGGATTTGCTAGTTTGTGCAGCCATTCTAAAGGTTTGTGATCCATTATCAATTTACATTTCTTTCCATAAACGTAGGGTCTAAAATGTTCCATGCCATATATTAATGCTAGTAGTTCACGCTCGGTCGGTGCGTAACGTGTTTCAGCATTGTTTAGGATTCTGGAGGCATATGCGATCGGAAGGTCCTTTCCAATTTCTCCCTGACTGAGGACAGCTCCCACGGCGTATCCAGAAGCGTCCGTTGTAATAATAAATGGAGCGTCAAAATTTGGATATTGTAATATAGGCTCGCGGCATAGCGCGTCCTTTAATATCTCAAAAGCTTCTTGCTGTTTGCTCGTCCAAATGAAATTATTATTCTTTTTTGTTAGGTCTGATAGTGGTTTGGCTATTTTTGAGAAATCTTTTATAAATCTACGATAGTACCCAGCTAGTCCAAGGAATTGTCTCACGTTCTTTGTTGTTTTTGGTAATGGAAAATCCTTGACAGCGTCTAGTTTCCTTGGGTCCGGTCGAACTCCATACTCGCTAATAATGTGTCCCAAATATGCTACCTCTCTCTTTAAAAATTCGCATTTATCTGGCTGCAGGCTTAAATTTGCTTCCCTGAGTCGTTTCATTAATTTTTCGAATTTGACCGCATGCTCTTGAAGTGAACGAGCATAGATTACTATATCGTCTAAGTATACAAATAATTCTACACCCTGCAGTCCGGTAAGAACCTGATCCATCAGTCTTTGAAATGTGGCAGGGGCATTCTTCAACCCAAACGGCATTCGGTTAAATTCATAGTGTCCGTAAGGAGTGGAAAATGCTGTTTTATGTTTATCATCTGGGTGCATCGGAATTTGATGAAATCCTGAAGCTAGATCGAATACTGAGAAATATTTGGCGCTGCCAAGTTGATTCACGGAAATCAATTACTACTCTCCATTTTTTATTTCCTTTACTGTCTGGTTTCTTCGCGACAATCCATACTGGAGAGTTATAAGGAGAAGATGAAGGTTTAATAATATTAATTTTTAATAATTCGCGTATTTGTTTATTAATTTCTTCCTTGTGCACTTGCGGGTATCGATATTGTTTAGTATTTATTGGGGTATCGGTTTTCGTAATTATTCTATGTTTAATTGCACTTGTGGCTTCTAGCTCTGTTCCGGGGATGTGAAACCTATCAGAATAGCACTTAATTAACATTTCTATATTATTTCTTTCTTCAACATTTAAATGGTTGATACGGAGTAGCTCTAATACTTGCTCGATATGTTCTGGGGTTTCAATAATTTCTGGCACCTCTACTTCCTCATAGGGTTCTATTTGTATGGGTGGTATCGCTAATGTTATATCTTTAGTGGATGTATTAATAACATAAAGATTAGCTAACCCATTATTATTGGTAATCAGAGCATTTCCCATTAGGATTTTAGGATGTAAGTTTAATTTTGGTACGTATCCGGTTTTGAGATCTGAGGCGAGAACTTTAACTTGTACTTGACACCTTGATCGGCTCGGTATAGTCACCTTGCAATTTTTAAATGGCAAAATATAATCTCCTACTACTACAGCTGATCTAGAATAATCTATTGTAGCTCCAATTTCTTTGAAAAAGGGCGTACCTAGTAGTCCATCTTGTATGATAGGCAATGTTTCAACTACATGGATCTCTATTTCTGTGCTTAAGAATTTAACTCTAATATACCCTACAGTGGGAAGAATACTATCGGCTATTCCCTTTAGTTCATACACAACATCCGTGTAGATTGGAATTTCAGGAGAAATTACTTCTCGTTTAATTACGCTCAGGTCAGCACCTGTATCTATCATCATTTGAATTTCAGTCTTGTTGAATTCTGGCCCTGATAGAGTAAGGTTTGGTGATTTCCCAACTCTTAACCTTTGCAAATTAAGTGCACCCTGTTTTCGTGTCGGAGTTTGTGGTGTATTATCTGGAACGTTAGGTGTTTTTGATTTAGAGTCTTCGATTTTTTCACGATTCTTATTATTATTGTATATTCTTCTACGGCATTGGTCAATAGTATGACCACTGATTTTGCAATATCTACATTCTACTTGCGATGCTGGTCGCGATACCGATTTATTTTGTGGATTTTTTATTCTACATTCCTGAATAGTATGTCCTACTCGTCGGCAATGATTGCAGAATTTTGACTGCCAGGATATCTGTGATATTTGTCGCTCGGGGAGTTGACTACTACAGTTCGTTGTTGTATGCCCATAACCAAAACAATTAGTACACCGCACAGAACATGAGAGGCCCTCAGCAAGTCTGTTTCTCATTAAATTCTCCTGATTTTCTGCTTCGGCTCTGATCGCGGCGCTAATAGTACTATCCAAATCAGCGAAGTCAACTGTTCGCATTCTCGCGTAAACCTCCGGTCTCAATCCCGTCAAAAATGTCCGAATAGCATTTATTTCCGCAGTTTGATTGTACTGCACGACATTCTGGGGAACTTCCGTTTCGTGACACGTTTTTATTTGTTGGAGAATTTCCGACACACGGCTACTGTAATCGACAGTCGCTTCATCCGGCAGCTGAGCGATTCTGGACATATCTCCGTATAATTGAATTGACGAATGTAGTGGAGCAAAGCGAGAATTAAGTACTTTAATTAGTTCATCTATGGTGTTGTAATCACCATTCAAAACAACTCTTGAGGCTTGACCGTATAATTTATTTTTTATAATTTGTACTAATCCATACTGGGCGTTTGGTGCGACCATATTCTTTGCGTTTTTGCAACATTTTGTATACTGGTACATGGAAATATTTCGCCCATCAAATGTCGGAACCGTATCTGCGGCATCTCTAATTCTAATCTGAGGGTGGCGCATATTTTCCCGGTCTAAGTGCAGGTTTTGCATATCGACTAACACATCGTTTAGATGTTCATTTTGCGCCATGATTAATACGCTTACTCCGCAATTATCTAAGAAGAAAAATTCTCGTTCTTCGCTATAGGAGGGTTGTGGCTCCTTTGCCACAAAATTCGCGGTTTTGCAAATCAATTATCCCACCGCTGCCACCAAAAATACTACCTGTAACGGTTTCGAGCGTGGCGTAACGCTCCTTACAGGATTTCGGGATTGGTTCGAGTGGCGTGCGATAAAGAATTAAAATTCAAGAACAAGAATTTAACTTAAACAGTGTTTATTCAAGGAAAACACTTCTAAATGATACATGAAAATATGATTTAGCGCCTTAATACTAAAGAAATTAACGAAATTAAATTAGGTTGCGACACTAGGTCGTTACAAAAAGTAAAGCTGATCGTCTTGGGTTGCGACTCTAGGTCGTTACAAAAGAAATGCCCGTTTGAACGATCGATTTGGAGTAGTATAATGACGTTTAGTAGAATGATAGGAATTCGTTAATGGATTAGGACTCTCGGTTGATATAGGAATTAGTTTATGATTTAGGAATTAGCTTATAATTTAGGAATTAGCTTATAATTTAGGAATCGAATATGTTAAGCCGAGAACAGTTGAATTGTTTCAGTGTTTCATCAGGGGCGATACTGCCACCTGGAATAGTATTGTTCCCTCGTTGCTCAGGAGTAATATTACTAACCTGAGAATAATAATAATAATAACTTAGCTTCATCAACTAAGTGGCCTACAAAGCGGCCTCCAAGGCAGAAACCTCTCGCTAAACCTGGCGACTATGGCCTTAGTTTAAACGATCAGTATAGCCGAGTGTCCTGCAAGGCGGCCTCCAAAGTTGGAGCATTAAATTTACGTTGGAATCAGCTTGTAGCCTTAAATGATTCTTGATTAGTTTCATAAGTCTGAATGAATCCTCTGGGTTTTTCTGCCCGTATTTATACACATTCGGAGTATTGGGAGCGCACCAATAGGAATGGAGTTCGACTATTACGCGTCAATTATTCTCGTATTGCTCGATCCGTTCTCTAGTCGGTCTACTAAGCGACTGGTTAATGCGCAGGCGCACGCGTGGAACGCTCGGTTCCCTCTCTCATTTGTCATGCACGAATCACAATTTCTGCTTCTGATCCTTGCTCTCGTCGATCCGCTGATCGACTGAGGATCGCGTATGCGTTTGATTCTCCCACTCCTTTACACTCAATTCTCTCTTTCGTCATACTCGCGTCTCGCGGTATCCTGAACTAATATTAATACTAATGCTAAACACTCTTATAAAAGTAAGAATAATAGGAATATAATAAGAATATAAGTATTTAAATGATTATTAACTAAGTTTATTAAGAAAAAAGAAAGGGCAGGTTTGGGGTTTGTTACACAAGTATAAACACGCGCTCAAATTCCAAAACAGAAGCACGAGTTGACGTATTTCGTGCGAAAGAAGGTAGACCTGGGGGAGGAGATATTGCTGTGAAGATGTGGAAACTTCGCGTCTGTAAGGAATGCAGGTCCGATTGGTCAGAATATAATATCCTCCCCACGTCTCATCTTTTCTCGCACGAAATACGTCAACGCGTGCTATTGTTTTGAAATTCGAGCGCGTGTTTATACTCGAGAGATAAGGGATTATTATTATTATTATTATTAAACGCCTTTATTACTTCAGTAAAAGGCAAGGTGCAGCCAGTATGCTGTTACTTTACCTGACCTTAATAATAAACAATAAAAAAAACAACAAAGAAACAAACACAATAAGAAAACAAAAAAGATTACAGCCATCTAGAATTAGACTTAAGTGGTGTGTGCATATGTAGGACGCAGCGACGCGCTTGAACGAGGAAATAAAAGGCAGGGAGCAAATCTCTAATGGGAGGGAGTTGTAGTAACGAGAGGAAAGATAGGAAAAGAAAGCCTGAAACTTTGACGTACGATGTGAGGGAATGGAAAGGAGCGACTGGGACCGTGTAGTAGGAGCATTGCTGCAATGAAAGGAAGAATTTGTACGATTTATAGATTAGAGATAGGACGGGGAGTGGGAGGACAGTAACTTAAACGTGAGACAACAGATATGAAGTATCCATGTTTGCCTCATATTTAGCCAGCCAGAGTGCTGAAATAGAAGAGTGATGTGATCAAATTTGGGAGCACAGAATGAGTAACGGAGGCAGGGGTTTTGAACACGTTGAATACATTGTTCGATCCGATTTGAAAGACATGGTCCGTAGATGGTTAAACCGTAATCAAACAGAGAGATCACAAGAGACTGAGTGATAAGAAGTTTCTGGTGAGGAAGAAAGGTAATGTTGGGGAGGAAACAGTACACGTAGTCGCGAGTAAGCAATATTGCAAGTTTTTATAGCATGCTGCTCGAAGCTGCAGTTAGGATCAAGGATAAGACCAAAGTTTTTCATTGTATCAGCAGGAGAAATAAAAGAGGAGGCAAAATAAACATGAACAGCAGGGAATTTATCTAAAAGAGGATCCGAACCGACTGTTAAGAGCGAAATCTTAAAGGGATTTAATGTCAATCCATGTCAGGAAGATCAGTTTTAGATTTTCACTAGGTCTAATTCTAATTCGATAATGGCACAAGAGAGCTTATCGGGATAGAAACTTTAAATTATCTGCATGTCGTCAGCATACATATAAGCTGACGAAAAATCACACACTCGAATAAGATCCGCAACACACAAATTGAAAAGTAACGGTCCCAGTATAGATCCTTAAAGGTACGCCTCGTGTGACCGATCGTACATTTGAGAATTGCGACCCCCACCGGTTAATCATGACCTACTGTGTACGTTTGGAAAGATAGGAGATCTATCCACTAGATAGCAGCTGGAGATAGTTCTGCATAATGTAGTTTGGCAACCAGCAGATCATGATCAATGGTATCAAAGACTTTCGAGAAGTCCAGCGACGTTATAAACACAGTGGTCGAACTTTCTATAAGAACACTAAAGTCCTTTTCATATATATTGGCCGGTGAGTTCGGTTTTGCGATCGTGGATTGGTAGTTGAAATTGCAGGGCCCCCGAAGGGTATGGTGGGGTAACGGGAACGCTGCTCGACTCCGCCTGAACGAAGCCGTGTGGCTGTTTATTCTTGGCGTAGTAGATGTGTGCAGGGACCGGCGACTATCCCCACAATTTCTTGGAATTCTTTGATCGAGAGTGAGAGAATCCGAGAACGAGCGAGAGCGGACAAAAGAGACACACGTAGTTGCCGTCGACTACGAAAGAGAGAAAGCATGATACTTTGTCTCGCTTCGTCGTTCCCGTGCATCGTACGCTCCAGAGTTGGGCAAAAGTTTATCTAAATAAAAATCTCAAATAACGAACAAAAGATAAATATTTTTTATTCGTTATTCGTGGTTCGAATAATCGAAGTTATCTTTATTCGAAGAGCAACGAATAAATAATTTTATTTGATGAGAATTTATTCGACGAATAAAGATACTTTTTTTATTCGATGAGCATTTATTCGACGAATAACGATAATTTTTTATTCGAAGGTTTTATTCGAATAAATTTTTCATCAGTAGCATTTAAAGGCTCCCCCAAACCAGAATTGGGCAAAATGTAATCTAATTACAACATACAAAGTTCGATTGAAATGTAATTGTGTAGTTGATTACACATTATTTTCTGTAATCGTTCATTTAGGTAGTTGACGAAACCAAATGGTCAACTACCTAAATTAACGATTACAGAAAATAATGTGTAATCAACTACACAATTACATTTTAATCGAAGTT
Source organism: Andrena bucephala (assembly GCA_947577245.1). Classification (NCBI taxonomy): domain Eukaryota; kingdom Metazoa; phylum Arthropoda; class Insecta; order Hymenoptera; family Andrenidae; genus Andrena; species Andrena bucephala. The sequence goes on from OX387716.1 coordinate 73,196,329, forward strand.
TGTAAGTTGTAATTAGATTACATTTTGCCCAACTCTGCTCCAAACCAACGCGAATACCGCCGCGCGGATCAGATAAAGGTCGAGTCTCCATGGCGCGGCCGGCGGCCAAATCCTAAGCACCGCTCTTATGGGGAAGCATGTAACCGTTCTCCTAGCCGCGTTTTCGACCGGTCGCGGCCGCGCGTCTGCTACAGCAGCAACCTAAGCTACTCGAGACACAACACAATGCGATGAGTGTCTGTTTTCCGCCATGATGGCGGAATCTACTAGCCGCGGTGACAAACCGCTCGACTCCTCCAAACTGAGTCATAGCAGCGGCCGCGCTGCGATCCAGCGGCACAGTGGGACAGAATCCCAAAAATAAGGAAACAAGACAGAATTCAAAAGTTATGGGATTATGCTTTTTTATATATTTCTTGTAATTCCTAAAATAGGGAAAAATATCGTGGCGTCTACATCTGATCTGTGTATAAACACGTGTCAAAGTTTGTATGTTTTTTCTTATGGAAAATTTTGAATTGGGGCTTTTAAAATTTGATGATATAAAATACACAAATTTTTTGGGAACCGAAATGAGTAGTATCGTTTTTGGTAAGCAATAACAAAGAATTAGTTACATACTCTTCTTTTCCATAAGAAACCCATTGAAGAAATATTAGCAATTATCATCTTTTTAGTTACCCTCCGGGAATTTCCTAGCAAATTTCTTTTTTTTTCATTCATATATTTGGCTTTGCAACTGCGAAAACAAGATTTGGCAATATTTACCAATAATGGAGTAATTACCTGTATTCTATGTCGCACAGTGAGGCTGAATCCCAATAAATAGGGAAAAATTAAACAGCATCACATTTTTCGCACTGAAACTGCCGAATATAATTATGTTATTTAGAAAAATTAAGTCAATAATTTCCAAAAAACTAGAACAATTTGATAAATATATCTATATACTATGGAAAGTGCAGAAATATTTGCAAACCTGTATCCATGTTATCCTATATACCAAATACTGTTCATAAAGTGTTAATACATTCATACGTAATTATACAATATTTGGGCAACCTTCCAATCGCCTAATTTTGTGACGGGCCCCAAGATGCCAGAAACAAAGGTTTTACAAGTGAAGGAAAGATTGTACGCTCAAAATTTTGTCATTGCAATACAAATGAAGATGGTTTAAACTTTTCATCGATTTCTTCAGATCCAGGAATAGTGTTTTATAAAGTAGCTTCATAAGATTCGACATTTTGATTAGAAAAAGTGGCATGTTGAATTTTTTCTCTATTCTTGAGATTGACACCCACTGTGCGTTGGGGCAAAAGCGAAATCGGAGCCAAGCGGGAATTCATTCGTTGTTTTCGACCGATAATCCCAAGAACGTTTCGACAACATCCGTTTGCCAGCATTTCTAAAGGGCAGTCAAGAACGTAAAGCCGTCTGTAATAATTTTAGGCATTCTTCAGTCTCACAATGAGTTAATCCGTATATTGGTCTCTCGGTGGGTAGTACGTACGATGGCTTCGGACCTGGACGTAGGTACTGCTATTAACCGCCGCGCGGGACAATATGGTCATAAATCGCGACTCTGGCGAGGCACTCTGGCCGATCAGCCACAATAATTTTTGGCAACCAGATGCGAGGTTTTCCCCCTCGATTTCTTCAAGAGGGAGAAGGTTCCTCCTCCGTCGCCGAATTCGCAGGGGGCAAGTCCCCTATCTTTAAGGAAGGGTGTTCCCAATGTGTGTATCATAATTAAATTACAACAACAATTATTTTCATATTACTTTCTCTTCTTTAAATATTAAAAT